>OY482673.1:130649227-131849227 GCA_960531455.1 Urophora cardui
ATAATAATAATAATAATAATAATAATAATAATAATAATAATAATAATAATAATAATAATAATAATAATAATAATAATAATAATAATAATAATAATAATAATAATAATAATAATAATAATAATAATAATAATAATAATAATAATTGTATTGTATTGTATTGTATTTATTTAATTCATGAGATTTTTAACAATTCATTTACAATTTGAGCAGATCCCGCGAAGCTTTTTGCTTATCTGTGGGTATTTTGATTACAAGGCATAAACTTAAATGTAATACATTATATCTTAGAATCTAATTCATAATTATGGTTAGGAAAGTTGATGGAAAAAGAGAAGTAGCTGAAGGAAGAAAGAAGGAAGGATAGAAAAGATCATATAAAAGAAGAGATGAAACATACAGTTTGCAGTGGCTTGAGTTAATCAGAGCATTACGCTTTTTAGGTGCTTTACCAATAGGGAACTCCTACTAGGAGCTTTTGGCAGGTTGTTAAGATCTGCCGGCAAGTTATTAAGAGCTGAAGGGAGCTGCACGGCGAGTGTGCTTTTTAGGTAATTGTTTGCAAATTGTGGTACCTTCAGTCTATTTTCCTTACGTCTACGAGTCGCATATTCGTGGTCAATCGGCACTCGTAGTCGGCTGTCTTCGTAGAATTCATTCAATATTGAGATCGTGTAAATGGATTTAATGTTAAGCAGACCAAGTTCTTTGTTGGGAGAAGTGGTGTGGTTGTATACATTTCTCTTTTTGGCTAATATTTTAATTATGTAACTTTGGCTTTCTTGTAGTTGGTTGCAGTATGTTGACGTGCCCCATGCTGTGACTCCGTGTCTCAGATATGTTTCTGATAGGCCTAAGTATGCTTGTTTTAACACATCATAACTACTACAAAAACTAAGATGCTTAAGAAAAAACGATGTTGACCGGAGTTTCTTTTGGAGATGGGAAATATGTACATTCCATTTAAAATGGTCGTCTAAATAGACTCCAAGATATTTATATAATAATAATAAAAATAATAATAATAATAATAATAATAATAATAATAATAATAATAATAATAATAATAATAATAATATTAATAATAATAATAATAATAATAATAATAATAATAATAATAATAATAATAATAATAATAATAATAATAATAATAATAATAATAATAATAATAATAATAACTAGTAAACCCTGCCACGTGATGCTGTGGCTTTCTATTACACTGTGCGACAATTTGAGAATGGAATGCCACATTTGAATTTGACTTCCGCTTAAAAATTAGAGAATATACATTGGTTTAAGACAGTGATGCACACCGCCGACTGCGCTACTTACACAAGCGCAACATATTTTTGCATTAGTGTGCGCGTATAAGCAGATGTCGCATACCTATTGCTCAGAAAAAAGAAAAGAACTCTTTGCGCGATCGATGTACACAGCATGAAATTCAAGCGCAGACTAATTGGTTGTAGGCGTCAAAGATGACTTGATACGAAACTCTTTTTTACTCTCTCACTTTTATGATTTTCCCACGGGTTTTCTGTGGCTTTGTTGCCAGCATCAACACAACAGAAAACCCGGCCGATCAGCTGTTTGTGCAAATTGCAGGTGCCAGAAGGGAAAACGCGCCAAAATAAATTGTCACTTTCGGTGGATTTTGATGTTTTGTTTTATGTGCCCAATTTTGTTGAAATAATAAGGAATTATAAAAAATACAGAGGTAATTGTATTGCTTGTGTGTAATATGCAGTGAAGTTTACTGTTTCAACTGGAAAAAATTGTGTTTCAGTTAAAATTATAAAAAATATGTTAAATATGTTTACTGTTTCAACTGGAAAAAATTGTGTTTCAGTTAAAATTATAAAAAATATGTTAATGAGATGGAACGCGGGCAGCGATTCTTCTGTAATTTTATATATATATCCGGTTAAAAATTATTATATTTCAGTTCTAATATATTCACATTTTAATAGAATTGCAAAATAGAGTAAAATATTTCTTAAAAAATAAAACCCAACTACATATATTACCGTCCACCACTTTTTGTGCGTTATTCTTAATTTGTCTGCGATTGGGTTTCGAACACGAATATTCGGAATGTGGGAAAATCATACTATCCTGTGTATCACTTTTGTGGTTATATCCTTACCTTAATTTGGTATAAACAAAATTGTATTATTGCTATAGTCTTCAATAACATAAGGAAGCCGAAAATTCCCAGAAATAATATGTAAAATACCCATTTTCAGTTTTCGAACAGAGTGGCACCAATGAAAAATGTTATAAAAAATGCGCATTTTGACAGCGCTCTCACGAAATGAAGAGTTTCGTATCTAGTTATCTATGGTAGGCGTAGTGATGGGCGAGTCCGAGATGTTTTATTCGATTCTCTCGATTGTTGAAACATCTCGAATGCTCTCGATGGTTTTCATTCGTATTCGAGTCAAGTCGTAAATGGCCGTCAGTCGAAACAATCGCTAAAACATCTCGTACTCGCCAACGATTCCTCTCGTTTTCAAAGCAACCCTACAACATCTCGCACTCGCTGCAAAAAATACATAATAATTGTTGCCGCTTGAATATTAAAATTGCTTTACAAAACATACACAGTGGTACAAATCTATTGCCGTTGTTGGTACTCGTAAAATTCATTTGCTTCATAAGCGTCTCACTTCAGAAAATTTATTAATGTTTAAATAATTAATTATTATTATTATGCACGACACTGTTTAGTTGTGATTGCAATAATGCAGCGTCTATGTATAGCATATTTTTCAATTTGGTTAATTTATTTATGTATTTGCCTCACTTCCATTAAAAATCCTACTTTCTTTATCAACAAACCTCATTCAGTTTATTTTATCAACTAAAACATATCATCAAAACAACAGCCGGCCCGCCGACTCGGAACAATCGCAAAAACATCTCGCTTGTGTAGTCGAGATGTCATCGAAACAACCTACGACTCGCCGACTCGGAACAATCGCAAAAACATCTCGCTTGTGTAGTCGAGATGTCATCGAAACAACCTCCGACTCGCCGACTCGGAACAATCGCAAAACATCTCGATTGTGTAGTCGAGGAGCGAGTCAACTTTTGACTCGATTGTGATTTTGCAACGATGGCGATTCTCTCGATTGTCTAAACATCTCGGACTCGCCCATCACTATGTAGGCGTCGCAATTGCTTGCTAGCAGCACACACACGACTCGTATGTGTAGCCGAGCAGCTCCGTTTTGCTCCGTATTGCTCTTTCGTTCAACACTGGTTTAAGTCCATAGATTCTTATTAATAAAATATAAAATGAAGCATATAGGTACATAGTTACATAGTTACTGGTTATTTTTATTTTCTATGGACCTAGATTTTTTATACAAATATTTTGTCCGAGGAGCCCGATAGCGACATTTTATGCTGAATAATTTTCTAGAATATGTTAACCTTGAAGCGACCTCCACACAGGCTGTTTATCGAACTCCTCTTTCTCTTTCTAGTTTCCTTTCTACTCCCCTTTATCTTCCCTTTCATGTCACACCTCAAATTCAAAAATCAAACAAACTATGAGATAGAACTGAATTTTTTAACAGGTGGCAACCCTTTTTGTAAAAATTATAATAAATTACTTATTTTCAAGCAAAGCAAACCCCTTTCATATGACACCTCAAATTCAAAAATCAAACAAACTATAAGATAAAACTGAATTTTTTAACAGGTGGCAACCCTCTTTGTAAAAATTATAACAAATTACTTATTTTCAAGCAAATCCCTTTCATATGATACATTTAAAAATCAAACAAACTATAGCCTAAAACTGAATTTTTGAACAGGTGGCAACCCTTTTTGTAAAAATTATAATAAATTACTCATTTTCAGCTCAAGCCCTTTAATATGGTACCTGAAATTTAAAAATCAATCAAACTATACAGGAGAATTAAATTTTTTAAACAGGTGGCAACCCTTTTCAGAAATATTAAACCTTCCTGCACATCTACAGGTCAAGCCCTTTCATTTTATACCCCATTTTCGAAAATCGGTAAAACGGTGTAAAAGTTATGGTGCGTACAAAAAATCGCTTAGCGTAATATATATAAAGATAATAATAATATGGCAATTTCGTAAGTACATATATGTACATATATGGCAATTTATATGGTTGGCAACACTTCACTTGGGAACGCTGAAACCGCTTTTTGATAGATTCATGACGAGCGGCGTCATTGACATGATTACGCCGTAGAAATAGCCGATAGCAGTGCATGTAATAACAGTTAATTGTTATATGTTGATGTTGGAAGTATGCACATACATATGTATATTCGGGTGGTCCTTAAAAACTCAAATAAGCAATTTTTTAGCACTCATCCCCTCAAACGTTTGTAGATATGTATCAAGGACATCATATATCGACACCTGAGTGAAAGACTAGCCCCTGGCGAAAATTTTCCATTAAGGAAACACGCTCCGAAAAAATTACCTTTTCATCGTAGCTAGCCGGTGGCTTATAGTTTACGACATACATATTTGTTTTTTAAGTTGTAAGATTTACCAAACAAAACACCAAAACTGCGCGCGCTATTTCCGAGGAAAAGCATGTACATATGAAGACATGCACAAATGCATACATATGTACATATATGTAAGTATGTGTGTACAGCACCGTTTTGCGTTGGTCGCGCTTTAAAAAAATAACCCTCAGCCGACAGAATTCCATCCAAATTTAATAACAAATACATATCTCGTAAACTATAAGCCTCCGGCAAGTTTTGATTTCAGTTTT
Source organism: Urophora cardui (assembly GCA_960531455.1). Classification (NCBI taxonomy): domain Eukaryota; kingdom Metazoa; phylum Arthropoda; class Insecta; order Diptera; family Tephritidae; genus Urophora; species Urophora cardui. Next base: position 130,653,999 of record OY482673.1, read on the forward strand.
GAGATCTGTGTGAGCCCGTTTGAAGTGATTTTTCTCGGGGCCTGCTTCCTTAATGGAAAGCCGTCTCGACCATTGTTCAAAATTTGCTTCAAGAAGGCCGTAGTTCAGGTATTGATTACCAGTGGGACTTGGAATCATTGTTTTATTAATCCGGGAGTACCTACTCCTTTGTCAGTACTCCATAGTATTAACTGAACTTTGACCCCTTAATATGCCTTATCTTACTTACTTGGACTTGCTACATTTAAGTAACACCCTAGTATACATACATTAACAATGCAGCAGACGTACATACATATGCACGTAAGAAAAAGGGCCGTACCGTAGCAAGGCGCGCGTTCTTTGTTGGCTCCGCAACGTTGATTATTTTCATTTTACGCTCAGTTTATCATGAGCGAGCAAAAAGTGTGGAAGTAAAATATGTAGCTACTTGTGAACATACATACATATGTACATATGTATATAAACTAAGTGAATAATTGTAATATGCTATAACTGTTTGTTAGGTATACATAATTGTTTTTGTGTTTGGTTTTCGTTTATGTACAAACATATTGTGGTTTATTGTTAAACGAGAGCGTAGGAGTCTGTCAACTCTTTGCTCTTGAAAAAAGGTGAAAAAATCTATAATAAAAAAAAATTAAAAGTTATAATTAACAATAAACAGTTAATTTAAAAACATAGTAAAATATAAACGAGGAGAGGAAATATATGTACATACATACATATGTATATTTAATTATAAACCTATTAATTAAATTAAAAATAGAAAAATTTCCAGCATCGCAATGTTGAAAATTTTTTTTTACCCATGTATAACAAGTGTGTTGAAAAACATTTTCGCTTCATCATCAGCAGTATGATGATGTGATATCATGCATACGAACGTACAGTCATAGATACAGGGAGACATATGTACATACATTTGTATGTATATATGTATGTACATACATAGGTATATATGTATACACCAATGTATCGTAAATACTAAAAATACACCTTAGTATGAACAAATATGTCCATACATACCTACATATGAATGTAATAAGTATGTATGTACATACATACATATGTATGTAGATATATACGTGTTTAAACGTGAATTCTCATTTAGTATAAAGCACTTAATTAGATGCATATGCATGTACTACTGAATGTGTGCTCCAAACACACAGGTATGCCTACATAATACGTGTGTATGTACATAATACATATGTTCACATACATACATGTGTATGTAACACGCCTGTGCATCGCGTGCTTTTGTTAGAAGTATGTTGTATATATGTATGTAGGTATGTAGCAAAACTGTGTGCTTGTGATATTCTATCCACATGCCATGTGATAATTTCACAATGTATTTATGTATGTAGGTATGTACATATCGTCGTACCATACGAAAACTAACATATTTAAAATTTCTGGCGAAAGCTATCAATAAAAAAATTCTGTACGAAAAGTAGAACATTTGACTTTTGGCCGACGAAAAGTAATAAAATCGAGTTTTGGCTGACGAAAAGTAATAAAATCGACTTTTGGCTGACGAAAAGTATCAGTAATTATATACTGTTTTTACATTGAAATTGTTGTTGTTTAAACGAAATTGATAGTTTTCGTCAGCCAAAAGTGGATTTTATTACTTTTCGTCAGCCAAAACTCGATTTTATTACTTTTCGTCGGCCGAAACTTGAACTTTTTCCTTTTCGTCAGCCACAAAAAATCTGATGTTAGTTTTCGTATGGTACGACGATATGTAGGTACCTACCTCTGTAGTAATTATTAAATAAGTCGTAGATTTTTTGCTGGGTTTGTATGTAAGACGACTGTTCGTTGCCTTGTTTTGTTAGAAGCAGGAAAACTGCGTACTTGTGATATTCTATTCACCATACCATGTGATAATTTCACAACTGAGGTTCGCGTAGTACATAAACGTTTGTATATGTAGCTACAAACGTGGGCAGGTCTGTGCATGGTGTGGTTTTGTTTTGTCGTGTCTCCGCGTCGAACAAAAATATCGAGTGAATACAAATTATCAGCCGTCACAAGTGGAATAATAAAATAACAGCAGACCACAGGCGATTGTATGGACACAAAAAGCAATGAACTAACAACAATAACATATGTATGTATATGTATGTACATAACTATGTACATATGTATATTACTACATATGTGCATTGTATTATGGATATGTAGGTATGCATTCTAGGCGATAAACAAGCGAGTGAAGTAAAGAAAAGAAATACTACAACACAGCTGAGAAAAAGATATACACAAAAATATACAAAAGTGCAAGTAAACGAAATTGAAATAAATTTGAAAATGAAAAACAAAAAAGAATCAAAGTGACGTGGTCATTCGTTTGTATACGCGAGAAATTTGTTCTTATTATTTTGTATAACCAGTTGGGAGTTGTGAGTGTGTGATGATAGATAACCAGTGCTGGAATTCTGTAACTTATTTTGCGACCGATAATCGCAAAATCTACCGACACAAAAATTTCCCTCGATGATTATCGGAAACATCTGTCTAAATCAGGGCCGTACCCAGGAATTTATTTCGTGGGGGGTTACATCGTTGTGGATTTTTTTTTTTTAGAAAAATATATAACTTATTTCGTGCACTAAATAAAAATAATAAAAAAAATTCTGGTTTCTCAAGTGCTATTTAGAAGAAATTTTTTTTACGAAACTTTTGATTTTCAAATTAGGATTTTTATAAGAAGTTTTAAAAATCAGGAAAATTTTATTCATTTAAAAATTAGACTGTTTTATTACAAATACGATGAATACTTTATTTTTGGTGATTTTATCCAAGTAAAAAAAATAATATTTTATGGACGAAAAACTCGGTTAGATTACCCTGCTTTTAGCTGTAAAAGTCCGCCTCAAGATTTTTAGCTTATGTTGAGACTCTAACTTGTTTTTTTTTTTTGGAACTTTGTTATTTGACATCCGATTTTTAAAATTTATAGATATGTCATTATTTTAGTCTTTTGAGCAAGGCTGCAAAATAACGTTATTTTTAACAATAAACAAAAAAAAATTTGTTTCTGTTGAAATATTGGATTTTATAAACGTAGGTTAGGTTAGGTTAGAGTGGCTGCCATGGGGGCACACTTAGGCCAGTGCAGAGGCCCATTGTGATACCACAAGAAGAAAACAGATTACTCCTCCTTTTTAAACCAGTTTGATACCCTAATGAAATTCACCAGGTCCTTTATGTCGACAACCGCGACCTTAGATAGGCCATCCAGGAAAGGTGTCCCAAGAAAGCGTCGTCTGGCGCTGTTAAGAGCCGGGCAATGGCAAATGAGGTGTTCGATTGTCTCCTCTTCCTCATCATCTTTGCAGCTTCTGCAGCATCTACGGTAGGGTGCACCCAGTCTCTCTGCGTGTTTCCCGATAAGGCAGTGTCCTGTGAGCACCCCCACAAGGTTCGAGATTTCCTCTCTCCTTAGAGTACATATTTGACGAGATCGCTTGTGGTCCCAATTCGGCCAGGTTTGTCTTGATGTTCGACATACTGGGTTCTGTTGCCATCTATCGCTTGCTAGTTTATAGATATGCTGTTTAAGCATTAGCTTGCATGTGGCAAACGGCATACCTATGCGTTCTTTGTCAGGAAGAACCTGCTCGGTAGTGCCTTGCCTTGCAAGCTCATCTGCCCTACAATTTCCCTCGATATCCCTATGTCCCGGGACCCACACGAGGTGCAGACGGGTCTGTTTGGCCATCTCCTGCAGAGATCGGCGACAGTCCAGTGTTAGTTCAGAATTGAACGAGTTGGAGCCGAGAGACTTAATTGCTGCTTGGCTGTCGCTGAAGATGAATAGATCCCTGTGGATAGGTTCATGTCCTATACGGTTGACAGCCTCCATTATGGCTGACACTTCAGCCTGGTAAACGCTGCAGTGGTCGGGTAACCTAAAAGCTAGCTGTAGATTCAAGTCCTGTGAAAAGACTCCACCTCCAACTTTGTTGTCTAGTTTCGAGCCATCGGTATAGATGGAAACGCTACCTGGGGTTGGGTAGCACCGATTTGGCTCTTCCCACTCGTCCCTTTCTGGAATCCTTGTTTCGTAGTTGCTGTCTGCAACTATTGTAGTAGTACAGCGGTCCGTACTACCGGGTAGAAAACCTAATTTGCTTAGAATGCTAGAGTGTCCTGTGGCTTTTGTATGCCATCCGGATGACTCTCTTAAACGTAGAGCTGACGTAGCCGCTACTTGAAAACCTGCTAAATCTAATGGCAAGATATCTAGGATGGCCTGCAGAGCTTCACTAGACGTCGTCCTGAGTGCGCCACTTATGCTGATCATGCTAGATCTGTGGACTCTGCTCAGAACATTAAGGTTTGACGCCTTGCTCAAAGCAGGCCACCATACTACGACCCCATATAGCAGGATTGGTCGAATGATCGCAGTGTAAATCCACCTGCAAATGCTGGGACTAAGTCCCCACTTTTTGCCTATGGCTCTTTTGCATGTGTATAAAGCAATATATGCTTTGTTTTGGCGCTGAATGATGTTATCCTTCCAGTTCAGCTTTTTGTCCAGAACTACCCCTAGGAACTTAGCCTTGTCGGCCAGGGTCAGGCGAACGCCATTTAGTTCTGGTAGATTTAACGGTGGTATTTTATACCGCCTAGTATAGAGGACAAGTTCCACCTTATTTGAATTGACACTGAGCCCACAACGAGAGGACCACGCTGAGATCTCTCGCAGTGCTACCTGCATCAGATCACATAAGGTCTGTGGGAACTTCCCTCTGTATGCTAAAGCAAGGTCGTCCGCATATGCCACGACTCTCCCGCCGCCCCAAACTGCGTCTCTTTTTAGAAGTGAGTTGACAGTGAGGTTCCATAGCAGCGGGGAGAGGACACCACCCTGGGGTGTGCCTCTGAAGACGTAGCGTGTAGATTTGACCTCGCCCATTGATGAGAGTACAATCCTTCCCCTCAAAAGTTGATCAATCAACCCAATCAGAGATACGTCAACGCCTAAGTGACTTAAAGCGTTGCTTATCGCCTCTGGGGTGACATTGTTAAAAGCGCCTTCGATATCTAGAAAGGCCACAAGGCAGAACTCCTTATCGGTCAAGGATGATTCAATGGTAGAAACCAGACTATGTAATGCCGTTTCGGTTGATTTCCCTTTAAGATATGCATGTTGATATCCAGAGAGAAGTTTACTATCAATTGTAATAGAGAGGAAATTACTTATTATCCTCTCCAGCGTCTTGAGCAAGAAGGAGGAAAGGCTTATTGGCCTAAAATCCTTCGGCTCATAGTGCGAGGCTTTCCCAGCCTTAGGAATGAATATAACCGAGACGCGTCTCCACGCATTCGGGATATGATTGAAAGCAAGACAAGCAACGAAGATGCGTTGAAGCCAGCTTGCTGATGTCTCCAGGGTATATAGGAGTTGTGCAGGAATGATCCCGTCTGGTCCCGCAGCTTTGTAGGGTTTGAAGCTTTTGATTGCCCACCTAACCCGTTCCTCAGTCACAGGTATATTAACAGCGATACCCGTTGATGATATCGCCAGTCCGTTTCGCGAGCTACCAGGAAAGTGTGTGTCCAGCAGCAGCTCTAGAGTTTCCTTTTCCGAATTGGTCCAGGATCCATCAGGCTTCCGAAGGTAGCCCAATGACGTTTGTGTCCTTGAGAGCACGCATCTAAGTCTTGCCGTCTCATCGACGCTTTCGACTCCGGTACAGAAGTTCCTCCAAGAGGTTCTCTTCGATTGTCTCAGGGCTTTTTTATAAGCCCTTAGATTTTCTTTATATTGCAGCCACTCGGGCTCATTGTCGAGTCGTTTGGCTCTATTGAATTGCTTCCTGCAAGATTTTCGAAGTGAGTCCAGATCGCAGGACCACCAATGAGGTTTCCGCTTGCCACGCGGTCTTGGTTCCGGACAGGCTAAGTTAAAAGCGTTTGAAAGTGCATTAGTGAAGGTACCGACCAGATCCTCCAACTCCCCTGTCGATGAGGGATTACAGGGTGGAAGATCCGGTAGCCCCTTAACAAATAGTTCATTGTGAAGATCCCAGTTCGTGTTACGTGGGTTCCTTTTTAAAACGGATTGTTGAATGGAGAAATCTAAGATTATTTCAATATATCGGTGGTCAGAGAAAGAGTGTTCATCAAGAACGCGCCAGCCTTTGACACCCTCATGAGTTTTTTCACTACATAAAGTGAGGTCTAGTACCTCTCTTCGATTTTTTGTAATAAATGTTGGTTCATTACCTATGTTACACACTACCATGTTAGTTGTCAAAAGGTAATCAAAAAGTGACTCACCCCTTTCATTTGTGTCAGAGCTGCCCCATTGTACATGATGCGAATTTGAGTCCGCTCCGATGAGTAGATGGCCGGGGCAATATTTGGCCACCAGGTCCATCATCAAGCCTTGTGGTGGAGGTGTGTGTGAATCATAGGGCATATACACCGATGCCAGAGTTACCGGTGTGCCCTTGATCGTTGTGCTGGCCGCAGTAATGTCGCCGTCGCTGAAGTTAGGCAAGAGAAACATTGTTAGCTCCTACTTAACCAATATACAGGTTCTTATATTACCTTCCACACAAGCTCGGATGAGCCTGTAACCAGTGGCCCCCAGTCCGCAAATCCTCAAGTTATTCACCCAAGGTTCTTGGATGAGGACCACATCAACGTCGCCTTGAGAAAGGCGACTGATGAGAGCGGCTGAAGCCGCTTTAGATCGGTGGAGGTTTATCTGTAGCACTCTCATGAGTATCTACAGCCCCCACCCCCTCAACCACCGTGACGTCGGCAGCCTCTTCGTCGCTGTCCAGCACGAAATCCTCCATTGTCAAATCATGCAGAGCATCTGCACAGTTTGACGTGGCGGACTTCATGCTGTCCACGTCGGAGAGATCCGCCTCCGCTTCGGGCGCCTCGATGTCCGAGTCCACCGAGGTTTCCGGAGCGGCGGCGCGCTGGGCGTCGCCACGGTACACGTGAATTATGACATCCCCGACGCCATAATTCACCCTACCCTGGCACTGTTTAAGTGGCTCGAGAGCCTCCTTATTTAGCGCCAGGACCACCTCCCTTCTCGGGCCCACTGCGTCTTCGACTCGAATGACGCTCCAATTCTTCGTAGGGAGGGATGGGTTCATAACCTGCAGCATCGTGAGTATCCGCTCAGGAGCTGATGGGATTACAGGAACCCATACCCTGGCCCTAGGCCGAATCGGAACGTCCTTCCAGTCGACGACCTCTAGTCGCGCACCGGGGTATACCTCGCCGACCCTCGCGACCGCAGCCTTATACAGGCTGACGGTCCTTGCGTCATCGCAAGCGAGCACCTTAATCTGGCCCTGGTACCATCCCGCGTCTCTACCACGTGGGGGTGGTCCTGGAGACTCCAGCACGACGTCAAGGATGGCGTCGGTGATGGCGGCCAGGACCCACAACCACTTGTCCTTCGGGATGGCCCCACGGTCATTTCCGCGGTCCAGGACCCCAACGAGGATCCTGTCCCTGGCAACCTCGGCGAAGGTTGGCTTGGGCACACCGGCGTGCTGCTGTAGCCGCTTCGGATGGGGCTTTAACTCCTCATCCGATCTCTGGCGCTTAAAGGGAGTGACACTTTCCACATTTTTCCCCAACACGTTTTGGAACGATGGCAGCAGAGCTTTCGCCCTAACTACCGCCTCCCTCACGTCCTGGGGCAGCGTGTCGAGTGCCACCCCCCCGTAACGTTTGAGGACCTTTGCGGCCCTCCGTTTATCCCCATATTGGGGTTTATTGTCCAGGGGGAGGCGGCTCGTAGTTTCCCTCGCTGCCGCTCCCCCGGTAGATGTATTAGCTTCGGCTACCTTCCCCTTCGGATCAGCATGGCCAGGTCGTGAAACCACTGCCGCTGACGTCGGGGGAAAAGTTGCCTTTAAGGCGCTTGATGGACCCCTGGCCTCAGCAGGAGCTGGACGGCTCGCCGTTTCCAGCGTTACCGTGACAGCAGCCCTGCTGGTGCTGGGCTCCATCGTATCACCCTTCAATGTATTGAAGAAGGCTACCTTCTCCTTTGGCGTACTATGGCCAGGTCGCGAAACCACTGCCACCGCCTCTGTGAGAAAGGTCGCCGTACCAACACTCGATGGACCACCCGCAACAGTGAGGGCTGGGCGGCTCGCCGTTTCCAGCGCTGCCGTTCCAGCGTTCCCACTGGAGTTGGGATCCATCGGGCGTCGATCGTCCCTACTTTCGGCTACCTTCTCCTTTGGCTCGGTGTGGCCAGGTCGTGAGACCATTGCCACTTTATAAACGTAAAAAGCATAACAAAATCCATTTCGTTTCAACTGTTATAAAAAAAAATTAACAAATTTTTTTTTGTTTTGATAATTATCAAAACGAAAAAATTGACTTTTCAATAATTTCGCTTTCTATGAAGAAAAAAAATTTTACATATGTTTATATGTATGTACATACATACATACATGAATAAAAACAAATACAATTTCTGTTAATTTTTTTGATATCAACGAAACAAAATTATTCTGATTAAAGACTTATTGATAATTTTTGAAACGAAAAAATTTTGTTTCTGATAATTAGCAAAACAAAATAATTTTTGGATATTTTTTATTGATATTTTTTGAAACAAAATTATTTTGTTCATTTCGTTGAGCAGCCTTGCGTTGGAAATTATTTTCAACTTTTTTTTTCATTTCCATTGAATTTCATTTTCATTTGAAAATTAAAAAATTAACAGCGCAGCGGAAGTATAAAAAATAAAAAGTTCTACTGTACTGCATCTGCGCAGCCTTTAGTTTCAAAAAATTATAGTCGGCTGTTGCTGTATTGTGGAAATTTGTACAGCACAGCAAAGGGCAAACATAATTTCGAGTTTTTACAGCACTGTTGTTATTGTTTTTTTTTTTAATTTATGGGAACACAATCGAAATTGTAATGTACAAAAAAAAACCAGTTTCAAAAGGTCGCACTTAAAACTAAAATTCTGTTTATCTGTGTTTTACTGTCGACTGATCTGTTTGAAATTACACAGTAAAGCATCAGCACAAAAAACAAACAAATATATTCGACTGTTCTGCGCTTCGACTTAAGATATTTTCAAAGGAAATCGAAATTCAAAAGTTCTCAAAAAATTATGATAACTTTCGCAAAACAGCAACAGCTTATTTTTGAGACTGTTGGTGTTATGCTGGCAAACAGTGCTTGGGAAGCTTTATATTTCCTCCTAATGTCCTTTTATCTGTGAAGTCGTTTTCATATAGTTGGGTCACCTAACCGAGTTTTTCGACCATAAAACATCCTTTTTGTTTCACTTGAAAAAAATCGCCAAAAATTAAGTATTTATTTGCAATAAAACAGAATAATTTTAAAAAGAATAAAACTTTCCTGACTTTTACAACTTCTTATAAAAACCCCAATAAAAACCAATTTTTTTCAATAATCGCAAAAAATCAAAAAATGGTGACTTAGAAAATTTAGTATTGAAAATAGGTGAAATCGGACTACATATAAAAACGCACACATCCCATATATGGGATCTTTCGAAAAACACACAAAATGTTATAATTCAGAAACTAATATAACCCGAGTAATGAATTTTCAGCCATGACTTTATGAAGTTATAAGGAAATATGCTAAAATTTTAGAAATGTAACATAATTTAATTTATAAGTGGTCTGTCGTTAGAAGCGTACTTTAATTATCTTTCGAACGGAGTAGATACGATTTGCGGGTATTTGTAACTTCAGCGAAAAGAATTTTTGATTGAAGTTGTAACCAAAAAAACTCAAAATTACGTTATCTCAAAACCCTAACCATAAGAAAATGGTTTTGATCTCAGCAGGTTCATACCAGCCCTCCCCTATACCTGAAATTCTTGGTATTTTCTCAAATTAATTATTCGTAAACTAGTGTTTTCAACATATAGCTTTGAATATGATAGAAGTAAAATTTATCTGCCAGAATTTCGTGGGGGGTCCAAACACCCAAACCCCCCCCCCCTAAATACGGCCTTGGTCTAAATATACTATAGAATTCGACCGAAAAATTGTACAGAATAGCATAATCGCAAATTGACGATACCGATCCGAAAATTGTAGCAAATTAGTTACAGAATAGGCCCGCAATTGGACGAACTAACCATAGCCTGAGACATCTGTCAAACATTAGCTCAATCACAATCTTCTCTGGTAGCGGCAATAAAATTCTTATATTGTAGCAATGCTACGTCTATGATAGCAATGAAATTTAGGAAATCTCTAAACAAACTCGTCGAAATAATTTGTGTTCCAGGTCATGGTGACATCTAGAGCAAATATATTGCGGATGAGCTAGCAAAGGAATGTACAAACTTGTCGGAAATCACAACTGCGGGTAAGTTTACACCCCCCTTGAGCTCTTGCAATCACTGGCTGATTGCTAGATTGGCCAGGTAGTCAACCCGCGTGATTTCCAGGCAAATCTGTTATGGATTGGATGAGGGGAAATCTAAATTATTATTACATCTGAACCGGCTATCGATTGGTTCACTGTTGGGACTTCTAACAGGCCACTGTGTCATGGACATCCATACCTCTCGTAGGTATGTTTCTCTGAAAAAGCAATTTTTGTCGCAGCTGCAGGACGTGGAGAAAAGTGAAAGAGTTGAACACTACCCGCGCCACTGTCTTGCACTGTTGATGACTGGATATCGCTACCTTCATAGGCACTGCTTCGAATGTCTGGCGGAGCTGGAAAATGCAAAGATACTTATACTATATTTTCGGCGCTTCATTAAAGAAACTCGCTGTTTTAACTTCACAGGCAGCTAATTTTAATCTATTTTAAATCAATTTTGAGGACAGGTTCTTAAGGGATCTAAGATTCACGTAGTATCACAATGGGTCAATTCGGCTTAAGTATGCTCCCGCCTTTTTTAATTGCGGAGGCAGCCACCTCAAACTAAGTAATCTTAACCTTAACCATAAGATAATGTTATGAACTTTACAGCAAAAATGTTTCCGGCGCTCCATAGAGAGCCAATAGGGTCATTGGCCAGCCTTGATCTATAACATTAAGCCTTTCAGCAATCTAAAGCCCTAAATCAGCTCTATTTATCATACAAACAACCCAATGAAATAATGTTGTATTAAAATTAAATTAAAATTATATTGAGTAAGATTCTCTATGTAAATCTGTTAATAGGGTGTGTTCAGCGAACAAAAACAAATTCTTGTAATGAGATAAATGAAATGATATTCTTGTGCCCAATTCCATCGCGACACCATAATTTTACTCCACTCAAGTTTAATTGTAAATTTTATTAAGTAATACAATTTTTTTTTAACATAAAATTTCTCCCATTCACCGCAGGGTATATACATATATGTAAATAATAAAACACACGATTGTGCCTTGCGTACATACGCTTTGTACGGAATAGTATCACAACAAGCCGATTGCTCAGAGAGCCACTTGTACACTTCTCAAGTTAATAGCTTCTCGTCGTCATCGGTGCTTTACTGCACATTCTAATACTATACACGAAATATACAAAGTAAATAGCAAGAATTTGTGTGGATAAAATGTCACCGAAACGCGAGCAACGTTCTAGCAGCGTCAGTAAGACATTCTCGGCCAATGACAGCAACAACAATAGCAATCTTAGCAACGACTATAAGCACAATATTAAAAAACGGCGGCAAACTTTTATTGTGGCTGAAGCATTTCATGAAAATGCACAAATATGCGAATTGGTTAAGTCGGTGCCGTGTCTTTACGATCCCAGTCATAGTGGTTATGGGCGAAAGGAGGTGATGGATGAGGCGTGGCTAATGATAGCGTCTATGTGTCAGAAATCAGGTATGTATGTATGTTAGAGTTTTGTGTGTAAAAGAATTGTGTGGTCGGCTGGTGGTCTCCTCCCGGCAAAAAATGTTTCCTTGTTGTTGACAAATCAGGTTAAAAAAGGAGTAGGTACGCTGACAGCTCTGCTTCTGTTATGCACTCACTCTGTTTGCTTCTAATTCTCTCATACCTACTTATCTAGGCCTTATTTCGCATAGCGGATAAGCGTTTGGAATAAGGTGTGCTCTCAGAGTGAGAGTACTCCTTATGGCCTGATGACATCAACACAGGAAAATAAGCCTTATTTTAAGCCTTACGCCATACAAATTTGCTACAATTATAATTTTCAAGCCTTATTTCGGAAGCCTTTAAATTTGCGGTTTTAATTCTTAAATAAGGCTTAGCTTTCTGCTGAAAAATAAAACATTAGGTGATGGTATGCAGTTTGAAAGCCACTGTGGCAAACAAGCCTGTAGTATACACGAAACACAACAGCAAACATATGGCTCAACCAGCAACCACCTGGAAAGGAAGGTTGCATGAAAATACGCGCAAATAAAGAAAAAATGAAGCAGCGAGATCAAAAATAAATTTCTAAAGAAAATGGAAAACAGCTTTACTAGAAGTAACATCAAAAATCTGCACGCAAAGAAAGAGCGCGTAAACGAAGAACCACTACTACATACATATAGCACAATCATCTGGTACTGCTGAACATTGTTCCAGTTGAATTTCCATACTAGAAACACTATATGTAGATATATTGAACGAAGTGTCAAAAAAGAGAACCAAAAACGATACTGAAGCTGGCACATTGCCGAAACCGGTTTATAACCAAATCAAACTTGACAAGCGATGACGAAAATTCCTTTCACAATACATATCAAGTTCTCCGACTCCGTAGCATAACTTGCGAAGGAAAAATTCTCGCAAAACCAATGGTTTATATCTTGAAAACATTTCGTGTTTTTCCAAACCGAATTTAGGCCAAGAGAAGCTCGATGTCGCAAGCTCAGTATAACCTCACAAGCATAATCCATGAAGTATTGGTTCACATATAGAATGTTTCAGAGAAGGCCTTTTTCTGAGTCGCATCTTATCACTGTATAAATAAGATTTGCTCAAACAGCTCCAGCGATGCCGTGGTAGGTTCCTGAAGCTTGTTTTCAGTTTTAAAGGTTGATATACAGTTTGAGAGTTTGAGTGGCCGCTGTGGTGCAGTGGGTAGAGTGCTCGCCTGCTATTCCAGAGGTCTCGGGTTTAAACCACGGTCCGAGCAAAACACCAAAACAATTTTCTAATAAGTAAAAATCCAATTATTGGTTTTTTTAAAGGCAGCGGTCACCTCTCGGCAGTGGGCGGCATACCCTCCGAGTGTAATTCTGCCAAGAAAAAGCTTCTCACAAAAAATGCATTCGCCGTTCGGAGCCGGCATAAAACTGTAGGTCCACCCAATTAGTAGGAAAAACAAAAAGGAGCACACCTCGAATTGGGAGATAAGCTCGGCCATAAAACTCGTCAGAGTTATAATAGCGCCATTGTATTATTATTATACAGTTTGATAACAACTGTTTTAAACGAGCCTAAAGTATTATTAGCGCGCTAGTTCTCTTGACTCTGTGGAATCATTTGTGAAGGAAGAATTCACCTTCTTCTTAATGGACGCGCAGCGGTCTAGAGGATTTTGACCAATATTGGACGAGTCATTCTTCACCTGAACTACTCAACGCAGTGGAGGTCTCCCTTTTCTGCTGCCTTTTTCGGGTGTCAAAAGAAATACTTTCTGTGTCGCAGCACCTTCTGCTAAGACCTATAAATTACGTCTTGGGGAAATCATTTCGTAGTGCAATAGACCTGAGTTTAAAAGCCAGAAATATTACATCGTAGTGAACAGCTTGTGTCAGTTTATCGTAGAGTAGTACCTGTAAGAGATCTACTTCCCGCTTTGATACCCTTACTACCCCATAGCGACCAAGTCTGCCAGATATTTTATTCCATATTCAGGCCAAAGGAATCGGACAGCAACTATCCATACCAACCATCACATTTCTTCTTGATTTTTGATCTGTAACATTTAAAACATTGCTTAATACATCCACATCTCTCTCTCTCTCTCTTTATCTCTCTCTCTCTTTCTCTCTCTTTCCCTCTCTTTCTCTCTTCTTTTTCGTTTCAGCAACTTTCTGTCGCGAACGTTGGCGTAATCTGCGCGCAGCCTATGGACGCTCCATTTCCGCTTACAAAACCGAAACCGGTCCGAATCGTATTAAACCCTATTATTTGCATAAGCAATTGGAATTCCTCGATCCCTACATCGGCAAGGATTCGGCTGAGCTGCTAAGTGCAAAAACTGCTGCAGCAAAAAATGCAACCAGAGAAGCAGCAGAAGAAGCAGCGGCATCAAGGGAAACATTGAAACGTGCCGAAAGATCATCAATACCAAGACCAAGTATCATAGAGATTTCTATAGATTCGAATACCACTACGACGCCTAATAGTACAACCAATGTAAGCGCCAGAAGCGAAAGAAGACTACTGCGCGACAGAGGAGGAGCCACAGCACCGCCGCCGCCGCCGCTAAACAGCAGCAAAGCGAATACGTGCACACGCGTGGAGACGTCAGTCCAGCCAACGACTGTCGTTACTACTATCGCTACCACTGCAGTTGCTGCCACTGCAGGGCCTACTGCCACCAGCAGCCCGTGCAAGCGCAAACGCGATACAAGCGACAATTCAAATGCCAATGAAAATGTTGTCACAAAAATAAGATTAACCTCAACGCCAACATCATTAACATTGGCATCGCCAACGACATCAACGCCAACAACAACAAAAACAACGCCGACATCAACCACAAGCGGAGTGGATGTGGCGTTTATAGCGCCACAACCGAATGGCGGCGTCAACGCGAGCGCAACCAGCCCCAAAAACAGCAATACCCAATCCAGCGGCTTTAACTTTCAAGAAGATGCAAAATTCTTGGATGGCATATTGAATGTAATGCGAGACATGAATAAACGTCAAAAGCACATATTCAAAGCGAAAATTTGGGAAAGTGTGCATACGGTATTGGATTCGCCGCACGATTATCCCAGTCGCGCGTGTACAACAACCACCACCGTTAGCAGTGCCAGTACAGCAAGTACAGGCGGCAGTGCCACTCAAACTGTTCAACCAACTGTTATGCAGCAAATGACGCTGAACGTTGCCAGATTGAATGAACTTACGGAATTGCGACAAGTGCAACGCTTAATTGAGCAACGCGAACGTGAATTAGTACAACGCGAAGCGACTGCGAGCGACAACCATAATGAAAGAAGGTGTAGCGTAAGTGCTGATGATGTGTTGGGTATTTGCAATGGAATACTGAATTTAACGCCGATTATGGTTAAACAAGAGGAGGCGACAGCGTCGGACGATGAAGAGTTTCGCTCATAAGTACTAAAAAAAAGAGAGGCTTTATAGAGGTCCTAAAAACGTGTGTGAAGGAATCTACCAAAAAAAAAGGAAAATAGAAGTACTAATTTTTGAGAGGAAAAATTGCAAAAGGTAAAAACTATGAATTGGTTGCCTAACTTGCAAATTGAATGGAAAAGAATATACATACATACATACTTAAAATAAGGAAATATTTTATTAAACTTTTATATACATAACTTAAGCGTCAATTTATGTACTTATTTTTATTGGTTTTTCGTTTGTGTCATACTTAAAGCGCTAATAAAAGTTTGAAAGAGAAAGAGAGCACAATTTTTGTAGCTTTTTAGTGGTGAATAATATATGTGGCTATGTTCAGAAACGCAGCATGAAGCGCAACAGCGGCAGTAATTATTATTTTGATGATTGTGATGAGCGACGCTTCATTTAAAATTTACGTTTATGAACGCTCTGCTTGTACTACAAAATCAGGTTGCGCTTCAAACTGAGTTTCTGAACAAAGCCTGTATGTGCATTAGGGTGATCCAAAATTGTGTGAAGAAAATAAAGTTCACCCGAAAACCGCAGAACAAGCCGTATTTCTTGCGACTGCGACTACTATACCGAAAGCTTTGCCTTAATGTATTACAATTTAGAGGTTGCGAAAAGTTTATTTATTTAGCTGCAGTTGTTTACGTGGTTTAGTTCCTCAGAATTTTAAAACTGCGCTGCCTACGAAATTTCGCCTATACATATATTTATTTTAGGTTGTTTAAAAACTCATAGTTCGGGGCAGTTTAACACTCAAAATTGTGTCTTTTTTGTTTTTTTACTTTTGTGCAATTTTATAAAATTTCCCTTTATGGGAAATTTAAAGCAACCAATTTTATTACAATTTAAGAAAAATGTTAAGAATTTCCCTGTCGAGAAATTTTAATTTTATGTAATTTTTTTCAATTTAAACATTAAGGCAAACCATTTCATTACATTTAAAAAATTTTCCTTTTTGGTAAATTTTAGAAATTAGTATAATTGTGTGAAATATACCATTTTGACTCTAATTGTAAAAAATTCCCTTTTTGGGCAAATTTTTATTTTAGCTAATTTTTTTTAAATTTCGCCACTATGTCTCCTTTAAACATTAAGGCAAACAATTTAAGATTTTTAAAAAAATTTCCCTTTTTTGGATATAATAAATATAGTATAATTGCGTGATATTTACCATTTTGATTTAATGAAGTTTAAGAGAAAGATGTTCATTTAATTTTAAAAATATCCCTTATTGGGAAATTTTAATTTTGGCTAATTTTTTTAAATTTTGCCACTATGACTCCTTTAAACATTAAGGGCCGGTTTCACCATCTCCGGTTAAGCACTTAACCAGAGATTTTTGCCCGGTTAAGCAATTTCTTTTACAGCTCGCCATACAATTTACGTCAAACTAACCAGCGATTAAATTAACCGAAGATGGTGAAACCGGCCCTAAGGCAAACAATTTAAGTAGATTTGTGAAAAATTTCCCTTTTTGGGAAATATTTGAAAATTAGTATAATTGTGTAAAATTTACCATTTTGACCCAACAAATTGTAAGAGAAACGCTTTTAACTAATTTTAAAAAAAATCCCTTTTTGTAAATTTCAATTTTAGCTAATTTTTAAAAAATTTCCCTTTTGACTCCAACCCAGCTCTTGCACTAAAAATTGCACTCAACTGCAGATATGGAGTGGCAGAGGAGTACAAAGAGAGGCATAAAGAGGAATAGGTAGGCATAGATGGGTAGGGGATAGGGAAGAATAGCTAGAGCGAAGATGTCGTGATCGTGCTACGATCCGGAAAGTATTTCTAACTACAGACGTTAGTGGCAGCAGCGGAAGAGAGAAACCTCCATTGCGTTGGCATGATCAGTGAGATGGTGAGGAATGACTTGGCACGCCTTGTTATTTCCAATTGGCGACAGTTTATACAAAACAGAAACAAGTGACGCGCTTTGTTGGACGATGGGCCAAAATCGCTTAGACGGTTAAGCGGCAATTAAGTAAGTATGTATGTAATTATAGTTGTGCAGATCGGCGCCTAACCAAGTAGCACTCATCAAGCTTAATATTGCCCAGGAAAAGAGAGTTGCATTAACTAGTGTTTTTATTTATAATTTTATTTATCTTTCTTTGTATATTAAGTACAAATTATATTTAAATATATAATTATTTAGTAAAATTACATATAAATATGTATCTTAAAACTGATATTTAACCAGTTTAAATAACTTAACTAAGCAGCTAAAAAATGTATTTCAAAGCTCACAAAAAATAAAATAAAATAAAAAGCTAGTGGAACACACAATTCAAGTGCCCCCGCGCAAAATTCTTCTAAAGCTACATTTTACCAAAAGCATTAAAAATAAACGCGTTATATTTATGAACTAGGCTACGCTCGTAGGGTTAAGTAGTTGCTGAGCAAGGGTCGCACAAACTTTTTAAGCGCGAAATCGCCGCGCGTTTATTTGGTTGTTTCGTTACTTGCCCAACAAACGCTAAACCCGCACAGACAATAAAATAAAATTTGGTTTCGGACACTTCTTAGTTAATAAATAATGTTGCTAAAAACAAAACAGCGAACTATCGCTCTCTCACTTTCTTGTTCTCTCTCTCTCTCTCTCTCTGGCTCATTCGTCCATCGTTTCCTGCTTAACGGCTTGACTAGCGGTTGCGCCCGCAGCATTCGTCGATGATGTGGGCGTCGAAATATTCGCCATAATATTACGCAACAAATTGGCGCTGGAACGTGTCAAAGCGCCACGATGCACACTCGCCACTGCCGATGGGGGCGCTGATGATGATGTAGTTGATGCTGCTGAGGCAGACGGCGTTGTTACCGCTGTTGTGGGCGTGCTATTATTGCTGTTGCTGCTGCTGCTGTGTCTACGCACGGCGACGGACGTTATAGCGGTGGCGGCATTTTTCGGCAAGGCAGTTGTCACTGCGCTTGTGCTCGACACCACCGCTGGACTTTGCAACAGCGTGCTGAGGCGACGTATCAAAGCCAAATCAGCGGCATTTACAGTGGCCGTCACTGGGGTGCTGTTAGCGGTGGCGCCTGAGGCAGCAGCAGCATCATTGAAATCAATTGCATGGGGCGATGCGGCGCCTGCGGGTTGTGGTGTTGGCGTTGGCGTGGCGGTGGGTGTGGGACGCGCTGTGGGTGTAGGCGTGCCCGCATGACTTTTGCCATTCGTCGCGTAGACGCCGCTGCTGGCGCCATTCAAATGGCCATTAAGAGGCGTTGTAGCGCCGTTGTTGTTGAAGGACTGTGAGGTACGACGTGTTGAGCTGGCGCTAGCGCTGTTATTTGCGGCCTGTGTGCCTTCAAATATTTCACCAATCACTTCGTAGATGCGCTTTTTGAAGATAATCTTTTGACGAAAGTCCATTGCTTTCATTTCAGGTAGCAGACCCTGCAAAAAGGTGGCATCAAAATCGGGCGGATCGGGCGTGCAAAGCTCGCTGGGTTGGGGCTGCAAGAGAGAGAGAGAGAGATAGTTAGAAATTTGTTTATCAAAAATAGCAAACCAAACAACTCACCTTAACATCGCGCTCCTGCTCCACCGCCTCCGCCGCATACATCATCAGCGACTCAGCGGTGCGCAGGCGTTTCTTGAATGGATACAATGGTAAGACGGGCACTTCGGCGGCAGCGGCGGCGACAACGCGCTCCACTTCCATGGGCGTGGCAGTTGGTGCGGCTGCAGGCAACGTTGGCTGCGGTGGCGGTGGCGGCAGCGTCAAAGGTGTTGAAAACGGCTGTTGTTGTTGTATGTTTGTGTGTTGTTGCTGTTGAAAGCCATTTGTTTGGTGTTGTAGATGCGCAAAAGCAATTGTTGTTGGTAGTTGTTGTTGTTGTTGTGGTATTGGTATTGGTAGTGACTGTGGTACAAATTGAGGTAACGTTTGCATTGGTTGTTGTTGTAGTTGTTGCTGCAATTGATGTTGAATTGTGTGCTGCACCAACGGCAACGGTGAGCTTTGTACTGGCATTCTACGCTCCGCAGATGAATCATCATTATTCATTACTGCGTTTATTGCTGTTGCTGTTGTTGTTTCATCCGGTGGCGGCGCTTGATAAGGCGAACCATCGGCATGTCTGTTGCTGTCTGCATGTCCCGACGATGATGACTTTGTTACAGACTCTGCATCTGTATTACTGCTCGGCGGGCGACGCTCCAGCTGTTGCTGCTTGCTTGCATCGTCTTCATCATCAGCGCGTTCTTGCTGCTGCTGTTGTTGTTGCTGTTGCTGTCGCAACTCTAACAACTGTCTTTTCTGTTCGCGCTCCTCCTGCTCCTCCCTATCCTCCTCTTCGGCATTTTGCGCTGCCATTGCTGCAAACCCGTCAAAGGTTTCCTCACCAATTGGCACTTCAATCATTTCGCTCTTCTCATCGGGCGATGTGTAATAGTTGGGACGGCGTGAGACCGGTATGCCGGGTGTTATGTGTCGCGCCAAAAATTGTAGCTCTTCGTGTAGGTAATAGGGTTTGGTGCGATTTGCACTGGACGGTATTTTATTGACGTTGATGGAGCGCGCGAATGAGGTACGTATGTTGCGCCAGCGTTCTTTGCATGATGGAACTGTAGGGAAGGAAGGGGAACAATAAGAAGAAGGGTAAATAATATTTAATATTTAATAAAGATGTATTAAAATTAAGGTTTTGGTTTTGTAAAAAAAGAGAAGTTAATAATATTACAGGAGCGGAAGATGCATGGGGAAACCGCTAGAAGAAATAGCGCATGGTTCACAAAAATTGAAACCTCTTGCCGATCGTCAATCTTTCGAATTATTAGAACTTTTAATAAGAAAAACGTCTCTAAACCCATGGAAGGCAAGCATAGCCTTAGCGAGGTATACAAAATCGACATAAAGAGAAGCCGATGAAACCAAAGAATAGTATCGTATTTCGGGCAAGTTTAGATTATGTTGGCCGAGATCCAGTGATCCCAAACATAGACCACATAAGACCCTTAGTGTGGCCAACAGCGTATTGGAGGCGTCATATTAAACTTGGAATGCAAGATCTTGAGAGAGGGGAAAATGTTTTCCGCACTCACTTGCGCCAGTGATACGCCGGCTTTGGCTAACACGTCCGCCATCTAATTTCCCTTGATTTCCTGGTGTCCGGGTATCTAGTAGATGGTAACGCGTCTGTTCACGCAGAATTCATGTTCATGTAACTGGGCGCTGCACTTATTTATGCACCTATAGGTATTCATGGCTGCCGTGGTCGCTTTAATTACCGATTGGTTCCTAGTCCTTTCTCCGTTTCGTTCGATTATATTATTACTCGTAGTCCTTTGTTGAGGTCGGTTTGGGTGATGGGTAACATACTCTCATTATGTTTCTGTGTCCAAATGGTCGTTGGCTAGACTGTCCTGTTACTCTGAGGCGTAGCGCCGTCTTTTCAGCTATGCTTTATTTCGGGCACACTCCGCGCCCCTGTATGAGGATTAGAGCGAGCTCGAAAATAATCACCTTTTTCCAAAAAATATGCCAGGAAACGAGGCGCTGGGCATATAAAAGCAGGAGTAGAGGGAGGCGCTTTTTTCGCAAGAAGAGATCGCGCTCCGAGAGGTTTGAAATGCTGGCAGAGACGAATACTGCACAACAGATACCTAGTTCGGTTTACACCGGAAGGTACCCGACTAGAGCAAATGTCTACTGGAACAACACTGACAATCGAGAAGCTAACTTCCATAGCATATTTCGGTCGTAGAAGGAAATTTTTTTCCTACATATGTATGTAGTTGGAAACGATAGTAGTCCTTCTAGCCAATAATACCGCTATAAAGGCGGCTTGAGGAACTGAAATGACTCTTTTGCATTCAAACAAGCATGACGAAACCTCTTCAAAACATTTATGTACACTTGTTACATTATGCTCCCTAATAAAATGAAAAAATTGTAAATGAAATGACATTCATTAATCTCCTAAATAGGCCTGCAAACGGAATAAGCTCCATTAAGTGTGATTCATTTTTAGTATAACCTTTACATGCAAAACAATAGATAAGAGCGCTAAGACCTTTTTTGCTTGTTTTTTTTTACTTACTCTTGTCCTTCTTACAACCATTTAGGATACAACAAAACAACAAACGCAATACACAAGCAGCGCCCAGCAAATGCAACGTTGCAGGCAAGCCATAACAAAAGAAGAAGAAGAGGCAACGCGCACAAGACGCAAAGCAAAAAAAAACAAAAACCCGCGAGACAGCAAATAGTTTTGTGTATACAGACAGACAGACAGCCATACAAATGTATAATGTAGATAGAAATGTATGTATGCATGATTACGTGACCGAGTCACCGGCATTTCCGCCGCCGCTGCTGCGCTAAACCAAAATTGCCCCCGCTGCTATCCATTACCTAAATTGGCAACATGACAGCGCTGAGACACAATGCGACGCGCCATGCATCACAAAACCAAAAGAAGAAAAGTAAATGCCAAAAAAGGGTAGAAAAACACAATGCGAATAGGCAAAATAAGCAGTAGAAAAATAAACAGAAAAGAAAAACACAATGCGAATAGGCAAAATAAGCAGCAGAAAATAAATAAACAAGCTACTCGTAGAAAGAGAGTGAAAACAAGAGCGCACGAGCGACAACAACTAGCAAAGGCAACTACAACAAACAAACAACCACCGACAGCAACAATCCCACAATAGCAGCGGCGTGGACGCCAACGAGTGCGCGGTTGGCTGCGCTGTCGCCGCACTCGAGCAATACTAACAACGAGCAATACTAACGCGTTAATAGCACAGCATTGTCGACGTCCAAACACGGAGACACGAAGTTGAGCAACCCGCTGCTTTTGTTCGTTTGTGGGTGAGAAGGCGACGAGGAAAGGAGGGGGGCACCAAGTCGTCGGTGCTCGGACAACACGCTTTGTGCAGCAATTCTTATCGCCAGTGACCAATCAGAGCGTTCGAAGAATGCCAGAACAAAACATAATTAACAAAAGTTGGCCAGCGACGAGTTGATGTGTTTGGACAAATGGAAGACAGAACAGCGGCACAAAAGAGAATCGTTGGATAATTTCGCGGCAGAGTTGCTGTGTTTGGACACGGACAATGGACAAGAGAGCGCGCGAAAACAAAAGGCATAAAAAGAAACAAAAAAAATAAAGCACATTAACGGCGATAGCAACATTTTTGCTTATTCATTGTTTTGAACACTGAGTGCTAGAAGAGAGAGCGCGCGCGCGGGCAACGGCAAGCGTTGGAGACGGTCGATTCGATTGTTGCCTGCCGTAGCGCGCTTGTTGACTGAGTGGCTGGCTGCTTGACTGCCTGCTTACCCCGCCCTCCTTCCTGCGCACTGTCGTCTGCCTGCCTGCAGTCAGCGCTTGTCAACGACAAAAAACAAAGGCCGACATCGGTTGCCTTCGCAACATTAGCCAGCCAGCCAAACCGCCACGACGACAACACTATAGCAACAACCAACACAACGGCAACAATGGCAAGGTGCGCGTAAATACTTACGACGCAGTAAATGACTGAATTAGGGTGGATGTGTTTTTGGAGTCAAATTGCTTCCTCGCATGCACCCTTCTTTGCCGGGTCATCAGCTTTGTCATTACCGTTTATCACCTTATGGCCTACGATCCAGTATAGATGAACATTACTATGTAGTTCTGCTGAACATTACTATTACACCCTTAAGGTTTCCTTGCAGTCCGCTATGAGATGTTATGCGACTTTATAGCCGCCTGACTATATATGTACATATGTCACTATGTAACAATTCGCTCATCAATCTCTACATAAACAGAACGGATTCGCCTCAAATTCGAGACGAGTTTGCTTCTCGCGAGCTTCGCGACGATAGATCGGCGAAACCGAATTCCCAGGCCACTCACCTTTTTTCATTAGGGGGAAAGCACCGAAAAGTGCGAGACTTCAACCCACTAAAACTTACCCACCTCACGCCGGGAGCCACTCCCACGGAACCATCGGACAAGCAATACTTCGTAGGAACTGTGTAAGGTACAAATTGAGGTTCCCCGCTTTCTACCTGCCCAAATGTTTATACTAGGAATTAAGCTATAAGTCCACCGTCTCTTATGCTGTGGTTATGGTACCAATGTTAATTGCCAATCAAAATCGGAAACATTTCGTGATTGGTGAGAGGTGGTTATGCTTACATTGATTATTGGAGCGCACATACACAACATAACACATGATTATTACTGAGCACATACACAACATAACACATTATTACCCCCGAAACCTCGGCTGCTGGCTGCCTGTTTCACACAGCAAATTTGCTGGATGTGAGAGTCCGAAAATTCTCTCACCGTCGGAGTGCACAACAATTACACGGTGCTCGACCAGCAGCATTGGTAGCATAACCAGGCCATTAAGCGAGATATGCCAACGTTCCTGTCACAATAGGCGGCCAGTCACGTATAGTGATCGGCGACTCCGTGATGTTTAGACAATCGAGAGAATCGCCATCGTTGCAAAATCACAATCGAGTCAAAAGTTGACTCGCCCCTCGGCTACCCAATCGAGATGTTTTTGCGATTGTTCCGAGTCGGCGAGTTGGAGGTTGTTTCGATGACATCTCGACTACACAACCGAGATGTTTTTGCGATTGTTCCGAGTCGGCGGGCCGGCTGTTGTTTTGATGATATGTTTTAGTTGATAAAATAAACTGAATGAGGGTTGTTGATAAAGAAAGAAGGATTTTTAATGGAAGTGAGGTAACTACATATATAAATGAACCAAATTGAAAAATATGCTATACATAGACGCTGCATTTTTGAAATCACAACTAAAGAGTGTCGTGCATAATAATAACAACTAATTATTTAAACATTAATAAATTTTCTGCAGTGAGACGCTTATGAAACAAATGAATTTTACGAGTAGCAACAACGGCGATAGATTTGTACCACTCTGTATGTTTTTTAAAGCAATTTTGATATTCAAGCGGCAACAACAAATATTATGTATTTTTTGCAGCGAGTCCAAGATGTTGCTTTGAAAGCGAGAGGAATCGTTGGCGAGTCCGAGAAGTTTTAGCGATTTTTTCGACTGATTGCCATTTACGACTTGACTCGAGTACGAATGAAAACCATCGAGAGCATTCGAGATGTTTCATCTCGGACTCGCCCATCACTTGTCATGTATCATTGGCGATTCGCGCGTTTGTAGCGATTTTGTTGTTGGCGATTTTAGATTTAGGCTCATTGGCGAATTCGCCTCTATATCTTCCTAGCTTTCGTGTTTATTGCGGTTTAATATTTACATATTTCTCTAGACAGCCCAATACCCTAATATGAACTGGCCGACAATACACACATACCCAGTAAAAAAATGCAAAAATAAAAGCCATAAACAAGAAAATAACAATAATCAACAACAACAAAATAGAAAAACAACACGTCATGACAGCTGCAAGCAGACCGATACTGAACGAAAACAACAATAGCGACAAGAAAATTATTGCCTGGTAAGCAGATATGTACGTATGAGTGCATATACGTGCATGTAATGTGCATGACTGAACGCGCAGGACGCAAAGAACGACAGTAGCAGCAGGAATAAACGTGACGCTTGCTGAATGGGCAATGGCAATTTTGTATGAAGTGAAGTGTGACGGATTGTGTTGCAAGGGTGTTAGTTTGTGTGACTGTAAAAGGCGCTGTCAAAATTTTATGTGTGTAACTTTTGTATGAATGTATATTGCACTTACTTGAGTCATTCATTTCTTTGGAAATCTTGATCCACGCCTTATCGACAACATCCTTTTTCAGGTAATGCGGATGCGAACGATCGTACATGCAGGGATAATGCTCGACTAGACGGCAAATTTTTGCATTGATTTGGTAATTATCCGGTTTGGACTCGTTGTTGTTGTTGGATGTGGACAGCCTCATTTTTTCTACTACTTGGTAGATACTTTGCTATGACTTTTTGCGTGATTGGTTTAGTTTAGGCTATGAGGTCTGGTTGTTGTTGTTGTTGAAAGTCAACAAAACAAACATAAAACGTTAAGCGTGTTGTTTGTTTTATCCAAGCAACAGTTTAATTAACTTGTTTTCGTTTTGTTTTTAGTATATATTTTTTTTTTATAATAACACTCTATAAAATTTAATAACACACCAAGCGCGCACTTTTCATTCCACTTTGTGTTCGTTTGTCACCACAGCAACTTGCGCGCTAAACGAATAATGATGAAATCGTTGCCTAACTGCAACAGCAATTTTCAGCGCGTGCACAAATACGTATGCACATGTACATGTACACTACACACAGTACAGCAGCAATTGTAGTCCAAAACACAAAAAAAAAGAAAAAGAAAAAAAACAAAACGCGCGAACGATAATAACACGACGCGATTGTCAATAGCAACGGCGCACGATGTGAAAAGCAAAGCAAAAAATCAGTATTTAGTAAATTTTTTTATGTGATTGCCGCGCGTGTGAAAAAAGCGGGCAACAAACAGCCACAACGGTAGTCGACGAGCAACTGAATCGACACTGCATACACAGCGAGGCATTTAGCTAAAAGCAAGCAGCAGGGGCTGAGTTTAGCATAGCGGGGCGGCAGCGATTGCTGGTTGCTGACGGCGAGACGACAGTGCTGTTGTGTTTGCTTCTTGCCTGCAATATAATCCTACGCGTCGTTGTTGTTGTTGCTGTTGAGAGAAGGGAGGGAAAGAGCGCGCGCGCGACAGGCAGGGGTGGGAGGAGAAAAGTGGTAGCAAGTGAGAGTGGTGGGGATAATGTGTGGATGGGCGCGCGTCGCGGCGCGGCGATAATTCGACGGCTTCTATTTCAAGGAAAGCGGCGCGGCTCGGCGCTAAAGGCGACGGCATAGATTTCAAGGAAAGCGGCACGGCGCAGCGCAGCGCTGCTGTGATTATGTAGGTATCTACGTATGCGCGTAATGCTGTGGTTATGGTACCAATGTTAATTGCCAATCAAAATCGGAAACATTTCGTGATTGGTGAGAGGTGGTTATGCTTACATTGATGATTGGAGCGCACATACACAACATAACACATTATTACCCCCGAAACCTCGACTGCTGGCTGCCTGTTTCACACAGCAGATTTGCTGGATGTGAGAGTCCGAAAATTCTCTCACCGTCGGAGTGCACAACAACAATTTCACGGTGCTCGACCAGCAGCATTGTCGACGTCCAAACACGGAGACACGAAGTTGAGCAACCCGCTGCTTTTGTTCGTTTGTGGGTGAGAAGGCGACGAGGAAAGGAGAGGGGCACCAAGTCGTCGGTGCTCGGACAACACGCTTTGTGCAGCAATTCTTATCGCCAGTGACCAATCAGAGCGTTCGAAGAATGCCAGAACAAAACATAATGAACAAAAGTTGGCCAGCGACGAGTTGATGTGTTTGGACAAATGGAAGACAGAACAGCGGCACAAAAGAGAATCGTTGGATAATTTCGCGGCAGAGTTGCTGTGTTTGGACACGGACATTGTTAGCATAACCAGGCCATAACGCGCGCTGCTTGAATGGGGTGTAAGCGGTAGCAAGAGCAATGGCGTCATTAAAGGCAAAAAAACTGAATGAAAAACAAATGCATACATACATATCTATAGTATAGTCAAAAGCAGCAGCGTAAACAATTGCCAAAATTAAAACAACAAGCAGCAATGTCCGTGTCCAAACACAGCAACTCTGCCGCGAAATTATCCAACGATTTTCTTTTGTGCCGCTGTTCTGTCTTCCATTTGTCCAAACACATCAACTCGTCGCTGGCCAACTTTTGTTCATTATGTTTTGTTCTGGCATTCTTCGAACGCTCTGATTGGTCACTGGCGATAAGAATTGCTGCACAAAGCGTGTTGTCCGAGCACCGACGACTTGGTGCCCCCCTCCTTTCCTCGTCGCCTTCTCACCACCAAACGAACAAAAGCAGCGGGTTGCTCAACTTCGTGTCTCCGTGTTTGGACGTCGACAATAAAATCAAAAGCGCTTGCAAGTACAGACATGCATGAGCAATGCGCGCTCAACGCCACATACACGCATACAACTGCGCGCTTTCAAAAAAAAAAACATATGACACTTGCTGCCACCAAAACAACTACCTGCCAAACAACAACCGCGCTAGACGCACAAGAAACAAAAGAAACCCGAATAACAAAAACGAACGCACACAGCCATGCTTGCTTGTTGCTGTTGTGTAAGCGCGTCGCAGTCGCTGTCTTGGCCGCTGCCAAAATTCACTGCGCGCTGCTGAAAGCAAAAGCGACGCGTTGCTGAGCGCGCTCGATTGCCAAAGATAGCTGAGTAGACGATAAATATGGTATTGTTCGCAGCGTTGCGGCGCGGCGCGGCTAGACGGATACAGGCAATGGCAACATATCAAACGGCAACAGTGTTGCCGAGGCGGTGACGAAACAACAATGAGCAAAACAACAGCGACAAAGCAACAACATGCATTGTGTATAGAGAGGGAGAGAGAGCAATAATAACAATGAAAATAACGACAATGAAGACGGTGATGGCGACGGCGACGGCAGCAACGACGATAATGGCGATGAAAAAAGGAAAAGCAAGAAAACAATTGTAGCAATGCAACCATGTGTGTTTATGACTGTATATTTATATGTACATATGTATGTATGTATGAAAGAAAAATGAGTGTGACGCGGCCGACAGCGTGAAATGTTGGTAATGGCAATTGTTTTGTATTGCTGGTTTTGTTGTTGTTCTTGTTGTTGTATTTGTGTGTTTTTTGCGTTTTATTGTTTAATGAAAAGCATAACTGTAACTAAGCAATTTATAAAATTTTCCACGAAGAAGGAAAAATTAATAGAAAACTGATTGTCGGTGAAAAAGTGACTCGAAGCAGGTAAAGGATGGAAATATTTTTGTTACGCGCACCGCGCAAAGTTATTTGACACCTTTTCCTTGCAAAAGGAAAACAAATTTCTTAGAATTATCTTTTTTAAACCTTTTTTTTATTATTAAAACTTAAAAAAAAAAAAGTTACACCTTAATTCTTTTTTTAATAAGAAAAGTTGGCATCCGTTACGTTTCTTTAGACTCTTAAAGCTTCTTACTATTTTGTAACATGTGGTGACTCATAAAGTGGGCAACAAAAATAGTATACGATACTGTTACCCTGACTATGTTCTCAAACATAGATAAGCGATATGAAATTCTTTTTTTAATAAGAAAAGTTGGCATCCGTTACGTTTCTTTAGACTCTTAAAGCTTCTTACTATTTTGTAACATGTGATGACTCATAAAGTGGACAACAAAAATAGTATACGATACTGTTACCCTGACTATGTTCTCAAACATAGATAAGCGATATGAAAACAATAAAACAAATTCTACTTGTTGAATCAAAGAAAAAAGTATGTATTAAGTCAAGGAAAAGAATCACACGCTGCCACTGAATCACAAAAGCAACATGCAGCCGAATAACGATTGGCTGTGTTGTATACCCAAAAAACATTGTGGCAAGTTTTTTGAAAATGACCTTCGATATCCAAGATAACTATCGCACGGACTCCCAACATATCCAAATTTTTCAACGTTCATAGTTTATTGGAAATACAGATGAAATAGTTTGGAGAAAAGGATAACCATATGTTACGATATTAACAAGGGGGTGGTCTCATCCGAGGCTTTGTTGTTGTTTTCATTGGATAGAATGAATTTTTACGTGGTGGGTCCCAAGCCCGACGCACAACTCGCCCTGCGGGAGTTGTATATTGTTACACATTTATATAGCGAGCCGCTTGTTCCAAGACAGACGCCCGCTCGCAGCCGCACCTTCTGGTGAACAGACGCTGCAGTTATTCCCCTCAACAAGCCCTTAAACCAAACGGGTGTTCGGTGGCTATCCAGAGGACACTGCGGGGAAGTCGTGAGCTGCTTGCTCCGCATGCAAAAGAATCGCTCTGGCCATCCCCAGGTGGATGGCGGTCAGAAGCTTTCTCCACTTATGTGGATTTCTACACACGGAGCCATATTCCACGGCTATGCCAAATGACATTGACTAACACCACCAGCTCTATCGGAATGTGGAAGCACCCCTCCAAACCGTTCGAGATCAAACGAAGTTTCAGACAAGCTGACTCCCTTTCGTGTGACGTCTTCAATTTGATGCTGCAAAAGATAATACGAGCTGCAGAACTTAACCATGCAGGAAGTATTTTATACCACAAGAGTGTACAACTGCTGGCGTACGCCGATGATATAGACATCATCGGCACTAACACTCGCGCCGTATGTTCTGCCTTCTCCAAGCTGGATAAAGAGGCTAAGAAAATGGGTTTGGCGGTTAACGAGGACAAGACGAAGTACCTCCTGTAATCTCCCAATTGAGTTTCTGTATATTTCCATTAATCTCTTGTGAGAAAATCGACAGTGTAACATCTACCAATGTATACTCGGGGTACCAGCTTGTCATTTAGAGCCAAAATTAGAGATTATTGCTGTGACAGGCCCGTGCTCGAGCTCCAACAACCCGAAGGAGTGTAGTCGACATCACGCCCATATCGTTCGTAGATAGGCACTAGGTAGTCCACAAAACGTTTAGCAACCCCCTTTCACATTCATTAGCGTAGGTGAGCCTGGATAAAGAGATTAACTTCCCAGTGGCTACGGAATGGTTAAACACAATGCTCATGGGGTTATAACGATTTACTGCCTGTGTCAGAACATTAGCAACCCAACGCATAATATGTATGTACATATGCCATACGCGTTGTTGTCGTCAGTTTGCTTTTGACAAAATTATAATTGCATGCAATGGAACAAATGCACAAAAATCTATGTTTGGCAAACGTATCTACTTTCACACAGTCATGGTAGGTAAGCACATGAATATGTACCTACATATTTACATACATACATATGTCCTATTTATCAACCCCCACTGGGCCGGAATATTTAATCCACCAACCAACCATCACGGTGGCAAAATGGGCAACTGGCAGCGAGTTACTGACAAACAAAATACATTTTTATTGTACACAAATGAAGCGCGTATTTTGTGTGTTTAGCTCATGCAGAAAACGTCAAAAAAAACAAAGTTGTACCTAGATATGCATGTGAGCGTAAATACATACAAATGTACATATGGAGATATGTACCTATGTATGTAAAACGGCTTTGTCAACTGTGACGACAATGTTGTTGACAATTAAATTTAGGTACATAGGTACCTGAACTAGTATGTATAGAAGTAATGCGTACATATGTATGTACATACATACATAATCAGTGATAATAGCCAATGGAAGGTCATACCTACGAGCGAAATTGGCAACCTACTTAATTTCATTATGTTCAAATGTTGCCAACACAAATTTTAAACAAACCAAAAATCGGTTAAGCAACAATTTTATATACATACATACATATGTATGTTGTACTCTTAAATAATGGGTCGTATTAATAAAAACCAAGCAAATGCTTTTACTCAATATTTCGAAAATTCGACATTAATTTGTATGAACCAAATTTCAAAATTTGAGTAAAAAGTCTGAAATCTTAACCAAAAGCAAATGCTTTGCTTTTATTAATATGACCCAATGGCTGCAACGTCCTAAAAAATCGTTACTAAAAAAAAGTTGGCCATAAGCCCAAATTACATCAGCGATGTGGCAGCGGGCAGCGACGGTTTTCGAAATCAGCTGATGCGTCTAATATGAGCAGTGACTGCCAGACCAAACACAATAGAGCGTTCGCAGTATTTGGCAGTGACTTCTTTATATATTCGGTCTGTTTCCTTTTACCTTGGACACGTGGTGACATAAATTTACTTACCATTTTCATGTTCACTTTTTTCAATAAAAATAATCAATCTTGTTTAATTTTTTCCTCTGCTCTTTCTTCTTCTTTGCTTTTGCATCCCGCCAGCAATATTTGCTAGTGGAAATTAATTAAGTAAAAATTAAATTATCTCCCGCTTGCTGGCATCAAAGTACGGAAACACAAAATTAGTAAAAAATATATTACTTTGGATAGTACGGAAACAGACATAAGTTCACATCAACACTTAGAAGTTGGCTGCGATCCAAGGCAGCAGCAGCGAATTTAGAATTTGGGCTAAACGGAGCGGTGCTGCCAGCTGCCTCTGCTGTATTATGTGCCGCTTCATTGCAAACCGTAGTTTCTAAAAATCAGCTGATTTCGAAAAACAGACGCTGCCACAGCCACATCGCTATTGTAATTTCGGCTATATTTGAGCGGCGCGTCGCGTCGCGTCGGTCTGCTGCGATAACAACACAGTCGGACGACAGCAAGGAAATTTCGTAGCGAATCGTCGCAAAGACGAATATTGGTAGAGAAAGAACGGCGAAATGGAAAAGAATATGTACATATGAATAAGCGTGAATACAAAAGCCACAAATAACAACAGCGACAACAATAACAAAAACAGCAGCAGAGGCAGGAGCCAGCGCAGCGACAACAGCTGCCTGGTGAAGAGAAAGATTAGTTTTTTTTTAATATACATACATACATGCACACAAACATATTAATAAGTATGTATGTATGTATATTAGATGCGTTTTTTTGACCTAACATACCCCTCCGGCCCCAGAATATCAAAATAGGATGTTGTAGGATAACAAAGCTGATTTTTATTTTTTTTTTTTTTTTAGACAAAAAACTGACTGGGCTACTCCAAAAACAGCGATTTTTTTAAAAATTCCATGATAGGTTTAGATTCATATATGAAAAAAACCACAGAATTAAAAATAGAAAACAAAAGATACATATTCTCATGTAAAATTAACGGTTTAATCGAATGGTGTACTCAGTTTTTTAGTGCGAGCCATAATGAAGGTACCAAGACCGCCTAAAGTGGAATTTTATTTTTTTTAGTCACGGATTTTCAAGCTTGGACCCTGGCATTTTCAAGATACCTTAAACTTCTTTTTAATCAAAATATACAGTAATCTGCGCAAATTAATGCAGTTTTCAGAAAAGTTTATTTGATCGAAATCGAGCTTTTTTATCCAAGCTACTTTGGTTTAAATGAAATATTCCAAAATCACTTTCATATTGAATATGTAGAATATGTATCTTTTGTTTTTTTATTTTTAACTAGCAAATACCCGTCCCGCTTCGCAGCGACAAACAAAAGCTTTTATGTTATAATGGGTCTCCCTTTACCTTTACCTTTACCTTTACCTTTACTTTTACCTTTACCTTTACCTTTACCTTTACCTTTACCTTTACCTTTACCTTTACCTTTACCTTTACCTTTACCTTTACCTTTACATTTACATTTACATTTACCTTTACTTTTACCTTTACCTTTACCTTTACCTTTACTTTTACCTTTACCTTTATCGGGACCACCCATCACCATCCGAGCTCACTACTTGAACCATTTCTGGAAAACCGACTCAAAAAATAACAATGAAAATATCTGTATGTTGGAGCCCTGCTCGCCACCTTTCATTTGATACCAATATCGCCTAGAAGCATTCGAGGGTCATCCGGGTCCACGTTTTGACCCATATTTGGGGACCCGGCCTAGGCATCGCAATGAAAATAACTCTATGTTGAAGGCCTGCTCAGCACCTCTCGTTTGATACCCATATTGCTCAAAGACTTGCTGGGTCACTCTGGGTCCACATTTGGGCCTATATTCCGGGAAGTTCCCACTTTTTCGAAATTCTATATACCCTATTATGTGCGCTAGTACCACGTGAATCTACTGTGAAAATTTCAAAAAGATCGGTTGATTACTTTGGGAGTCCATAAAGGACACACACACACACACACACACACACACACACACACATTAATTTTTATATAATAGATTATGTGGGTTTTTTCATATATGAATCTAAACCTATCATGGAATTTAAAAAAAAAAGTCGCTGTTTTTGGTGTAGCCCACTCAGTTTGTTTTCTAAAAAAAATAAAAATCAGCTTAGTTATCCTACAACATCATATTTTCATATTCTGTGGCCGGAGGGAAGATCTGAGAAACTTTGCCGAAAAAAAACGCATCTAATGTATATATGTATAAACTGAACATAATAATAATAATACATTGGCGCTGATACACATATCGACGCTTCCAAACAATACTGTACTAAGTCGACTTAGTACATTTTCCCGTTTTTGGCGTTTTCAAGTAGAGTGGTTATTAATTTAGATGCTGTCTAATTTTGGTATCAATCGGACAATCCAATCAAAAGTTATAAGCAAAAGTGTACATATAATACAACTCGAGATTTTTACAGAATAAAAACTTTGAGAGCTTGCCATTAAAAACCACGTAGCAAATTTTTTTTTTCTTACGGTTTTATATAAAGCGTACCCTGACTTTGATATTGTCGAGTTTTGGTGTTGATCGTTCAATCCAAACAGAAGTTATAAGTGAAAATATACTTAGCATACAACCGAAGTTTCATATCGAGTTTAAACTTTGAGAGCTTCTCCTGCAAAACACAGTTTTCAGACTTAGTACAGTTTTGTTTGGAAGCGTCGATATGTAACTCTAAGGAGTTTTAAGGCCGAGCTTCTCTTCCCAATTCGAGGCGAGCTACTTAATTTTTGTTTTTCCTACTAATTGGGTGGACCTACAGTTTTGTGCCGGCTCCGAAAGGCAAATGCATTTTTTGTGAGTAGATTTTCATTGCAAAATTACACTCGGAGGGTACCTACCTATGCCGCCCTCTGACGAGAGGTGATCGCTATTTTTAAAAACCCAATAATGAGAAAAAACTTTTTGGTGTTTGTCCGGACTGGGAACCCCTGGCATCGCAGATGAACACTCTACCCACTACACCACAGCGGCCATATAAACTGAACAACAGCAACTAAATAGGCAGCGCGACGACTAAATATAACAGCGCGCAAGCAATTTTGGGTAAAACCAAAAATCATAGCAACAGAAAAAACAAAAGCAACAAAAAGAAAATGTCCGGTGATCGAGTAGACGCTGACGTGGCCAAAAGTGGCGGGCATTATCAATCAAAATACTACATATGTACAAATGTATGTAGGTATGTGCATTGTATTTTTATTTGCAGCGAATTATCTAAAGGTGTATACCCAGCTGTGGCTTTTGAACGACAAATACATACCTACATACATACATTTCTAGTTGAGATTAAAAAAAAAATCTAAACGTTTTGGCCCAATGTACGCTTGCTTGTCTGGCTTTGTTTGCTTCAGTTTGCTTTGCTTTACTTTGAAAGCTTCTATAGCCCAATAGTAGCTTTGAACGCTGTCATATTAATCAGCTAAATCGGCAATACAAAGAATTAAAACAAAAGGTTTGTTTCTTATTAAGTAGCTAGCTATGATTATTTATCCAAGTTTGTGCTAGCAAATCGTTTCTTGAATCAAAAAGTTAGCCGAATGAGAGCCAAGCGTGAGAGTAACAATCATAGAGAGCTCAAAATTTCAGCTAGTAAAACTTTCACAAGCTGAAATTATTTGCTGCCAAATTAAGAAACAGCTGCTAAAAAATAAACTAATATACATATGATTTTGTTACTTTTTAATTTTGCTAAATTTTTAAAATAGAAATACTGAAAATGAAATGGTTTTGTTTAGAAAAAAATAACAATTAAATGACAAAAATGGGATTAAAATAAATTTTGGCTAATTTTTAGTAGTTTTCCGTTTCTTGATTTCCTGTCTGTTTTGCTCTTTGTGAGCATAATTCTTTCCATTTTTCTCTTTTCATTTCACTTGACCGCTAGCTGCTAGTTTGCTAAGAAACAACCCTAAAATGTGGACTCGAAGTGCTGAACAAGTTTTGACATTTGGCCAACTTTTATACATTTTAGTAGAGCTCGAAATAATTTTGACATTTCTCACAGCCAAGAAAGCAAAACAAGCGTGCATTGGGCCT
The DNA here is from genome assembly GCA_960531455.1 of Urophora cardui. Taxonomy (NCBI): domain Eukaryota; kingdom Metazoa; phylum Arthropoda; class Insecta; order Diptera; family Tephritidae; genus Urophora; species Urophora cardui. The sequence continues at coordinate 130,689,106 of OY482673.1, forward strand.
TTACCTTAAAGCTGGGTGCAAAGCTATTTTCTTAGACTATTTGGTGAAACCGAAAAGTTAGTTTAGCACGGAAAAAAAATGCAAAAAATTTTTGCTTATTGTTGACAAATCAGGTCTAAAAAAGGAGTACGCTGGCAGCGCTGCTTCTGTTATGCACTCACTCTGTCTGCTCCTAACTTTCTAATACTTATCTAGGCCTTGTTTCGCATGGCGTATATGCCTTTGGAATAAGGTGTGCTATCTGAGAGAGAGAGAGAGAGAGAGAGAGAGGGAGAGAGAGAGTACCTACTCCTTATGGCCTGATGACATCAACACAGAAAAATCAGCCTTATTTTAAGCCTTACGCCATACAAATTTGCTACCTTTATATAAGGCCTGAAAATAGCCTTATTTTTGATGCCTTTAAGTCTGCTGTTTTAATTCTTAAATAAGACTTAGATATTTTGCTGGGTGTATATACATACATACCTACATATAAATTCGAATGCTACGTCAAGTATATGTACCCAATAAACCAAAAGGCTTGAGAATAATATTATAACAAGCTTACAAATATAAGCGCTAAGCCTGAGAAATACTTGTGCAAACTATTGAAGAAGACTTAAGAACAATTGTAGAAAAATCAAAACGGCACCCTTTTTATAAGCTTACAAATGTAATTGTAGAAAAATATTACTTGTGAAAGCTTATTGTAAGCTTATAAATATAATTGTATGTATAAATAGTAGAAAAAAATAAATTTTTATTTGCATTTTTTTTCTTTTTCTTTCCTTCTTCACCTTTACTGCAATGTTCTTTATTTTATATTCTCATCCTGTTTCGAACCATGACATCAACCTGAAGTTCAATCCAACGGTATCATATAGTGGGACATTCAACATTATATTGAACATTATTGAGGCTTTTATACTTCCCTTTTCGAAAAAGGAATCAATGAATTGTATGAATCATTGTAAAACCAAAATTTAAAAAAATTTTACAGCAAGCTTAAAACAATGTTATTATTAATAGGTTTTTAAGCTTTCATTGCAAGTATAAAGTAAGCTTATCGTAATATTGTTTTCAAGCTTTTTAAGTAAGTGTTCCTCAATTATTACAATCATGCTTGTGAATAAGCTTACAATTAAGCTTATAAAAACTGTATTGCAATTAGCTTACAATGGGCAATTGTTATAAGCTTGTTCTCAAGTCCTATTACATTTCGCTTACATCCTGGTCTGTTGGGTATGTATTAGATACACATGTATGTATATTTTGCGTATGTTGTTCAGCGCACGCAGCAATTATAAGCGCCGACATAAGAGATTATTTTTTGAGCTTTTTGCTGTTTTATTGTTGCTGTTGCTGTGAATGAATACATACATACATATGTACATACAATGTAGACTAATATGAAACGATAATAAAAAAACAACAATAACAAAAATATGAAGAACTTTATTTTTGCCAAACTTTCCGTATGTTTGTACAGGTTTTTGTGTAACAACAATAGAGTGTCAACAACAGCATCGATTGTGGTTGTTGCTAAACGTAATCAACAAAGCGACGGCGACGACAGTTTCAATAACAGCAACTGCTAAGTAGCCCCAATAATGTAATATAATAAGAAGAAGTCATTGGGCGATAAATCAGTAACCCTCTATTTAAGTTTACCCTACAAATGGTCATAAGCTGTTCAGCAGCTATTCTTATTAAAAGTACGTAGGTATGTATACAAAATAAGTCACATAAACTAATGAAGTTAGCAACTAGTATTCCATTTTTTAGGCAATTCTTTTAAAACACTTGTGTCATTTTATTCATTCGCAGAATTTCGCAGTTTATAAAAAAATGTAGATAAACATTATGGGCCGGTTTCACCATCGCCGGTTAATTTAATCGCTGGTTAGTTTGACGTAAATTGTATGGCGAGCTGTCAAATAAATTGCTTAACCGGGCAAAAAACTCTGGTTAAGTGCTTAACCGGAGATGGTGAAACCGGCCCTATGAGTAATTTTTTGGTATATAATGGGGGGGGCGAATTCACTAAAGACACCAAAGTTAAAGTTTATAGGCGACTGTATATATGTACGTATGTACATATGTAAATATATCGTGCAACTGAAATGAAAGTTCTAACAATTTTTCTAACAGTCCTTGTGGCTTCATTGCTGTTGGCTCAAAAGGCTTCTGCTAAGACCAATGTGAATCCTGCAGAAGTAAGTGCTGGATATAAAAAACAAACCGACATAGTTGGTGAAATCGTCTATCGTTCATCAGGTTCAGAAAAATCTTCGCCATTCAATCCTTCTCCGCCACCCAGTGCACCTCCCCGTTCTCGAGAAATCGACAAGGGGATTGGACGCCGTGTTCCTGATGGCAGCGCAAACAATCAGAATTCGCCTATTGTAAGGGATTGGGCAGTGCGTCAGCGTCAACAAAAAAAGCATAAGACGAATAATAATCAGGCAGATCTCATGGAATGTGACTGACCGTATAGTTACATTTATATAACAATTTTCCAGTTAATATAAATATATTTATACTTTGGAATAAGCGGAAAAATCCAATTAGCTCATACAGCGATGGTAGATGTGATAGCTATTTCGAAGAAAAACCACTTTCTTCATCATCAGACATCTTCTCGGGAGCATACCAGGCTTTGAACCTACGCTCCAACCATCAGTAGTCGAATATTAGCGAAAAGCTAAGCAGTGCGGCTACCGATGGTCCTGCTGAGCTGTTGCTATTTAATATATTTATCTTTTATGTACATATGTATGTAAATATAATACCTTACCTAATAAACTGCATTTGCTGAGTTTAGATATTATTCCAAACGTCGAACTGAAGTACATACATACATAAGTACTTAGTTGTCAAATAAAATAGCTCTAGATTATCTTCAACAAGACCATATAAACGCTGTCATCAGTAAAGTTTACTTTACTTTAAGAAACCTTCGCCAGTCTAGTCACTACACCCCTACAAACACAAGGCGCCAACTTGCCCTGCAATTAGTTCTTCCCATCATAACTTACTCTGAACTGGTATACAGTAAGCTGGATAGTGATTCTGCGCACAAAGTCGAGGTTATGTTTAATAATGTTACGCGTTATGTTTACGGCTTGTCAAGGTTTGAACATATTTCTTTATGGAAGCACCGCCTGTTGGGTTGTGGCATCACAGATTATTTAAAAGCAAGGAATTGTATTTATCTTTATAAAATCATGACCTCCAGAGAACCTGGCTACCTCTATAGAAAATTAGTTTTTACCAAGTCACCGCGATTACCTGACCTAATAATTCCCCACTTCAACAAGTTGGCTTCGGCTAGGCTATTCTTCGTCAACGCAGCTCGTCTGTGGAACTGTATTCCTTTTAATACCAGAAATAAATTAAACGGAAGCAACTTTAAACAATGCCTCCTTGAGCATTTCAAAAATGAAGTGAAGTAACAACCTGAAGTAAATCAAATATAAAAGAGTGACCTGCTACCTTATTTTTTCCTTTTCCTCTTTTTCTTTATTTTTAATACTATTTATTATTGTTTTGTTTATAGTTAATTAAAATATTGCGTAGTGTAAAACTAGTAATACATTTTTATTGTTAATAAGTTATTGCATACATATTTAATGTTATGAATTGTGTTATACTAAAAAAGATCTCAACATCTTAGTGTACGAATCTAATATGAAAATAAATACAAATACAAATACAAATTGGCAACCCTAAAAGGGAACGCACAACCGCAACCATGTTGACCACAAATACCAGCAACACACACGGTAGCAATTGTGGGTTACAGAAGGAGAAAATAAAATACATACATACCTACATATGTGCATATCTACACACATAAATACTTTGGGCGAAAATAAACATGTTACATATACATATGTATGCAGATATAATAGCAAAAAGGTGAAACAGCGAAAAAGTGATCAAAGTACGTAAATTTACCTTTCCTATGCCGCGCTATGGCAAAATGGGGTGCAAAAGTGGGCTACGAAAGTCAGCAGCAAAATACTAGCAAGCAGCTGCTTTCAGAAGTTTCTTGGTTGCCCATTCGGCTTAACAATATTGTTATGAAAACAAAAACAAAGGGGTTGACAATAACAAACAAAAAATAACATGTAGATACAGATAGAATACAGAAAAGTTACCCAAAGGGATACTGAGACAAGTTTTGTCATTTTTTCATCAACTTAAGTTCGATGTTAGTCACTTAGTCACTCTAATATACCTACATAGGTATGTATACAAACATATGAGTAGTCCACTCTTAAAAGTCCCCATGTGATTTTTTCATAACCCACATAGCATTTGGAAGATTGTTTTATGAAAACTGCGCCGAGTCTTTTTCGATCCCCTTTGATGATCAAAAACTGATTAATCACCTCTGCGATTAGAATAATTTAATAATTTTATTTTTTGTCATATAAAAATCACCTAACTGAGCCTTTTTCTATCTTCCTTTACTGATTAAAAAAAGAATTTATCACTTTGACGATTAAAAGAAGATTGGAAAACGAGTCAGACCAGCGATTGAAAAGTGATTTTATTTTTTGTCTTATAAAAATCACCTAGATGAGTGTTTTTCTATCCCCTTTGCTGATTAAAAAAATAATTTATCACAAATTGATCATGCTAAAGATAGAAATGTGATCGATTACTTTGCTTTTTTGGAAAAAAATTAAATATTCCTTAGCAAACCTGTACTAGCTATAATTTTTCAAAAAAAATTTCAGAGAATTTTATATTAGATTTCGGTATTGATGGTTCCGAATGTTGTAGAGCAGGAACATATGGATGCATGTCTTCCGTGTTGCCGTATATGAGAGTACCAAAATGCGCATATGCATTTTCATAGGAATTAATTTATGGATTGAAATTTTTATATCTTAAACTCCTTATTTGCTTAATATTATTTTAGGCAAAAAATCTGTTTTAAAAGTTCCAACCAATATGGACTGAGGGTGACCGTGGATGTTCTTTTTGCGATATTGGTAAAGGTAAGGCTAAGGGTAGAATATGTATAAGGATAGAAGATGGGAAAGAAATGCGGTTGTAAACTGACCCAAAAATGATAGGAAAAAGAGTAGAAAAGTATTAGAAATTGATCAGAAAGTTACTGAAAAACGACCAAAAAAAGATTCGAAAATGACCAGAAAAATGATTGAAAAAATACACAAAAAAGATTGGAAAGCCAATCGAAAATGAAAAACGATGAAAAATTACCCTAAAAAGATTCAAAAACGATCAGAAAACGATTTAAAAATGACCAAAATAAGATTCAAACTCGAAAACAATAATCAAAAGGGACTCGAAAATAATTAAAATACGATTAAAATAAGACTCGAAAACGACTCCCCAAGAAGAGTTGGACGTAGGGTACCATTTTCTACAGACGAGAGGCTCTTTTATGATCAGAAAATTAGCGCATTTTCCATTATTTTAAACGTGCATAGGGATCGAAAAAGACTGGAATATGATCAAAAAATTCATAAAATGCTATGTGGGAATAAGCCACAAAGTAGAAAAAAAAAAACAAAAATAGAATTTTGAATGTGTACATCAGGGCTGCTCAACGCTCTTGTATTGAAAGTACAAAGCTCAATACATCTACAAATTTCGTATATGCACTGAAAAATTTGTTTGCTCATTTAAATTTTTTTATGAATTCCAATAAAATATTATTTTAGAATTTATTTTCAAATGGTAGTATCACATACATACAAATTTTTTTATTTTTTATATGAAAATTTTTTGAATACAAATTTTTTACAGTGCTTTCATTTTTTGAATTTTTTTTCATTACACATTTGTGACTACTCATATGTACACGTAGCGTTAACACGAAGTTAGTGATTTTGTGCGTCACAAAGTCAATTATGTTCTTGGTTTTTACCTTCGCATATCCGCATTTAGGCAAACAACAATTAGCAATAGCTAACAACAACAATAACGATCCGAAAAGATATTTGGTTTCGTAAAGCCGAAGCGGATCTTTTTTATGCAGTTTTACTTGTGGGCATAGAAAAAATCACACCTATGTATGTATGTATTTAGCTCTTTAAGGTACAAGGACAAAAACTAACTTCATTTGAACCATTTAAACACGTAGGTACAACAAGGACTTCCTAAAGACAGTTAAACGCTGAAGTCATAAACACATTGAGCATATAAGAAAAAACTAATAGCACAGCTAACTAGGAATGAGGACGATGAACAAGATGTAGAAAAAATAAAATTGGGAATGGAATTTTTATACATACATACTAAACAATATGACACTCTTCTAGGAAAAAACAAAAATTAAGGAGCACCCTTCGAATTGGGAGAGATGTTCGGCCTTAAAACTCCTTAGAGATAGGCATGTATTTGCGCCAGTGGAATACTGGGCTAATCATTAGGCTTGGTTAATAAGTCGAAAATGATTGAAACATTGGAGATCTCTTTTTCAAGCCTTAATTTCGAGATAATTTTTCAGTAAAAGGGAGTGAAGTATTTTTCTTTCGTAATCCAGTCCATTATCGAAGTTACTATAGTAACTATTGAGAGTTCGATATTCATATTGGATATCAATAGTTTCTTCACAAAAAAACACAGGTACATAGGTACATATTATGTGCATTGTATGTTTGTTTGCAAGTGACCACAGGTACCTAGTATACCTACTCATATTTTTCAGGGCAAGTGAGGCATAAATAACAGAAAAGTGTGAATAATTTTTGAATTAGACTTAGACTGGAATCGAACATTAGATACTCAGCTGTATGCTTTCATTGTTTGTTTGCGTTTGATGGAAACACGGTGCACTTAATATAAAGCGAGTGCTGCATAAAGTGGGCGTAGTCACGCCCATTTTCTAAATTTTTATCAGTCATCCAACTAAGCATATCAATATTATACTTTGTGCAAAATTTCATTCCTTTATGACTTCTAGTTACAAAGATGTCATGTTAAAAATTCCCAAAGGGTGTTCCAGAAATATCTTTCTTAAAAAGTAGGCGTGGTCATAAACCGATTTCAATAAATTTTTGCGTGTCTATTAACACAAGTTATAAAAGTGTATAAACCAAGCTTCGTCATAATATCTCAATTATTTGTCGAGTTATAGGCTAAGAAATCTCGTATATCCCTTTGTGTAAAAAGAGGCGGTGCCACGCCCATTTTCCAAAAATTTTTCTATTTGTTGTTTCCGGTCTATTGTGGAAGTCATGCCACAAAATTTCAATGACAGATCTTTATATTTGACAGAGATATCGCTTAAAATGTTTTTATTAGGCCCCTTTATAGTTCTCATATATAACAGTGGGCGTGGTCGTCAACCGATTTCGCTAAAATTTTGAGCGTGTATTACCACAAGTAATGAAAGTGTACACACCAAGTTTCGTCATTATATATAAATTATTTGTCGAGTTATGGGCTCAGAAATCTCGTATATTCCTGTTTATAAAAAGAGGCGGTGCCACGCCCATTTTCCAAAATTTTTGTGTTTTTCGTTTTATATCCGCAGTTGGACTACTGCTATAAAATTTCAATGATATATCTTTATATTTGACAGAGATATCGCGTAAAATGCTTTTATTAGGTCACTTTATAAGACCCATATATAAAAGTGGGCGTGGCCCTAAACCGATTTCGGAAATTTTTCGTCCAAATATTTGACTAAGTAAGTATATCACGCGTACCAAATTTCATCGATATATCTTCAACGGTTTCTGATTTATGACTCATAAAACTTTCAATGTTTGCCCCTTAATAAGTGGGCGTGGCACCGCCCATTTTCCAAAATTTTTGTGTTTTTCGTTTTATGTCCGCAGTTGGACTTACGCGACAAAATTTCAATGATAGATCTTTATATTTGACAGAGATATCGCTTAAAATGTTTTTATTAGGTCACTTTGTAATATACATATATAAAAGTGGGCGTGGCCGTCAACCGATTTTAACTATTTTCCGTCCAAACGTATGCCTAAGTAAGTAAATCACGCGTACCAAATTTTGTCGATATATCTTCAATGGTTTCTGAGTTATGACATATAAAACTTTCAAGGTTTGACCCTTAATAAGTGGGCGTGGCACCGCCCATTTTCCAAAATTTCATCAAATTTCTTCCTAGGGGCCTGAGCTCAACACGTGGGTAAAATTTCATCGCTCCAGCTATATTAGTGACTGAGATACCAAATTTCCGATTATTTCTATATAGGAAAAGTGGGCGTGGTCATGGTCCGATTTCGCCCATTTTCAATACCAACCGTCCCAGTCTCGATACCAACTTGCATTTCAAATTTCATCAAAATATCTCAATTTTTGCGCGAGTTAGAGTGTTTACAGACGGACGGACAGACGGACGGACGGACGGACGGACGGACGGACATGGCTAAATCGATTTCTCTTTTCACCCTGATCATTTTGATATATATAAGTCTATATCTATCTCGATTATTTCACTCTGTTACAATCCACCGTTATGTGATTAAAACTATAATACTCTGTGTACTAGTACAGCTGAGTATAACAATAACAACAACGTTAGCCAAGCCTGGTAAGGGAGCAATAACGCAGAGGAATATCCAAAGCAGCGTTGCCACTTAAAAAAATTTAAATTTACCAAAATACAAAATAAAAGTAACCAAAACTAGAAACAAGTACCTAACCAAAATAAATTAATCATATAGGCATATGTCCCATTAACGTTAGGGCTATTTATTTGGAAGCAAAAGAATATATACGGTTAACAAAAACTAAAATATATCAATTATTTTACATCTTTAAGCCCTAAACAGATGCAACGTTGAACGAAATATCGGCCCGTCGTAGCGTTCTATCAATATTTAAATACACGGCCAGGTATGAGAATGAACAAGGCCAAAAAGCTGACGAAAATCGCCCGACAAAAATTCGTCAGAATAGATTTATTTCTGCGACCCCTGTCAAATAAATTATTTGGACTTAAAAGCTTTTTAATGCTTAGCACGAAAGTTATTTAATTTAATAAAATAAAAATGTAGTTGTGCTAAGATGTGGATAGATGTGTTTTCAACAGTGGCGTAGTAACGGGGGGGGTTTTGGGGACAAAACCCCCCCCGAAAGATTCGTTTTGACCATAAAACCATCTTTGACTTTATTAGCATACATTTCTTTTTCAGGAAAAAATCAATGAGAATAGTAATTTTTCGAAATTGGTAATTCGAAATTTAGCGCTTTTTCACGAAGTATTACTTATAATTCTAGCGTTTGTTGAGCCGTAGGAAAGTGCAAGAACCGCAGGAATTTTACCACAATTTACATTCTTTGTACTTATGTTCGCTCTTTTGTGGTAAAATTCCTACGGTTCCTGCACTTCCCTACGGCTCAACAAACGCTACAATTATTATACGGTATTGCTATTATTAACATGCCAATAACAGAAAAGTAACGCCAATTATTCAAATTTCAAGTTTTCTTTCAATTACTTATCATCTTAATCAAATAATATTAGTATAAACTACAATGGGAATAAATATGCAATGTATAAGAGTATCTGAACTTGAGATTTTACTTAATGTCTGTCAAAATGGAATATTAAAAAACTAAATTATATAAGAAAATTATTATTTATAACCGTAGCACATAGGTAGATTTTCAAGTTTTATGCGGCCAAAAATATTTTATTGTGTACATCTATTCCAAATTGCTTGTTTAATGCAAAATTTTAATAATTTGTGTTAAAAGTCGAGCTCTCGATTTTTTTTGAACATTTTCGAGTAGCCCGAACAGTTGTTGTTCAAATGCTCGAAGAGTTGTTTGTTTGTTTATTACCCGTATGTTTGTACGGGCATTTGAACAATTCGGGTATTTTGAAGTTTGTTTTTTTCTTTTGTTTATTATTATTTTTTTTTCTTTATATGTAGTTGTTTTTATTTTGGTTTTTCCGATACACATTTTTTTGTTTGTAAGCTCGAATGCTCGAATGTTTGTACGGGCATTTGAACAACAAACGGGCTTCAAATAAAAATGATCAGATCGAATTGCTCGATACCCGGAAAAAAAATCATACGCCAGAGTTTTTAAATTTATTTCAAACAGTTCTGTCGAAAATTTGACTCTCTTATTTTCGTTTCAAAATGTAAACAATTTTTCAATAAAAATCGCCTTAAGCAGGATTTCTAAGCTTATGGAAAAATCCGAAAAATCGTAGAAATTTCTAAAAGTGGATTAAAAATTTCAAAGCGCGGCCAGAATTTATAGAAGATTTTGAGGAGATTTCTAAGTGTACTGTTATGTAGCCAACAAATTTTAGTGTAAAAAGTGCTATTCTCAATGCTGTAAAAATTTCCGTCGATTTTAGTAATTTTTTTCTGTAGGGTGTTTGCGTTATATGTACGTGAGACCGTTCCAAATAAAATTTCTGAAAAGCCAATGAAATTTTTCAAAAAGTTGAATGTTGCATATTATTATATTACAATTGAATGAGCTGCAAAATTGCATACTCAAAAATCTTCTAAAAAATGTAGCTTTGTAATTCTTAGCCCCTTTTTATGATAAGTACTTCCTTAACTTTGAAAAATTGGAAATACTAAAAATACTGCTTAAAAAGTTAACAATAATCGCCGCTAAATATCTGGGTTACTTTCGAGCATCACCTACATTAACCAAGATATGCGTTAGAAATATAAACATTAAAATTAAATATAAAGCACAAAAAGAAAATTATTGTAGGTACATATGAAAAACCCTGTATCTAGTAGTGAAGTGCGGCTTTGTGCGACGTAATTTTTTGTCGGCAAAATACCAATTGTACTAGATATAATGTTAATTTGACTGAGTCTGACAGAGCAACATAACAAAATCAATTTTTAACATGAAAAAGAGTGATAATTTTTTTTTAAGTATCCCAACTTTAAAAGCTTAAAACTATAAACTTAGAATTATTGGAAACCAAGGATATTATTGAAAAGTGTTAATAATTACTTGAACCTTTAGGATTCATCACGATTACTTAAATGAAATGCTTTAAATGATAAATATTCAAGTTGAAACCAGCACTTAAAAATATGTAAGAAAAAAAACAAAAAAATTAACTTCAGATATGCTAAGTTACGACCATCTGGGGCAAGTGCAGAGTATGGGGTCGGGAAAAAAGCGATGAATTATTGTTCCCCATTCTATCTCCAATATGTGGGTATGTTTTTTTTTTCTGTAATTGTAACAATTTTACAAAATTCAATTTTGGGCGCATAAAACTTGAAAATCTACTTATGCGCGTAGATTTCCAGAAGAGAATATGAGACTTACTTTTGAAGTATAGTTAAAGGCCCTTGGCAACTGACAATCTGGCATGTCAAGCAGTGTGTATGTGTGAGTTTTTTTGTGTGTGTTAGTGCAATCGGCAGTCGTCGTGCTACACGTTCTTGTTCGGGCTCGCGTTGATGAGAATCAAATCTTTTAGATATTTGCGTCAATCGCCCGACACTCACACATATGTATACACTTCTTAACATTCCAGATTTTAAGTGGCCAAGGGCCTTAAGAGTTTGATATATGTATTATAAGCGATATTTGTGTACTAAAATGTTAAATTATAGTCTGAAAAAATTACATTTCGCTAGCTTAGAGTGCAAACTGTGTAAGTCCACTTTTATGAAAAAGTGTATTTTTATGTAGAACGCTAGAAAAATCAAATACGCACCGCGCTAAACAAGTCTGAGATACTTGTCATATTTCTACTCGTTGTTATTCAGTGATACGCAAATTGTGTAAGTCCAAAAAGCGAAAAAAATTGTATAAGTCCAAAATATTTATATGAACAGAATTTTTTTTTCATTACGAATTTTTTTTCTTTTTTGTTTTTTGTCTCTCCTACAAAATTTTAAAAAAGGACTTACACAATTTGCATTCTAAGCTAGCGATTTTTATCATTTGTAAAAAAAATTATAGTTTTTTTTTGGTAATTTTAATTTTGGTAAATTTTTTACATTGGCTGTAACCCCCCCCGAAAAATTCTCTAGCTACGCCACTGGTTTTCAACAAAAATGTTTTAAGTTTCCGTGATTAGTTTAAATGTAAGTAAAAAGTCTTTTATGTTTATGTATATATGTAATAATGTATGGGAAAATAATCTGAATTGTTAATTAACTTATTTGTAATAATATGTTGTTATGTATCTTTTAATGTTTTTCAAAATAAAACTAGACTCCCTGATGAAGACGATAATACCGTCGAAACGCGTAGGGGGACAAAGGAAGTAATTATTTGCCTTTAAATTCAATCGGCCAAAAAGCTCTGTTTTCAAAATATTTATTAATTTTTTATTGTTGGGGGTAAATGGAACAAATTTAAGCTATAGCTATTTAACGAAAAAAACATTGTCGATCATTATCAGCGTTTTCGAAAGTGGATGCTCCTAACGAGGATCGAACCCGTGATACATTCTATCTTCAGCCGCAATGTGCGTACGCTTTTACATGCCCGACCACTGAGACTCTGTGAAAGCTGTTGAATTTTTCCCTCTTCTGCCTTATTCATTTTCCTGAAACAGATTTACATTCAACATTCGCTGGAAATAGGTAGTTGTTGAATTTTTTCCATTTGCCCCCAACAATAAATTACATATTTGGAATTTGCAGACATTGAAAATAATTGATAACAATTTCAAAGGTTTTGAAAATAACAAAAAATCCCAGCAGTATTTGAGGTAAGGAGGTGCATATCCAGTAGAATATTCAATATGAAAAATACCCTGAAACTGAATTCAAAATTCATTACTGAAAAAATAACTGAACACGCAGTGAAGACATCAGGTGTACTGAAATATATGCTACGGAAGTTCTTTCTGCGTATTCAGGCCTTTTTTCCTACAGAAACTCTCCCTTCTCGATCGGCAGTTTTTAGGTAGTTGATTTTTGTCGCCACCTCTATATAAAAACGAAAGGGAAAGTTCAGATGTTAGAACTACATCTCTACTGAATATTCAGTAGGAAATGTGTGCTGTTTTCCAGCTGATAAATACTGCTGGGATCTTAGACAAAAAATACAACCAAACAATTTGGATAACAAATATTTTATAGTTTGGAAAAATTTAAACTTTACATTTTTCAGTCCATATACAAAATTTGTAGATGTATTGAGAGCGTTGAGCAGCCCTGATTTAAAGCGTATTCCTAATAATAAAAATTGAATGTAACCATGGTGTGATCAATACATGGACCTTGAAGGTAACCACGTAACCAAACGAAAAAATTGTAACCAATTTTTGTAAAAAGTACCTAACCAAAGTGGGAACGCTGATCCAAAGGAAACATATCGCACCCTAAATCATAAAGGGGCACAACTCAAAATTCAAAAATTTTCAGGAGAGCCAAAAAACTTTTTTTCATTACAAGCAATCGTATGGCAAAGGGCCAGGTACAATGGTTATTTTTCTTTCGAAAGAGACAGTTATTCAAAAGTTTTTTTTGGCAATCTCCAGATATGTTCCGTATACACGTTTATGAAAAAACTCGATTTCGAAAAATTTTGAGTTGTGCCCCTTTATGATTTAGGGTGCGATATGTATGAGTGTATATATTGCACATACGTTTATATGTATATATGTATGTATGTACATACATATATTCATATTTTCCTGTTTTGTTTCACATTTTTTTGTATTAAGAACAACAACAAAAACAGAGACGTACTGGCACAAAGTAGCCAACGAAACAGTCAACAATCAGCAATGAGCAACATCGAAGCAAAGTGCCAAACAAACAACAAAGCAACCGACATTTGTACGACAACAACTACGACGATAACAAACCGAACAACAATAAAATGGAAAACAAAGTCGGCGACAAGCACAAAAACGGCAAATACTAAAGGCAATGCCAGAGGCGGAGAGTCAGGAAGGAGAAACGTGTCGCGTTTAAACGCGACAGGGGCGGGCTCGGAAGAGGATTTTGTTTTCGACGACAGACACGCAAGCGATGGAGCAGCAGCAGCAATGAAAATATAAATTCACGTAGAATAAATACGTACTTATACATATATGTATGTACCCTGTAGGGAACTCAATAACTAGTAAGCAAAATTTCTAGTTCCGAACTAGCGAAAAGGTGTCAAAAATGAACTAGATCAATTGTAGTTAGATCCTCACCAGTTCAGAAGGAGCGAATTGAGTAACCATTATAAGACACACTTTGATTTGTAAGCAATTTCGAAGCGACAAAAATTCTATGAAAATATTTCGTTTAGTGAAGCGTTTTATATAAAGAGTTTTCTATTTGCATCTTAACTTGTATTAAATGAAATGTTCCCCTAATTATGCTTTTCCGATCCTTTAGGCTTATTTTTATTTTTTTTTTTATTTTATTCCTTTTTAAATATATTTGTAAATAAAATAAATAAATAAATAAAAAAATAGATATTAGTTAAAAAAATAAAAAAAAAATTATCATCCGCCTCGCCACCGACAGGATTCGAACCCGCGCTCGCCAGGTTGATTGTCACACGCATTAGCCAGTGTGCCATCGCGCCACTTGCATGAACTGTGTCAAATGCTGCACTTAAGCGGCAGATGTAAGACTGTAGAATTTTTAGGTACTTGTAGTTAGTTCAGAACTATCGAAATTGTGCCAATAAACGAACTAGTGAAAACTATAGAATTTAGTACTAGTTCGGAACTATCGAAAATGTAGTGCAGAGGGTGACAATTGACACCGCCTAGGACATCGCCATGTTAAATTCGCCAGTTGATAACACGCAAAAGAGCTTTAGCTCGCACTAGTAGTGGCGAAAAATGTACTAGAAGGGACCTAGTTCTGAACTAGAGATTTTCCCTACATGGTATGTATTTATGTTTGTTTGTGTGGGTATGAGCGGCAACGAGCGCACGCACGCAAAACGGCAATAAAATAATGGAATTGTTTTAAGAGGGTTGCCGCGTGCAGTGATTAAAGTTGCTAAACAATACACCCCACCCCACAGTGGGGTACAAGAGTACATATGTATGTATGTATTTAATATGTACCAGAATGTGCTGTAGTGAACAGGGTTGACGAGTTTTTGTTTGTTTTTTTTTCCTATAATAGGAGGAAGCATAGAAAGCCGAAAAGTGCGAGACTCCAACCCGCTAAACCTAACCTACCCCCGCCGGACGTCACTCCTACGGAACCACCGGAAAATTTTACTTCTTATGAGCCAGATAGACTGAAAGTTTCCTTTCAACGGACAGGACTACTAACGCCTACCTTGTTCAGAGTACCTCAGTTGAGCTAACATTGCCGCTGACGCATCGCTAACTGCCTGAGAAGAGGACTGACACATCAGTGCAGTTCCGTTATCCACCGAAACTCTAGTGCCCGCGATTTCATTCAGTCGTTATCACACAACAGAGAAGCGAGGGAAGCGAAAAAATACAACGTCGGGACACAGAGGACATAAATGACAATTGTTGCACTTCAATCTGTAGAGGTATGCCCTGAAGCACACATGTCCGCTAAAGAACTGAGTAAGGTGGAAATTGAGATCAACCTGCTCTCTATCTGCCCAACTGTTTGTATTAGGAATTAATCTATAAATCCACCGGCCTTTAAGCGAGGTTGACCAGCGTTCCTCTCACAATATTCTCCGACTTGAGCGGAATGAACGTTCATACCTATACCGTCTATCGGATTTTCCCACATGTGAAGACAGCGGGTAAAGGTTTCAATGTTTTTGTTGACTAGAACCTTCGAAAAACTTCAAACTCCCTAGTACCTACCTAGATAGATGATGATTTGATAGTGCAAACTAAACTAACTAACCTAAAGGCGTTCAGGGATGACAAGCTAAAGCCCATAGAAACTCTTAAAACATGCCTAAATCCAAAAAGGAAAGGCTTAAAATGCCCTATGAATTGCAACCAAACGAGACAAAAAGTAACAACTACATAACTTGTCCTCCATATTTTGAAAAATAAATATGTATGTACATTCCTCTTCCCGCTATAACATCTCTGAAACAAAACATGCGCATCCACAAGGAAATGCGCAATCGAGCGCACAGAGAAACGGAAAATGGAAAAATGCGACACATGTGACAAACAGTGATGCCACTAACATATTTTTCCTCGTACCAAAAAACGTACCAAATTGCTTTTGAGAGTACCAAACCGATTTTTTCGTGGTAACAGTCGTATTATACAAATGGTTTTTTTCATTTATTATTTTTTAATGGAAAATTAACTTCAATATATCGCACTCTAAATCATAAATTGACACAACTCAAAATTCAAAAATTTTCAGGAGCCAAAAAATTTTGTTTCTTTACAAGCATGGAGGAACAATAAAGGAGAATGCATAAGATCAGCTGACTTCTTCTTCAATCCTCGTAAACACACACGAACACAAGCATTTTTTTTGTTGACATATGCCACACACACACGCACCCTAGCATTTCCATAGGGGCCGAATCTGTCAAATTCTTCTACATTCCTCTTTGCATGACACTTCTGGCCCCACTATGTATGAAGGTATGTCGTTATGCATTCTCCTTTATTGTTCCTCCATGTTTACAAGTAATGATGTTGAAATGGCTAAGTATAATTGCTATTTTTCTGTCAAAAGTAGTGAAGGGCGAGTCCGAGATGTTTTATTCGATTCTCTCGATTGTTGAAACATCTCGAATGGTCTCGATGGTTTTCATTCGTATTCGAGTCAAGTCGTAAATTGCCGTCAGTCGAAACAATCGCTAAAACATCTCGGACTCGCCAATGATTCCTCTCGTTTTCAAAGCAACCCTACATTTCGGACTCGCTGCAAAAAATACATAACATTTGTTGTTGCCGCTTGAATATCAAAATTGCTTAAAAAAGTATACAGTGGTACAAATCTATTGCCGTTGTCACTGCTCGTAAAATTAATTTGTTTCGTAAGCGCCTCACTTCAGAAAATTTATTAATGTATTAATGTTTAAATAATTAATTGTATTTATTAAGCATGACACTCTTTAATTGTGATTGCAAAAATGCAGCGTCTACATATATCATATTTTTCAATTTGGTTCATTTATTTACATATGTATTTGCCTCACTTCCATTAACAATCCTACTTTCTTCATCAACAACACTCATTCAGTTTATTTTATCAACTAAAACACAAATCATCAAAACAACAGCCGGCCCGCCGACTCGGAACAGTCGCAAAAACATCTCGCTTGTGTAGTCGAGATGTCATCGAAACAACCTCAGACTCGCCGACTCGGAACAATCGCAAAAACATCTCGGTTGTGTAGTCGAGATGTCATCAAAACAACCTCCGACTCGCTGACTCGGAACAATCGCAAAAACATCTCGATTGTGTAGTCGAGGAGCGAGTCAACTTTTGACTCGATTGTGATTTTGCAACGATGGCGATTCTCTCGATTGTCTAAACATCTCGGACTCGCCCATCACTAGTCAAAAGGGACACCGATTGAAAAGTTTTTTTTTTTTTGCAACCGCTCGAGATATGTTCTGTGTACCGGTTTATGATAAAAAACCGATTTCAAGATTTTTTAGCTGTGTCACTTAATGATTTAGGGTACGATATTAATATTAGAAAAAAGAAAAAAGAGTATCTAAAAAATTAACAAAAAAACAAACGAAAAATTAACCAAGTTATCGCACTTTAAATTAATTTAACTTTTTACATCTCCATCACTCTATTTCCATTGAAAACTTGCCTGATACATGCTCTAACATGCCATCAGCCCATTTTTTTTCTTCGCTAAGAGCAAATGCCACAGCACACAAAGGTCAAACTGAGTGACCTTATTCCCATACAATTTGTTTGCTAATTTTGACAACTACTTGCCAAAAAGCTCTAACAAAATACACGGTAATTGTTGGTGGCATAATGCTACGGCCGGTATAGTTGGGTCATGCTAGTGACCAAGAATTGTATCGATTTCATAACATCTACGGCTTTGGGATACCTATCGCGCGTTGGCGATGTAATTAATCAACATAATTACTGTTCTTTTAGTGTACGAACAAAAATATTATATATAAAATAAAAAAATAGATGGAAATAAATAAACATTGTTTTCCCAAACCGTTGCTTTTAAGGAAAAAGTACCAAAATCAAAAGCAGCGTACCAACGTACCAAATCATTTTCAACGTACCAGTTTTGGTACGAAAGTACCAAATGTGGCAACGCTGGTGACAAAATGCCATGTCTCCTCTGCCAACCAAGCCGAGCAATCAGTCGAACGACCGCCAAATGCACAAACAAACGGATTAGCTGACAACGGCAATAGCAACGCGAGCTGACTGGGTCAGGTAATGGCGGCGAGAAATCAAAAAGAAAACAAGGAAAAACAGCAACGAAAAGGGAGACGAACAACCACTGCAGAAAAACACCACTACCAACGCACCATCATCAACAGCAATAACACAAATAAAGCTGTTGTAACAACCACACACAAGCCAAATTGTAGTAAAGTTGCCGCCGCCGCGAAAAACAAACGCATTACGTTTGCTCGTTGCTGTAATAACAAAAAATGAAAAAAGTAAAAGCAACAGTAACAGAAACGACACAAAAAAAAATAAGAAAATTATGTAGTAACACTGGAAGCGAACAAAACGAGCAATAATAACCAAGGCAGCAACAATACAACAATGCTGTTGAAAAGGCTATGGCGGCAGCCAGACAACTAAAGCTAATAAATGAGTGGCAACAATGTTGCGGGTACATGTATGGATATGTAGGTACTAGACCTCTGCACAATACCATTTGCCTCTTCTATATTTGCGAATACTCTATTAGGTGATTCACAAAGTGTCATAAAGTCATATGTCATATTAAAATATTGTACGGAAATAGTTATAAAAGACTTTTCCGAAGCCCTGTGAAGAAGTAAACAAAAACAGCTGATCAAATACGACGACCCAAACACATATCGTGCAGAGTTGTATTTATTTAGTACACATATAGCCTAGAATGCAACAACAAAATATTATGACTTATGATGATATGACGTAATATGACAGGTTGTGAATCCCCTATATGCATTGTACAATTAGTCACAGCACAATTTCAATGCAGATACGAATAAAACCCATACTTCTCATTTGGAATACAAATACTATTTCTACTTGCTCTGTTGGAGCGATTAGTGTACACTATTCGCCACGATCGAGTAAAACATAATAACAACCATGTTATGAAGTAGGTATTCGCAAAACCTTGTTGCTTCTTTGGTTTGTTTGTTTATTTAGGGCCGTTTACTCAACCTCTGATTAACGCTAACCGGAGGATAAAGGTCCGGTTAAGTATTGGACTGCGTTATCGACCACATGATAAATACCTGGTTTGATGAAGTCGATAATGATGTTTAACCGGACTTTAACCGTGGTTAGCGTTAATCAGAGGTTGAGTAAACGGCCCTTAAGGTGCATATGGCATTAAGGTGGACCAAAAAATAAACATATGAGAACGTGGAAAACAGCGATTATTTCCAAAAATTGAACTTTTCAGTAATGCTTTTTTTTTTAATTTCAAAAAGTGACCACCACGTCTAGTTGCCATATAAGTTTCCTAACTAATGCCGAAAAAATCAAAATAATCAAAGCATTGGTTACCGAGTTATTTTAAAATATATAGAACAGTTGGAAATATGTAATATGTATTTAGATCGTAAAAAGCTCTGGTTCGAAATTTATTTTAGACATATGGTTTCTTGAGCAAAAAAGCTTGAAATTACCCAAATTTTCATAATCGCCATGTGTCCCTGTTAATTTTTTTTTTTTGACCCTACGAATCGACCCGCCCTAGTGTGTATGCATATGCACATACACACACTCACACTAGCAGCGTAATTTTGCTGAACACAACGTCTGGATGTGTGTTTATGAAAATATGTAGGTACATACATACATATATTTCGATTATATTCGAAGTATTCGCAAGTAGTGTACACTATTTGCAGAACCTTTTTAAGGTCATGTAATTGTCGCTAAGAATAAGTATTGTATTGGTTCTGTTTATGGTTGTGCTCTACTTGCGCTTATTCGCCAACGACAGAAACAAGTAGCTACTGTAATTGGATGGCCGCGAATATTTTGTTGTTCGTTTCGAATCCATTCGTGCAGCCCTCTAGTAGGTACATGTTTATACCCTGCGTGAATATGAAATTTTATTATGACTAAGCCAAAGAAAGAGGAAAGAAAAATGAGGAAGATGACTAGTTGAGTCTCTTTTTGAAGTAGACGGAATGTGTTCAAATTAAGTTAATTAACCAAGATTCTCTTGGTCCAAATCTTCACCTAAAGCATAGTATCTACTAAGGCCGAGTTTCACGTGAAACTGCTGTCAAAATCCATACGAAAAAACTTGTTGTGAAACACGTGTGAAATTTCACAGATATTTCACAAAGTTGTATTGAGTTCCTGCCGTGAAAACGTTGCGCAACATGCTAGCAACATCATGCAACATTTTTTCACGCCAATTTAAATAGACAATGCTATTTATTTTCGAGTGAAAAGTGACATTTGTTGAAATTGAAATTTATATTTTGTATAAAATTTTTTTATTGGCCAAAATTTGAAAGTTGGTTCTGAGGCGATGCTCCAAATTTTTTCTTTTTACATTTGCTCAGTTTTCATTATGGCATTTAGGTACATATCGTCCCCTCAATATAACAATAGCGTAGGTGCTCATACGCCATTATTTTTTTTATTGCATATTTAGAATCTCCATCATTGATTCTATGTCTGGTCAAAATTTCGTCAAATTCTACTTCCACAAAGTTGGTCAAAATGTCATTGGAAAAAATGGTGTATAATTTCTTGTTCAAAAATTTAACAGATATCTGATTTGACAAAAACTTTAAACTCGATTTTCTCAAAACCCAAAAAAAATTATACGCTATTGTTATATTGAGGGGACGATATGTACCTATGTAGGTACCTATACTCCTTTGACAAAAAATTTTTTGAAACATTTCACGGCAAAATAAATGCACGTAGCTGGCGAAATTTCACGGCTGTGAACTTAGTACCTACCAGTGATGGTAGACACTTTTTTGGAAATTCCCTAGAGAGCAAGAAAAAAATCCCTACTTTTCCGTAGGCCTGTTTCAAATTTTCCCCACGAAATTTCCTACACTTTTTTTGTTATTTCCACGTTATAATGCACGACAGTAAATGAACGTTTTTTTCTTATATAAATAATGGAAATCAGCTGTTATATACTCGGAAAAATAAAATGATAATTAAAATTTTTAATTTTAGTGATATTCATCCTTAAAAAATTATCCTTTCCGTCGCTCTTAAAATTAAATTCAAAATTTCCCCACTCTTGCTAAAGTACGCAAGCATCTACCTTTACAAATTTTTTATTACTTTTCACTCCCATTCAAATTTTGGGATATAAAAACTCCATTTCTTCAAGTGTACCTGCACCATTTTCATAAAATTTTTCCACTTTAACAGTTTTATAATATAATACAAAAATCTTTTGATCCGATGCACGGATAAAAAGTATCGTGTTATCCGATAGTTCAATAAAAGATCTTAAAGCTTGTCTTCACGATACGGCAGCTTTTCTCCAATTACGCCATTAAAGGATTCGCGATTATCTCGTCTTCACAGCGTTTTCATTATTCAGATCGACAGTCAGTTTTGCCAAAAAATCCCTACATTTAGCTATTTTATAAAAATCTGTCCTTTTTTCCCCACGGTCACTTTTTTCCGACTAATATCCCTACATGAAGGGAATTTTGTCTACGTATCACATCACTGGTACCTACTAGGCTTAAGCAACACTAAATAGGTAGTCCTCCAAATTTTTACTTTCGTTCTTGAAAGGCATAAAATCTATGTATGTAGATAGGTACATACTTGTTTTCTGTGCCATAGAAACATGTGCATAAATACAAAATTAGGTACATACATATGTAGATACTTTTTAGCAACATTGTAGCAGCAACAGTCGTCAATTGTTTCGTAATTTTTGTAGCAAACAGCGTGTAGAAAAAATTGAAAAAAGACACACAACAACAAAACCAGCAGCAGCAGCTGTTGTTTAACACAAAGTTGCCTACACATTTCATTGCTTTTTTATGTGCCAAGTATGCACGCCAACATATATGTATATCTATACATATATACCTACATATATTACATATGTATATGCTACTGTACATATAGCAAGTAAATATTTTGCTGCCCATTTGCCTACGCCATATAGTATAATATTTGGCCGTAACAAATATGCACGAACGTAAGCGAAAAAGCACAAACGTACAAACTCTCATTTCAGCGTTGACGTCAACGTTCTCTGCTACAGCGCATCTGCGTCTACTGCTCGCTACGGCAGCGCTGCCACTGCATGCACAAACACATTCTTATTTTCCTTGCTTCTGCGATTTATTTTGTTTCGTTCAATTGTCGTTCAGTTTCGTCGCTCAAGCAACAATGTCCGTGTCCAAACATAGCAACTCTGCCGCGAAATTATCCAACGATTCTCTTTTGTGCCGCTGTTCTGTCTTCCATTTGTCCAAACACATCAACTCGTCGCTGGCCAACTTTTGTTCATTATGTTTTGTTCTAGCATTCTTCGAACGCTCTGATTGGTCACTGGCGATAAGAATTGCTGCACAAAGCGTGTTGTCCGAGCACCGACGACTTGGTGCCCCCCTCCTTTCCTCGTCGCCTTCTCACCCACAAACGAACAAAAGCAGCGGGTTGCTCAACTTCGTGTCTCCGTGTTTGGACGTCGACAATGTCCGTGTCCAAACACAGCAACTCTGCTGCGAAATTATCCAACGATTCTCTTTTGTGCCGCTGTTCTGTCTTCCATTTGTCCAAACACATCAACTCGTCGCTGGCCAACTTTTGTTCACTATGTTTTGTTCTGGCATTCTTCGAACGCTCTGATTGGTCACTGGCGATAAGAATTGCTGCACAAAGCGTGTTGTCCGAGCACCGACGACTTGGTGCCCCCCTCCTTTCCTCGTCGCCTTCTCACCAACAAACGATCAAAAGCAGCGGGTTGCTCAACTTCGTGTCTCCGTGTTTGGACGTCGACAATGTCCGTGTCCAAACACGGCAACTCTGCCGCGAAATTATCCAACGATTCTCTTTTGTGCCGCTGTTCTGTCTTCCATTTGTCCAAACACATCAACTCGTCGCTGGCCAACTTTCGTTCATTATGTTTTGTTCTGGCATTCTTTGAACGCTCTGATTGGTCACTGGCAATAAGAATTGCTGCACAAAGCGTGTTGTCCGAGCACCGACGACTTGGTGCCCCCCCCCCTCCTTTCCTCGTCGCCTTCTCACCCACAAACGAACAAAAGCAGCGGGTTGCTCAACTTCGTGTCTCCGTGTTTGGACGTCGACAATCGTTGCGACAGCAGCTGCTTCGCAAGCAAATTTAAGAACTAATTTTGGTTGGGGGGAATGACTGCATGGCACAGGCAACAGCAATGGGTGTTGCCGGAGATAGTTGTGGATTTTGTTACCAATTCTTTTTTTGTAAACAAATTTACGAAGCGGCAGCTTTATAGCACTAAATAGGCGTATTTCATATTCATTCTCTCAAACTACATATCGTTACCTTAATTCACAAAGGCCCTAATTGACACTTTTTTCGAAACTGCGTTTTTCGCAGATTGTAGTAGGATATATTAAAATACACCTTCCCTCAAAATTTGACAGCGATAGTTACAAAAGTAACGAAGTTATACCACTTTTTAAAAAGCCCTATCTGCATATTCTGAAAATCTATAAATTAAAAGGCCCTAACTACATTTGCTACAATATGCAGTAGTACAAGGTGAAAGTGTTTGGCAGGCTTTGAGTTATAAATTTTGGACTCCATGCATGCTTAGATGGTTGTATTTACCAAAATCGTAACACTGTGTTATCAAATGCTTTGCTAAACTTTTGTATGGAAAATAATGTAACTATAGAACATAAATATTTAGTAAAAGGACAAACACAAATGGAGTGCGAGGCTACACATTTTCTTATTGAAAGAAAAATTTCTGAAAAACAAATAAACTTACCATCTCAACTTGTACAACTTATCCGCGAGGCTCGAAAAAATCCTATTCCACTTCAAGTTCACCACCTAGAACATAGCTTTTTTTAATTTTGAAAATATTCCGAAAATGTACTCAACGATTCGACCTGTATATTCCTAGTGCGTTAGACATATCTAAAATTATATTATGGTGTTTCCTTTTCAGGAAGAGGCTCCACAGTCAACATGCTTCGTGCCTTAGGATATGATTCTTCGGGACAAATATTTTATAAAACTGATATAACATCTGAGTACCAGCCTCTTCCTTAGAGAGCCAGCAAAAATTTTGAAATAGTAAAGCCCAGCTTATTACATAATCAGCAACTTCCAATCTCTAAAAAGAAATGGGAAAATCTATAGGATCTAAAAATATCATTACCTAAAGATTGCCAATCTTTTTATGAAAACTTACCCTTTAAAAATTAATGAAATTTTCCTATATTAAGTATGTATGTATGTGTATTGAAATTAATATAG
The DNA here is from genome assembly GCA_960531455.1 of Urophora cardui. Classification (NCBI taxonomy): domain Eukaryota; kingdom Metazoa; phylum Arthropoda; class Insecta; order Diptera; family Tephritidae; genus Urophora; species Urophora cardui. The sequence continues at coordinate 130,713,577 of OY482673.1, forward strand.
TATTAATTTTACGATATATGATGTACATATATATTTACAGTCTAAAATGTTATTTATAATGCGCTTTGAAGTTATTGGAATCAATTGCATCTAAAAATTTGAACAAATATTCAAACCACAAAAAGCCCTAACTACAGTGTTTTTTTTCTAAATTCGTAGTGTAAAAAAGCCCTATCTGACACAAAATTGCCAAAATCCAATGTATCTAAAATTTTTCTTCAAGATCTATTTCAGGGCCTTGTTTATGCAGAAACTGCATTTTTACAAACTCATAAAAGTCTTTTATTTTCATTTTAACACGTTTTTTGGCTCTCCTGTAAAAAAATTATTTTGCCAGTTAGGGCCTTTGTGAATTAAGGTAACGATATGTATGTACGTATGTGATATCTATACCTAATTTCTTCAGGGAATGCTGATGAACCCAAAATTTTCGCTTCTAGTGCATTTTTCGACACTACTTGTGCGAGCTAAATCTCTTTTGCATATTATCAACTGGCGAATTTAACACGGCGATGTCCTAGGTGGTGTCAATTGTAACTCTTTGCACTACATTTTCGATATTTTCGATAGTTCCGAACTAGTACTAATTTCTACAGTTTACACTAGTTCGTTTATTGGCACAATTTCGATAGTTCTGAACTAGCTACAATAATAATAATAATAATAATACCCAACGGTTTACCCTCCATATCCCGCCCGACCGACGCGAGGGGCGCCAATCCGCATGCCGCACGGATATGTTTTTTTTTTGTTTTTTTTTTTTTTTTGTGCCGAGTCGTACAGGAAGGGGTTTGTTAGGTGTCGAGATCTAAAACTATTCAGCTACAGAACAAAATTCATCAGCTGATTGTATATCATTTATTAAGTGAGGCTAGAACTATTTTTTTTATAATAAAAAGCGAGTCTGAAGTGTCAAACGTGCTGGAGTGATTATTAAAGTCATGGCATAAGCGGCGGAATGGTTCATTTAATTCGAAATTTGTTTTGCAAGGTTTCACAAATAGTGGCTTGAAATGCCTCGATACTCTACATGGAACGTTAAAATATAACTCACTTAGAAGGCATGGGCTATTTATAAGTCCAGTGATTAATTTAACCATAAAAACTATACCAAGCATCTCTCTACGACTAGAAAGTGAAGGCAAATTAATGAGTTTTAAACGAGAAGTGTAAGGTGGAAGAATGTAATCTGAGTCCCAACGAAAGTTCCGCAAAGCAAAAAGCAGGAACTGCTTTTGGACAGATTCTATTTTATCTGAAAAACACTGGTAGTGGGGATTCCAAATAATAGATGCGTATTCCAAGATAGGTCTAACTAAGCTTGTAAATAGAGCTTTTGTGACGTAAGGATCATTGAACTCCTTAGACCATCGCTTTATAAATGCAAAAACAGCTTTAGCTTTGTTGACAGTGGAGTTTATATGGAGGTTAAAGGTGAGTTTGGAGTCCATTGTGACGCCAAGATCGATAAAATTAGTTACCTGATCTAGATTATGCTGTGATATTTTATAAGAAGCTGGTTGTACTGTACCTTCAAATTCTACAGTTTTACATCTGCCGCTTAAGTGCAGCCTTTGACACACTTCATGTAAGTGGCGGAATGGCCGACTGGCTAACGTATGTGCCTTTCAATGTGAGGGGCGCGGGTTCGAATCCTGTCGGTGTCAAAGTGGATGATAATTTTTTTTTTTTTATTTTTTTTAACTAATATTTTTTTAATTATTTATTTATTTAATAAAAATTTACAATAATATTTAAAAAGTAATAAAATAAAAAAAAAAATTAAAAATAAGTTTGAGGGATCTGAAAAGCACAATTAGAGGGACATTTCATTTCACGCAAGATGCAAATAGAAAACCCTTTATATAAAATGCTTCACTAAACATCTGAGAATTGCAGAAATATACAAAGCCGACGGCAATTGAACGAACGAAAAATTTTCATAGAATTTTTGTCACTTCGAAATTGCATACAAATCAAGTGTGACTCACTCAATTCACTCCTACTGAACTGATGAAGGTCTAACTACAATTGATCTAGTTCCCTTTTGACACCTTTTCGCTAGTTCGGAACTAGAAATTTTGCTCACTAGTTATTGAGTTCCCTGCAGGGTATGTATCTCTGATTTTGATTCCTTTTTGCAGCATATTCACATATCAATAATTCTTTGTATTGCGCTTATTTCTAAACATTGTTTGCGCCCTTCCGCCCACAAGAACGAAACAATTCAAAACATTTGTATGCATGTACATTAGGCCGTCTCGCGTTATAGGGAAGCAAAAATAAAGTGCGCCGTACGCCTCCGCATATGATGTCTTTTTGGAAAACATTTCCGGAAAAGCTTTTTTTTTTTTTTTGGACGCCGCTAGATGTCGCTAAAATTTATTTTTCTCATATCTTCGGTATTTATAGTCCAATCTCAGAGTTTAATACACCAATGTCTTTGGCTTGAAAGGACGCCTTATACTATGGAATATTATTAACCCAATGTGCGTCATTGGGGTCACTACCACCCAGTATTTATTTTATACCACCCTAATGCAATTTTTTATGCCTGCATGTTAAACGTAGTCTAAAATCATTAATCTTTTGCAAAAGAAGTATTTCGATCGCTTCAGTAGAACCCGAAATAAAAGACGTTCAACATTCCGTGGAATATAAGTTTTTCGCTTCCTTTGGTCTTTTAGGTTCATTTTACAAAAATTTCTTCTTAGGAGACCCCTACTGAAATTTTATGGCGAATAATTTTCTAGAATATTTTAACCCTCTATCACCGCCAATAAAGGGTTATTTTGACCCCCTTTTTTTAGAAAATCAGGAAAAATAGTATTTTTAAGGTCGCTAGAGGGTTAAATTGTTCTAGAAAATTATTTGGCATAAAATTTTACTATGGGTCTCCTCAGAAAATTTTTCTGTAAAACTAACCTAAAAGACCAAAGGAACCGACAAACCTATATTCTTCGGGATGTTGAACGTGTTTTATTTCGGGTTCTGCTGAAGCGATCGAAATACTTCTTTTGCAAAAGATTAATGATTTTTGACTACGTTTAACATGCAGACGTAAAAAAGGTACATTAGGGTGGTATAAACTAAGTACTGAGTGGTAGTGACCCCAATGGCGCACATAGGGTTAATAATATTCTACAGTATAAGCCGCCCTTTCAAGCCAAAGACATTTCTGTATTAAACTTACAGATCGGACTATAAATACCGAAGATATGAGAAAAATAAATTTTAGCGACATCTAGCGGCGTCCAAAAAAAAAATTAAAAAATTTTCCGGAAATTTTTTCCAAAAAGACATCATATGGAGGGGCGTACGGCGAACTTTATTTTTTGCGATACGGTCTAATGTACATATGTACCTGTTTTGTTTACCTGTTTGTATATACGCAAAAAGACAGTGGTTCCATTATGTGTTGCCAACTTCACCATATGTCCAGTTGTAAGGCCAATGTGTTCTAGTTGTTTGGTGTCATTTTGCGCGGCAACTTGTTGAATTCAAAAAGGTAAAAAGCAAATTTATAAATTAGGGTGGTACCCAAATGTATATAAACAAATTTTATATTAGTGGTCTTCATATAAAGTGATAAAGTAATAAATCGTTAAAATTTATCAGTATATCCTCATTTTTACATGAACGCACCTTGATAAATAATTGTTTAAACTCTTGTCAGCTGTCAATGTCAACTTGATTAATAAATAAAAAACCCAATAAAATAAACAAAAAAATGCATATAACATTTTCGTAGAAATTATTTTAATAATTCGTGCTAAAATGCCGAAAGAAAACACAATTTCTTCTTTTGAATTGAAAAAGTAAAACTGACAATGTGTCAGACTTGAATTTTACCAAAATTAATAAATTTACGCAACAAAATCGTTCGGTAAAGTGATAAAATTTGCTTAAATATATTTTCATACAAATTTTGACAGATAATTTATCACAATTATTATTTTATCACTTTACCCCATTTACCAGCAGTTTATCACTTTAGATGAATACCCTTATTATATTTTTTCAACCCCCTAGGACCTAGGTCAAAGAGACCACATATGTATGTACATATAAATTTTATGTCCTAATCGGAGGCGGTTAAGGTGTGTTGCAAACTGATATAATATATGAGGGTTGTTTCATAAATCCGTAACATTTTGAACTTGGCGACCAGTGTCCACGTCAACTACCATCTCTCAAAATACGACTGTAAAAGATTTATCAACTTGCACAATTTAGTTTGAGTTTGACAGCTATTTATTACAAAAAAAATTAGAAAAATGGAATTCGTGCGCTGATTAAGCATTCTTTTTTCCGTAAAAAAGCCATGAAGGAAACCAAGAAAAGGCTTGGTAAGTATTACGGGGACTCTGCTCCATCATTTTCAATGGTTGAAAAGTGGTTTACTGAATTCCGTTGTGATCGTACTAGCACAAGTGATGCCGAACGTTCAGGTCCCCAAAAGAAATAGTCACGTTAGAAATTGTCGACAAAATCCACGTAATAATATTGGGCGATCAGTGAATGAAAGTACGTACTGGTTCCACAGTACAATTTTCTCTCCTCATCTAGACTATTCTTCGTCAACGCTATACGTATATGGAACTCTGTTCCTGCCGTCATACGCAGTAGCCTAAACATAAGCAACATTAAGACTGTTTTGTTATCATATTTTAGTAAATAGAAATATGAAAATTATATATGTTTGTATAACTCATAGATGTGCTATCTATCTATACTAAGCTTACCGCTCCTTCACTCTTCTCTCCTTTCTCTCCTCCCCTTCCTCACTTCTTTTTATTTTACTGTTTTTAATTAGTTTTAGGTATAGTTATAAGCTATTGTAGGTATATACTATTATGTAATGGTTTTAGTAGTTATTGTTGTGCTAAAAAAGACATCATGTACTTACTGCACTAATGTTTAATTTTAATAAATGAAATGAAATGAAATGAAATATCAGAGACCGCAGGCATCTCAACTGAGCGAATAAATCACACCTTACGTCAATATTTAGACATGAAAAAAATATCCGCGCGATGGCTGCCGCGATTGCTTACACTCGATAATAAGCGTAATCGTGTGACAACTTCAAAGGAGTGTTTGGCGATGTTCAGCCGCAATCCGAACTAATTTTTGCGCCGTTTTTTTTACTGTGAATATTACTCAGAGCTTTTGGACAGATTTGATCTTGATTCGAAACAAAAACGACCACATTTGGTACAAAAAAAATCTGTTTCATCATGAAAACGCATGACATGGCAAAAGTTCATAAATTAGCTTAAATTAGATCACCCACCATACCTATTCTACAGATTTAGCCTCTCCGATTATTTCCTGTGTCCAAACCTGAATAAATGGCTGGGTGGTAAGAGATTCGGATCAAATGAAGGTCATTACAGAAATATATGCCTATTTGAGAGCCTTAAAAATCCAATTTTTTGGAAGGAATAACAAAAAAAAAAAATGGAAAAACGCTCGGAATAAGTGTATCCAGTTAGAAGGAGATTATGTGCCTAATGCATAAAAATCAAGCTTTAGCTAATACGCTGTTGTTTCGTAAAATGGGTATTTGTATGCATAAAAATTATTAAAATTGCTTGATTTTGCCAAACAAATTAGGTTTATCTCATAGATAAATTATAAAATAATAAAATCCCATCCAATAAATTTAAAATATTTGGCTATTTCTCGAGATTAAGTTTGAGTTCGATCTCGGTTTTTATGCATAAGGGCATTTTTGCCGAAAAAAAAATTTTTTATTCAAAATATCGCGGACTTATCAAACAATCCTCGTAAATTGCATTCAAAATGCAAACTGATATAATCTATGATACATACCTACTAGGGATTCCAATCCCAGGATCCCGGGATCCCGGGATCCCGCCCTTTTTGACACCCCGAAAATCCCGGGATCACTAGAATTTTATCCCGGGATTTTCGGGATAAGATAAAGAGAGAATATTCCGCTATTATAGCAAAGAAAAGTTATATTTTATATAATTTTTATTGGTCTCAGATCTGTATACTAATAGCATTTCCTATTCTGAATGAAAATGTTGCATTATTACATTGCAGCATTATGAACATGTGTCATGTGCCCTATTAAAGTGTTGAATTTTTCATGTGATTAATGAAACAAAAATAATGCAACCTTTTACTTGTGCTAAGAGCAGAAAATGTTGCCCGTAGTCGGGCCAGTTTTATATTTTGTCAATAGAACAAACATCCCCAAAAAAGTGTTGTGTCTGTGTAGAAGAGAACAAAAAAATGTGACAGCCGGAAGAAAGTGCGACATTTTTTCTAGAATAAAAAAGTCCATTAGTTAAAGTAAGGATTAAAATTTTTGATTTTTTTTTAATAATTAAATTTTTTTATATTGAAGTACGCGTTGTAAGGAAACGTACGTTAGGTATTTTTAAAGCTTTTAGCTTGTGGCAAAATTCATTCGATAATTTCTATTTCCTGATTTTTGGTCATTTATTTCTCAAATGTTTTTTGGAATTTTCCCACATGGAAAGTAAATAATGGAAGAAAATGGAAACAAAATTTTAATTAGACTTGATAGTCTTACAACACTGTACTAAAATTAAATACGCAGCTGCATACTCGGAATTCATATCAAAATTTTGCCTCCGATATTTATCTATTCAGAAGTTGCATTAATTTTCTGAATTTTTCGGCAAGCTTGGAAATATCAATAATTTTTCTTTGCACTTTAAAGTTGTAGCGTTCCTCGAAATATATATTTCCTTTTTTCAACCCCAAATGTTGGGAAAATAATACTGGTCGAAAAATGTTTGTAACAGAAATAAAATTCTACGTTTCAAAAGGATTTCGGTGTAGTTTTTGAGACATTCATGTCCAAAAAGGCGAAAAACGCAGTTTGTGGCCATATTCACTCCTCAATATTTTTAAAACTACTCACTTTCATTAAAAACTGATTACATCTATTGAAAGCACGATCATTTCTTTTGAAGACAACGTAGATATCCGAATAAGATACCCGAAAAAGGAAAGCGCTGTTTTCAAGAGAAATGATCGTTCTTTCAATAGCTGCAATCATCTTTTAATGAAAGTAAATAATTTAACAGATTGAGCAGTGAATATAGCAAAAAATCGCATTTTTCATCTCTTTGGACACGAATATCTCAAAACCTAAACGCATTACCGAAAATCCGACTTCAAATTCAGAATCAGCGCACCGAAATCCTTTAGAAAAGTAGAATTTTATTTGAGTTAGAAAATTTTTTGGAAATATTGTCGGCCTGTGTAATTAAAGTCCAAATCCCGGGATCCCGGGATTTAAAAAATAAATCCCGAAAATCCCGGGATCGTAAAAATCGGAAAAATTGGAATCCCTAATACCTACATATGTGTATTGCTTATACCAATTTCAGCTTGAATAACTTAGTTGTATTTCCTACGACCACCTTAATGCGGCAATCCCTGCAGTAAATTTGTTTCACTCCTGAATGATCATTGATGATTCCTTGTTGAACATTCATCACTGTCGTCACAACTGAGTACAATTTTTATTTTTTTGCTTTTTTTTTCTGAGGAAAGCAAACCATTTATATGAAAAATTCATCAGTCTTTATATGAAAGTATTCACTGATGCCTCCTCGTCATAGGTGAATTGCGTCAGTGATTCATTAAGGATTCATTGCGGATTTTTACTGCAGGGATTATGTTGATAACTTCATATGACAACGCAATTCAAAATTCATACATACGTACTACATGCTCGTCTTCTTCCACTAACAGTGCCTATAAAACTGTGTATATATGTATAATAGGCAACCGAGCGCCTTTGTTATCAGCACGGCGAAGCAACGCGTTGCCAGCAATAAAAAATCGCATTCAACCGGCTTGTTGTTTCATACATCGAAGCAATTAAATGAGCCGAATCAAGTAGTTGGCAACACAACCACCAGCAGCGATATAAATAGGTAAATATGTGTGTATGTACATATGAATGTATGCATACCCTAGTAAACAAGAATGCCAACATACATAGAACGGAAATGTACATACATAAGAAAATACAGAAAGCAAAGCAGGCAATTTTTAAATCAAGCGCAAATGTTGCTCTGCTCAGTGCTTGAATATTTGAAAAGCGAACATACACACATCCATATGTAGTCTTCATATTCGCCGAACAAGCAAACAAGCGAACGAAATAAAAATACACCACGATGAGCAAGCAAGCAAATGGGCAACCCGGCATTTCATTTGACAGTTCAGTTTCTTTGACAGAAGCAATCACACACACACGCGCATGCACGTGCTTTTTTCTTTTGTATTGTGTTCGCATAAAAAAGCTGTGTTGCTCTGTTCGCTCCGGTTGTGTACCTATTAAAGTAAAAGAAAAATGAAAATTTTGTGTGGAAAGTGCCAAGTTTTGTCTAAATTTATTGATAAAGTGTGTTAAAGCTAATTTAGGCTTAAGTGCATGTTATAAAATAAGAATAAATAAACTCGCATTAATTAGATAAACGCGTTTTCACATTTCGGTGCGCCGCGTATCAAACCCCGTTGCGAAATGAGCGAAAAGGAAAAAGTGGAAGCGAACACGCGTTTGTGTATCGTCATTCGCCAGTTTCCGCTTATTTATAATCGCTCGCATAGAGATTACTATAATCGTGAAGCTTATGATGCGGCTTGGTCACAAATTAGTAAAATATATCATGAGCCAGGTGAGTTTTGTTTTTACTTTTTCAATGTTTATGATTTTTTTTTTGTTTTTCGCTGCGCAAGCAGTGCTGCATTTTTGCGGTGCTGCCAGATTTTACGAATATGTATAAGTAATAGTTTTAGGGTTACCATTACTTTTTAAATTTTTTTATGCCCTTACATATTTTCGGATTTAATCAGGAAATTTCTAGAGAACGACAGAACTTCGATTTTTTGTTCGGTCCGGCTTCTGCCAAAAAAAAAAAACGAAATTTGGCCGAACATTTCTTGAATTTCATAAGTTTTGAAATTTGAACAAGTTTTAAGATTTTTTTCTAAATATATCGCACCCTAAATCATAAAGTGACACAACTCAAAATTTTTCGAAATCGGTATTCTTTCAAAAATCGGTAGGTACATTGAATTTATGTATCTCTAGCGACTGCCAAAAAATCTTTCCCATCAGTCTTTTTTAACTGAAAAATAACTATAACTATCTTCCCATTGACTATAAAAAAGAAAGTTTTCTGGCTCTCCTGAAAACTTTTGAATTTTGAGTTGTGCCACTTTATGATTTAGGGTGCGATATGTACATTAGAGCGTATCGCAAAAAAAAGTTCACCATACGCCGCCCCATATGATTTCTTTTTCGAAAGTATTTCTGCAAAATTTTTTGTATTTTTTTTTGGATGCCGCCAGATGTCGCTAAAATTCATTTTTTCATATCTTCGGTATTTGTGGTCCCATCCCTAAGTTTGATACACCAATCTCTTTGGCTTGAGAGGAGGGTCTCAACTTTATTATTGTATTAACCCTATGTGCGCAATTGGGGTCACTTCCAACCAGTACTTAGTTTATATTAATGTAACTTTTTTTTGCCGGCATATTAAACGTCGTAAAAAGACATTAATTCGATCGATTCATTAGAACCGGAAATAAAACACATTTAACTTTCCGAGGAATATAAGTTTTTCGCTTCCCTTAGTCTTTTAGGTTCATTTTACAAAGATCTTTTCTGAAAAGACTCCTACTGAAATTTTATGCCGAATAATTTTCTAGAACATGTTAACCATCTAGCGCCCCTAAGAGAGGGTGATTTTGACCCCTTTTATACAGTAAGAAAATATATTCAGGAAATTATATTTTTAAGGTCGCTAGAGGGCCAAAATGTTCTAGAAAATTATTTGTCGTAAAATTTCGGAAGGGGTCTTCTCAGAAAAAATCTTTGTAAAATGAACTTAAAAGACCACAGGAAGCGAGAAACTTATATTTCTCTAAATGTTAAAAGTGATTTATTTCCAGTTCTAATTATTAATGTTTTTTGACGACGTTTAACATGCCGGCAAAAAAAGTTACATTGCCGTGGTATAAACTAAGTAGTGGGTGGAAGTGACCCCAATGGCGCACATAGGGTTAATACAATTCCAAAGTAGAAACCCTCCTCTCAAGCGAAATACAGTGGTGTATCAAACTTAGGGATCGGACCATAAATACCGAAGATATGAAAAAATGAATTTTAGCGACATCTAGTGGCGTCCAGAAAAAAAAATTTTTTCCAGAAATGTTTTCGAAAGAGAAATCATATGGGGGGCATACGATGGACTTTTTTTTTGGTCCATATAAGGCGAGATGGCCTAATGTACACATGTACATATGGAAGTATTTTGTCTAACACTGGATTTTATTCTTATTGAAGAAATGGGAAAAAGTGACCCCAGTAAAAAAAGAAACCATCCGCGGAGTAGTAAGGGGAGCAATCTTTTGAATGATATGAATATTCCCAATTGCTCCAAAGCTCATGCAAATTTTACTCCATTTTAACATTACATGTCATTGAAGAAGGGCACTCCGTGAAGTTGTTTCAAGAGTACTCCTTTTAGTATTAAAATGAGCACTCCTTGGAGTGTCTAATGGAATATTCCTTAGAGCATTGTGTGGAGCACTTCTCAGAGTATTGAACGGAGCACTCTTTAGAATATGATAACGAGACAATAACGAATGCAAATGAATGTTTTCTTGGTCCTAATGGAGCAACAAAGGAGTGCTCGTTTTTTCAAATGCTACAAGCATTTTTGTTGGGACGTCTGTTTACGCAAAGGAAAATAACCAGAAAGCCCACTAATTGGAAAAAAATAAGCATAAATCAAACACACTTGACAGATTTCTGGTTAACTTTCATTAAATTTTTTGGAGTAAACGAACACGGCTGAAAAAAAAAACAAATCTATTAGTTGTGTTTGTTTACTGTAAAGACGTATAGTCAGTTCGTTTACTCCAAGAAACGTAATGAAATTAAGCAGAAATCTGTCAAGAATATCTGATTTCGTTATCTTTCATTGAGCAAACGAAATAATACTTCAATATTAGCGGCGGAAGTTTAACAATCTGGTTACTTTGGTATGAAGAAACATTTAAACGCTGTTTCTCAATGAGTTAAAGAAAAAGACAAGGATGGAGGCAAATAGAGCCATTAGGACATATGTACATATTTTGTGTGGAAAGAAAAATCTGCAGAGTGCAAACAATGTAGCAAAGTTTACTCCCTTGGCCATTTCGCCCGCAAGCAATTTATTTTATTACTTCTCCGAACAAAAGTATGTATGTATGTATAGTTATGAACTGACCGTTTCGGTTCGGCTCCAAAAAGCGATGTTCGGTCGTTCTCTAGAAATAGCTTAGTGTAGTACGAATATGATTTACGAAACAGCCATTACTTGCTTAATTCCTTTAGTTGTAAAAAAATAGTAATAATAATATACATAAAAGACTAGCAATGACGAATAATAGTTAATCTAAGTTAAGTCAAGTGAAATTAAATCAAGTCAAGTGAAGTCAAGTCAAGTCAAGCCAAGTCAAGTCAAGTCAAGTCAAGTCAAGTCAACTCAAGTCAACTGAAGTCAAGTCAAGTCAAGTCAAGTCAAGCCAAGTCAAGCCAAGTCAAGTCAAGTCAAGCCAAGTCAAGCCAAGTCAAGTCAAGCCAAGTCAAGTCAAGTCAAGCCAAGTCAAGTCAAGTCAAGTCAAGTCAAGTCAGTCAAGTCAAGTCAAGCCAAGTCAAGCCAAGTCAAGCCAAGCCAAGTCAAGTCAAGCCAAGTCAAGCCAAGTCAAGTCAAGTCAAGTCAAGCCAAGTCAAGTCAAGCCAAATCAAGTCAAGTCAAGTCAAGTCAACTCAGGTCAACTGAAGTCAAGTCAAGTCAAGTCAAGTCAAGTCAAGTCAAGTCAAGCCAAGTCAAGCCAAGTCAAGCCAAGTCAAGTCAAGCCAAGTCAAGTCAAGCCAAGTCAAGTCAAGCCAAGTCAAGCCAAATCAAGTCAAGTCAAGTCAAGTCAAGTCAAGTCAAGTGAAGCCAAGTCAAGCCAAGTCAAGCCAAGTCAAGTCAAGCCAAATCAAGTCAAGTCAAGTCAAGTCAACTCAAGTCAACTGAAGTCAAGTCAAGTCAAGTCAAGTCAAGCCAAGTCAAGCCAAGTCAAGTCAAGTCAAGCCAAGTCAAGCCAAGTCAAGTCAAGCCAAGTCAAGTCAAGTCAAGCCAAGTCAAGTCAAGTCAAGTCAAGTCAAGTCAAGTCAGTCAAGTCAAGTCAAGCCAAGTCAAGCCAAGCCAAGTCAAGTCAAGCCAAGTCAAGCCAAGTCAAGTCAAGTCAAGTCAAGCCAAGTCAAGTCAAGCCAAATCAAGTCAAGTCAAGTCAAGTCAACTCAGGTCAACTGAAGTCAAGTCAAGTCAAGTCAAGTCAAGTCAAGTCAAGCCAAGTCAAGCCAAGTCAAGCCAAGTCAAGTCAAGCCAAGTCAAGTCAAGCCAAGTCAAGTCAAGTCAAGTCAAGTCAAGTCAAGTCAAGTCAAGTCAAGTCAAGTCAAGTGAAGCCAAGTCAAGCCAAGTCAAGCCAAGTCAAGTCAAGCCAAATCAAGTCAAGTCAAAGTCCATATCAAGACCTTTCATTTGATGCCAATATCGTAGCCCTTCAAAAATTTGAGGACCAGGTAGTCCAATGGGACGAGGCTATAAAGTAGGTCTGAAGAGACGTGGTTACGGACTTGGTTACATGTTATGCTGCATAGTACCACGCGTGAAGCGGCCTAGTTACAGACTTGGTTACATGTTATGCTGCATCGGACCACATCGAATGTAAATTGTCGTTCGCCGCCAACTAATTCGTCGTTTGTCGGCAATTTTGCTCGATCTAGGGTATTGGGCTGTAGTTTAAAACGTGGTCCACTGTAAGCATACTAGTCTATGGCCCAAATGGGGTGGATTTTTTTTTTATAGTCCTTTGTTATGCAGCGGTGAAGCAGGGGTGGTTATGTCCAATGACATCGCAATGTTAATGTAACCATATTTTTTTCATATATTTGGACCACCTCTGTAACTAGGAACTGTCACAACGTAACCTGGTCCTGTACTAGCATATTACGTGGTCCCACTTTTTGCAGGGAGGTGTAGCTGCAGGCGTTCTTGAGTTATAGCATAGTATGCATGTGTAAACAGGTTTTTGATGCCACCGAGACAAACAACAAACTGTGCAAAAACAAAAAAATGAGTCACCTGCGCTGCGCTGCCTGGCCCGACTGCGACGCTCACACTGAACACGGCAATTGACCAAAAGAATCTGTATATGCTTGAGATTTTTTGAGTTTTTCGAAATTTCAAACCGAGAAAAAGGTATTAAAGTCTCAGAAATGCGCAAAAAAAAGTAAATGGTTGTCGAGAACTTACAATTTGTGGCATTTCAAAAAAAGAATTATTAAAATCGGTCCAGTACTTTCTGAGTTATCACTTACATACTTTTTCCATACAATCAATTTTATATAATTAGTATAGCTATGTACGAGGGTTGTTTGATAATTCCGTCATATTTTGAATGAGAAATAATTTTTTCGGCAAAAATGCATTTTATTTTTCAACATAATCTCATTGCATTTTTCCAATTTTTTATTCCTTTCAAAAAACAAGATTACTCAAGACTCTCAAATAGGAATTTTTTTTCTGTGATGACCTTCTAATTTGAGCCGAATCTCTTACCACCCAGCCACTTCTTCAGGTTTGGACACAGGAAGTAATCGTAGAGTGCTAAATCTGGAGAATATGGTGGGCGAAGTAGCAAATCGTAACCAAATTTATCTACTTTTGCCATGGTGACCACACACGTATGCGGGCGTGCATTGTCTTGATGAAACAGATTTTTTTCTTGCTTTTGCCGAATGCAGTCGTTTTTGCTTCAAATCAAGATCGAATCTGTTCAAAAGTTCTGAGTAACATTCGGCGGTAATTGTTTTACCGTTTTCGAGATAATCGATGTGAATGACACCTCGTGTATCTCAAAAAGCTGCAGTCATAACCTTGTTGGCCGACAGATCCACTTTGGCCTTTTTTGGTGCACGTTCATCCGAAAAAATCCACTGTCTTGATAGTTCCCTGATTTCTGGCGTGTTGTGGTGCATTCAAGTTACATCTACGGTAAGAAAACGGCGCAAAAATTCGTTCGGATTGCGGCTGAACATCGTCAAACACTCCTTCGAAGTTGTCACACGATTACGCTTATTATCGAGTATAAGCAATCGTGACAGCCATCGCGCGGAGAGCTTAATCATGTCTAAATATTCATGCAAGATTTGAAGTATTCGCTTAGTTGAGATGCATGTGGTGTCAGCTATTGCACGCAGTTTCATTCTCCGATCGTCCTATATCATTCCCTGGATTTTATCGACGATTTCTAACGTGACTAATTCTTTTGGGGACCTGAACGTTCGACATCACTTGTGCGATTACAACGGTATTCAGTAAACCACTCCTTTATCCATTAAAAATTATGGAGCAGAGTCCCCATAATATTTGTCAAGCCTTTCCTTGCTTTGCTTCATGGCTTTCATGTTGCTTAATCAGCACACGAAATTCACTTTTTTTTTCCATTTTTGTTAAAATACACGGGTTTTTCGGTGTTTTAAATAGCTGTCAAACTTAAACTAAATTGCGCAGATTGCTCAAACTTCTACAGTAGTCTTTTAAGAGATGGTAGTTGACATGGACAGTGTTGAATTCAAAATTACTGGTGACCAAATTCAAAATGTCACTGACTTATCAAACAACCCTCGTACAATACTCGTATAACTTTTAGGTTTGCCTCAATGCATTTTTTTTTTTCTTTTCCTTCCTCCTACTTTTAATTATAGTAAAGAGCTGCAAGAAACGCTGGGGCAAAATGCGCTATAAATTTATGAAAACGATGAGAGCAAACAAACCGTGTTATAAGGGTGAATTGTTGAATTTCTTAAAACCGCATCTGAATGATCTTGGAATTCCGGAGTTCCTTCGGTTCCGTCAGCAAACTAGCTCTTTAATGACAAGTGATAAGGCAAACACAGATAATGTCATTATTCAAACTGAAGAAAGTATTGATAAAAGAGAAGACAAGGAAAAGTTAATAGACGAGAATAATGATAAGGGGGAACCTATAGATAAAGAAAATGAGAAAGAAAAAGAAAAGGAAAGCGAAGCAAGTAGATTAGCTGAAAATGAGGCAAAGAAAAGTAAAAGCGAAAAGAATATAGCTGAAGAAATCGCTGATGATGGAAGAAAAGAAGCAAGAGTTGAGCACGATCGGTTCAGAAATCCACTCTACACACAAAGTAAAGATGTTGATATATGCGGCGGAAATGAAGAATATCCAATTGATATAACGGAATTGCCAAAATTGCCAAAGATCGCTATACAAAACCACGACGATAAGGACAAAGAGGAAAGCGATGATGACCCTTTCACAGAGCTAATCGAGCCACGAACACGTTTGAGTCGCGCATGTAAGCGCAGTTTGGATCAGACGCCAAGCGATGAATTACAGCAGCAAAGCCAGAAAGAACCGGAGGAAAATCGCATACACTCCGCTACAGAACATTTACGATCAAGAACAAAATCGACCAACTATTTTGAGGAAAAAAGACATACACATAAACAAAGTAATGAGTCAGCGAATGCTGGTAGTAAGCGACCATCCAGTTCAAGCACACGCTATTACGAGGAAACAAGACACGCAACAAAACAAAACCATGCATCAACACATGCTGACAGTAAGAAGGCAACAGATTCAAGTACTTTCTCACAGGCTGGTGTATCGAAAATGGGAGAAAAGGCCCACAGTAGCGCTAGACATTCACTAACAACTCAAATGCCAACGCACCACAGTCACAGGGATGAAAGGAGACACAAGAGTGCATCGTCTGATACTAAGCATGAGGCGCGTACCCGCGATACGCACAAGGTAAAGAAGTTCGTTAACTATGGCGTACAATGTGATCTGAAGCGGGTTACCACGGCGCCCACGGATGATGACAATTTTCTCAACACGCTCAAACCGCATTTGAGCAAAATGAATGCGCGCCAAAAGTTGCACTTCAAGAAGAAGATTTTTGAGTCTTTAATGGAAGTTTTTGACAGTGAAGCCGACTTTCCACCTGCAAAAAGAGCCAAACTCACTGAAACAGGAACAGCAGTGGCGGCGTCGCCATCTTCTGCAGCAGCAACAACATCAACGGCGTCGCCAATCGGCGCAGAAAAGCCAACACAATTGGCAGGCGGCGCGAATGGTGAGCTCAGTTTAACGCGTGAATTGGTCGCCATGATGCAGGCGGCTAAGCATACGCCAGAATTGGCTGCGGCGCAGAAGCAGCTGCCGAAACGGCGGCACAATGAGAATGAAAATCTAAATGGCGACAACAACAGCAATGACAGCGACACAAGCAGCGAAAGCGTAGTCATTGTGGACGAGGGACCGCGCATACCGCACCAATCAGCTGTTGGGCCATCAACATCACATAAACCCACTGCCGCCACCACCACCACCACCAGCAGCGCCACGCCGTCACAAAAGGCTGCGGTAGACAATGTCCAAAATGGGTCGCGATCACGCTCGTTTCATTCGCTTACATCCAAACAACGTCGCATCGTGCGGAAGATGTTGAAAATGCAACATGAAACCATACAAACTAGAGTTTTCGGTACTAACGGCGATTGTGTGCGGCGTCGTGTTTATCGCCTTTTACCAAGTAACGAAACGGCGGAAAAGAGCCACGCCAGCTCGGAAAAGACGAGCGGAGTAAACACACTCGAGGATAGAACAAAATTACTCGCAACACGCCAAAAGTTATTAAACCAAAATGTAACAATAACATCGATCCCTAACAATGCGCCGATAGCAAAATCGGCAACAGCAACATCCACATCCACATCATCTGCGGGATTTCAGAATGTATGGGTACAGGCAGCAACAACATCAGATCCGCGACAAGATACAGCAGACCTGAATAAAAGTCGAAATTCATCAAAAAGTGGCAATACAACAAATGTAACGCGTACGCTGCCATCGTCTTATGCCACACAGCCCAACACAGCTGCGAAAACCAGCAGCCAGCAGCAAATGGAAAATGGCGCACATTCGATTGCGCGTCGTTATTCCATTTGTAGCGATGTATCCAACTACGTTGAAGAACACTCCCAAACATATGATAGTGAAAACGCATCGACTTCTACTACTGCCGCCGTCGCTCCAGCTGCAACCACCGCCAAAACCACAACCACCGCTTCCCGCACCGCAGGCAAACCCGTAATATCTTGCGTTGATACAAGACTCTTAACAGGCAGGGTTTTGCCTATATCAGGCATAAATGATATAAGTGTAGCTAAACCGCGTGAGACACCAAATTATCAGCAAGAAATATCGCGCTTATTGAACACAAAAGCTACGAATACTTCACCAAAGGTGGTCAACTCAGCAGACACGCCTAACTTAGCAGATAAAGTCAACTCATCTGCCAATCAGTTATTGGTGCAACGTACTACTGAGCCTGCGTCTACGTCTGTGTCTATGGCCGGCGCCGATGCCGCGGACGTGGCTAACTCCGAAAGTTATTGCCTCGATTATTCTGATCTTATAATTAACGATCCATATGATGTTGTGACCATTAAAAATGAGCCACTCGATTGTTATTAATGATTTGACTCAATTTTGAAATTAAAATTAAATTCACTCGATTGTTATTAATGATTTGACTCAATTTTGAAATTAAAATTAAATTCACTCGATTGTTATTAATGATTTGACTCAATTTTGAAATTAAAATTAAATTCATTCTATTTAACTTTAAAGTAATTTTAATGTTACAGAAATAAGAAAAAAAGAGCTGCTTGTTTTATCACTTTTTATACGCATGTCTTTATTATTAACAATTGCATTCGTGATTTTTCTTTATTCAAAAGTGTTACTATTAATGTGAAATGAGATGAATGAATCCTGGCTTTTCTTCAAATAAATTTTGAATTAAAATAATGCATTTTTTTTTCGGAAAAAGAACTAAGTAAGTAAGAGGTAAGTCTTTCAAAAATACATCTTTTATTACTGTTAATTTAGAGACCACAGCCTGCCGTCAATACTCTCTTCTAGGTCATAAAATAACATCCATTTAACAAGCTAGCTGCACAAAACTTGACATGCCAATGCGAAAGTATTTAAGGTAAATAGAACAAACCATGGCCCAACTATTCAGACCGTAGCAAGAGCCCATTAAACAACAATTCACGTGTATTTTGGTAAAAGGTTGTCAAGAAAATTGTATGGCGGAATTCAGTAAGCCAATCAGAAACAACCCATTCTCACATTTGTGTGTTGCTGCACAATCGCAGAGAAAAAAGGAAAAAAAAAATCAGCTGGTCTCATGCTTAAACCATTTGAAAATGATTATGAAACCGGGAAAGCCCCCTGATATGGCAGCGTCTTTCTTTCCTTAAAAAAAACTCCTGCCAATAATAGAAGAGTGTACCCACACTGAGAGAAAAAAAATATATGGAGGGGTCAAAGAAATTGTTTACTTATTTTGAACACTACTTTCTTTGTTTTGAGTAAATTTTCCTTAAAACATGTTAAAAGGTTTATAAAATATTGTTGTTACATGCGTTACCATGGTTTCATATACTTGTTTTGAAAAAATTCATACATTAAAATAATGAAAAATTCTTTAAGCGCCATTCCATTCCCAACTTTCCCTGTTTTGAAGACTTGATTTCTTTAATTTTGAGAAATTAAATTCCCATACAAATCCCCATGGCAACGAATTTGTTTGAATGTTTTTTTTTATGTTTTTTCCACATTTTTGAGAAAATTTACACAAAACAAAGAAAATTTTGTATTGGGACGCGTGTTCAAAATAAGGAAAATTATGTCTTTGATCGAGAGAAATTTTTTTTTTGAGTGCAATTATCAGTTTAGCTTCGGCTTGGTATAAAGCTAAGGAATCTTGATCCCTTTTTATACAGTCAGGAAATATAGTAAGTCAGGAAATAGTAAATTTAGGGTCGCTAGAGAGCTAAAATGTTCTAGAAAATTATTTGCCTTTAAATTTCAGTAGCGGTCTCCTCAGAAAAGATTTTTGTAAAAGAAACGTAAAAGCCCACAGGAAGCAAAAAACTTATATTCCTTGGAATGTTAAATGTTTTTTTTTCCAGTTCTACTGAAGCGATTGAAATACTTCCTTTGCAAAAGATTAATGATCTTTGACGGCGTTGTACATGCAGACAAAAAAAAAAGTTACATTAAGGTGGGATAAACCAAGTACTGGCTGGAAGTGACCCCAATGTCGCACATAGGGTTAATACAATTATAAAGTTAAAACCCTACTCTCAAGCCAAAGAGGTTGAAGTATCAGACTTAGGGATCGGACCATAAATAACGAAGATATGAAAAAAATTATTTTATTGACATCTAGCGGCATCACAAAAAAAAAAAAGATAAAAAATTTTTCAGAAATTTTTTCGAAAAAGAAATCATGAAGGGGCGTACGGTGAACATTTTGTTTTGGTCCATATAAGGCGAGACGGCCTAATGTACATACATATGTGACCTGCTCCACGAAAAGGAACCTCTGCGCGGAAAATTTTTTTTTTACTTTTTGAGTGATTCTTATGGAAAAAAACGCTCTTTCAAATGCCGCAAGCTGCAAGTTTCTAGGTACATATGTCTTAGTTTTTTTACAAATCACCTGTAAAGAAACAGTTGCATAACCATGCGCAAAACAAAGCGCTTTTTTTAAACGCGTTTTTTTCAACAACTTCTTTTCGGCGTAGAGGTACCTTTTCGTGGAACAAGTCCCATACATATGTATGTATGTATATAATGATCCAAATAGCTACAGATCAGGCTCATTGTACGTACATACCTACTCATATATGTATCTATTTATGTATTGCATAAATTTACTAAAATACAAAATAAAAGTTACGAGAACTAGAAACAAGTAACCAAAATAAATTAATGATTTAGGCATATGTCCCATTAAGTTAGGGCTAAGGCTAGGGGATCGAACCCGTGATACATTTCATCTTCAGCTGCGGTGTGTGAACGCTTTTACACGCTCGACCACTGAAGCTCTGTAAAAGCTGTTGAATTTTCCCAATTTTTTCCTTATTTACACTCAACATTCGCTGGAAATGGTTGTTGAATTTTTTCCATTTACCTCCAACAATAAATTATTTGGAATTTGATAAAAAAAAAATACAACAAAACAATTTGTATAACAAATATTTTATAGTTTGGAAAAATCAAAAGCGTATTCTATAAATTGAATTTAACCTGGTGTACTCAATACATGGACCTTGACGGTAACCAAAATTGGCCGAAAGTAACCACGTAACCAAACGAAAAAATTATAACCAATTTTGGTAAAAAGTAACCAAAGTGGTAACTCTGGCATAAGTGCCACTGCTTTTTTACCTACGTATGATATATGCACATTAACGTGGAGTGAAAACATATGGAATTTTTTTTTTTTTTTAACGTACCAGCAATGAAAAGTTGCGAGTTAATGAACCCCACAAAATATTATATCATGTTCAGACATAAAAATTAATTAAGTCAATTGGGCTTGATTGAACATCTCTACATTTGGTGTTCAGACATATTTAATTTACTTGGCCCATTTAACAGGTGGGCTCAAGATATATACACACATACACGCTGTGAGCTGAATATCAAACTCTCGTGACCTAAATGTCAAAACTGCAAGGAGGACGAAATAATTTGACATTCAGCTCACAACTTTTACCAATCGTAAACACGAATGCTTGTATAGAATAAGCAGAAATAAAACAAGTAAGGAAGCCTAAGTTCGAGTGGAATCGAACATTAGATACTCAGCTGTATGCTTTCATTGTTTGTTTGCGTTTGATGGAAACACGGTGTAGGTACTTTATATAAATCGAGTGCTGCATAAAGTGGGCGTAGCCACGCCCATTTTCTAAATTTTTATCAGTCATCCACTAAGCATATGAATATTATTCTTTGTGCAAAATTTAATTCCTTTATGACTTCCAGTTACAAAGATGTCACGTTACAAATTCCAAAAGGGTGTTCCAGAAATATCTTCGTTAAAAAGTAGGCGTGGTCATAAACCGATTTCAATAAATTTTTGCGTGTCTATTAACACAAGTTATAAAAGTGTATAAACCAAGTTTCGTCATAATATCTCAATTATTTGTCGAGTTATGGGCTCCGAAATCTCGTTGATTCCTTTGTCTGAAAAGAGGCGGTGCCACGCCCATTTTCCCGAAATTTTTCTATTTTTTGTTTCCGATCTATTGTAGAACTCATGCCACAACATTTCAATGAATTATCTTTATATTTGACAAAGATATCGCTTAAAATGTTTTTATTAGGTCATTTTATAATACCCATATATAAAAGTGGGCGTGGTCGTCAACCGATTTCGCTAAAATTTTGAACATGTATTACTACAAGTAG
Organism: Urophora cardui; assembly: GCA_960531455.1. Taxonomy (NCBI): domain Eukaryota; kingdom Metazoa; phylum Arthropoda; class Insecta; order Diptera; family Tephritidae; genus Urophora; species Urophora cardui. The sequence goes on from OY482673.1 coordinate 130,735,015, forward strand.
TGAAAGTGTATACACCAAGTTTCGTCATAATATATCGATTATTTGTCGAGTTATGGGCTCAGAAATCTCGTATATTCCTGCTTCTAAAAGGAGGCGGTGCCACGCCCATTTTCCAAAATTTTTGTATTTTTTGTTATATGTCCATAGTTGGACACCTTCCATAAAACTTCAATGATATATCTTTATATTTGACATAGATATCGCTTAAAATGTTTTTATTCAGGTCACTTTATAAGACCCATATATAAAAGGTCGTCAACCGATTTTGGCAATTTTTCGTCAAAACATTTGCCTAAGTAAGTATATCACGCCTACCAAAATTCATCGATATATCTTCAACGGTTTCTGAGTTATGACTTATAAAACTTTCAATGTTTGCCCCATTTTCCAAAATTTCACCATATTTCTTCATAAGGGCCTGAGCTCAATACGTGTGTGAAATTTTATCACTCTAGCTCTATTAGTGACTGAGATACAAAATTTCCGATTTTTACTATATAGGGGAGGTGGGCGTGGTCATGGTCCGATTTCGCCCATTTTCAATACCATCCGTTCCTGTCTTGATACCAACTTACATTTCAAATTTCATCAAAATATCTCAATTTTTGCGCGAGTTATCGTGCTCACAGACGGACAGACGGACGGACATGGCTCAATCGATTTCTCTTTTCACCCTGATCATTTTGATATATATAAGTCTATATCTATCTCGATTATTTCATTCTGTTACAATCCACCGTTAGGAAATCAAAACTATAATACTCTGTGTACTAGTACAGCTGAGTATAAAAATTTGATAGGTGATGAAGAAGAACAAGAATTCAGCTGATCTGACGAACCAACCTGTTTAGTGGACCCTGACCCTAATGACATTGCTCTGATCATGACATTTCATTTTGCTTATGAAACAAGCTTTTTAACAGGGTTGCATGCAGAATTGTTCTTCATGAGGAACTAATTAATTTCTAATGAAGCACTAACTTAGTCAATTTTTGTATGGTAAATTGAGAATCATTAGGCTTGAAAATTGAATGAAGGCTCTTAATGTTCAATTAAGGTTGTGTCTGAACCAGGGTTGCGTGATTTTGATTTGACTGAATCACTAATCAAAAATACCCTTTGATTCGTGATTCAAACTATTTTCAAATCAAAGATAAATTTTATTTGTGATTCGTTTCACAAAAGAATCAGAAATACCCTTTGATTCGTGATTCAAACCATTTTCAAATCAAAGATAAAATTGATTTGTGATTCATTTCTCAAAAGAACCAAAAATCTTTTTTGATTCTTGATTCAAACTTGATTTCGAATCAAAATTCTTAATAAATTTTTGATTCGAATCAAAAATTTTATTCGAATCAAAAAATTATTTTGAATCAAAACTTTATTTCAAATAATGTGCCTATGCACATACATACGTATGTATGTACATATCTACGTACGGCGTAGCACAAACGTAAATACGACAATCAGAAATATGTATATATGTACATACATACATACACATGTACACATTTGGCGTCAGCATACAATTTGGCTGTTATTGGACTTTTGGTGCATTTTATACATTTTTGTGTTTTAAGTTACCGAGAATGTACTTGAATATTTCTGATATGCTACAGTATTTTTGATTCTAAATAAATTTTTGATTCGAATAAAATTTTTGATTCGAATCAAATTATTGATTCGAATAAAATTTTTGATTCGAATCAAAAATATATTTTGAATCAAGATTCGTAATAAATTTTCGATTCGAATCAAGAATCAAAAAAGATTTTTAATTCTTTTGAGAAATGAATCACAAATCAAATTTATCTTTGATTTGAAAATGGTTTGAATCACGAATCAAAGGGTATTTTTGATTCTTTGGAGAAATGAATCACAAATCAAATTTATCTTTGATTTGAAAATGGTTTGAATCACGAATCAAAGGGTATTTTTGATTCTTTTGAGAAATGAATCACAAATAAAAATTATCTTTGATTTGAAAATAGTTTGAATCACGAATCGAGTTGATTCTTTATTTGAAAGTTGATTTGAAATCAATATTGATTCGAATCACGCAACGCTGGTCTGAACATAACATTATGGCGATAGGATGATGAACTGCCCCCAGCCCCGCAAAGTTGAAAGCAATAAGCACGATCTGGTACAATATGAAATTTTGAAAATTATAAAAACAAAAAACGAAGTATGAGGATTGATAAACATAGCTAAGCTGAGTATTAAAGTGATTTTTTTTTTTTTGAAAACAACAACAACAAAAGTTATTAAAGGTCGAAGTTTATATTATGCATTTTTTAAATTGCAATTACTTTAAAACTAGGGTTGACCCCCGCAGGGGGGTGTCATGGAACCCCATAAACTGTATATCAAATTAAAGTGAATCAAAATACTTATCGAATGGTATAAAAATATTCCAAATCGTTTCAGTAGTTTTTAAGTAATTGCAATTTAAAAAATGCATAATATCAACTTTGACCTTTAATAACTTTTGTTGTTTCCAAAAAAAAATCACTTTAATACTTACATAGCTTAGCCATGTTTATCAATCTTCATACTTCGTTTTTTGATTTTATAATTTTAGAAATTTCACATTTGTACCAGATAGTGCTATTTTTTTCAACTTTGTGGGACTGGGGGCACCTCTAAGCATGCGAGTAGGCCACTAAAATTTTACAGGCTTATTTCTGGGCTAGAAAGGTGCCGTTCTGTATTTGCAACAAATTGAATTTCCAAAAAAAAAATTTTTTCACTCCACCTTAATGCACATATAATATTTTCATATGTATGTATCTGCCAGTTCGAGCAAATGAATATTGCTATTTATCTACGGCTGGCTACCTCAACGCGGCAACCATATTCATTACCTTATAACACATTGTCTATCAAAGTTTCAATTATTCACTTCTTCTTTAAACAGCAGTGCCTTTAAAACTGTATATGTAAATAGGCAACCGAATTGCCTTTATTATCAACACAGCGAAGCAACACGTTGCCAGCATTAAAAAACGTATTCCACCAGCCTGCTGTTTCATACATTGAAGCAGCGAAATGAGCAAAAACCAGTAGTTGGCAACACAACATATATGTATGTATGTAAAAACAATCTTCATGCGACGAACAACCAAACAAGTAAACACGAACAAAAAACACGACTTCGCCGGCGGCGAATCGCCGCACGAGCAACGAGCAAAGCAACCCGGCCTTTCATTTGACAGTTGTTTCCAAGTTGCCAGAAAACCAAAAGCAATTACACACACGCACACACGTGTTGTGTTTCAGTTTGGTGGTAATTGTTGTATTGGTATGTGCGGTGAAAATTCGCTTGTGTTGTTAACTAAAAGAAACATTTAAAAAATTATATAGAAAGTGCAGAATTTTTGTGTAAATTAATTTATAAAGTGCATTAATGCTAATTTTAGACTGGAGTGCATGTTATACAATAAAAATAAATATACGGGCATTCAAGAATCAGTGGATTTTTAACATTTTTCGATACGCGTCCCATTGTCAAAATGACGACGATCCCACCGTTTAAATTGCATTTGTGTAGTGCCTTAGAAAAGCATCCGGTTCTATATGATCGCTCGCATGAACAATATTATAATCGTGAAGCATATGATGAAGCTTGGTCAGCTGTAAGTAAAGCATGCCATGATTCAGGTGAGTTTTGTTTAATGGATTTTTTCGTGTTTATGTACCTATGTAGATATGTTAGTATGGATCTGTTTCCTTTTGTTATTGTTCATATGTATGCATATTCAGCACGCAGGGTTGCATGCGTTAAGAGTTGCCAGATGTGTGATGCATATTTTTTATGGTTACCTTCACTTCATAATTTTTGTTTTCGGTTTTTTTTTATATGAGTTTTTACTGTTAAGCTGTTTTGCTGGTTTCTTTGAAGTCCAATAATGAAACACACAAAATTGACAACTACTTAGTATGAAAAGTGGTACATATGGATGTACATACTTATGTATGTATATATGCATATACTCTAAAATTAATCCGCAAGAAATCAATAACTGGTGCGCAAAATTTCTGGTTCAAAACTAGCGAGAAGGTGTCAAAGTAAGCATTAGTTCAATGGTAGTTAGGCCAGTTAACAGTTCAGAAGCAGCAAATTGAGTGACGATTGCAAGTAGAGTTAGGCAAATATTTACGTGCCGGTGACTTTGCCACCGTTACTTAAAAATCACTGGTCACTGCAATGACATATTTCATAAAATCACGGTGACAAAGTTATCGATGGATGGAACGTAATTACCGCTCCTTGTAGTGCTGGTTCGAGTTAGTTCGTTTTATGGTTTGACTTTTGTTAATGCGACAAAGCGGTATTTTATTTTGTATCTTCGTTCATATAAAAGGAAAAAAATTCTCAAAAATCAACCGAATTTTTCGCAGGCATAAAAGTTTGACTTTGTTAGGCTAGAATTAATTGGGCTACAGAAGCGCATGCTTAAAAATTTATGAAAATTGCTGAAAATTCCGAAAAAAGTAAAAAAATTATATTTTAAAAAATTTGTACATAGTTTTTTTTTCATTTTTCTAAATATCAAATTGATTGCAATTTATTTTGTTAAAAATTTTCGAATGCGTTTTTAAACAATTAGACAAGTAAAATTAAAAGAAAGTTTGTTTTTACATGGCCGTTTCATTCTAATAATTATTTTATGTGAATTTTATATGAGCCATTGCACTATGGGCCTCAAACAAAAACGATCAGATCAAATTGCTCGATACCCGGGTATCTAGAACTCTAGTTTTTAATTAAGAAAAATTGAAAACAAAATTTTTATTTTTTTTTTTTATTTTTTTTTTTATTTTTTTTTTATTTTTTGGTAGGTATGGATCCATAACTTCCACCAAAAATTTTTTTTTTACAAATTCTCTTAATTAAAAACTGTCCAATAGCTCATATAAAATTCACTTAAAAGAAAGTTATTAGAGTATTATTTCGATTATTTTTCCGACAGGGTAGGATTGCAATGTAATGTGGAACGAGTCTTCTTCATACCTTGTCATGTTTGATTTGGTTATAAAGCGGTTTCGGCGATGTGCCATCTTCAGTATCTTTTTCGTTCTCGAACGGTTTAGAACCAATAATAAAACTTGACAATAGATGTGGGAAATACGTTCCAAAATACATCGTTAATAGAGCATTGTTCAACTATTTTCCATTTGTTACCGATTTTTCTGTTTTTTTTTTTTTTCTTTTATTAGGAAGGAAGTTTTATTTCAGACTAAAAAACGAAAAATACAATTCCGATTTGACCAATTAGCTACATTTTTTACTTTTATTAAAAACAAATAAAATTCCCTGTTTCTGACAGGAACGTTAAAAGTCACTGTCACTGAAAAAGGAATCACCGTGACTGAAATTTCACGGTCACGAGATCAGCCATCTCTAATCACAAGACACACCTTGATTTGTATGAAAGTATTCGAAGTGACAAAAATTTATGTAGATATGTATTTTCTTCTTTCGTTCATATTTGCCAGTGGCTTTATATATTTCTCGAATTGTCAGAATGTGAGTGAAGCATTTGTTCTATGAAAAGGACAAAAATAATCACAACTACTTCGCATTTTGGTTGTTTGTTTTTCCGACAGGGTAGGAATATGATGTATTGTGGAACGATCCTCCGTCATCCCTTGTCAAGTTTGGTTTGGAGACAAACCGGTTTCGGCTAATATGCGCCATCTTCAGTGTCTTTTTTCGTTCGAACGAAAGAAGAAGAGAAAGTTTTAGTGGACTTATGATTGGAGAGATCTCGCTGCCAGTTCTACTCGATAATTACATTTTTCCGAACGTTCAGGTTAATTTTTCTAATATTTTTACATTTTAAATATATACAGTGATGCTGTTTTGATCCAGACGTATCATATGTGATACTGTTTTAAGCCAAAGATGTGTACGAAAGGACTTTTTATTTTGGTTTAGTACACATTTGATACCTTTCTAATCAGCGTCAAATAATATTAAAGAAATTTGATACAATTTAATCAATATCAAAGAATATTAATCTATTCTTTTTAATTTTTAAGATTTTCTTAAAAGTTTGAACAATCTGTGAATGCCACGAAAAATATGTTTTTAGTAGGACCACTGCCCATAGCAGGAATTTTGACCTAAAGGAGCGCAGCGCAACAAAATATTTAAGTACTGATCCAATGACTCCAATTCAATTCAAGAATCAGCTCTGGAATCTAGATCATCCAGCTCGTTTGAACCATTCAATTTTATAGAACTTTTATATCTACTCGGTAAAATTCCTAAGTATTCATAAGCATTTGCATGTAAAATTTCAGCGTTATCTTTATATATATATACTAGAAAATGACGAATAATAGTCAAGTTAAGCGAAGTTAAGTGGATCAAGTCAAGTCAAATCAATTCAAGTCAAGTCCAGTCAAGTCAAGCAAGCCAAGTCAAGTCAAGTAAAGTCAAGTCAAGTCGTCAAGTCAAGTCAAGCCAAATCAAGTCAAGTCCAGTCAAGTCAAGTCGTCAAGTCAAGTCAAGCCAAATCAAGTCAAGTCCAGTCAAGTCAAGTCAATTCAAGTCAAGCCAAGTCAAATCAAGTCAAGTCACGTCAAATCAAGTCAAGTCAAGTCAAGCCAAGTCAAGTCAATTCAAGTCAAGCCAGGTCAAGTCAAGTCAAGCCAAATCAAGTCACGTCCAGTCAAGTCAAGTCAAGGCAAGTTAAATCAAGTCAAGTCAATTCAAGTCAAGCCAAGTCATATCAAGTCAAGCCAAGTCAAGTCAAGTGAAGTCATAGTCCATATCGAGACCCTTCATTCGATACCAATATCGCTCAGATATATTCCGAAGCAGCCAGGTCCATGTTTTGTGATACGAAATTTTTTGAGGCTGCGGCAACACAGAATATATGTGTCTACTGTAGAATTTGTAGTGCAGCTGGGGACAATTGACATTGTTAACATACAAAATAGACAGTAGTGTCGAAAACCGCACTAGAACCGTACCAGTTTTGAACTAGATATTTTCTGCACGGGTACTTAAATATATATATATGTACACACAAACGTACATAGTACATACATATGTATGCACCTATTATACAGCGCAGCTACACAAGCAAAAAATTTCGCCAGTAAATTGTCATTCCCTGCAAAAATTCCGAATATGTACTTCATTTACTTACACATCTATGGATCCTTGGATCCATGATCGATCACATTTCATACAAAAAATATGGAGTACTCGCTTTGGACCAACCGAGTACAGCATGATCTATCACATGTCATACAAAATATATGGTCCAATTAACATGACGATGTCATCGGATTGGATTAAATACTCTAGTAATGCATAACATGAAATTTAGCCATGGAGTACCTCCGCTGGATTAATTCTTGGAGGACCTGCCGTGGATTAATTCTTGGAGTACCTACGGTAAATTTTTTAAATTAAATTAAAGATTAATCTCTCAAATATCTCTTCGTCGTCATTGCGATAAACATTTGTTGTTCGTTACTATACTCGTCCAATTAGAAGCCAATGTTGATACGAGTACATAGATTAGTCCTTTGGGGCTATGTTAATGATCACTTTGTAAGTACTCCAACCTACCACAAATGGACCATATAACCGATCGACTTTTGCAGGGTTTTGCTGGTGAAATAAAAAAATTTGTAGCGGCAATCCCTGCGTGTGCAAGCAAGAATCACATTAAACACGATCTATAACGAGAAAAAATGAGAAAAATTTATATGAAAGACCAGCAATTAACTATTCGATTTTCAGATCTTTTTGCTCCTTACTTGTATTTATGTATTTTTTACACTTGTGCTTACATTTAGTAGGTTTAGCTGAACACAATTGTTTTTTTTTTCTCCTCCCATTTTACTCTTATATCTAGTGTCGAAATGCAAGGACCGCTGGCGTCACCTACGTAATACATTTAAGAAAGCGCTAAAGGAAAAAAAGACTTATTATATGAGCGAGGAGTTAAAGTTCTACATACCACACATTGAGTTTTTACCGGAACATTTACGATTTCGAAATAAGGAACCGAGCAGCAAGGAAAAAAGCAACATAAGGGAAAGCAAAGATGATGACAATTTGAAACCGCAGGAAGAAGACAAAGATAAAGAGGACGAAAATAAAGATGAAACGGAAGAAAATAAAGATAAAGGGGACGACGATGAAGAGGAAGAGGAAGAAGATGAAGATGAGGAAGACGAAGAAGCAAATGAAGATGAACAGCAAGATGACGAATATGTGTTAGAAGAAGGCGAAGGAGAAGACGAAGATGAAGACGAAGATGAAGACGTAGAAGAAGACGAAGATGAAGACGAAGATGAGGACGTAGATGAAGGAGAGAAAATACGCAAAAGAAATGCTTCGAGATTAAAGAAATCTATAGATAAAGAGAATGAAATGGTGGAAGGTGGAAAAGAGAAAGAGAGCGAAGAGAAATTAGCAGCTGCAGCAAGGAAGAAGAGAACACAGACAGAAGGGGAGAAATTTGAGGAAAATGAAAGAGATAATCTTGGTAGGTTTACAAAACCGCCGCTCTATGTTATTAGTCCAAAAGACGACGGCACTTTCTTTATTAAAAAGAAACAGGAAGACGGTGACAAAAACGCGGCCAACAAAGAAGGCGAAGAAGTTAATGTAACTGGCGATGAAGATGAAGAAGATCCAATCGATATAACGAAATTGCAAAAGAGCGTCAATAAAAATGGCAATGATGATGGTAAGGAGGATGATGACGATGATGATGAGAATGACGATGAGAATGATGAGAATGACGATGAGAATGACGATGAGAGTGAGAATGTTGATGAGAATGAGAATGGCGATGAGAATAAGGATGAGAATGAGAATGACGATGAGAATAAGGATGAGGATGAAGAAAGCGATGATGACGCCACTGAATCCGAAGAGCTTAGCGTGCCTCGTACGCTTTTGAGTCGCGCATGTAAGCGCAGCTTGGATAAGACGCCAAACGATGAATTGCCGAAAGAACCAGAAGAAAAACGCATGCGCAGCACTACAGAACGCTTAAGAGCAAGAACAAAATCAGTTAACTATTTTGAAGAAACAAGACGTACCACACCAAAACAAGACAATGAAACAACGAGTGCTGGCAATAAGAGACCATCAAGTTCAAGCACGCGCCATTTCGACGAAACAAGACATGCATCAACAAAGCAAAACAGTGAATCAACGAGTGCTGGCAATAAGAGACCATCAACTTCAAGCACGCGTCATTTCAACGAAACAAGACATACAACAGTAAAGCAAAACAGTGAATCAACGAGTGGCTTCAGTAAGAGACAAAGAGGTTTGGGCACCTCCTATTTCGAGGAAGTCAGTTACAGAGCAAAACCGAACAATGAATCAGCAAGTGCTGGCGGAAATAGAAAAGCAACAGATTCAAGCACCGCCGCCTCAAAAGCTGGTGGTGGGTCGAGAATGCTGAAAATGGGCGAAACGACTGCCAAAAGCACTACTGGACATGCAAATGTGGCAACAGCGCAAATGTCAACGTCGAGTCACACAAATCGAATGGATGTCATGGCGCAAAACAAGAGAATATTATCTGATAGTAGGTATGCCGGGCGCGCACACAATACGGAGAGGGTAAAAAAACTCGTAAACTATGGCGTACAATGTGATCTGAAGCGAGTTGCCACCCCGGCGCGCACGGATGATGACAATTTCCTGGACATGCTCAAAATGCATTTGATCAAAATGAATGCGCGTCAAAAGTTGCATTTCAAGAAGAAAATGTTTGAGTCTTTGATGGAAGTTTTTGACAGTGACGCTGACTTTCCGCCCGCAAAGAGGGTGAAACTCAATGAAACAGCAGTGGCGGCGTCATCATCAGCAGCAGCAGCAAAAAGGGCAGCATCAACAGCAGCAGCAGCAGGAGCAGCGCCAACTGCAGTCATACCGCCACAAGTGGCGAGCGAAGTGAACGGCGAAGAGCTCAGTTTGGTGCGTGAATTGGTTGCCATTGTGCAGGCGGCTAAGCAAACGCCAGATTCGTCGTTGGAGAAGAAGAAGCAACTCAACCAGCAGCAGCAGCAGAATGTGAATGAGAACAGCAATGACAGCTTCACAAGCAACGAGAGCGTAGTTGTTGTAGCGGCCGAGGAACAAAAGCGCGCTTCGCTACCGGCAGCCGTTGGCACGTCATCAAAACCACCGCCATTGTTGCGTGTTACACCCAACGCCAGCTCCACGCCAGCGCACGGCACTGCTGCTGCTGCTGCTACTACTAATTCTACTGCATCGCATTCTTCGCTCACGCCAACACAGCCCTCTACGGACGCCAATCCACAACGTCGCTTTTTGCGGAAGTTCTTGAAATTTAATGATGGCGACGCACGCTACATACAAACTAAGGAACATAGGACAACCAAAGACAATGCGTGTATTCGGCGTCGTGTTTATCGTATTGTACCCAATAATGCCGCCACGGACCAGAGTCAGAGCGTGGACCAACAGGCGAGCTTGGAAAATGCGAATATTAGAAAGATATTCGAAGTGGGAACTAATACGGCTACAGGTAAGCCCTATCGCTGCAGCAGCGAACAAACAGCACAATTTTGGGCGGCACGCCGAAAATTATTAAACCAAAATGTAACACTAACAACGACCACTGTTACAAAACCAACAACAGCAGCAGCAGCAACCACAAACACTACATCAACATCAGCTGGACAATTTCAGAGTGTATGGGTGCCAAAGCACGGCACAGCAACAGCGCCAAATGAGCGACAGCAACAACTACAAACACAAGCGCCCATTATTAAAAATAAACCACCAGCAAAAATTACCATTACCACAACTTCAACGCGTATGCCATCGTCGTTTGCCACACCCATCAGCACAGCACCCAGGACGACTAACAACACCTCACAGGCCACCTTTTCTACCAAACCCACCGTGCAAACTGAAAATGGTACACGTCCGATTATGCGTCGTTATTCGATTTGTGGCGAAGTAGCCAGCTACACTCAAGAACATACGAGCCAGACTTATGAGCTTATGAACAAATCCATCAATCTAAGTGCTGAACGTGAAAATTCACCATTGACAAATGGAAGAAATGGCAATGATCCTCTCGGGCAACCCGCTTTGCGTAATGCAAGCGCCATGACTACGACTTCTACTACTGCCGCCGCTCCAGCTTCCAGCACTGCTAGAGCCACCACAAACACGACAACTTCAAAACCTTCAATATTTTGCGTTGATACAAGGAGCCTAACAGGCAGAGTACTGCCTATAGCAGGCATAAATGATGAGCATGTTGCAAGACCACGTGAGTCAACAACATATGTTGTTGCTGCAAATCCGCAACGGCAGCAGCAGCAGCAGCAAGCATCACTCCTAATGAACTCAAAAAATACGAAGGGTTCAGCGGGTTCGGCGGCAAAGGTTGGCACTTCGAATGCGATCAACTCTTCAGCTGGTGTGGCCAACTCGTCAGCAGGCATGGCCAACTCCTCAGCTGGCATGGCAAACTCGTCAGCTGGCGTGTTCAACTCCTCAGCAAGAGTGGACAACTCATCAGCAGCAGTAGCCACTTTAGTTGCGCATCGTGCAGCTAACACTTTAGCTAATAATCTGGCTGAGCAACGCGCGGCTAACACTTCAACTAACATTCTAGTTGAGCAACGCACAGCTAACACTTCAACTAACATTCTAGTTGAGCCACGCACAGCTAACACTTCAACTAACACGCTACTTGAGCAACGCGCGGTTAACACTTTAACTAACACTCTTGTTGAGCCACGTATGGCTAACACTTCAACTAATATTCTAGTTGAGCAACGCTCGGCTAACACTTCAACTAACATTCTAGTTGAGCCACGCACAGCTAACACTTCAACTAACATTCTAGTTGAGCCACGCACAGCTAACACTTCAACTAACACGCTACTTGAGCAACGCGCGGTTAACACTTTAACTAACACTCTTGTTGAGCCACGTATGGCTAACACTTCAACTAACACTCTACATGAGCCACGCACGACTAACACTTCTAATAGCATTCTATTGGAGATGCTTAATGAGCCGCCTGCGTCTACGTCTATGTCTGCTCCTATGGCCGGTGCCGTAGATGCGTCAAACTCGGAAAATTATTCTAGCCTCGATTTTTCTGATCTTTTAGCCAACGATCAGTATGAGGTGGTTACGATTAAAAATGAGCCACTCGATTGTTATTGAACGACTTGATGACTTAACTCGTTAACACGAGTTCGAAATTGAATTGATATTGTAAGTTGAGTTGATTTGCAGCAGAAGTTTTTGGAATACATAATTACATATATAAACTCTATATTTGCAAGCACGTTTTTTTGCTTTTTATACGCATTTCTTTATTCTTAATGAATTATTTTACTATTATAATATTATAATTATTATTACAGCCAAAAATTTAAGTTTCTGTTTCAAAATGTTATTATTAAAATGAAATGCTTGCTTTTTTCAAATAAATTTGGACTGTAAATATAAATGGTTTAGTTCATTGATTTTTTTCTTGGGAAAGGAAACCACGAAAAGGTGAGTCTTTCAAAAAATAATTGCTGGGAACTATACGGTGGAAATAGTATATGCTTACCCAATAAACACAACGGATTCGCCTCGAATTCGAGACGAATTCGCTTCTCTGATTATATTATCGCGGCGATAGTTCGCGACGATAGATCGGCGAATCCGAATTCCCAGGCGAGTCACCCCTCATTAGCGATTCGCGCATTTTTATATTCTCGGATCGTTGGCGATTCGAGATTTATGCCCATTGGCGAATACATTCTAGAAAATCTTCTTCTGCGAATCCACCTCGAATTCGCCACGATATCATCTGAGCTTTTCAATCTCTTGAGTAGAGTTTTAAATGGTAAATTAAAGCCCAACAGGGAATTTCTTCGGGTAAAGCAAGATTTAATAAAATTAATAAATGCTATTGCGATAATTGATTTTTCTCGAGTCCATCTCGAACTCGATACGAGTCCGAAAAATTACATTCACCTCCGCGAATTCTTCTCGAATTCGCCACGATATCATCCTCGATTTTGTGTTTATTGGGTACTGCTTGCTGAAATGAAAAGTTGAATAGTCTGAAATTGTTTAATTTATACTTTCAATTCTGTGAGTTAAGCTGATTCCACATAAAACTTTTTCCGCTTCGCGTTACGCCGCTTTCTATGTCAAACAACGCAAAACTGAAAAACTATGCCACAATGAATGCTGCAACATCACTCAAAAAATATTTATTTTCTGAAAAATCTCTCATTCTCCGTTTTATTTACAAAAAAGTAAATAAGAAAATAAAAATCTATTAAATTATTTATCAATTGTGTAAAATTTAAATTTGTTTATTTACGTTTGAATTAAAGTGAAACTGAAAAAAAATTTCAACGCCCCCAAAAGTTGAGATTTGGGCAACTTTGTGCTTTGCGTAACTTCGGCGTTGCGTTACTTTTTGTTATGTGAGAAACCTCATATAGATACATGTATTTTAATCTCAGTTGTCACGCAGAAAGTGTCACGTAGCGCAACACAAAGTTCTATGTGGAATCAGCTTTATTTATGCAAAGATTCACTAGAAAAAAATGTCATGATTTAAATGGAGATCTTATAAAACAAAATGTCCATATCTGAACAATCGGTTGTATGGCAGCTATATGTTATAGTGGTCCGATTCGGCTGATTCAGACAAATTATCAGCTTCTCATCAAAATACAACCGCATTCCGAATTTCAAACAGATATCTCAAAAACTGAGGGACTAGTTTGCGATCAAACAGACAGGCAGACAGATGGACATGGCTTAATCGACTCAGCTTATGATCCTGATCAAATTCGTATGTATATTGTTGGGTCTGCCACGCCTCCTTCTGGTACTTTCACCATTCGAGTTTCATTCTCATGAAAAGTATAAAAATGAAAAATAATAGCCCGAAGATACTACCCTGGGGAACCACAGAGGACGGGATAAATGTACATGAACAAGCGTTGCCAAATGCGACAGTACATTGTTTGTTTATTAAAAATCGAACGGATCCGGTATAATAAAGTGTAATGGAAGCTTAAGTATGTTAAGTTAAGATATAAAGATATTTGATGGTCGAAAGCCTTTCAAAAGTCTATGTACCTATATAACGTCGAGTTGATGCCCATCATTAAAGGCCTCTAAGCAATATTTAGTACAGATCGCAAGTTTTGAAACCGTAGAACAGCCAACCACAAAATCAACTGGAATTACAAGCAGGATGAGGCAGTCTTCACCTGATCTTCCAAACGCAGTAGAGGTCTCCTGTTTCTTCTGTCATTTAAAACTAGTAATCTGCTAATCTCGCTTGAGAACTTAAAAGCTCATCATACTAGAAACTAAATTCCACACAAAACGTTCAACTATGAAGTTCGCTCTAAATCTGTTTCCCTACCTCTCTCTCTCTCTCCTAAGCCTATCACATTTTCAAATCTCACTTTAAAACACTTCAACTCAATAACGAAACGATTTATCACAGCGTTAAATAGTTATTTTATTGACTAATTGAACAACTGATTAAGTTGCGAATGAGCATAAATTTTGTGTATAAATATTGGTTAGCAAATATATGAAGGAATGTTTGGGTGACTGTACTATAACATAAATATGTATATATGTAGTATGTAGAATATATGGCCGACACTTTTCACGCAGTCAAGCGGCATATCAGCCTCCAACAATCAGCGCACATATGTTGACCATACACTATATAGCATTTATTTATTCTATGTCACTGGCGCACAGTGGGTAGGTTTTGGCAAATGTGCTGACAATAAACTTTGTCTTAATAGTGACAAGTATACATATGTTGCCCATAACTCAAAGACGAATTAATTTCTCAACCCTACCGGTGATACATATATATGAGCCAAAAACCTCTTAAGATCATCAGGGCCGTAGCCAGGAATTTTTTTCGTGGGGGGTTGTAAATTTTATTTTGTTTTTTTTTTTTTTAATAAATAACCTATTTAATGCACTAATTAAAAATAATAAAAAAATCTGGCTTCTAAAGTGCTATTTAGAAGAAAAATTTTTTTAAAAAACTTTTGATTTTAAAATTAGGGTTTTTATAAGAATTTTTAAAAATCAGGAAACTTTTATTCATTTAAAAATTAGACTGTTCTATTGCAAACACGATGAATATAATATTTTAATATTTTATGTACGAAAAGCTCGGTTAGATTACCCAGCTGTTTTCAGCAGTAAAAGTCCGTCCCAAGATCTTTAGCTTATGTTGAGACTCTAACTTGTTTTTTTTGCAACTTTGTTATTTGACATCCGATTTTTAAAATTGATTGATATGGCATTATTTTAGTCTTTTGAGCAGGGTTTGAAATTATTTTCAACTTTTTTTTCATTTCCATTGAATTTCATTGTCATTAAAAAATAAACAGCGCAGCAGAAGTTTAAAAAATAAAAAGTTCTACTGTACGGCAACTGCGCAGCCTTAAGTTTCAAAAAATTATAGTCCACTGTTGCTGTATTGTGGAAATTTTTACAGCACAGCAAAGGGCAAACATAATTTCGAGTTTTTACAGCACTGCTGTTGTTGTTTTATTTTTTTTTAATTTATGGGAACACAATCGAAATTGTAATGTACAAAAAAAAAAAAAAAAAAACAATTTAAAAAAGCCACACTTTAAACTAAAATTGTGTTTATCTGTGCTTTTCTGTAGACTGATCTGTTTGAAATTACCCAGTAAAGCAACAGCAGAAATAAACAAACAAATACATACAGTTGCGAGCATTGAAATAGTAGTGCTCCTGTGTAAAATGCAATATACCATATATTTTTTAACGTACGCAATATTGATATCGATTTTGTTTTAAATTATCATCTTTGGTCCATGACCCACCTCTATGCAAATATTAAACCCGTTAACTTTTACAGTTTATTTTTTATAGAGGAAGCTTTGATAAAATATGTCATATGAGCGAGAATTGAAATAGTAGTGTAGAGAAGTCACATACAAAAAAATAGTTGTTTAGCTGAAAATAATTGAATTTCTTTAATAAAAAGTAAGCTTTATTATTCATTTTAATTAATCTGTAGCCATAAAATCATTTAGCTTTTTTTTATAACATGTAGTGGAACGAGGTTTGCACTGCACTCACGAAAAACGTGAAATCATTAAAAAACTAATTGAAAGTGGCATAACATACAAGCAAGTGGAAGAAATCATTGGTTGTTCGGCTACCATGATTCGGAACGCAATAACATTCAAAAATAAAGCTGAAAAAAGGGGCGCTAAACGTAAGCTTTCAAATACTACAGTTCGCCAAATAATAAAATTATCAAAGTCTCGGCCTACAATGTCAGCTGTTGAGATTTTGGATAGTCTAAAATTATCCTGTGGTATCCATACAGTAAGAAGACTGTTACGTGAACACAATCTATATGCTCGAAGTCCACGTAAGGTGCCTCTTTTAAAAAAAAATCATGTGACGCGCAGACTCGATTTCGCCAAACAGCACTTGGATTGGCCCATTCGAAAGTGGAGGAACATTTTATTGACAGATGAGTCCAAAATTGTTTTATACGGAGGTAAAGGTTCTCGTGAGTATGTTAGACGCCCCCCAAATACGGAATATCATCCAAGGTATACTGCAAAAACATTAAAGCACGGCGGATCCAGTATAATGGTATGGGGCTGTTTTTCATACAATGGTGTAGGGCCCATATATTGGATTAAAACCATCATGGACCACAAACTGTATGTTAAAATTATGGAAGATGTTATGCTTCCATATGCTGAGGACGAAATGCCACTAAAATGGGTTCTGCAGCAAGACAATGACCCGAAACACACAAGTAAGCTGGCAAAACTGTGGTTTCGGGACAATGAAATTCAGGTCATGGAGTGGCCAGCACAATCTCCTGACCTGAATCCTATAGAGAACTTGTGGACTGACCTAAAAAAAGCAGTTTGGGACGCCAAGCCCAAAAACAACAATGAGCTGTGGGCTGTGGTTGAACGCGCATGGATGTCAATACCAAAGGCGAGGTGTGAGCGTCTAGTGGACTCCATGAGGGATCGTTGTGCAGCTGTCATTAAGAACAAGGGCCACGCTACCAAATATTAAATTAATATTTGTGCTAAATATTTCTTATTTTGTTTTTTGTTGCTTTTTTTAACTCGCTACTATTTTAATTCTCGTGTAAATTTCGATTTGAACTTTATCTTCTGTGAATTACTTCATTAATACTCATGTAATTAAAATCTTTTTATATGTTGTTTTTGTACGTTAATATGTTCAATAAATATTAATGAAAATAATTGCTAATATTGCTTAGATAATTTAAAAATTTAATAAAATGTGAAGTGCATTACCCACTACTATTTCAATGCTCGCAGCTGTATATTCGACTGTTCTGTGCTTCGACTTCAGATATTTTCAAAGGAAATCGAAATTCAAAGTTCTCAAAAAATTATGAGAACAGAAACAGCTTATTTTTTGAGACTGTTGGTGTTATGCTGGCAAACAGTGCTTGGGAAGCTTTATATTTCCCTCTAATGTCCTTTGATCTGTAAAGTCGTTTTCATATAGTTGGGTCACCTAGCCGAGTTTTTCGACCATAAAACATCATTTTTGTTTCACTTGGAAAAAAATAACATAAAACTTTCCTCGGTTTTACAACTTCTTATAAAAACTCCAATAAAAACCAAATTTTTACGTAACATAATTTAATTTATAAGTGCAATGTCGTTAGAAGCGTACTTTAATTATCTTTCGAACGGAGTAGATACGGTTTTCGGGTGTTTGTAACTTCAGCGAAAAGAATTTTTGATTGAAGTTGTAACCAAAAAAACCCAAAATTACGTTATCTCAAAACCCTAACCATAAAAAAAATGGTTTTGACCTCAGCAGGTTCATGCCAGCCCTCCCCTATACCTGGAAATCTTGGTATTTTCTCAAATTAATTATTTTTAAACTAGTCTTTTCAACATATAGCTTTGAATATGATAGAAGTAAAATTTATCTACCAGAATTTCGTGGGGGGGGGTTCAAACACCCAAAACCCCCCCTAAATACGGCCTTGAAGATCATGGAAAAATGGCCAACCTCGGGCTCGCAATCAATAACACATAACACGTGTATGGGTTGGCTAAATTTTATTCATTAATCTAGCTGGAGAACTCGTTTGTTAGGCTTAGAACTCGCTGATTATGTATCTTAAGGTCCGAAATTGCAAATTCCTCTATCCTGTTGCACTTGAGGACCAATTTTCATACATACATATATGTATACATATGTAACTTCAAAATTACCCACTGTTTGTATGGAATATGAATGAACACGTGCAAAGGCAGGCAAATAAATACATGTTAAAAGAGAAACATGCCTCCAGCAAATCGCGCTAGTTCCCGGCTAATTCAGAACTAGTTCAAAAAGAGACGGGGTTGGTTCTCGTTCTAACCCAACTAAATGGCTTCAACTGCCTTTTTTAACACGGCGATGTACTACGAAGTGTCAATTAAATATTCCCCTCTGCCGAACTTTGGAACTCGTTCTGAACTACTTCCTATAAGGATAGTCCTGGCATAGTTCAAAAATCAATAGTTCGGAGCTAGTGCAAAAGGAAGCACTCAGGTCTAGTACAAAAATGGTCGGTGTTTGGCCACGCTTTACATATGTATATATACCTCAGCCGGCAGAACTCTTAAAATGCTTAAAGTAAATGGGGCTTTATATGTATTACAAAATACCAAGTTTTTCAAACTTAAGCCTATAAAAGGTGGAATTGTTTTATTCGCATACAAATGCCAAGTAATATTACTTTGTTTACACATACATATCGAGCCGTATGCGCCGGAAAGATGTAAAGGCCAAATTCAAAAATGTTCAGGAGAAGGTTTTTTACAAATTTTTTTACTTTCATTTCTTTATTTCGATTTCTTTTTTTTTTTTTGCTTTTCGACAATTTTTAATCAACTTTAACCACCAAAAATATAAAACTATACTTTTCTAAAACGAAATTTAACGCTTATTCCGAATAGCATATTAATTTTTTTTGTGGCAGGCCCTGTTTCTGAGATATCGGTAAAAATGTAGAAAAAACCGTATATAAAAGACATTGCATGACATACATAAGTGCATAAAAAAATTGTGTTAGCTACCGTAGCGATTTGACATCTAATAAGAACTGGTAAAGAGAATCCCAACAAACATTTTTTGCCTTTGCACTTAAAAATTGGTGAAGTAGTTTGGTTACAATTGCAAAAAGAATGAAAAAATCTAAGTTTGTATAAGGAATTTCAGATTGGACTCCTATCTATCCCATAAAGAATTTAAATGTGAACATTTTGAGACTTATTTTGCAATAATGGGATGTATCAGTATTTATATTTACCTATTTTTATTGAAAGTTCTTAACCTATCATTTTCCGTTTCTTTATAAAACTTTATTAAGGAGTAACATTTAACATTATTTCTTTCCATTTATTATGAGTTTTGAAGTGCACAATGTCTCTCATAACAGCGATGAATAGGATAAAGAATTAATTAAATAAAAAAATTAATGCATTTCGCGATTTTAAGGAGAGGATAAATAATGAGGGATGTAAGTACTTTTGGCTATTCTTTTGTAATTTTCTGGATTTGTCTCCCATCATATCCTTGTTCCAAGACCCTTGATATCGCCTTTCAAAAACTATTAAGTTCTGATGAAATCTCTTGCCAAGTTCATCACTTTCAGCATCTACGTTTGGAGGGAAATTATCGAGATTCAAGAAATTAATTTTGGAGAAATTTTAGAAATACACAACCAGTTTGTTTAAAACTGCTCTAAGCAGTAACAAAAGGGACCTTAACTATCGTGAATTCGTTAGAACTTTATTCCAAAATTATGGAGCAATAAAGTGCCAATATGCCGCACAAGAAAACCATATTAGTCATCGATATGTAATAAAATACAAAGTAGAAGTCTTCAAAGTAATAAAACCCTTGGCTAAATTCCAACAAAACCCCGTTAAATTTGTTTATTAGTCACTAGTCTTCAATAATTTGAAAAGCAAAAAAGATGTAAAAGCCACTTCGTACTCACAAAAAAGTAAACAAACTGAACTTATGTACTTACATCAAAATTGCTTTTCATAACGGTACATTTTTCAGACATAAAATTTCTGGAGAAGGTGTGGGTGATGACAAGTAAGCTATTTCTACAAAAAAGTGAAAATCGGAAATCATGGCCTTTACATCTTTCCGGCGCATACGGCTCGATATGTACGTCCTTTTAACCAAGTTCAATTTGGTACTACCCAGCAAAAGACAGAAAAAATGGGTATTATTGTAAAGTGCAACATTTGTTGCTGCTCAACTTTAAAGTAATAGCTGTAAACATAAATTTTTTCATGAAGTCACAATAATAAACTGTTCCGCTCTGCATCCCTTAGCACCACTTCTGAGCTAGTTGTGAACTCTCTAGGTCTAGTTCGTTTTTTGGCACGGTCCCTTGTATTAGCTGCAGGGTAAACTGTATGTCATGTGTGCATGATTTTGCGATTATATGTAGGTAAGAGTATGTAAATATGTCTACAGTAAGCATATTACAAATATTTTTTGCCACATAAATATATACATATGTACATAGAATATTTCTAGCTCCGCGCTAGACATATACGCCGACAGTGATTCCGGCGGCGGCGGCGGCGCTATTCCAAAAACATTTCGGCGGCGGCGGCGACGCCGGCGTGCTTTTTCGCGCCGGCGCGCCTGCCCCAAATCTACAAACCACAATCCTTATTCAAATATTAATTTTATTTAGTTACCTTAATAGCGCTGGCTGAATGGAATAAATAAAGTAATTTCCACCTTAAATTGTTGAAACTTTTTTATTAACAGCAAAAAACAATTGTTACATAAACTAAAATATAAAATAAAGAAAATAAATATTAAAGAATATACACAAATCCATATGTAAGGGTAACTTTAAATTCATTTGCTTATTTTGTATGATAATAAACATGCATACATATATTTACATATGTACATATTTATATATATATAAGGCACTTTAAAATAAATATATGTATGTATATACAGTGTTGGAAAAAATAATAGGGACAAAATTTTGCAATTCTCCATTTATTTAATTTTAAGACCAAATAATAATTACCATATATTGATGCTTACAAGGAGAGCACATGCTTCAATGACTCTGGGGTGGTTTTTGTATAATAATTTAATTTTTATGAATAAAAATATTGAAATGTATAATTTAAGTTGGAAATAATAATAGGGACAAACTTTAAATTCGATTGTTTTTTCAAATAAACTACAATATTACTGCTGCAACTAGATTTAAACTAATGTTTAGTTGAAGCTCCTTTATTTTTTATAACTTCCTTACTTCTTCGTGGCATAGGGTTGACCAAATCAGCGCAATTTGCAACTGGTATTAAGTACCAAGCTTCTTTAATTTTTTTTCCATAACTCTTGCTTATTTTTCCATTTTTGATCCCCCATCGTCTTCTTTAATATTCCCTATAGGGCTGAGGTTCGACAACTGTGAGGGCTACTCAAAAACAGCAACTTTCTTACGTTCAAACTATGAGTTTTCGATTCTGGAGGCATGTTTGGGATCATTTTCGGCATCTAATGATATCAAGGAGGGTTGAAATGGTGCAGTTTTGAGTAGAACAATTAGCAACAGACCTCGAGAAGTAGGACTAAATGGAAGAGATCCCAGAAAAGTTCCGTATCTGAGAAAAAATTATGTAAGCCAACGAACTGCAATTTTCCAGTAGCTTAAATTCTTTAGGACTGAGGCTAGTAAAGTAGGGAACAGCCAACGTTTTTGTTAATAACTTTTAACCGGCAAAAAATAAAACATTTCCGCATTCAGCTTCGTGTTCCTGAGGTCAAAACACGTCGATTGGTTCCTTTTTTTTTAATTTTGAAGAACTTTAGCAGTTAGCAAAACTAGGAAAATATATACACATCTCGCTCCATACGGGTATGGCGCGTCAGCGCATGCCGCCGCGCCGATACGCCGATTTCACGGATTATGGCGGCGGCGGCCGATTATGAAGGTAATCGGCGCGGCGGCGGCGGCGTCAATCGGCGGCGTATATGTCTACTCCGCGCCAATGAATTATGACCAAAATATTTGCACTAATCTTGATTAGTCAATAAAGTAAATTATAGTGCAGCAGAAATTATCGACGTTGCCTGCGGAGCAGCAGCCAATGGAAGAGGTGAGTGGCGAAGATGAATGAATGAGAGGCATGAATGCCGTTAGCAATGTTATGTAGGTACATATGTACATTAGAGCGTATCGTAAAAAAAGTACTGGGACGCCCACTATATGATTTATTTTTCGAAAAAAAATTTCTGGAAATTTTTTTTTTGACGCCGTTAGATGTCGCTAAAATTAATTTTTTCTTATTTCAATAATTGTATTAACCCTTTGTGCGCCATTTGGGTCACTTCTACCCAGTGCTTAGTTTATACCATCTTAATGTAACTTTTTTTGCCTGCATGTAGGTAAAACGTCGCCAAAAATCATTAATATTTTGCAAAAGAAGTATTTCGATAGTTTCAGTAGAACCCGAAACAAAACACATTTAACATTCCGAGGAATAAAAGTTTCTCTCTTCCTGTGGTCTTTTCAGTTCATTTTACAAAGATTTTTTCTCAGGAGACTCCTATTGAAATTTTATGGCTAATAATTTTCTGGAGCAGTTTAGCTCTCTAACGACTTTACTATTTCCTGACTATACTCTATTTCCTGACTGTATAAAAAGGGGTCAAAATAACCCTTTCTTAGGGGTGTTAGATGGTTAAAATGTTCTAGAAAAATATTCGGCATAAATTTTCAGTAGATAGGAGTCTCCTTAGAAAAAATCTTTGTAAAATTAACCTAAAATACCACTGAAAGCGAGACACTTATATTCCTCGGAATGTTAAATGTGTTTTATTTCCGGTTCTACTGAAGCGATCGCAATACTTCTTTTGCAAAAGATTCGTGCTTTTTGACAACGTTTTATATGCCGGCAAAAAAAGTTACATTAAGGTTGTATAATCGGACTACTGGGTGGAAGTGACCCCAATGGCGCACATAGGGTTAATACAATTCCAAAGTAGAAACCCTCCTCTCAAGCCAAATACAGTGGTGTATCAAACTTAGGGATCGGACCATATATACAATGAAGTATTTACGAGTATGTAGCAGGGACCGAAAATAAAAATTACTAGTATCGCCGGTGGTCGAAATTCGACCATGCAATTTATTTTTTCAACTTTGTATTGGTACAAAAATTATTCCTTTTCACGGAGATAAGCAACACTTTCCAAATTCCAGTTGTACCGCAACACTGATTTGCCCTTTTGATCACGGTCCGACGCGAAATCATGGTCAAAATCAAGGCAGATCTAGGAAGGTAGGCCCGGTGGTGAGCGCTTTTAAATTAAAGCGACTCTTCAACTATGTTTACGATATTTGTAAACACGTTTACGATATCTATTTATCTTAACTAAAAATTTTATTTATTAATTATAAAGAAATTAAATAATTTATAGAAAAAATTATATGCCTATGCACTGCTCCTGACTCATACCAACACATCCATATCAATTTTATGTGGATATGAGTATGTTAAATGTGCAAAACAGCCTGGCAATTGTTTGTATGGAAAAAATGTTAGCCTATTAATATATAGATTATATTTTTCGATGCTATAAAACTCCAGGGCTAGATTGTGTCCTTGGGAAAAATTATTAACTTTACTTTCATCCCAGGACCTCCAGGATCAATGACATGGGCTCTATTAATTTTACTGATTTTTTTTAAAACCACCAGCTATAAAATAGAAATATGGCGTTTTATTTTTGAACGGCAGCGATAAAATACAAATTTGGTGTTTTATTTTTTAGCTCCATCGATAAAACTAAAACCTGGAGTTTTATTTTTTAACTCCAAAATAAAACTCCAGGGCCAATAACTAGCGAACCCCTTAACCGAATTGCATAAAAAAAAATGTTTCAAAACAGTTGATCTAATCAAATCTAATCAAAACTAGTCGAGAAATCTAATCGATTTTATTTTTGATTAATTTTGATTAGATATGCCAATCGTCACAAATCGTGATTAGATTTTTGATTAGTTCTAATCTAATCAAAAAGTAGTCGACTAGAATAGCCATCTAATCCTAATTAATCAATTAGGATTAAAAAAAAAAGTTTCTAATCCGATTAGTAATCATTAGGATTACTAATCATTATTCCCCAGCTATGGTTTAATGCGACACCGCTAACTAATCAAGGTGAAAAGAGCAGAAAAAAAAACAGTAACCATAGCAACAACAACAACAACACAACAAGAGTAACAACAACAACACTTAACTAAGTATCAGCCAGGGCCATGTTATCTGCAATTTGCCTATGGCAACTCTATTTTGTGGTGGCTTTGCGTGTTTAAAATTACAAACAACCACATACATATTCGCAGCCACCAAATGTCACCGTCAACGTGTTTCGGCGTTAATTGGCGTCTCTGGCTTTTTTTGGCGTTGCCGTTTGGTGGTTGTTTTTGTGCGCTTGACTTGTTGGCCAAATCGATTGCAGCGATTGATTGGCTGTGGTTGTTGCTAATGCTGCTAGTGCTACCATTGAGAAACTCAATCGACGTTCATGTCCAATATGGCAACCGCTGCCATGTCAATTCGCTTACCAATTACCAAAGCACACGCTCGTTGGAGCTGCATGTCACCACAACACACTTGCCGCCAATTGGCAACACTCTTATGCCACAGCCACATTTGTCATATTTGTCTAGCGCGCGATTTTTGTTAGCTGATTACAGCGCCACTCAAGCGAAAATACAAATAAGTTAGTATAATCAATGAGCTGCCTAAGAAGTGAAGCAAAATAATCGAAAACGAAAACTAGGTTAAGTAATTACCCAACAGCAGCCATGGATTGATAAACAGATAGTTCATATTTACTTAAACTCTTTAATTTAGATGCGTTTTTTGCGCTTTGTTTTCTTCTTTGTGTTTCTTGCTTATTTTCTTCGCACCTCAAATGGTTTTCAGCTGTTACAGTTTTACTTTTTGTTGCTGCCTCTAAATGGCATTTCCTGTGCGCATGTTCTAATTAAAATGCGAATAGAATGAAGAAAAAGATAACAAAACACATGGGCCACCTGATTTTATTTACTTATTCGCTTATGTTGCTGCTTTCCTTTGTTTTGTGCAGAGGTTCATCGATCTATTTGTAGATTGTTAACTCCCACTGTGACCCACAATTTGCTTCTCAAGCAGACACATCTAAATAAACATTCATTGGCACTCTAACTGCGCTCGTATTTATTACGCGCTCGTTATGAAAATCTGGCAGCATTAAGCAAGTAAAGCACGTGGTTGGTGATGAGCACAAGGCAAGAGTTGCCATGCAGCGATACTGAAAAGAAATTTCATGTAATGCTTCGTAGCGGCAAAAACATTCTCCAGAAGTGTTCGCAGGAACAGACAAGGAGTGACAGTTCTTGGCCGGATATAAATTTACGTCTTTTGTAGTATTTAGACTGCCATGGGTGCTTATAAACCTTTTTATACCTTTCATGAGAATGAAATGGTATTATAACTTTGTGCCGAAAATCAAATCTTGAAAGTACTAGAAGGAGGCGTGACAGACCCATCAATATATATACCGATATAATCAGAATCATGAGCTGAGTCGTTTAAGCCATGTCCGTCTGTCCGTCCGTCCGTCCGTCTGTGTGAACGCAAACTAGTCCCTCAGTTTTTGAGATATTTGATTGAAATTTGGAACACGGGTGAGTTTTGATGCTCAATCGATCATTTGTCGGAATTGGCCGAATCGGACCACTATAACATATAGCTGCCATACAACCGATTGTTCAGATATACACATTTTGGTGTATAACTTCCCCATTTAAACAGCTAAGGACATGAAATTTTGAAGTATTTGTACACATGTTGGCCTAAATAAGGTTACCGAAAATTATTAAGATCGGACCACTATAACATATAGCTGCCATACAACCGATTGTTCAGATATACACATTTTGGTGTATAACTTCCCCATTTAAACAGCTAAGGACATGAAATTTTGAAGTATTTGTACACATGTTGGCCTAAACAAGGTTACAGAAAATTGTCAAAATCGGACCACTATAACATATAGCTGCCATACAACCGATTGTTCAGATATACACATTTAGGTGTATAACTTCCCCATTTAAACAGCTAAGGACATGAAATTTTGAAGTATTTGTACACATGTTGGCCTAAACAAGGTTACCAAAAATTGTCAAGATCAGACCACTATAACATATAGCTCCCATACAACCGATTGTTCAGATATACACATTTTGTCGTATAACTCCTCCATTTAAATAGCCCAGATACCATTTTTTCTAATAAATCGTTCCATAAATAACCCACAAAATTGAAATTATAAATTACACTAAATCAGGCTATGTACAACATACATAGGTAGCTTTTCATTTCCCCACTCATGAAAGGTATGAAGTCTTCGGTACGGCCGAAGACAGCCGCGCTCTTACTTGTTCAGTTTAAGTTCGGATAGTTGCACTTGAAGTTAAGAATTTAAAATTCAAGTTCAGAAAATTTAAATTGAAGTTCAGAAAAATAAAATTGACGTTCCGAAAAATTAAACTGAATTTCTTGAAAAGAAAATTGAAGATTAGAAAATTTAAATAGAAGTTCGGAGTTTCTCACTGGAGTTCAGAAAAATTTCTGAACTGCATTTTTATTTTTCCGAAGTTGAATTTTATTTTTCTGAACTTCAATTTGCAAATCTGAACTTCAATTTTATTTTTCCGAGCCTGAAGTTTAACTATCCGAACTTAAACTGAAAAAGATGTACCTGGTACCTGGCCTCAGCCCCAGTTAAGCAGAGGGTTGATAAGGTTCTTCTCTGCAAAAGTTCCAGTCTTCACAAGTACACGGATTCCACAGGCTATTCTCACAAGTTTTCTCTTCCAATTCGAAGCGTGCTGCTTAATTTGTTTCCTACAAAGCTTTGTAGCTGTTGATAAATTACCGAAAATACTCCAAGCGCTTGAAAACACTTTTTTATGTCGCTGAGATCAAAAGTCATATTAAACGATGGCAACACTGTTTCATACTAATAAAAATTCAATATTTCATGGTTGCTGTCAGAACTTTATTTTTCTTTCATATTTGTTCGCAAGTACTTTTATTGCACTTTTATTTTTTGCTAAGCTATTTGTACTGCTACGGGTGCCTGTACTCTTTTCTACTACTACTCACTCTATACTAAATCAACTTTCTCTCCCTCTGCATAAAGTTTGAGCAGAAGCTGTAGAAAAACCAAAGTAGAAAAATTAAATAAATCAAAACTGCTAAGCAACAATATGGACAAACTTCGTATTTTATTCCAGCACCAACGTTGCCACTTAAAAATTTTTAAATTTACCAAAATACAAAATAAAAGTAACCAAAACTAGAAACAAGTAACCAAAATTAATAATATCATTCAGTGATACCCAAATTGTGTAGGTCCAAAATGTCCAAAATATTTACATGAACAGATTTTTTTTTTTATTTCGAAATTATTTAATTTTTGTTTTTGTCACCTACAATGTTTGAAGAAAGGACTTACGGAGATCGAACCCGTGATACATTCCATATTCAGCCACGATTTGCGAACGCTTTTACACGCTTCATCACTGAGACTCTGTGAAAGCTGTTGAATTTTTCCCACCTTTGCCTCATTGATTTTCACTATACACTCAACATTCGCTGGAAATAGTGGTTGAATTTTTCCATTTACCCCCAACAATAAATTACATACATATTTGGAATTTGATAAAATTTGGATAACAAATATTTTATAGTTTGGAAAAATTAAAAGCGTATTCCTAAAAATTGAATGGTGTACTCAACACATGGACCGTCAATGTAACCAAAATCGGCCGAAAGTAACCACGTAACCAAACGAAAAATTTGTAACCAAATTTGGTAAAAAGTAACCAAAGTGGCAACGCTGTCCAGCACATAACTACTCTCCGATGCGTTAGAGCCTATACACACTTGCGACTCAATCGATTTAGTCGAATGTTGATTTGCATGGGAATGTATGGAAGCATTCACACTACATTCAATTAGTTGTACAACTGAAACAGTTGGATTTGCAGCCCAATTTCATTCCAACTGAAACAGTTGTACAACTGCTTGATCAGCAAGGCGCCCTTCTACGTATTCACACTTGAGACAATTTAGTCGAACGACTACAACAAACACAGTGATATTCGTAGTGGAAAGAGTTGCCATGCTGACAGCACTACTTTTATTTCACTTTTGGTAAATTGTAGAGATTGAATATTTCAATTAATATTTTCAAAATGTTTAAAAACAAAAGGTTCGTTTCTTATTAACTACACCATTTCCAGATGGATTTTAGAAAGCGTTAACTGGATTTTAGAAAGGGGAAATTGGATTTTAGAAATGTCAATTGGATTTTAGAAAGGGGAAATTGGATTTTAGAAATGTCAATTGGATTTTAGAAAGCGTTAAAAGGATTTTAGAAAACAAAATTGGATTTTTGAAAGCGTGAATTGGATTTCAGAATGTGCGTTTAAAATAAATTTTACACAGAATTTTTCGAATAGAAATTCTTTATTGCGTATGAAAGTATAAATTAATAATTATATAAATTTTCGAAAATCCAATTTACAGTTTCTAAAGTCCAATTTCCCTTTTCTAAAATCAAATCGACATTTCTAAAATCCAATTTTCCCTTTCTAAAATCCATTTGGCTATTCTAAAATCTAATTTCCCCTTTCTAAAATCCAATTGACATTTCTAAAATCTAATTTCCCCTTTCTAAAATCCAATTGATATTTCTAAAATCCAATTTCCCCTTTCTAAAATCCAATTGACATTTCTAAGATCCAATTTCCCCTTTCTAAAATCCAGTTGACGCTTTCTAAAATCCATCTGGAAATGGTGTAGTTATAGACAAGAATTATCTAACTAAGGATATTTACTTCCGTTTTCATATGTTTCTTGATATTGTTGTTCTCTTCAAATGTCATTAATCGCATTTTAAAATAGAAATAATGAAAATGAAATTTCATGAAAATTATTAATGGCTGATTTTTACTATTTTTCCGTTTCTTGTACTTCTGTTCGTTTCGCCTTTATGAGCGTAATTCCTTCCGTTTTTCTCTTTTCATTTACTTGACAGCTAGTTGCTAGTTTAATAAGAAACAAAGCCAAACAATGTATGCACTTTTTGTTTATTTTATTGTTTTTTATTTATTAATCAAGTTGACAGCTGACAAGAAGGTGCTTTCATGTAAGAATGCAGATAAACTTTAACAATTTAATACTTCATCACTTTATATGAAGACCACTAATGTAAAATTTGCTGAGTAAAATGTGAACATTGGCAACACTATGTCATTGTCAATCGCACGACTATTTAGTCTCAAGTGTGAATAGCTGCCACCGATTCGACTAAATAGTTGGAGTAGTGTGAATACAACAGTCCAATTCGACCAAATCGATTGAGTCGCAAGTGTGTATAGGCTCTTATATTCACACGCATGTTGTCTCCTTTCTCTGCACTCCTTTGTCTGGCTAACCAGCTGTGTTGCTATAGCAACGGACTAGCGTCCATTTGCTTGCAGTCAAGCCCCTTAACAAAATCGACAAGGATAAACTTTCATAATTGCTAAAGTAGCTAAATTGCAGTTTTTTCTAAACTTTTGTTGGGGAAAAAAAGCAAAAGCAGAAAGTTTTGCTTTCCTTCAATTTGTGTGTACTTTTAATGTTGTTGCGGGCAAAAAATTGTTGTTTAACAGTGTTGTTCTTTTGTACTTTTAGTACATACTTTTCTGTTATGACTTTTTTTTTGCTGTAACTATTACAAATTATTGGTTTTGTGCAGTAAATGAAATGACGTACAACATAAAAATGTGATAAGCGCGTAAAGTAAACCCAATTTTTGGGAAATGCAAAAACTAAATTCAAGAAAAAATGCAAAACTTCCGCGGTAGAAGTGAAAGTTTTATGAGAGAGATTAAATTAAGAAAAAAAAAGAGTTGAAAAGAATATTAACGCTGTTGTAGAACGAAATAGCATTATGAGCGAGGTAGTGGAAACATAATATTTGTTTATGAAATAAAGTTTGGCACAACATCAATATTATTTTAAAATGAGAATGCCCTATAAATGTTAACAATTCGAAAACGAAAAGATGGGATAGTATAATTAGAATTTCTCTGCAAACTTCCCAGAATTTGTCACAAAACGCAAAAATAAGCAAACATACAAACATTTAAGAAGAATAAGAAAGAGAAATGTTAAACTGAATCACGATCAGCTATGTGGAGACGGGTTATTTAGCGAGATGTTTTGTTTGAAGCTTTAGATTTATCGAAGTTTTTTCTATCAACTGTCAAAGTATGTATGTGGCCGCTGTGGTGCAGTGGGTAGAGTGTTCGCCTGCTATGCCAGAGGTCTCGGGTTCAAACTAGGCATGGGTAACACTGCGCTGCGCGGCGCAATTGCGCTAACACCAACCCTGGCGTTATTGCGCTAACTCCGATTTGGGAAATGCGCCAACTCAATATAGCGCCAACCCAATATAGCACCAACTCAATATTGCGCCAACTCAATTTTGTAATATAAAACCGACTCAATTTCGTGCTCTAACACCAGCACCAATATAGCGCTAGTGTAAAATGGCGCAACCACAACGCCAATAACAGCACCATAGTATATGTATACGTATGACACCGTCACAATTATGTATGCTTGCCCTTTGCCCTGTGCCCTCGTTCTCGAACGAAAAAAGACACTGAAGATGGCGCATATTAGCCGAAACCGGTTTGTCTCCAAACCAAACTTGACAAGGGATGACGGAGGATCGTTCCACAATACATCATAATTTAGATAATTTTCCGTCGCTCCAAAGAAAGAAACAGAAATAACAAATAATGTAAAAACAAAAAAAAAAAAACGTTAGAAGAAAAATCCATGACAATTGCGCTAAAGGTGTTATTGCGCCAGTACCGTGAGTTGGCGCCACGAGTGGCGCTGGAGTTATTGTATCAGCGCCAAAAAAATTGCGCCATTACCCATGGCTAGTTCAAACCACGGTCCGAGCAAAACGCCAAAAAATTTTTCTAATTAGTAAAAATCCAATTATTGGGTTTTTTAAGAGCAGCGGTCACCTCTCGGCAGTGGGCGGCATACCCTCCGAGAGTATTTCTGCCAAGAAAAAGCTTCTCACAAAAAAAATGCATTCGCCGTTCGGAGCCGGCATAAAACTGTAGGTCCACCCAATTAGTAGGAAAAACAAAAAAGGAGTACACCTCGAATTGGGAGAGAAGCTCTGCCATAAAACTCGTCAGAGTTATAATAGCGCTATTGTATTATATTATTATTATAAGTATTTAATAACCACAAAAACTTACTTAATGTAACTGTAGAGTTGAAGACTTATGTAAAACGGTGTCAATATAACTTATTATTATTCAATACATTGTTTGCCACATTAGCGCAAGATCAATATTTTTTCTCACCACTATTAAATAAATCGGTTATTGACAACGCGAGCAATGGAGTATTGGTATGAGTGTTGCTTTGAATGGTTGCTATGTAAGCCACTGCGGCTAATCGCGCGGATATTGCCACATTGTCAAATGTTAAATGTGAAATAAATCTGTTTGACATTTGCTGTGCGCTTGACAGTTTTAGCAAGCATTGAGTACAAGTTTGACAATGATTTGTTGTTGCATAGTTTAGGTGGTTAATAACAATAGGTTTTAAATTATTTGATTTAGCATGTAAGGTTACTAAATTTTATTTATTTCATTTTATTTTCTTTTATTTTAATTTATTTTATTTTATTTTATTTTATTTTTTATTTATTTATTTATTTTAACTTAACTCATTTTATTTTATTTTATTTTCTTTTATTTTATTTTATTTTATTTTACTTTATTCCATTTTATTTTATTTTATAATATTTTATTTTAATTTAATTTATTTTATTTTATTTTATTTTATTTTATTTTACTTTATTTTAATATATTTTTTTATTTTATTTATTAATTTATTTTAATTTTATTTTACTTTATTCTATTCTATTTTATTTTATCTTATATTATTTTATTTTAATTTATTTTATTTTATTTTATTTTATTTTATTTTATTTTATTCTATTTTATTTTATCTTATATTATTTTATTTTATTTTATTTTATTTTATTTTATTTGTATTTTATTTTATTTTATTTTATTTATTTTATTTTATTTATTTTATTTTATTCTATTTTATTTTATTTTATCTTATATTATTTTATTTTATTTTATTTTATTTTATTTTATTTTATTTTCTTATTTTATTCCATTTTTTGATTTCAAATATTTTGAATCTACTTCATTTTGTGCTCCCCAGTTTGTCCCAAAAATTGCATGCCTTTTGGTCAACCGCTATCCATGAATGTATTTATCTTGTTAACTTGGCTTAACTAATTAAAACTTAGGCTAAAACCAAACGGTTGCCTTAAAAGCTTGTGCTCGTAAAGTAGATATGTAACTGAAGATACAACAGTTAAAAGCCCGTCTCCACATAACTTGTTTCACCAACAAAACATCTAGCAAAACATCTCGCTAAATAACCCGTCTCCACGTGACTGATCGTGATTCAGTTTAATATTTCTCTTTCTTGTTCTTCTTAAATGTTTGTATGTTTGCTTATATTTTGCGTTTTTGTTTTGGGCTGTGTGAGATTTCGATAGATTTTCGATACAAAAATAGAGAAGACATGGATATCATCCAGGTTGGCAAGATGATTCAGAATGAAACAGTGTTTCAATCTTCACTCGCTCTCAGAAATTTGTATGGAAATTAGCGAGTTTCGGCACTGGTTTCCGTGTCGAAACAAGATTGAGAGAGAAAATGCAAAAAAAAGAGCGAAACACGTTATGTGGAGACATGGTATAAGTCAACAAAAAAATAAAACAAAAAAACTTAAAAAAACAAACACAATGTTCACAAAAAGCACAAAAAATAATCGATTTGCCATGGACATGGCGGAATCGTATGGCAACTCTCTCGTTGGCTTTGCAAGAAGCGCTAAAAGGAAAAAGCTTAGCCGCTTTACAACCAAGCGAAGACGAATTCGTGTATCACGAATTAAATGCAACACGGCTGCAATTTTTAAAATGCATTTGTTTAACAAAAAAAGCAACAGCAACTGAAATGGTATAAAAGTGACACAAAAACAAACAAAGTCAGCGACAAGAAACTCCGTCTGCATTTTTCAGACCATCAACTACGTTTAAGCGTTGTTTGCTGCACTGCAAAGCTCGTTTTTTGCGCAATTTTTTGTCAATTTAAATATTTATTAAAATTTTTCAATTATTTTCTGCTTTTTTGTGCATTTGCCATTTAAACAATTTATGCACAAACAAAAATAAAATGTGTCATTTAACGAAGTAAAGGTTAAGCAGCCAAGCCAATCAAGCGTGGAAAATTGTTTGGCGACAGACAGACAACAAGCAATTTTTTTCATGGCGCTGCAAAAGATATCGTTAAAAAAATGCGAAGAAACTAGCCATTGAACAAAACAAAAACAAAAATACATTGTATGTATGTACATAGATAAATAACTAAAAAACATATTTGCTTCACAACCTTTGACAAATTGTCATGCAATAACTTGCATTCTTTCGTTATTGACTCTGTTAGTTGAAGTAGCTTGACTTGCTTAAAGCAGAAGTCAGCGGAAGCCATGTTGACTGCAATCACGTAGCATCTCTATGGCTGCAATGTTAGAAAATAAAAATAAAAAAAACAAAATTTATAAATCGCTTAAATATCATGTTAACCTTAAAATGGCACAAATCGTGAGTGACCCACTTTTCAACAGAAAAAAATTTGAATTTTTTGTGTTCACATGCAAAAAGCAGCGGAAATGGAGTGGAAATTTCATGAAGAAGAAACAATATCTTGAAAGAAGGGCAACAGAATAGTGTGCATGATTTATGAGTTTAGCAATTAGGTTAGTGGTTTTCAAAAGCCGATTGGTTGATAGTCTTTTTCGAAGCTTGCGGAAGCATGAGCTTTAAATATTTGTAAAAACTAGTTAGCATATTAAAAAGCATTAAAAGATTTCCTCAAAAATCGGTACTATTCCCAGTAAACATTGGGCTTGTTAATGCTCTGCAGGCCATTATAAATATTCTACCATTAGATCCCCCAGGTTTTCAAGTGGCGGTTACGACAGCCGTACGTCTAAGAGAGTCATCCGGGTGACCCATAAAAGCCGCTAGACACTAGTATTTTGAACAATTTAAGCTTTTTACCCGAAAGTACATCTACATATAAACTAGCAAGTGACTAATGGCAGCAAAACAAACAACTTTGTAGGATATCAAAGCAAACGTGACCGAAATGGTATCACAAAAGATCTCGTAAGCTATGCTCCCTTTAAAGCGAAAATATAACTGACCTCGTGGCAGTACTCGCGGGATACTTCCTTACAGGAAACACGCCTATCGCAGATTTTACAGAAGCTGTAAAGAGGATGAGGAGACGCTTGAACACCTCATCTGCATCTGCCTGATGCTTAGTGGAGCTAGACAGAGCTTCCTAGGAGCCCTTTCCTGGTTGGCTTATATGTATAAAATCGCAAGTATTGAAATAAAGGACTTGATGAGCTTTATCAGGCGTTCAAATTGGTTCAGTAAGGAAGAATAATCTGTTCTCGTGGTATCACAACGGGTAATGTATATACTGGCCTATGTGTGCCGCAATTGCGCAGCCACTTCAACCTAACCTAACCTAATGCCGTGAGAAGCCTCAAAGCCGCCTTAGAATATTTCTGGGGTCTAAAGCAATGTTTTTCTCTCCTTCTAGTGCAGACATCGTCATTTTGACTCGCAGGAGTAAATGAGTGTTTCACATTAGGTACTTTTTGTTAAAGGTCTTTCAGAGAGTCATGGGACCGAGTGGAGAGCGCAATTTGTTTCTCTTATTCAAAGGTACCAGGCTTTGAGAGTGTCTTTATATGATTATAAATTGTCAATTGATTGACACTCAGAACTATATAATTATAAGATCAGGCTGAGGGAGGGCTAGCAAAGGCTGTTGTCCGGTCCTGTAGGTTTCCTCAAGGCGTGAGCCAGGGGCGAGGTGCGAGACAATCTCAGTCATGGTTCGAGTTGTCTGGCGGAATGCATAAAACGCATTTATCTTGTCGTGATGTAGGGTAAACAGGTTAGAGAATCACAACAACAACAACAACACTATATCGAAAAGGCCCTTCATTACAGGGAGTGCGATAGGTGTCTTTCGGGTGCCTTTAGCAAAGTCTCTGCTGTGGCGCTGTTGAAGCGGCTCGAAGGGATCGGAATACCCCCAAACATTCGGTGCTGGATCGAGGAGTTTTGGAGTTGTCGGACGGTGACGGGTAGGTGGGACCTTTCGACGATGTCAAGGAGGGCACATAAGGGCACCCACAAGGGCGGTACTCTCACCCCTATGTTTTGTGGAATCTAGTGGTCAACAAAATACTCTTCATAAATACACAAAATACTCTACGGAAAATACACAAAATACTAAAACTTGCGAAGTTTTGCATTCCAAGTTTAGTATAACGCCTCCAGTACGATGTTGGTAACACTAAGGACCCATGAATACCAAGGACCATGTGAAGGATCACTGTATCCGGCCAACCTAACCTAACCTAGTATCGTTTAACCTGTTCATGGCGTTACTGTTAAAGGCTATATATCACATATCACAACATACGAGTACCTACATAGCTTCGGTTAGCAGAGATTTGCTCTTAATAAATAAGCTTTTTTAGAAATGCACTAACAAAAAATACATATATAAATAATAAATTATATGCTACTGTAAGCGTCAATTAATATTAAATGTCAGCGTTCTTTAATAAATTATCTTTTGTAGATTTGTAGATACGAGTATTATATGATATTCTTATTCTTTTATTTTATTTTATTTTATTTTATTTTATTTTATTTTATTTTATTTTATTTTATTTTATTTTTAAAACCTGTCATACTTTGTACTAATTTAAATTAAGATTTATTAAGTGAAAACATGCATAGGTACTACATACACATATAGCTTTATATATAAACCGTATTATTTATTAGCTGAAATCAAGTCACGTTTCCCTAACGATGTGGCCGTAATCATTAGCATTGGTTTGGCTTATACATATCGTCGTTGAAGATGCATTTTTGCGTAAGAGGTATTTTCATTTTCGAGTAAGGGACATTTTTGCCAAAAATGAGATTTTCCAACCCTGAGTTCCTGACGCTCACCTCTATCGATCCATACCAAAACATTGCAATTCTAACAACAACAAGTAAGGAAGCCTAAGTTCGAGTGGAATCGAACATTAGATACTCAGCTGTATGCTTTCATTGTTTGTTTGCGTTTGATGGAAACACGGTGCACTTAATATAAAGCGAGTGCTGCATAAAGTGGGCGTAGCCACGCCCATTTTCTAAATTTTTATCAGTCATCCAACTAAGCATATGAATATTATTCTTTGTGCAAAATTTCATTCCTTTATGACTTCTAGTTATAAAGATGTCACGTTACAAATTCCCAAAGAGTGTTCCAGAAATATCTTTCTTAAAAAGTAGGCGTGGTCATAAACCGATTTCAATAAATTTTTGCGTGGCTATTAACACAAGTTATAAAAGTGTATAAACCAAGTTTCGTCATAATATCTCAATTATTTGTCGAGTTATGGGCTCCGAAATCTCGTTGATTCCTTTGTCTGAAAAGAGGCGGTGCCACGCCCATTTTCCGAAATTTTTCTATTTGTTGTTTCCGGTCTATTGTGGAACTCATTTCACAAAATTTTAATGAATTATATTTACATTTGACAAAGATATCGCTTAAAATGTTTTTATTAGGCCACTTTATAATACCCATATATAAAAGTGGGCGTGGTCTTCAACCGATTTCGCTAAAATTTTCAACATGTATTACCACAAGTAATAAAAGTGTACACACCAAGTGTAGTCATTATATATAAATCATTTGTCGATTTATGGGCTCAGAAATCTCGTATATTCCTGTTTATAAAAAGAGGCGGTGCCACGCCCATTTGCCAAAATTTTTCTGTTTTTCGTTTTATGTCCGCAGTTGGACTCCTGCTATAAAATTTCGATGATATATCTTTATATTTGACAGAGATATCGCTTAAAATTTTTTATTATGTCACTTTATGTTTCCCATATATAAAAGTGGGCGTGGCCGTCAACCGATTTTGGCAATTTTTCGTCCAAATATTTGACTATGTAAGTATATCACGCGTACCAAATTTCATCGACATATATTCAACGGTTTCTGATTTATGACTCATAAAACTTTAAATGTTTGCCCTTAATAACTGGGCGTGGCACCGCCCATTTTCCAAAATTTTTGTGTTTTCTATTTTATGTCCATAGTTGGACTCATGCGACAAAATTTCAATGATAGATCTTTATATTTGACATAGATATGGGTTAAAATGTTTTTATTAGGTCACTTTATAATACAAATATATAAAAGTGGGCGTGGCCGTCAACCGATTTTAAATATTTTCCGTCCAAACGTTTGCCTAAGTAAGTAAATCACGCGTACCAAATTTTGTCGATATATCTTCAATGGTTTCTGAGTTATGACATATAAAACTTGCAAGGTTTGACCCTTAATAAGTGGGCGTGGCACCGCCCATTTTCCAAAATGTCATCAAATTTCTTCCTAGGGGCCTGAGCTCAACACGTGGGTAAAATTTCATCGCTCCAGCTGTATTAGTGACTGAGATACCAAATTTCCGATTTTTTCTATATAGGAAAAGTGGGCGTGGTCATGGTCCGATTTCGCCCATTTTCAATACCAACCGTCCCAGTCTCGATACCAATTTGCATTTCAAATTTCATCAAAATATCTCAATTTTTGCGCGAGTTAGAGTGTTTACAGACGGACGGACGGACAGACGGACGGACGAACGGACGGACGGACGGACATGGCTCAATCGATTTCTCTTTTCACCCTGATCATTTTGATATATATAAGTCTATATCTATCTCGATTATTTCACTCTGTTACAATCCACCGTTATGTGATTAAAACTATAAT
Source organism: Urophora cardui (assembly GCA_960531455.1). Lineage (NCBI taxonomy): Eukaryota > Metazoa > Arthropoda > Insecta > Diptera > Tephritidae > Urophora > Urophora cardui. The sequence continues at coordinate 130,773,189 of OY482673.1, forward strand.
ACTCTGTGTACTAGTACAGCTGAGTATAAAAAATGAAAAGCATGTGCGAAAGTGCAAACACACATGCTTATCAGTATACTTACTGCTTACTAAAAAGTAAAAAAATAAAATAAAATAAAAACTACACTCTTAGAAATTTTCGTGTAATTTTGCATACAAAAAGGTAGGTTACTTTTTTCCTACCTTATTATGCGCAAAATCGCACACTGAAAAATTCAACAGATAAGCTGTTTAAATTTAAACAATAAAAGTGTAAAGCCTACACAAACAAACTTTAAATCTAAACACCAATCGAGTAATAAATTGTAATTTCGCATATAAGTTAAACAAAATTACAAATTCACTATGTAATTTTACTCCACTCAATTGTAATTTCGCGCACGAGATTTGAAATTACAATTTCTGTATGCAATTTTAATCCAAAATGCGTGTAAAATCGCATGATATGCTCACTTTTGCTGAAAAGTGCGTAAAATTTCGTTTAGAACTGTAAATTACACACTTGTAGTGTAAATCTACGAAAAAAATGTAATTTTCAACTAAAAATTACATATATTTTGGTAGCATATTTACACGCAGTTTTTAGAGTGTATGTAAACTTTTCTAAACTTCAACGACCACAGGCCTTGCATTACGAAATATTATCAATTTACTTCTCAAACACGTGTTCTAACACAGCGAAAGGGGTTGGGCGGTATGGAAATTGTTCAAATTGTTCACACGTGGGGGCTAAATGATAAGTAAAGATCTCTATCTGGGAATATTTATATACAATTGTACATATGTACATACATTTGTATGTAAACAGATACATTATATCTAATGGTTTGCCGTGAGTGTTGATAATTAATGTGGTGATGTAATCTAAATGATAGATAAGCTTCAGACCAGCTGATCATGCTAAAACAATTAAAAGTCAGTGATACGTTTGATGGCAGAGGCAGAGGCAATACAAGAAAATTACAAAAAAAGGAGGAAAGGGGTAGATAGGGAAAGAGAGAGACAGAGGAAATTGAGCGCATTTAGGCTAATTAATGTAATGAGAACAAAGTAAATTGAGAGTAGAAGTGTTAATCTAATTTATATGTTATTATTCGAATAAAAATACATACATACATATGTGCATACAGTTATAAAGAAAATTTCTACAATGAATATCTACAAAATCAGGTGCTGCCCTCAGAACTCTGGTAAAACCGCTCCCTCTGGATTTAGTGATCCAAGGAGAGCCTATGAAAACGATGTGTCGACTATAGATACTTCTTCGGGTTGTGGCACAGCGACTGGACCTTTGGGCACGGGGAGTTGTTCGTCAGGCTGTCATAGCAATAAACTTTGTTTCTGACCCCAAATGACAAGCTGGTACCCCGAGTACCCCGTTGGTAGACGATACACTGTCGATGTTCACACAAGAGATCACTGGAAAGATACAGAAACTTTACTTGGAGGATCGAAGAAAATCATCTACAGATACGGATCAAAAAAAGAATATGGTACTGGATCCGCAGTGACAACCAGGCTGCGGTGAAGGCACTGGAAACTGCGCGAACTTCTTCAAAAATTGTTCATGAATGAAGCTTGGCTACGTAGCAAAATGGAATAAACTTCAACTTATGTGCGTACCCCACCACTGCGGTGTTCATGGTAACGAACTGGCCGATGAATTGGCCAATTGCGGATCAGCAAAACAACCAAATTAAACGCAGCCAATAACAGGACCAAGTATGGCGGGTCTTGTGAAGTACATCAGGGACTCTAGGAGGAAAACTCACGGAATACGCTGGAACTCTACAGATTCCTGTAAAATTACAAATTAGAGGTAGCAAACCCTTTCCTCAAGCAGAGAGGAAGTGAGCTTCGAACCCTTGTGGCGGTGATTACAGGACACACTCCATAGGGAGAGCGCATGGCCACCATAGTCATCATCGAGAGTTCACTATGCCAGATATCTTGTCTGGAGGAAGACGGTACAGAGCATTTTCTCAGCACCTCTTCAGCCCTCCCCGGGCTACCATAGTTCCATTTCATTCCAAAAAAAAAAAAAACTCATTTTGAAAAAAAAAAAAAACAAAAACGCTTTAATAATAAAGTGGCAAGTTTTATTTGAGAATGCAGAAAGACTTGGAGGTCTTATTACCTCAGTTGGGGTAATTGAGACTCCAAGAATGTTACTGCACTGTGTATTTTGATAATTTGAAAAAAAACAAGTAAGGAAGCTTAAGTTCGAGTGGAATCGAACATTAGATACTCAGCTGTATGCTTTCATTGTTTGTTTGCGTTTGATGGAATCACGGTGTATTTTATATAAAGGGAGTGCTGCATAAAGTGGGCGTAGCCACGCCCATTTTCAACATTTTTATCAGTCATCCAACTAAGCATATGATTATTATTCTTTGTGCGAAATTTCATTCCTTTATGACTTCTAGTTACTAAGATGTGACGTTACAAATTCCCAGATGGTGTTCCAGAAATATCTTTGTGAAAAAGTAGGCGTGGTCATAAACCGATTTTAATAAATTTTTGCGTGTCTATTAATACAAGTTATAAAAGTGTATAAACCAAGTTTCGTCATAATATCTCAATTATTTGCCGAGTTATGGGCTCCGAAATCTCGTATATTCCTTTGTCTAAAAAGAGGCGGTGCCACGCCCATTTTCCAAAATTTTTATATTTTTTGTTTCCGGTCTATTGTGGAACTCATGCCACAAAATTTCAATGAATTATCTTTATATTTGACAAAGATATCGCTTACAATGTTTTTATTAGGCCACTTTATAATACCCATATATAAAAGTGGGCGTGGTCGGCAACCGATTTCGATAAAATTTTTAACATATATTACCACAGGTAATAAAAGTGTACACACCAAGTTTCGTCGTTATATCTCAATTATTTGTCGAGTTATGGGCTCAGAAATCTCGTATATTCCTGCTTCTAAAAGTAGGCGGTGCCACGCCCATTTTCCAAAATTTTTGTATTTTTCGTTTTATGTCCGCAGTTGGACTCCTGCCATAAAATTTCAATGATATATCTTTATATTTGACAGAGATATGGCTTAAAATGTTTTTATTATGCCACTTTATAATACCCATATATAAAAGTGGGCGTGGTCGTCAACCGATCTTGGCAATTTTTAATCCAAACATTTGCCTAAGTAATTATATCACGCGTACCAAATTTCATCGATATATCTTCAACGGTTTCTGAGTTATGACTCATAAAACTTGAAATGTTTGCCCCTTAATAAGTGGGCGTGGCACCGCCCATTTTCCAAAATTTCACCATATTTCTTCATAAGGGCCTGAGCTCAATACGTGGGTAAAATTTTATCACTCCAGCTCTATTAGTGACTGAGATACAAAATTTCCGATTTTTACTATATAGGGGAGGTGGGCGTGGTCATGGTCCGATTTCGCCCATTTTCAATACCATCCGTTCCTGCCTTGATACCAACTTACATTTCAAATTTCATCAAAATATCTCAATTTTTGCGCGAGTTATCGTGCTCACAGACGGACAGACGGACAGACGGACAGACGGACAGACGGACAGACGGACAGACGGACAGACGGACGGACATGGCTCAATCGATTTCTCTTTTCACCCTGATCATTTTGATATATATAAGTCTATATCTATCTCGATTATTTCATTCTGTTACAATCCACCGTTAGGAAATCAAAACTATAATACTCTGTGTACTAGTACAGCTGAGTATAAAAACGCATAATAACAGTAAATTGCATAATCGCGTATGAAGGGTATTGTTAAAATTTGGCAGCATTACCGCGTATGATTTCAGTTCATTCATATAAGCGAAGTTATATGTTATTAGATAAATAAATTAAATGGCGAATTTTTATGAAAGGGAGCAAAAGTTAACTTATTTCAACAAATAATGTCAGGTAAATATCAAGCAGGTATTATTTTAAACAAATTAATGAAGTTGCTAATTGGTAAGCTACGTTTTTTTGCTACAATCTTTACAATTTTCCCAACCAAATTATGACTAAAGTTATCAAAAATTAAAAAACAAAACAAGAAAGGAAGCCTTAGTTCGAGTGGAGCCAAATATTATAAGCTTTCATAGTTTTTTTTTTACGTTTGCTAGATACACGGTGCAATTTAAAAAAGGCCGTGCCGCATAAAGTGGGCGCAGCCACGCCCATTTTGAAAATTCGTATCAATAATCCGACTAAACGTATAAATATTCTTGTTATTATAAAATTTCATCCCTTCATGACTTTTAGTTACAGAGATGTCACGTTACAAATTTCTGAAGGGCATTCGAGAAAAATTTTGATTAAAAAGTAGGCGTGGTTATAAACTGATTTCGCTAAAATTTGCACATATACTACCGCAAGTGGTAGATATAAGTCCACCAATTTTCGTCATAATATCTCAATTATTTGTCGAGTTATGGGCTCCGAAATCTCGTAGAGTCCTTTGTATAATAAGAGGCGGTGCTACGCCCATTTTCCAAAATATTTCTGTTTTCTATCTATCGTGGTACTTGTGCCACAAAATTTCATTGAATTATCTTTATAATTGGCGCTCAAAATGTTTTTATTGGGCCCCTTTGTAATAATCATATATAAAAGTGGGCGTGGTAGTGGTCCGATTTCGCCCATTTTCAACCGTCCCAGTCTGGATAGGAACCTATATACGAAATTTCATAAAAATATTTAAATCTGTGTACTATTACAGCTGTGTATAAAAATTAATGTATTACATTGCGATAAAAACATGTTTTTTGTAGGCCATGATTCTTATGCGAAAATTTATAAGACATTCAAGTCAGGTTATAAACCAGATAGACACGGATATTCCTAATCCAATCCACAAAGGTCACCTCAATATTACAAAACGTAAATATCAACATTTACAAGAACTTAAAAGAGTGATGCCGTCCGATTGTCATAGCTTTTATGACAATTTACCACATTTACCTTAAGAGTTCTCCACCTATGTGTAAACAAACTTACGTTTTCTTAATTAAAAATATGAATTTTAGTTTAAAATGTAATATATGTACAAGTTTTGTAACTTTTTTTCTTTATAAAATGCTAAAATAAGAATTATATTGAACATTTTGCCATTTCATAACCGATTGTGCGTGATTTTTGTGCCAAATAAAAATTGCACAACCGCACATGAAAAAAAAGAGTCCTAATAATTCAATTTGTTTCTTTTTTTACACTAAGTTGATGTTATGGCTAACAAACTGATCTACGTAACTATTTAAATTTGAGTTTGTACGCAGAAATAAGTAACGGTTTTGAAACGAAATAGTTTTTATGCTCTCCTGTAAAGTTCACCCATGTCCGCTACGCGAAAATGAAAATACCTCTTACGCAAAAATGCATCTTCAACGACGATATGTATGTACGTATGTACATAGAGACGTAAGTGGTTTATGATTTGATTGGTTAAATGGTTTAAGCAATAAATTTACATAATATGTACATTAAATTTCTTTAAATTAATAGATATAAATATATATGTAAGTATATTAAGTACATATGATATGCCGGTGCAGTGAAATAACGCCCGTGGAATTATTTCTTGAAAAAGAAATAATTCCCGCAGGCGTTATTTCGTTTGATCCATGGGCTTTATTTCTCTTTCGGAAGGGCAATTAAGCCCGCAGACGGGTTTTTTTTAAATATGGTCTATTAGAGAAAAAAGCGGCGCAGGCGAAAAATTGGAATAAAAAATCGCGCGATTTTTAATTCCAATTTTTCGATTCTTTCAATTTTTTTTAAATCCCTTCTAAGCAATCGAATAAACAAAGCTTCAGTAAATTTCTATAATCATTTATTACTAAGAATTTTCAAGGTCTGTAAGTAAGTAAATATTTAAATACTCAATCAAAATAAACAAAACTTCATTACATACATATTAGCACCTTCAGACCACAATCTAAACAAATACTCTTATAGAGTTTTCAACAATTTGACGACAAACCGGGCACAAAATATTTCTATTGCCATTTACAATTGCAACCTTACTGTGCTCTCCAAAGCAATCCGCACACAATTTAAAGTGATTGCATGGGCTTAAGAGAATATCGCGTGGCTTGGTAAAACAAATAACACACAACAAATCGCGCGATTTTTTATTCCAATTTTTCGCCTGCGGCGCTTTTCCCAATAATAATACACCATATTTAAAAAAAAAAAACCAAAAATTGGAATTAAAAATCGCGCGATTTTTTATTCCAATTTTTCGTCTGCGGCGCTTTTTCCAATAATAGTACCCCATATTCAGAAAAACCGAAAAATTGGAATTAAAAATCGTGCGATTTTTTATATACATACCATATTTAAACAAAAAAAACGAAAAATTGGAATTAAAAATCGCGCGATTTTTTATTCCAATTTTTCGCCTGCGGTGCTTTTTCCAATAAAACAAACACCATATTTAAAAAAACCACAAATTGGAATAAAAAATCGCGCGATTTTTTATTCCAATTTTTGGCCTGCGGCGCTTTTCCCACTAATACACCATATTTAAAAAAAAAACCCTTCTGCGGGCTTAATTGCCCTTTCGAAAGGGAAATAAAGCCTACATCGCCGAATAGGGCGCGCGGGCGTTCTTTCCCTTTCTGAGTGGAAATAATACCCACGGGTTTAATTTCGTTTTATTCGCAGGCGCTATTTCTTTTTCAAGAAAAGAAAAAACGCCCGTGGGCAGTTTGGGGCTGAGGCAAGCCTTTATAACCTTTCGTAGATCTTCTTCAGAGCCAAATTATTTAAGAAAGCATATCTTTGTGCTCTCCATAGTTTGCATATTTTCTGAAACAATAGCTCACCTCACATTTTATTTTGTTCTGAAGTTCTGAACTCTTTTTATTAGTTAACTCAAATTCAACTTTAGTTCAGAACTCCAACGATGAATCCCGCTTAAATATTATTTTTTCTGATGCCGATAGAAATTTTTCAATTTATGCCTGTTTCTTTATTTTTTCGGAGAATGTTTTAACGATATTTATTCTATAAAATCTGCATTATAAGTTAATTTAAATAAAACAAAACTGCTTAATAATAATAACTTAAAAGGTTATTTGCAAATACTGACGGATTGCCGTCGGGCACGTTACTCAGATCCACTGGCTTTTCCACATCCGTCTGCACTTCGTTATTCAACGCCGCCTCTGTCGTAGTAGTTGTTGTTGTTGTTGTCGATGAGGTTGTCGATGAGATTGTTACAGGCGCCGCTTCACGCTTATGATCTAGCTGCGACAAACCAGCTGGTACCAAAATATGATGTTTATTTGGATGCTGTTGCACCTTCACCGCTTCCAGCGTGGGTTGCTTTACGACACCAACGCCCGGCAGATATTGTTGACCTTTTGAAAGCAATATAATATGCTCTTTAGACTCTGGCGATTCGGGGGACTCAGGTGATTCGGGCGACTCAGGCGATTCGGGCGATTCGGGTGATTCCACAGAGGTGGTGACTATATAGGGAAACTTGTACGCTTGCGCGTAGAGTATAACTAAAGCAAGGGAAAAAAGAAATTGCAGTAAAATGTTTATAATTTTTTCTTTATTATGTAAAACACAAATTTCTTTTAAGTTGTCTATACTCACTTGTGGCTAAAATCACTAAAAACTTCATGTTTGCTGCTGGTGCTGATGGCGGTTCTTTCTACTTCTGCTGTCTTTGGAAATATGAGCTGGTTTCTCATTTGGTGGCACCTTTTTATATGAAACACTTGGCTTGGTAAATTTCCATCATAAATTGTTGAGTTGAGTAATGTAAAAAAACTTATGTAGGTAGTTGGTAAAAATAGCATTGAATGCATTGATGTGTGTTTGTGTGTGGTAATTTATAAATAACTACTTATACTAACTTACGCTTCAATTAAGATTCTTTTCTCTTTTTTGGGGTATTGATTCTGATTTTCGCTTGAAACCCTTCTTCCTTTTTCCTTCTTCTCCATCATTCAATCACACGTACACTCACCTTATTTTGCTTTACAGCGAAGAAATGACTCACTCACTCGCGTCTTATATTTATGTATAAGTACATATGAGTATGAGTATGTAGGTTAAATTGGCATTTCTTCGCACTTATGTAAACCGTGTTTATAATAAACAAATGCTATCATAATGACATTTACATACATATAAATTTATGCATGTATACAGTGGTGTGCAGTAGAATAGAACCAGAACATAAATACAAGTCCAGCTTCTCTTTATTTCATTGAAAGAGGATTTGAGAATCTATCTATCTATAGCTTTGTTCAACAACTTTACTTGCAACAAGAGCACCAGTGACAAATTAAGAGTAAAAACGAGTAAAAGAGAAAATTATCAACCAAAGTTATTGAACACAAAATCGTAAACATTTGCAAGTAAACAGCTGATGCGCTGTTTTCACAATTTGATTTTTAGGTTAGGTTGTAATTGAAATGTTTGAAATTGAAAATGAATGTAAATAACTGAATTAGGAAGACGAAAATCTACTTTGGATATTCCACAGCATCGTCAAGATTCCTTTTTGCGCTAATTTATTTAGTATGCAATTAGAAATTTGCGACTGAAATGTTGGCATATTTCCAATTGCAATTTTTGTGATCATATGTTTTTGACGCTTCTATTTTTTTTAAAGCTGCAAGTAGTTGCAAGTGAAAATTTTACTTGCAACTATTTTCAACTCTCTCGGAGTCTTACTCTCCCAATTTGGGTCTCTTTTGCAAATTTTTTGGGTTATTGAACATAAAATTCGTAACTATTTGTAAAAGCAATTAAAAACTTTGAGTTATTGAACAAAGCTAATAACGTCGTTTAAACTTAACAACCGCCTAAGTGAAACTTTCACAACCGCCTATGTCAAATTTGAGATTTACCAAACTTTATCTCATGGCGCACAGCTCTATCGATGCATACCATAAATTTGGTATTTGGGAAGCTCGGAAAGCTCTATATTTCCTTTCAATGTTTTTTTCAGCTCAGAAGTCGTAGAGTTTAGCGTCAGGAATTCAGTTTTTTTTTGGCACAAATGTCGGTTAGTCGGTTATGAAAGTTCCACTTAGCCGTTATGAAGTTTAAACGGCGATATAAATTTATGCATGTATACGGTGGTGTACAAGAGAATAGTGTCAGAATCTAAAGACAAGTCGTACTTATCTTCATTTCATTGAAAAAGGACTCGATAATCTATTTATACATATAAAATTGTAGGAGGTTTTTAAGTGCGTAAATGGCTCAAGAACTACTGAACGGATTTTTGCCAAATTTTTACAGTTTATTCCCTGGATAAGTCCACTCGATATAGGCATACTTATTTCTCGATAGATGGCGCTGGAGTCGCTATATTTGCAAAAGCCGTATCTACTTACGATCCGTTTCTGTGGTTGATAGGAGTGGAACAGGAGTGGAGCAGACAGAGAGAGAGAGAGAGCGAGAGAGAGGGAGAGAGAGAAGGAAAGAGAGAGAGAGAGAAGGAGAGAGATAGGGTAGTATAAGGGAGTAAGAGATAAAGGGAACGGGAGATGGAGAGTGGTAAGGAGATTGATAGGCAGTGGCATATTGTGATTTATCGCAACAAAGCGGGACCGTTCTTAGCTAGTTCTAATATAAAATGAATTGAAAAACTTGTAGCAAACGCAACCATTTTTGTGTATTTTTATAGAGCTCTTGGTCAGTTTTTCATTTAAGAAAAATTAAAAAAAAACATGTTTTGGTAGAAGTTTCTTTTGTTTCATATTCAACGTGAAAATAGTTTGGTACTCGAGAACCTTCTCCCGTAAAATGGAACCATCTTTATATGATGTATTTGCCCTTTGTTATGTATTCAAAATCTTGCCCATTCTCGGAGGAAGAATTTATTGAGATCGGAAATGGCTGACATCCCTTTTGACTGTATTTCCAATATAAGTACGTTGGACGTTATGTGTTCTTTTTAATCTTTCGTTTACATTTTGGCTCTATTGTTATGCACAGTGCCCTATAAGTATCAGTCAGTTTAAATTCTGTCAATAACATTCGTTCTTTTAATCCGCTGCCTGCGCTGATTACCTAACATGTGCCATTTAACAGGTTTGATTGCTTTAATATGGAAATAAAATGCTTCATTTTATTTAATTTAACGAGCACAGGCAGAAGCAAAAGTAACCGGATGAGTCTTAGAGGGATCTAAGGTGAAACAGCTGTAGTTACATCCATGCTTAAAACAGTTTTTTCTAGTTTCTAAAAAAAAAAAAAAAAAAAAAAATGCTTCATTGTTCTTCTCTTTCTTCTGTTTTGATGTTCCCCACCGTATGTTTATACATACATACATCCATACATACAAAAATATATACTTATGAATGATAAAATTATGGTCCTGGGCTTCAATTCTCCGCAAGAAATACTGTTACGTTTTATTTTTAAACTTTAAAAACTGTAATGTTAAAGCATGTCAACCGGAGTTGTGATATATGCATGTACTTACATAAGTAAAACCTTCTACTTTATACAATGCAGACTTAAAAAAAAAACAAAGTTGCAAAAAAACTTTACTAAAACCTGTAATTGATTAACTTTACTTGTCAAATACAAATTGTACAGTTTCTTATCGAAAAAATAAAAACACTTTAGGTTCGTAAATTTGCTTTTTGCTTTAAACGTCTTTGAGCAGCGGTAAATTTTTGTTTAAAAGCGCTCGCTGTTATAAAAAAACTTATGACTGTACAGTAGAGCGTATCGCGAAAAAAAAGTTTGCCCTACGCCCCCCATATGATTTCTTTTTCGAAAACATTTCTGGAAAAATTTATTATTTTTTTTTGGACACCGCTAGATGTCGCTAAAATTCGTTTTTTGATATCTTCGGTATTTATGGTCCGATCCCTAAGTTTGATACACCAATCTCTTTGCCTTGGTTGGTTGGTTTCTAATTCATAATTGTATTAACCCTATGTACGCCATTGGGGTCACTTCCACCAAGTACTTAGCTTATACCACCTTAATTTAACTATTTTTTGCCGGCATGCTGAACTCAAAAAAATATTAATCTTTTGCAAAAGAAGTATTTCGATAGATTCAGTAGAACGGGAAATAAAACAAATTTAACATTCCGAGGAATATAAGTTTTTCGCTTACTGTGGTCTTTTAGCTTCATTTTACAAAGATTTTTTCTGAAGAGACTCCTACTGAAATTTTATGCCGAATAATTTTCTAGAACATTTCAAGAGTTAAGCCCGACACACACAGGAGTTCAGCCTGCTGTATCCACCATATGACTGTCTATCTCCAGGTCCAGCACCTTCAATGAAGAACATAGGTAAAAGCTTGTGGTTGCAAGTTCAACTAACCGTAACAATGTGAACACAACGAATGCAGTGTCTGATGCCCGACGGTAGCTTGAAGGCGTAGTACCGGAGGTTCGGTATGCTGACAGTAGGAAGCTTAGTGCGGTTATTGTACCACACCCACGGCATAAAGGCTTTCGATGCTTCCTCCTCGTAAAAAAACCGCCTCGAAAATATTTGTTTAGGTTGTTATATGTATGTAAGAGTACATATGAGTATGTACAACAATTTGTATAACTTTAAAGCTGAATGTATACACTCCTTCCCTTTAAAAATATGTATGGCCTTTGGTTGCGTCATCATCATCGGCAACATTCAACAAATTTATACCGCTCACGTACCGTACATGCAATTTATTACAATTTATTTTCATCAATAACAAAAACAAATTAATAAAAAAAAGATTTTATTTATGCGCATTTGTTTCATTTCATCACTGCTCGTTTAAGAATTTTACAACAACAAATTGCTTATACATATATGAAAGTATGTATGTAAATGCAGATACAAAAAAATACATGCCTATGCGCGCTGATGAACCTAAATATTTAGGTATGTATTTCAATTTTTTACAAAACAAAAAATCATTTTATTTACCATTTGTCTGCTGCATTTTATTTTGTTTTATTTGCACAATACGAAAATAATTAAATAAAAAATATATATGTAAATCACTTTTTACTGGACTCGAGTTTTGTTTTTTTTTTTTGATTCTGAATTGTGATGGTTTGTTGATGAAATTTTGCGGCATTTCGCGCGCTAAAAATAAAATTTTACTGCTCTACAAAATTTCATTCAAAATCGCAATTAAAGCATTTATTTATGTTGGTTGTATGAATGGTAGAACATGTGTATAGTAGCTCTGTTTGTAAAAAGCGCGGCAATCATTTGCAGACAATGCTTAAAATAAAAAAAAAAAATTCTGCGGTCCTTTTGCGTAGCACTTTTGCGGTATTTCAATTTATTTGCGTGCTTGTTGAAAAAAATTAAATTGTTTTTTTTTTTCATTAAATACTGTTTTTTTTTTGTGTAAAAATGGTGTTAATGTGGTTAAATACCAGTATGTGTTCGTGAAATCAACAGAAAGTTATTTTTTAAAGGCAAAGCTCATAAAAAGTCGAGATGATTCAGAGTGTTCTGTGGTTTTTGAGAACGGTTTGGTTGTAGTCGCTGCTAACCAAAACAGTACCTGGAAAACTTTTATAGGTCCCATACAAAATGTTGAGAGAATACCCTTCACAATAGAGAGAGAGTACCGCTGAATTATCTCACGAACTATGTTAAAATCGTTGACAGAACAGCCAATTATTTCCCTTGTAGATAGGTCCCTATGTTTACATTGTAATATCACATGAAAGCGAAGGTCCCTACCCAAACCATTATGCCGTTTTCGCGCATCTCAGAACCCTCTTTTAGATTTTTTATAAGGTCCTATGGAAGTTCCAAACTTTTTCCTTGCTGCCCTAGGCAAGATACTCATCTATTTTCAGCTTATACTAGTCAAGAATAAATCTGTTTTGTTTTTTGTTGTTTGCTCTTCCGACAGGGTAAAGGGATGCGGAAATTCGTTCCACAATACACCGTAATAAACCTTGTATGCGTTTAGTTAATACATAGTTGAACTGAGACACTTTTATCGGCCGTTTCGATTCTCAAAAAGTACATGGATGATGGACAAAGTAGACAAATGTCTCGATCCATTCTGTTACTTCTTCTTTTCAATTGGCGCGTAACCGTCTAGACGATTTTGGCCGAGTCCAATAAAGTGCGCCAGTCGTGTCTGTTTCGTGCTGCCTGGCGCCAGTTGGAAATACCAAGATAGGACGGGTCAGTCAGTCTTTACCTGATCTTCCCAACACAGTGAAGGTCTTCCCTTTCTTCTGCCTTTAACGATAGAAATACTTTCTGGGCCGGAGCGCTTTCATCAATTCTCACTGCATGACCTACCCAACGCATTCATTGGATCTTTATTCGCTGAGCAATGTCGATGTCTGTGTAAAGCTCGTACAGCTCATTACTAAATCTCCGTCGATACTCGCCATCGCAAAGGTCAATAAATCTTACGATAAATTTTTGTCTCGAATACTCCAAGTGCCATCTCATCTGTCCATGGTTCTGCGTCGTACATGACTGGAACGATGAGCGTCCTGTAGAGTGTGATTTTTTTTCGTCGAAAGATAACTTTACTTTTCAATTGTCTAAGTACTTAGTCTAAAGTAGCACTTATTGTCATGAGTGATTCTATTTGAGAGCTATGTAGCTATGGATATTGCCTTCGTTTCGACATTATAAGAACTTTCGTATCTAGCTTGTTCCTTCTAGTCTAATTTTTGCATAGTTTTCTTCCGCAAGCACTCAGAACTCTGGGCATTTATGGAGGAAGAAGAAAATCAACTTTATTAGTCGGGTTCTCCCATATTTTTAGTATTACTCATTTTGTACTATCTTACGTCTAAACTTTTTTGAGCTTTACGCTAAGACTCAAAAACCGAACCAAAGCAACTCTGCGAGTGTAACATGTGATAGCCTACCATTAGGCGCATTTGCTACTCTTTTTAAGGCACTTACAGCCAATTATTTGTGCAATCAAGCTAAAATTTTATGATCTCTCAAGTACTATATGCACAACATATGAATAACTTTTCAAATATTATAACGCGTTTATGTATTTGCTACACTTTCCTAAAATTTATGTGCGAGCATAAAATTATGCAATAAAAAAGTTAAGTTTGAAAAGAAAATTCATACGATTTTCAGCATAATCGCACACACAACTTCTTGGACTATATTTTATGCATCTTAAACATTTGATGTATGAACCTTCTTTTGCTCAAAAAATTATGAATCATAAATTTTTGGGACCAACAAATTTCTGACATTTGTTATTCATGTCAGCAAAGCACAAACAGAGACAAAGTGCCATGGCACGTGTCATGATGATGTTGGCACGATGATGGGCGCTCGCTGCCCAAGCATGAAAATGGAGCCAAAATGGTTAATTATGTTAGTATCAAATATACAAATAAGAAAAAAAAAAAGAGCAAATAGAAATAGAAGAAAGAAAAATGGAAATAGAAATGAAAAAAAAAAAAACAAAAAAAAGGAAATAGAAATGGAAGCGGAAAAAGCAGGAAAGATAATAAATCAAAATGTGTGTATTAAAAATTCAGTAGCAAGTCTATAAAAGAATAAAGACAAATTTATTTGCCTATTAAAGAGCGTGTGTGTTGTGGAGCACACAATGAAAATTTAAAGTTTATTTAAATGCATGATATACATAAATGTTAAAGCAGCCGTAAAATTTATATATCAAGAGTATGCTAATAAATTTAATTTACAAACATGAAGTGAAGGAACACACACAGAGAAATACAAAATTTATGTTGAGTGGGAGAAAGAGTAGACAATTTAATATGAAAATAAATAACACTGTCAGACCATGGAGGAGTATGAGAAGAAGTAGAAGTAGAAGTAAAAGAAGAGTCACTGAAATGCTAGAAGATGCAGAAGAAAAAGCAGAGAGTCACTAAAATGCTACTAGTGCATTACGAAATGGCCAAAGTTCAAGCACTTGCATTTTGTAGAGTTACAGTTGTAATGACTGTTTGTTGTGGCATGTTAGTTAACACTTGCCACATGCAATAAAAAACACACTCACTGGATATGTATAGTAATGGACTACTGTAGCGTTGTCGGCGCACAGCTGGCAAAAGGACAATCAGTCAGTGCAAACAGTTGGAGGGTATAAGAGTAGAGCTAAAAAGTAGCAGCAAAATTGATGTGAAAAAAATATTTGTCTGTGCTTGTAATTTGTGTTTAGATAGAGACAAAAAGAGACAATGTTGCAGCGAAAGTGGACTAGAAATTTAATTTATTAGGGTGCGCTAAAAGTGTAAAGAAGATACGGTTAATGAAATACGAGACTATTAAAGGAAATGGTTTCGATAAGCGCTAAATTAACGCTGAAGTTCTTTAAAACCCCTTTTTATAGACTTTTGAGTATCAACATGGAGCTCAGGCATAAGCTTAGCGTTATTCCTAGAAATATATGTTTTTTGCTTTCTGTTGTCTCCCAGCAAATATTCTCGGAGCCCTCATAATTTTAGAGTCCGATATGTGTACGAAGTATGTGTATACTTAATATGAGCGTTGAACTTGTGGAATCAAATATTAGTCTGAAATTTGTGTGAAACATGAGCTTAAGAAATTTTTTATAATTGTTTTGGTTTTTTAAAATGATATTTAATTATAATTCACAGATGTTGTTTCGAAAATGGGACAGTATAAAATCATTAGAGGAGATCAGTAAAATGTTGAATATCGCACTCTATGATGGCTTTGGATTGAATTTCAGGTTGATTTCAGGTTCGAATCCGTAGGAGAATACAAAATAGACAACACTATAATGCAGGCGGTGAAGTTGACGAAGGTTCTACAATAAGAGAAGATGAGAACAAGCGGAGGTTAATAAGGAAACAATGAAGAAAACTGGGTCAGTGGAGGGAAAATGCAAAAAAAAATGTTTTTTGGTTTTACATGGCCGTTTAATTCTAATAATTACCTTTATCGGTGAGGCTGCCCAAGAAGTCTGATGAAGAGATGTGGTTATCACCGAAATGGATGCATAACTTATAGCAAAAAATTTTTTAAAATTCTTCTTAAATAAAAACTGGCCAATAGCTCATATAAAATTCAGAAAATATTTATTTAATTTAACGAGCACAGGCCCCGGTTATATTTTCTTTTTTAGAAAATATTTTTTTGATTTTATTTTTTTAAATATGAGTCTAATAGGAGCATTTTATGACTCTTATTCAGGTTAATAGTATGTATAAAATTAGGCTCATATCGGAACACCTTAAGAACTGAAATACATACTTACATTTCGGACTTTAGGATTTCTTTCTGTCTCTTTTATGACTTCGAATGTTTGTTGGGCTTTTAGGTTCTTTGTAGAAAGATTTTTCTGATGCTTTGAACTCTCTAGTGATCTTAAAAATACTATTTTTTCGCACCTTATAAAAAAGGGGTCAAAACGACCTCTTCGGGGATGTATTAGAGGGTGCTGTACAAAATTAAAGCTCGTGCAATTTTATTATATCTCTCCCAAAAACTTGTTTCTATACGATATATATTTTAACCCATTTTTCATATATTTAAAAATTACTTAGACGAAATTGCGCAAATTTGAGTGTTCTGCAAAGTGTTTTTTGAATGGTTTTCAAACTGTCGTTTTTTTTTCAGTCGGTTTTTTTCAAACTGTTCTTTGCCTTTCAGAGTGTTGGTTGGTCATTTTGCTCGCTCAATGTACCCTCAATGTACTCTCAAACATTAAAATTCATCAACTAAGTTCGTTTCACTTAGTCCATCTTCTTCTTCAACGCACACACACAATTTTGTTTTTGCTCACCCTAAACTAAAGACATCCTTTAGCACACAATTATTTTCGTCTCATGCCTTATGTTTGCCAACTAATCTAAGGCTCATTTACATTCCGCCTTCTAATCGTTACTTACTCGTACATACATACTTGCTCATATGGCATTCCTTCCTCCACACAAAAACTCATTTTGTATGCACAACTAAGAAGGATAAGCGTATTTTAAATGCATAACAGCAAAAGCAGAGGAAGCAACAGTTTTCCAGTAAAGTCATTGTTGGCAAGTAGTGTGTAAAAGTAGCTTTTAAATTATGCTAAACGAAGCAACAAGCAATTAAAGCGTGCAGCAATTGTTATCTAGTAACTATAACTATATTTACAAACGTACTACATATCGCTAGCTTTAGGAGAGAACAAAAACAAAAAATAAAAAAATTTCAAAATGAAGTTCATGTAAATATTTTAGACTTACACAATTTTCTTCGCTTTTTGGACTTACACAATTTGCGTATCTCTGAATAACAACGAGTAGAAATATGACAAGAGTCACAGATTTGTTTAGCGCGGTGCGTATTTGATTTTTCTAGCGTTCTACATAAAAATACACTTTTTCATAAAAATGGACTTACACAGTTTGCACTCTAAGCTAGCGATATATATATATATATAGTAGCTTTAAAGACTACTCGGAGTAGTGATATTTGTTTTAGATTCAGTTAGTTGAGAGCGTGTTGAGTTAATTTAAAATTTCGGGCACTAATTTTAATACAAAAAAGCTAAAGTATTCTTTTTTGTTTAATACAGAAAGTGGAATACTAAAGTTGATGAGCTTCAATTAAGTAGCAAATGAAAGTTGTTAACGTTTATTTTTCAAAAACGCGCGTTCTCGAGATTATGTTGAACGATTTTTCGTCATTACTTGTCAAATTTGCATTGTAGATAAGCTCTCCAGCTTCAAGTTGAGAATTTCAGCACTATTTAGTAAAATTGGTAAGGTTTTCTAGAAGCAGCTCCTCCAGAAGAAGCTTCTCATTTCTTCTAAACTTTATGAAATTGCTACATTTTGGAGTTCAACAAAAAAACTAAAATTCTCCAAAGCACTAGAGCATCATCATTTCGGTGTTGCCATCGCTGAGCAACATTGTTGCCATAGAGCAGCCTTGCGACATTAAAATGTTGCCATAGCAATTCTCACTTATTCGTCTAGTCATTCTAATTCTCTTTTGCATTTTCATTGCAAAGCAAATAAGAAATATCTTCTCGTAATGCTTTTTTTGTGTCGGCTTCATGACAAAATTTTAAATATTTGTACTATTTTTTTTTTTTTTTGAATGCAACTATTGCATGTTGTGTTGCACTAAAGATTACAGAGACAGTTGTCAGTTGAGTCTGCAGAATTTATGTGTTGCACAGGAAATGGAAATAAATTGTAGTTTTAGTACTTTGATGTGAAGGAATTTCAAAGCTGAGCTGATAGTTTAGTATTTCTTAGAATTAAAAGCTGAAGCAGTTGGCGAAGATTTGTTTAGTTCTGGAAGAGTTTCGATGAGGATACGCTTAATTAGTGAAGGGAAGAGATGGTGCTTATTTCTGCTATGTTTGATCAACTGCAGAAGGATTTGGTGTCGCTTGAAACTTTTCTTTGGCATTAGATATGAACAAGAAGAAAGCATGACTAAACGCAACACTCTTTGTTGAACCAAAACTCATAAATTTTACTTCCTTTTCCGTATGTAATTAGTTTTCAAATTAGAACGCACTGTGGTTGCATAAATCCGCTTTGCTTTAAAAAACTTCTCATTTCCTGCACTGCCATATTTTAAGCCTTCCGGCCTGCTTTTTTCCATTTAAAAATGGTAAGCATATGCTTTTGATACCACCGGCCAAAAAAAAAAAAAAAAACAAAAAACTTGGCTAACTTTCTTGATAAAAATTTGCTAAATTTCATATCGCACTGATGAGAAGAGGGTTGGCTCGTTGGTCCGTTGGCTCGTTTACTATTTTAACTTTGCTACTACTTTTCACCCATTTCACTCCTAATTTGGTACTTTAACTATGCGCACTTTGCAAATATTAATGTTTTCATATTTTCTATGCTGAGCACGCTTGTCTTTTTTTTCATTTTCTTAGCAAAGTTTGCATGCAAAACTTAAGCCGCGTTGAGTGTTGTGGTCAAACTTTTTCGGTTGGCCAACCAGCACTAAAACGTTTGAACTTTCATTTGCTAAGTGGCAGCGCTAAAATCTTATATATGAAAAACATGTAAATAAGTGAATCTGATCCCTGGAAAAAGCAATACCATTTCCGGTTTCAAGATCGGGGCGAATTCCTATCGGAATGATAGGATAGGATAGGAGTGACGATCTTGTCACTGACGTCCAGAGTGCACAGTGAAATTGCTGAAGGGAAGATGTACATATGTAGATAAGACCCGAGTCCCCAATAGCAGATGATGGCAGGCATGTTCCAACATCCGATCATGGCGAAGTGCCAATGGCAATATTTCGGCTTAAGAATAACAAGGCACGGGACACTGACGGCTCGCTAGCCGAGCTGTGCAAAAATGGCGGAGAAGGGTTGATAAGGAGCATGCGTCAACTCCTATGCAGAATACGATCGGACGATTGGAACTTATCGTGGAATAAGCCTCTTGAATATCGCATATAAGGTCTTAGTAAGTGTCAACAACCTGACTGGACTTTATCAGTTTGCCTTCAAACCTGGTAAGTCTACCATCGACCAGATCTTCACAATACGTCAAATCCTGGAGACACCCATGAAAAAGCAACCGACACACACCATTCCTTTGTCTATCCTAAAGCCGCTTTTGATGGCACGAATAGGAATTTCCTATATGCCGCAATGTCTGAATTTGATTTCCCTGTAAAACTTATACGGCTATGTCAAATGACGTTCACTAACACCGCCAGCACCGTCATAATTCGGAAGGAACTCTGCGAGCCGTTCGCAATCAAACGAGGTCTTAGACAAAGTGACTCCCTTTCGTGTGGCTTCTTCAACTTGATGCTGGAAAGGATAATACGAGCTGCGGAACTTAAACGCACAGAAAGCATTTTGTGTCACATGAGTGTGCAACTGCTGGCGTACATCGATGATATCGACATCACTCAAATGCAAAAAAATAGCGGTCTCGAAATAAGCTCTTAAGTTTTATTTAAATTAATTAAGCTTAATAATATACTTAACAGAAGTCTGCTTCTTATGTTAACATACATAACTATATATGTAGGTAGATCCTTTTTTTAATTTGTATACTTTAGTGGAAGCAGTGGCTCCGATTTATCTAATCAGCAGGGAAATCATACATAAATAATTCCTTTGTAACCAAGCTGTGTTAAATTATTAAATGATAAAGCTATTGCTTTAATTTATGCTAATTAATATGTTGAATATTAAAAGCGTTAGCTTTGCGCATGAAAGTTATTTGTATATTCTATTGTTTCCGGCTGTTCAATTTACAATGTATAAAAATATTGATACATTATTAGCCGCAGATAATTAGCTACTCAATAACGCCATAAGCAAACTTATAGGCATATAAATATAGATATACATATTTATGTATGTAGATACATCATATATATTATTTCTAATTGGTGTTTTATAAATATCCCTTTTTCTGCACACATAATTTACCAAAATTAATAAATAAGGCATCGTTTTAAAGGTATTAATTAGCTATGCATGCGAAACGGTGTTTTATTGGGCATGGTACTTTTTTTCGAATAGTATTTTGTAAAAATAAAATGTTTTAAACTAAAAGATTTGCGCCTATGCCTTCAGAATTATTTTATTCTAACAAGAGTGCAGTGTTAAATACAAATTTCAAATGTAGATGTCGCCCCAGATGAATAGTCGTGTATATTTTAAAACACATTTACATATAAGCTTCAGCTGTATGTTTGTATGTAAACATCACATTATTTTAGGCGAACACGTGTGTATTCATACTTACGCTGAATGGGGGGGTTTCAGCATGGGATGTGCTTATTTATACACAGCTGTTCGTAGCACAATATATGTACATTAGACATATAACAAATTTTGACGAAAAATTTGGCTTACCACCACGTGGTGGCAAATATTGTACAAGTAATGAATATCACTTTTTTAGGTGATTTCGGTTCAAAAACGTTCCGCGCGAAAATGGATTTCTAAAAAAAGTCAGATTTTTTTTTAATTTTTTTTAAGATTTTTATTTTTACATTTTTGTCAATTGTTATATGAAATAAGTTTTAAGTATAAAGTATGTGATGATTTACACAATGGTAAAATGTCTTGCACAATTTTAATTGCACGCTCTGCGCAGATGTACAAAACTGTTTTTGTTTTTTTCAGCAGTTCTGATAAAAAAGTAATTTCGTTTTGCGCGGAAACTTTTTTGCAATTTCCCAAAAAAAAAAAAAAAAAATTATTATTCAAAATCCCTTAGGTGGGCTGTTTTGGTCTGTTTGGTGCTAGTGCAAAGGTAAAAACAAAGCTTTACAATTCACATAGTGCCCGACGAAAAAAAAATTTTGGGGTTCATACTTTTTTATGCTCTATTCGACTATGGTATGCCGTTTTTTATATTTGCAAAAATTGTAAAAATTTATATGCCTAATGTACATGTATTTATAGTTTTGATCAAATAACGGTTGTACGTAAGACCATAAAATATTTATTTATTTATTTATTTATTCAGTCTACAGAAGTTCTTACAGACTAATTACTAATTCAAAAAAGAAAATATAGTTAATTTAAATCTAGGTAAAGTGGCATTCCAATCCACTAACTGCGCATAATTATTACAAGCTCTTATACACCTCGCAATTGGTTCGTTATAACCATAATTGGTTCTATGAGACATTTCGACAAGCAATCGATTATGTCTCAATACACGCGACGAAGTATTAAATTCTATTAAATTAACAAGATCGGTACAATCTATATTATGATTTACTATGTTATAGACAAATAGTAGCGCAAAATAAATTCTCCGGTCCTCCAGGGACTGCAAGCCAAGCAATTTCCTTCTACCCTCGTAATTGGGCAAATCGCAAGGCCAATTCAGTTTGTATAGCGCGAACCTCGTAAAGGTTCTTTGAACTCTTTCAATTCTATTTATATGAGATGAGTAATAGGGATTTCATACTAAACAACAATAGTCCAAGTGACTTCTTACTAGGGAATTATAAAGGGATTTCAACGTACAAGGATCCTTGAATTCCACTGAGTTTCTTCTGATAAATCCAAGCATAGAAAGTGATTTAGACAGAACGAGATCGATATGTTTGTTAAAAGTAAGTTTGGTGTCGAAAACCACTCCTAGATCTTTTATTTCATCCAACCTTTTCAAAATTACATTATTTATAGAGTAATCAAATACCGACTGATTATGGGCTTTTGAGTAAGAAACTACGCTACATTTGTTGGTGTTTACGAACAGCTTGTTAATGGAACACCATTGCTGAAATGCTAAAAGATCTGATTGCAAATTGACACAGTCATTAATAGTACGTATGGGCATATACAATTTTACATCATCAGCGAACATTAAACATTTAGCAAATTGAAAATTCAGGGGCAAGTCGTTTATGAACAATATAAACAGCAGAGGTCCGCAGTGAGTACCTTGCGGTATTCCCGACCATGCATTGATTACGTTCTCTGATCTTGTGTCGCCAATCTTAACTATGAGCTTACGGTTGACCAAAAAATCTTTAAAAAATTTTAAAAGCGTACCCCTAATGCCGTAAAGGGAAAGCTTACGTAATAAAACGCTATGATTGACCTTATCGAAAGCCTTAGCAAAATCAGTATATATAACATCAAGCTGATCTTTTTGCTCTAAAGCATTAACAATTACATTAGTAATAATTAAAAGGTTCGTACATGTAGATCTACCAGGAAGAAATCCATGCTGAAATTTACTAAAAAACTGATTTGAGTGCTGAAAAAGTTTGATATTTAGTATACTATCAAATATTTTAGCAATAGTACATTGTTTTACAATGGGCCTATAATTCGAGACACTGGCACTGAGATAGATATGGACTTACATAAATCAAAACGATCACGATGAAAAAAAAAAATTGAATGAACGGCCGGTCGTACATAATCTAACTGGCGCAAAAATAGAAATATTTTAATGAAATTTGGTACACAGATTCTAATGGGAACAGAGAAGGTTGGAGTTGAAAATAAGGCATATGTATGTATTTCGAAAAACACGTAAAACATGATAGTTAAGTCACTAATAAAGCCCGAGTGTTGGAATTTCCTCCATGCAATGACCTTATACCGTTATGAGGAAATATGCTGAAATTTAAAAAAATGGGCCAAGAGGGGCAAATTTTCAAAGATTTATAAGTCAAAACTCAGGAACTGTAGCAGATAAATCGATTTAGCTTCGACCACTGATTTGCTTGCCAAGGCAAACGTGTGGAAAAAAACTACCCAAGTCGGCAGGGACCACATATATGTATGTACATAAAAATATATGTAAACTATATAAAAATATAATGCACTAACCTATATACATAGGTATAATAAAAACATTTTATGCGATACCTTTGTCAAACATATAGGTAGTTCATTGAAAGTTCCATAAGTTCCACCAAACCAAATAAATAATAAGTTTTTTTAAAATGGGCGTGACAGGACAAACCACGTATGTTTTGTTATTTTTTGCGCAAGATGCGCACGGGTCCGGCTAGTATATATTTATCACTACCAGTGTATCACTAATAGCAGATAATAGATGTATAAATTTACATATATAAAAATTTGTACATCAACCATAAACATACCTACTTTTATATTTAATTAAAGAGTTCAGTTCATTGTTATTTTTCGCCACCTACAAGGGAGTACTAAAAATATGTATCTATATATTCGCATACATATCAATATATATAAATTCATATGTTTCCGCTTTCAAATTTTACTACCGCGCAGCATGTCGCCTACAACTCACACACACACACACATACATCGGGTGGCTTACATTTATTGCATGTAATTTAATTAAAATTGCGTATACGCCATGGTGATGGCACAGCGCACAGTGGTTAGGCTCCATACATTTTGCGGAAAAAAATAGAAGGAGTGGTCCTAGGCCATTGAAATTTTGCACAGAGGTTATATGTGAGCTAATTAAGAAATTTTCAAAAAATGGTTGAAATCGGTCAACCCCTAGGGGTACCTCCCTTGGACCTATAAAAAAATGATTTAAATACAAATTTTAGTTTCAGCTAAAAAAAATTAAGATATCTTCACGAAACTTAGTACGTGAGTTACTGTCATGAAAGATATCGATAATACCAAATATAGGCGTGATTGGTAAACAACCACGCCCACTTTTCCTACACCTTTTATTCAATAACAAATGAAGATATACATTTTCAGTAACTGAAAAGAGCCCTTGTAAAAATTTGATGTACTTAATGATTACACTGGTCGACAAGTTTTTGTTACAGAAATAAAATTCTACTTTTCTAAAGGATTTCGGTGCGCTGAATCCGAATTTGAAGTCCGATTTTCTGTAATACGTACAGTTTTTTAGATATTCATGCCCAAAGAGGCGAAAAACATGTTTTTTGGCTATATTCACTCCTCAATATCTTTTAAATTACTTACTTATTTTAAAAATTGATTAAAGCTATTGAAAACGCTGACATTTCTCTTGAAGAAACCGTTCTAATATTTCAGATATCTTTCTTGTGACTTGCAATATTGCATATTAAGCTTCATTAGTTTTGCAATATTTTCTCCATACAAATTTAATTAAAAATTTTGAAGCACGCTTTTAGGCAGTTTATTATATTATGGACGTATGTAAGTGGCTTCGTAAAAAAATTGTTCTGCTGAGGAACTACAAAATTTGATTGCGCCTATAACATGCTACAAATGCTGAAGTTGTTTTCGAGGAAAAATACCTTATTGTGCAAAAACATATATTACTATATACCTAAATTAGATATCCGAAAAATTAAAACGTTGTCTTCAAGAGAAATGGCCGAACTTTCAATAGCTTTAATCAATTTTTAAAATAAGTAAGTAATTTAAAAGATATTGATAAGTAAATATAGGCAAAAACGTGTTTTTCGCCTCTTTGGGCATGAATATCTAAAAAACTGTACGTATTACAGAAAATCTGACTTCAGATTCGGATTCAGCGCACCGAAATCCTTTAGAAATGTAGAATTTTATTTCTGTAACAAAAATTTGTTGAAATTTTGTCGACCAGTGTTATATTTATAATACATATAATCGAAAATATAACTATGTATGTATATATGGAAAGAAAAAAAAAGCAAATATAAGAAAAATGTTTAATGATTTAGCATATCCTTGGCAACAAAATCTAATTCCACACACTTTTTGTTGGGTTGTCGTCTTATGGACTTTATATAATGACCAGAACTTGCCAGTAATCGATTAATAACATCTGTATTGGTAGAAATTCTATCACTTTTCCTAGAAAAAATAAGCCTAGAAATCATAAGCCCCATTTTTTTAGTAAGGGTTAACTCAGAACATGATAAGGAGTTCAAATTTTCTGCTGAGAAAGTATCAATAAGTCTTCTTGCTGTGTGATCAAGAAACTTTGCAAATTAACAGCAGCATATGTATGTTTCTGATACTACAATTTCGTCGGGATAACATTTTTTGATGTGCAAACATCTTTGCTGTAGCTACGAGTGATTTCGAAAAACAGGTAAAGTTTACGCGTAAACATGTAAATGCGTAAATGCGTAAACCGTAAATGACCTTGGCATTGTCGGTGGTAGGTAGGTGCAAGGCATGTACTTACAAATGCTTGCATGCATAGTCGTGCAAATGCAAATATCAGCAACAACAGCAACGAAGCGAAGCGAAGTTGTTGTTGCTGTTGTTGTTTTCTGCAACAATGCGACAAATAGGCAAAATAAAAAGGACCAACCTGTTTGAACATGTATGCAAATGTATGGATATGCCTTTTTCTGAGCAATATTGGCATCAAATGAAAGGTTTTGAGCAGGACTTCGATATGAAGCTCTTTTCATTGTGACCCCTAGACCGGGTCTCCAGATATGCGTCAAAACGAGGACCCGGATGATCCTTGAATGTTTCTGAGCAAAATTGTTCTCAAATAAAAGGTTTTGAGGAAGGCTTCTACAGAGAGCTCTACTCTTTGTGATTCCTAGGTCGGGTCCCGAGATATACATAGGTCAAAACGAGGACCCGGATGATTCTTGAATGTTTCTGAGCAATATTGGTATCAAATGAAAGGTTTTGAGAAGGCCTTCTACAGGGAGCTCTCTTCTTTATGGTTCCTAGGTCGGGTCCGGAGATATGGTTCAAAACGAGGACCCGGATGATCTTGCATATTTCTGAGCAATATTGGTATCTAATGAAAGGTTTTGAGCTGGCCTTTTACAGGGAGCTCCATTCTTTATGATTTCTAGGTCTGGTCCCGAGATATGGGTCAAAACGAGGACTCGGATGATCTTGCATGTTTCTGAGCAATACTGGTATCAAATTAAAGGTTTTGAGAAGGACTTCGATATGAAGCTCTTTTAATTGTGACCCCTAGGCCGAGTTTCCAGATATGGCTCACAACGAGGACCCGAATGATCCTTGAATGTTTCTGAGCAATATTGGTATCAAATGAAAGGTGTTGAGCGGGGCTTTCATATAGAGCTCTATTCTTTATGATTCCTAGGCCGGGTCTCCGGATGATCCTTGAATATTTCTGAGCAATATTGGTATCAAATGAAAGGTTTTGAGCAGGACTTCAACACAGAGTCCCGAGATATGGGTCAAACGTGGACCCGAATGAGTTTGCATGTTTCTGAGCAAAACAAATCAAAATCAGAAATCAAAAATCAAAAATTAAAAATCAAAAACCAAACAACGAAACAAAGAAAAACAACAAAATGTAGCAGTGACAATGACAACAAAAAATTTTAAAAACGATAGTCGCATTTTAATTAAAGGAACAAGGGAAAGGGAATAAAAATTCGATTTCGAAACTGTTTACACATCAATGTTCATGAGTACTCGTTACTCACGCCTTCTTTTTTTTTTTCATCTAATACCTTAAAATAAGCTGGTAAAATGTTTAAACAAATGTGTTTATCGTTATTTTTGTTTGCATTACCATTGATTCTAACAAATTAAGTGTATAATTTACCAATCTGCATTTTTATCTAATCCTCTGTGCCTTCATATTCGTAAACAAAAATATCTCACATAAGATGTAAACGTTAATATATACGCATGAGCCTAAAAGCATGCTACATTTTGTCAATTTTATCAAAATTTGATGGGACTTTCGACATTAAAATCAAGTTTACATCGATTGGGGGAAATATGGGAAAAATTTTTTAACAGAAATCGGTAGAAGACATTCCAAACTTTCATTTTATTACAGTTAGCGAGTGTAGCACGCTGTAGCATACAAACTTTTTGTCCATCGAAGTTAGAAAAGGTAGCATTTTTGAAGTACCATTTTTGCTGGCCTATATTTTTTTTTATATTTGGCCGATTGCACTGATTTTTTCTTTAATTAGTCAAGGAAGTGCTATATTTTCTTTTAAACTCACAACAGGGACAATAGAGATATAAGTTATAAGGAAAATTTATAGCTAAAGTTAGCAAAAATCTCAAGCAGTTTTTGTTGAATAAAATATTTCTGACTTCTGATACCATTATTTTGTAAAAAAAAAATCAACTTTTTGTAAAGTAGTGATGAATTGTTCATATTTGGACATTTTTTTTATAAGACTACATCATTAGAATCTGAAAATTAGGTATTGAAAAAAATGAATTTTTTCCGCGGCTGAACCACTGTGCAGCGCTTTGTTTGTTGTCTAGGCACTAATAAAAATGTGCGTAAAATAATTTAATAACTTACACAATGAGGAAGCAATATTTGTTTTATTTAAAATGCATAATGAGGTGGCAATTCATTCTAGGAAAAACATAAAATAAAAACAACAAGAGAACAAATAGGCAAATGCTCGCGATGGCAGGATGATGGGTGTATAATTCTATGTGCCAATCTACCTAGCTTTGGAAATACATACATATATGGAAATAAGGCCTTAAAATATGTATGTATGTAGCAGGCCTTGGCACCCTCAATTACCAATTACATGTAATTGCAATTGAAAAACCTCAATTGCATTTGCATGTAATTGTAATTGAAGAAAAATTTGAATTACAATTACTTGAAAATGCAATTGAAAATTTCAAATTATAAGTAATTGTAATGGAATCACACCAATTACATTTTTTTTGGGTTTGAGAAAATTTAGTTGCGTACATACATATGTATGTATGTATACAAATTTATTCTTGTTTTTGTTTTTGCATCCCAAATAGAGCCGAAATTTCGTAAAACTCAACTAAAAGTTTTGAAGATGCTCTTCCTTATGGTGTACACCATTTTAGTTGATCTTTAAATTTCCTGTAAGTCCTTTTATACTAAAATCTGTCATTGCAGCCGAAAAAGAATCGAAATTTCGTAAAACTC
This sequence comes from Urophora cardui, assembly GCA_960531455.1. Lineage (NCBI taxonomy): Eukaryota > Metazoa > Arthropoda > Insecta > Diptera > Tephritidae > Urophora > Urophora cardui. The sequence goes on from OY482673.1 coordinate 130,801,395, forward strand.
AACCAAAAGTTTGGAAGATGCTCTTTCTGATGGTGGACACCATTTTAGTCGATCTTTAAATTTCTTGATCTTTCTGATGGTGGACACCATTTTAGTCGACCGTTAAATTTTTTCAAAGTGGTGTTATATTGTAAACCTTGGTTTATGCATACTAAAACAAGTTCGAGCTGAAGCAGTTTACATGAACTCAACTCGCGCTGGAGTTCAGTTTTTATGCATGAGGTCCAATGCTGTTGTCTTAAGAAATAACTTTCACTGAAATCCAATCACCAGCACATATTTAAATCAAAAATCGAAGTGGTTTGCCAAAATCAACATCAGAAAGAGCATTTTCGAAACCTTTAACTACATTTTTATGAAATTTCGGCTATTTTGGGCTGCAAAAACAAAAACAAAAATAAAAAACCATACTTATGAATGTACACAACAAAATTTCTCAAGCCCAAGAAAATGTACTTGATGTGATTCCAATACAATTACTTGTAATTGGAGATTTTCAGCTACATTTGCAAGTAATTGTAATTGAAAAATTTCAATTACCATATAGTGTAATTGTAATTAAAAAAAAATGTAATTGAGGATGCCCAGGTCTGGTATGTCTGGTGTGTCTTTTAGGATTTTCTGTCGAGTCTTAAAATGTGTAAAAGAGACACCATAATTGATAATATAATATAACTGAAACATGTATTGATATGTAAAGAAATGGTAAAAGGTAAAAGCCTTAATTGTCATTGAACTAACGGAGGAAAATAAAATTTAGTAAGTTTTGAGATCCCAATGGCCAGTTTAACATGACTTCATTTCCTATTAAATCTCTCATATCTCGTCAGCTCATTGTAGAGCTCTTTATGTTAACATATAAAGTGTTTTCAATAATGTTTGTACAAAGAAGCTCATTTTCACAATTGTTGGACATACATAAAGGAAGCCAATTGTTCCTTCGAAGTTTGGTTTGCAATTGATGCCTAATAAGGAAATAAGCCATAAAACTGCAACTTCATTTCCAAATGAGATAAGCATATTATATGCCCAATAATGGAAATTAGTTTCTAGCAAAAATAATGTGTGAAGCCTCACTATCAAATCTAATCTAGTCAAAAGTGCTTGATAATCGTTATCATTTCATGCCAGTGAAACTACATTTGTATTGCTTTTAACGATTAAAGGCTTTATTATGCAAATAGCATAGAAGCGAATGCAAACAAAATTTACATAGATAAATAGATACATGCATATATGTATGTATTTGCCTAAGCACCCACACAAGTGCATTAATTTAATAATAATAATAATACAATGGCGCTATTATAACTCTGACGAGTTTTATGGCCGAGCTTCTCTCCCAATTCGAGGTGTGCTCCTTTTTGTTTTTCCTACTAATTGGGTGGACCTACAGTTTTATGCCGGCTCCGAACGGCGAATGCATTTTTTGTGAGAAGCTTTTTTCATGGCAGAAATACTCTCGGAGGGTATGCCGCCCACTGCCGAGAGGTGACCGCTGCTCTTAAAAAACCCAATAATTGGATTTTTACTAATTAGAAAATTTTGTTTGGCTCGGACCGTGGTTTGAACCCGAGACCTCTGGCATAGCAGGCGAGCACTCTACCCACTGCACCACAGCGGCCACAAGTGCATTAATTACTAAATTTAAATTTACTGCATCCTTTTACATATGTACTTATGTAGATACTTACATGAATTTAGCGTCAATTACAAATTTGCATGCATTTTGTAAATGTCATGTAGACAATGTTTACACAATTTGTTATATGTAGTTTTAAAAGGATATAAGTAACAGAAAGCACACTGTAGAAATACGAGTATGTAGACAAATATAAATGCGCAAATTTTACCAAAAATACATCTAAAAGTTTTTGTTAGCACTTAATTACATATATTTGTTATTTCTAACATAGAAAGTAGAAATTTGTAATTTAACAAATAAATTTGCGTGTATATTTATACCTTTCATGAGAATGAAATGGTATTATAACTTAGTGCCAAAAAATTTTTGTGGACAGTACCAGAAGGAAGCGTGGGGGACCAACCAAAATATATACCGATATGATCAGAATCACGAGCTGAGTCGATTAAGCCATGTACGTCTGTCCGTCTGTCCTTCGGTCCGTCTGTCCGTCTGTCCGTCCGTCCGTCTGTGTGAACGCAAACTAGTCCCTCAGTTTTTGAGATATCTGAATGAAATTCGGAATACAGGTATGTTGTTATATGCAGCTGATCGTTTGTCGGAACCGGCCGAATCGGACCACTATAACATATAGAAAGCAACCGATTATTCAGATATACATGAAATTTTTGGATGTAATTTGTGCATAACTTCCCCATTTAAACAGCTAAGGACATGAAAATTTGAAGTAGACGTGCCCATTTTGGCCCAAACAAGGTTACCGAAAATTGTCAAGATCGGACCACTATAACCTATAGCTCCCCTACAACCGATTGTTCAGATAAACACATTTTGGTGTATAACTCCTCCATTTTAACAGCTAACGGCGTGAAATTTTGAAGTATTTGTACCCATATGGGCCCAAACGGGATTACCGAAAATTGTTAAGATCGGACCACTATAACCTATAGCTCCCCTACAACCGATTGTTCAGATATGGACATTTTGGTGTATAACTTCTCCATTTTAATAGCTAACGGCGTGAAAGTTTTAAGTATTTGTACCCATATGGGCCCAAACGGGGTTACCAAAAATTGTCAAGATCGGACCATTATAACATATAGCTCCCATGCAACCGATTGTTCAGATATGGATATTTTGGTGTATAACTCCTCCATTTAAATAGCCAAGACACCATTTTTATACTCAGCTGTACTAGTACACAGAGTATTATAGTTTTAATCACATAACGGTGGATTGTAACAGAATGAAATAATCGAGATAGATATAGACTTATATATATCAAAATGATCAGGGTGAAAAGAGAAATCGATTGAGCCATGTCCGTCCGTCCGTCCGTCCGTCCGTCCGTCCGTCCGTCCGTCCGTCCGTCTGTCCGTCCGTCCGTCCGTCCGTCCGTCTGTAAACACTCTAACTCGCGCAAAAATTGAGATATTTTGATGAAATTTGGAACGCAAGTTGGTATCGAGACTGGGACGGTTGGTATTGAAAATGGGCGAAATCGGACCATGACCACGCCCACTTTTCCTATATAGAAAAAATCGGAAATTTGGTATCTCAGCCACTAATATAGCTAGAGTTTTAAAATTTTACCCACGTATTGAGCTCGGGCCCTTATGAAGAAATTTGATGAAGTTTTGGAAAATGGGCGGTGCCACGCCCACTTATTAAGGGTCAAACATTGAAAGTTTTATATGTCATAACTCAGAAACCGTTGAAGATATATCGATGAAATTTGGTACGCGTAATTTGCTTACATAGACAAATGTTTTGACGAAAAATTATCAAAATCGGTTTACGGCCACGCCCACTTTTATATATGTGTATTATAAAGTGACCTAATAAAACCATTTTAAGCGATATCTCTGTCAAATATAAAGATCTATCATTGAAATTTTGTCGCATGAGTCCAACTATGGACATAAAACAAAAACCACAAAAATTTTGGAATATGGGCGGTGCCACGCCCACTTATTAAGGGGCAGACATTGAAAGTTTTATGAGTCATAACTCAGAAACCGTTGAAGATATATCGATGAAATTCGGTACGCGTAATATAATTACTTAGTCAAATGTTTTGGCGAAAAATTATCAAAATCGGTTGACGGCCACGCCCACTTTTATATATAGGAAATATAAGGGGGCCTAATAAAAACATTTTAAGCGATATCTCTGTCAAATATAAAGATCAATCACTGAGATTTTGTGGCAGGAGTCCAACTATGGACATAAAACAAAAACTACAAAAATTTTGGAAAATGGGCGGTGCCACGCCCACTTATTAAGGAGCGAATATTGAAAGTTTAATAAGCCATAACTCAGAAACCGTTAAAGATATATCGATGAAATCTGGTACGCGTGATATATTTACTTAGCCAAATGTGTGGACGAAAAATTACCAAAATCGGTTGACGACCGCGCCCACTTTTATATATGTGTATTATAAAGTGACCTAATAAAACCATTTTAAGCGATATCTATGTGAAATATAAAGATAATTCATTGAAATTTTGTGACATGAGTTTTACAATAGACCGGAAACAAAAAATAAAAAAGTTTGGAAAATGGGCGTGGCACCGCCTCTTTTTAGACAAAGGGATATATGAGATTTCTTAGCCTTTAACTCGACAAATAATTGAGATATTATGACGAAACTTGGTTTATACACTTTTATAACATGTGTTAATAGACACGCAAAAATGTATTGAAATCGGTTTATGACCACGCCTACTTTTTAACAAAGATATTTCTGGAACACCCTTTTGGAATTTGTAACGTGAAGTCTTTGTAACTAAAAGTCATAGAGGGATGAAATTTTGCACTAACAATAATATTTGTATGCTTATTTGGATGATTGATATAAATTTTGAAAATGGGCGTGGCTGCGCCCTGTTTATGCAGCACTCGTTTCATATAAAATACACCCTATATCGAACAAACGCAAACAAACAATGAAAGCATACAGCTGAGTATCTAATGTTCGATTGCACTCGAACTTAGGCTTCCTTACTTGTTTCTAATAAAACTTTCCATAAATAACCCACAGAATTAAAATTATAAATTAAACTTAATCCGGCTATGTATAGGTAACTTTTCATTTCCCCACTCATGAAAGGTATGAAGTCTTCGGTACGGCCGAAGACAGCCGCGCTTTTACTTGTTTATTATAGTTGAGTTCTCTGTATGTGTCTGTTTGTTGTAAGCAGAGTTAGTGTGTGTATTTGCTTTAAGCAAAGTTTTCTGTGCGTGCAAATACACACATAAATGCATTATCAAACGTGCTTTTGTAACTTTGCGCTTTGTGTTAAACTGCAAATTTCATTGTAATTAATTTTGCGGTTGTTTTCAAAATGGTTTCATTACATGTCAGTAAATCCTTGTGGCATCGCCTACATACATACATACATACATACATACATATGTGCATATGGATTTGCATTGCTATTGTATGCGCTTGCTTTTATAAATGCTTGTAATTATTTGTTTCATTGCTGTGCGAAAAAGTTCATTAAATTGTATAATCAACCGGAATAAATGGAATATTACTTTATGTAAGTGATTATAGTTAGCTGATGTTGTCAGACACAGTAACCAGTAAGCTTTTGAATAACCCTAAACATCAACGAGTACTGAATCTGCAGAAACGCGTCATTTTTTTCAAGCCTTACACCTTCAATAATGAATACGAAAATATTTTGGTTAAAGATTCAAGAACTTGTACCTATGTAGGTCTTATTCACAAGCAAAATGGAGCTTCGTTGCATTATTGCTTCGTTATGAATTCGATCAATCCTTTAGCTGCTTCTATGAAACTGAGCTAACCCGCTTTATAGACCTTTGGAAGGAAGCACTGGCCTACTGCTTTTTATCTCCCTTTACTACAGTGAAAAACATCTTTTTGTATCACACGTACTGATTTTATGATCAAGTAAATTTAGTTTAAAGTTTTGAAAAAAAGTGGCAACCCTAAACATACATATATACAAAGATCAGTTTTATTAAACTATTTTAATTTGTTACCCATAATTGGAATATTTCATAAATTTTTATAAATTTTATTGAGCTAAAAAAATTCAAACACCTTAATATAATTTTTTCCTATTTTTATAAAAAGTACACCATAATCGTAATATAAATATAACTATATTTATTTTGGTATTTTTTGCTTTTCACGAAATAATTAATTTAAAATTTTCTGTGCACGTACATAAGAATTAAAAATTAAAATTTCTTAGACGATGCAAGGAAGTTCTTTCCGAAAGTGAAAAATTAAAATTTTTATATTTGTTTTTTTTTTAACAGAAACAAAAAAAAATTTGAATTTTTCACTTTCTGAAAGTACTTTGTTTTTCGTCGTCTGGCTCTACCCTTATTTACTAGAATTTTTTTAAGAAGTTGGCAACCCTAACAAATATATTTCCAGCAATCAGCTTTCTTAAACACTTCCAATTTGATACCTAATTGTAATATTTTATTGATTTTTATAAATTTTCTTGAGCTAAAATTTCACAGGTGGCAACCTTAAAAAATTTTGTTCCTACATTTCTTCAAAAAAAAGTTTACTATATTCGTAAAATATTTTTATTTTAATAATTTACTGAGTCAAAGTTTTTTAAACAGTTGGAAACCTTAACAAAAATATTTACAGCGGTCAGCTTTCTTCAACACATTCCATGGCAACCCCAAAAAAAAAAAATATTTCCGCCGATCAACTATCTTCACACGTTCAATATATGCATATCAAATATTCTGATATTTAATTAATTAAAAAAAATTAATTGAGCTAGAAAATTTCCAACAGGTGGTAACCTCAAACTATCTTTTTCCGCAATGACAGTTACAACATTTATTCGAAAAAAATACACTGTATGCTATAATATTTTTATTTTATTAATTTATTGATTCGAAATTTTTTAAGCAGGTGGCAACCCTAAAAAAATTATTTCCAGCGATAAGCTTTCTTTAACACCTTTAATTTGATACTCATATTGTAATATTTGATAAATAAAAAAAAATGTATAAGTATTGAGCTAAAACATTTACAACAGCTGGCAACCCTCAAAAAATTTTTTTTTCGCAATGACAGTTACAATATTTATTCGAAAAAATGCACTACATCCTAAAATATTTAGATTTTATTACTTATTTTACTTAATCGAAATTTTTTAAGCAGGTGGCAACCCTAACAAAAATATTTGCAGTGATCAGCTTTCTTAAACGCATTCCATTTAATATCCATATTGTAATATTTAATTAATTAAAAAAAAAAAATTGTTGAGCCAAAAAATTTTCAACTGCTGGCAACCCTCAAAATGATTTTGTTTCGCAATGACACATTCAACGTTTATTCGAGAAAATGCACTACATCCTAAAATATTTTGATTTTATTACCTATTTTACTTAATCGAAATTTTTTAAGCAGGTGGCAACTCTAACAAAAATATTTGCAGCGATCAGCTTTCTTAAGCACCTTCCATTTAATATTCATATTGTAATATTTAATTTAAAAAAAAAAAATTATTCAGCCAAAAAATTTCCAACAGCTGGCAATCCTTAACCCTTTCGCGCCGGAGTTTTTTTTCGGTTCCCAGACTACTTTTTCGGCATGACTTTTCAAAACGTTACAATAATGCTTAAAATAATGTGTTCTGCATACTTTAAAAATCCCTATGTCCTTTTTTATCCTGGGACATATTGTCCCAATAAGGTTTTATACTGGGATAATATGTCCCAATATGATGCATGAACACAAAATGTTGAAAAGGACATTAATTTTTAGTTTGCAAATTTATTTAGAAAACGGTTTTATTTTATTTTTTGCCGATAATTTGCTGATTTATGATAGGGAGAAAAGCAGTCAATATGTAAAAACTAAGCAATTACAATGAAAAGCATCAGAGTTTCGAAAAATCTCTTTTTCCACCACCTCTTGGATTTTCGGTTGATATCATTTACGGCTGATCTTTGATCGGCCAGGTCTACACCGCCCTTTATAGGGTTGTAGTCCAAAATAGCCAAAAAAAAGTTTATTTTTGCCATGCTTTTGTTTTCTGTCTAAATAACTTGTTTGTGACAGTTGAAAACTACAAGGAACTTCCATTCCAGCTTATTTGGAATTGGCTTTGTCTACGTACTTGTCGGAACTCGAAATCCGGTGTTTCCTTTCGATTCCGCATATATGTTTCGTTAATGATATTGAAGTGAAAATCGTTCGAATGCAATAACTACTTCCTTATCAGGGGTAGTCCTAGCTAATTTGGTAATAAACCTTTCTCCAAATGTGCCAGAAAGACTTTGAGTTAGGACCCTATTAGTTTTCTTCTCTCTATTGAGTTTTTATTCGCTGATTTGTGCATTGTGCAATGAAAATTCGCACAATTTTTGCAAAAAAACTTTCTAAGAACATTGAACTCGGAAGAACTCCGGGGTAAAGTTATCAGAAATTGGGGTTCTTTTTCGAAAAGAATTTGAAATTTAGGTTCAAAATTTACGTCTTCCATAAGGTTGTTCCAGGTAGCAATGGGGTCTGTTTCATTTGCGTCATCTTCAAATGGCTCATCTTCCTCTTCCGAATTTTCGCATACTTCGTCTTCTTCTTCTTCGACGGATTCAGAAAAACATCGCTGTCACCTTCACCAGGTTCTCTTATATTTTCATCTTCAGATGAAGTTGCTTCCAGAAGTAAAAAAATCTTCATTATAGGAACTTTCGTGCTGGCTATATATTCTTCAACATATGCTAAAAACGGTATTGGGACAAATAAATCCCATATAAAACACATATTGGGACAATATATCCCAAGACTTGAGAAATTATATAAAACTCGCCTTTTTTGGTATTTTTTATAGTGTTTTAGGTAGAATGTAGGCAGAAATTGGCAAAATCTATATACTATATTGCTTTAGACAACGTGGCTAACGGCAAAACCACATTTTTGACAGCTTTTGTCCTGCAAAATCGGCGAAATTTCCTAACATCTGCTAGAGTACTTGCCAATTGCTGCCAAATGGCAAAGGATAAACACGCGATGGGGGATTTTTATCATAAACAAAACCCAAATCTTTCATTGTGACATTTCAGATAGAGGTTTTTATTAATAAAACAAAAAGATATATGATTTTGAATGCAGCTGGGATATATTGTCCCAGTAGGCGCGAAAGGGTTAAACAATTTTTTTTTCGCAATGACAGTCATAACGTTTATCCCAAAAAATACACTATATGCTATAATAAGAGTATTTTTATTTTATTAATTTACCAAATCGACATTTTTCAAGAAGGTGGCAACCTAATTCTGTTTTTTTTTGTTTTCTTTTTTGCAAAAAATTATTCTGTATTTATAGGGAACAATCCGAAAAAGGAATTATTGCATCAGTTAAGCTGAAAGTCTGAGAACAGGAATGTAGCGTTGCATTTTAACGAAACCGAGCACTGGCTCTCAAACTGTCCAAGCTTTACAACTTTACTATACTCTCTCCACTTATCGCTTCTCGGCCAAAATGGCTTAGATGAAACCTGTCTAAACTGCATTTCAGTCTAAAAAAGTGAAGATTATCATGATGTTAACTACCTAAACAAACAACTGCAATAAATATTGACCCAACCAACCAGCGTGATATTTTCTTCAAGAAAATGTCGTCCTTGTAAGCAAAGCCTGGCCGCCATATCAGCGAAACTTGCGCTTGATATTTCCTCCTACGCGCATTTCCTTTTTCAACTCAATTCCCATTTAACGCCATTATACATATGTACATAAATTGCTTGCCATGCTCGCATTCTCACATTTATTGCTTGTTTATACAGCACTTGTGCCTTATTTCCGCATTTCCGTTGTAAATTATGCGCAATTTTCAATTTGAAAATTTCTCATGCAATGTTTTTCTGTATTTAATAGCATGACTACCCTACTTGACGGACCACTGAGTGTGTACTATATATCCTCTATTTTATTTTATTTTATTTTATTTTTTTTTGCATAAGTAGAGCGCTCCTACAGCCGTGCATTTCAATATCTAAACCACAACGTGCGCACACAATCCAAACAGGCCCGTAGCTAGGGAGGGCATTGTGGGGCAATGCCCTACCTTAAAATTAGAATGCCCTACCTTAAAAAGGCCAACAAGTGAGATTAATTTTATAATTACATTTTTGTCATAGTTTGAGATAAAAAATTATTTCGGTTGCAATGTATGATATGGAGAATCCACCCTGCATCACATATATAATTAAATAAGACCATCGAATTTTTGTCATTTGGTTAAAGGAATGGTTTATTCCGTCACTTGTCTGACAAAAACTAATCTCACTGTGAGCGAACAACACCAAAAGCGCGGAATTGATTACTAAGAGCCCGTGCACAATTGAATTCTACCTCGCTTTGCTTCAGAGTTTTGCTTTGACAGTTTCGTTCAGCATGTGCTTTTCAAAGGGACATGTTCACAATTGAGGTGAAGCGAGTAAAGCAAGGTATAAAGTTAGCCATGTTTCAACTTTTTTACACTTTGACAAACATCTCCCCTTGTGTGTGTGTGTGTATGTTTGTATATGTACACTTATTTTAGCGATTTCGCGCAATTTCGTGAGAAGTGAACAGAGAAAAGTAAAAAATAACATTCGAATAAGCGGAAAAAAGCAAATTCCCCAAATATCTTACCAAAAATCAGGTTTATAAATTAAAGCAAAGAAGTGAAGTGGAAATTATCAAAGTGTTAATTGTAGCAAGCATCTGGAAGTTCGCTTTGCTTTAAGGTTTTTTCTATCAAAGTTGGAGCAGACAAAGCCAATTGTGCACGGGCTCTAAGTGTGCTAATCAGTGATGCCGTATTGATACAATCGTATCAAATGTGATACTTTTTTAAGCCCAATATACGTAGATACTTTTTATTTTGACGTAGAACAAATTTGATACCTTTTTAATCAGCATCAAATAATTTTGATACAATTTAATCAAAATCAAAGAATATTAACCTATTCTTTTTCATTTTTAAGATTTTCTAAAAATTGTAACAACCTGTGTTTGCCGCGAAAAATATATATTGTGAAAGTCTTGAGAATACCAAAAATGGGCAACATTTTATCAAACTGCATAGTAGGCATCACTGCCCATGGCAGGCATGAGCACGGCTCACTAACACAGGTTAACTAACTAAACACCTGATTTTTTATTTCCACAGTATCCACAGAATACACAAACAATTTACATTAAATGATCTTGATCACTTCTTACGTGTTTTGTATATGGAGTTTTGAATTTTTTATGCTAACAATTATTTTAATAGCTTTTATGATTTTCTTGAATTAAATTGAATTCGAAAAATCTAAAATGATACCTATTATATAATAACTATAAGATAACTATTCATTATCTTTATATTTTTATATTGGTAAATGTAATAAAAAAAACGATGTCACGTTGAAAACACGAAAGCAGCTTATTTTAATCATTTTAATTTTTTTCAAACATTTTTCAGTGAAACGAAAAAAAAAAAAATTTTGTTATACGGGGTAAAAGCCCGAAAACAGCTTTTTTGATTAATTTAAGTTTTTTTTTTTTCAAAAAATTTTCGGTGATACGAAAAAACCATGAAAGTATCAATTTTTGTTACCAATTTTTTGAGGCTGCGGCAACACTGGTGCTAATCTAAAACATTTTACTCGATGGAAAAATGAGGTGTCTAAATTTTCTATGGTTATCGTTTAATCATTTTCGAGAGTTTTTTTCTCACCTTGACTTGCGTGCATACAGGCGACCCACATACCAAATTTAAATATCTCCACATCTCCACATCTAAATCTGGAAGCTGAACCATCTTGTTGGCTTATTCTCAATGAGTATTGCTTATGTACTATCACAATAATTATGTGTCAACAAATAGGTATTAAATGTACGGGGAAAATTTTCCAACAGTCTACCACGCGTTGAAAAAAAGTCATTGGGGATTGCAGAGGAGGTCCTTCTGATTCTAAATTCAAAAGTCCCGTCGACCGGAGATGTTTGTAAGTTGTAAAATTTATCAAACAAACCCCCAAAACTGCGTACGATTACCGAGGAAAGGCACTTATAAAAACATGCACATATGTATATATGTGTGTAGAACACTTTTTTCTTCGAAAGTCATTTTTCTCGGACCGTGGTTCCTTAATGTAAAGCCGTCCCTTTCGGTAAACAGATGGAAATCTGAGCCAATGTACGTCACTTATATATGTATGTGCTGATTTATTTTGGAAGCCATGCCTCGATGTAAGATTAATTGTGATATATTATTTACTTCCGCCCTACCTTAAACCAACGCTGCCCTACCTTAAATTTAAGTCTAGCTACGGCCCTGAATCCAAACCACATTCAAGCAGGCAGCACTTTTGTGGAAACGAAGTAGATTGCTGCAGGATGCATTGAAAGTGTCGAGGGATTTTAATCTAGTCGCTTTCTCGCTCTTCCTGTTCGTCCTTTTTAACCAACCAAATGAGTTTGCTGTTTTATCAGTTTTAGTGTCGGTTAGTCGCTTGGCTGACTGCCATATTGCCAATTGAAGTGCAAAAGCGCATTTATAATATAGAATTACCATCGCCCATTGTCCTTTAGTAGCTGTCTGTCGTCCAGAGCTTTGCTTTTTTGCTGCACATTTTTTTCGCTCTACTGCAACTCTTATCAGTGTCCCCCAACCTCGCTTCTACTTCAATATTATCGTACGAGGAGCGCAAGGAAATTGCAGAAATTGAGATGAAGTTGAATCTCATCAGCCAACAAGTATAAGTGTTATCAGCGCAGTTATCGCACGCAGTCCAGGCAAGGCAGGGCAGTGTGACAGGTCAGCTCGTGCCGTTGGGTGGATTTGTTTGTGTGTTGACTCCTTTGATCAGCGTTTCCTTGACTGTGGTTTTATTGCCATCAGATGACATTGCTTGCATAGCTATATAAAATATTTGCTGGTTTTTCTTTCTTCGTTTTTCATATAAAAGGCATTGTCCGGGCTCTCTTGACTCAGACCATATCACCGGCCGCCGGACCAGCTGTTAAATGAAGTTGAAAATATTTTTACAAGTCTGTCAAGCGTAGCAGGATATGTTGATGTTGATCATCTCTTTTATTTTCCTTTCAATTTGTGTAATATGTACGATGGCCACCGATATGAAAATGTTATTATTGTGCATGTTGATTGTGTGGAAAATGAAAATTAAATTAAGATGAGCAATCAATTTTATTTGTAGGGCGTTAAAAGTAGCAAAGGCAAGCGGTAAGTGGACGGCCACGGCGGTTGGCGTTGAAATTATTGCATGCGATTTTTTTGTTTTTCTTCGGAACAAAGTTTACAAAAACTATGAAAATTGCACTCTGGGGCCACATTAAATAAATAACCATTAAGCTTTTGGCAGCACGTAAGTATGTAGATGCTTTCGTGCAACAGCCACATTTATTGCTGCATACCTCGACTAGCTTCGCCCACATGAACAATTTGTTTTCATTCTATTTTTTTGTAAAAATATTTGTGTTTTTATAAGTTTACATAAATGGTACATACACTCGTACATATAAGAAAAGGTATAAACAAAACTTTCAGCTTTTATTGTTACTAAGAATACTTTTTTTATAATACTGAAAATTTGTTATTAACTATCAACTATCAAGTGTAAGTAACATAAACCATCTGAAGGAGTCGACTTGATCTTCTACGCCAATGAATGCTTGATCATAGTCACTGACACCGACATATGCTCTCGAATCAACAGCTATCTCCCTGATCTCTCCTCTTTCCTCGCAGCCCGTTTCCTAGAACTACAACCCACGAAGTCCGCCGCTACCATATTTAAGACATGGACGAAGGAGATAGGACTGGACTTAGGCATACGACTAGGGAATATAAACACCGTAAATAGCCCAAAGATTTTGGGTGTTGGTTCACTCCTTCTCCGCGCATACGATCGCGATTCATAACAAGGCCAAAGCCGCTCAAGTCGCTAGCCGGCATCACTTGGGGCAGAGACAGAGAATAGCAACATACAAAGTAATCGACCGGCCAGTCCTAAATTCTGCATCACCGGCGTGTCCGCTGGGGACTTCTAGATAGAACCCAATGGCGGGCTAGGAGAGACGCTGTAAGATACACAGTATCTCTTCATATGTCCACTTAAAACAACTAACTTAACCCCTTTGTCCATATGGACTAGCCCAAAAAACGCTGCCTCATTCCTGGGCCTCCCGTTAAGTCAGCCTGACGACAATCTGTGAGCTTATCATGCCGGCTAAGCAGGGCAAAAGTTTTTTAACACGAAAAATCAACTCACACCTCATTTTTATAGTCCAATAAATCACAGTGTGCTTGAAGCGAATTATTTTGGTGGAAAAATCACCACGAAAACGGTCTTTGGGGAAGTTTTAAGGACATTTTAAGTAACATTTTCCTGTTGTAACGAAAATCATCAAGGAGATACCTTCGAGGGGAATGCTTGCCGACAATTGTTAAAGCAAGCGGATGGATTAGATGATGTTGCTATCTACAAAGGAGTAGGTCGTTTGCGATTAATATCCATGGATCTCGTCGTCAATTGTTGTTTCGGAACTTCGAAAGTTGAGAAGATGAAACTAAGCGAGCTAATTGTTGATTTGGATCATATTGAAGATTGTGTCGAATTTATAAATGGAAATGGCTTAGGCATGACGTCCGAACAAGCAGGAGAAGCAATTCATCGTGAGTTCCTGAAATACTGGAATAAGTATAGAATTAATCTGATTGAAGATTCCTTATATTCAGTACAACTAAGAAGAGCTGTCATTGAATTTTCTTCTAATAACTTGTAAAAAATATTTTGGTATCTTTTAATTCATAGTTGCTGAATAAACGAATTAATAAGTTCATTTAAAAGAGATTAGATACACGCGATTCATTTTTTTTTGGAAATTCTCATATATAGGTGATATAATTTGTTAATGTTCAAGTTGACCGACATCTAGAGAGTGATTTTTCTCCTTTCCCAGCACAGTATTTTGAAAATTATGTGATATTTCAGGATTAATAAAAAATTTCAGTGGGTAAATAAAAAAATTCCCATAAAAAATGGAAAACTCGATTTTTCTCGGAAAGGGAATCAGCTAGGATTTTCATTACAACAGGAAAATGTTACTTAAAATGTCCTTAAAACTTCCCCAAAGACCGTTTTCGTCGTGACTTTTCCACCAAAATAATTCGCTTCTAGCACACTGTGAAATGTAGCTCACAAACTCTGTACTCAAAAATGTCCAAAGTTTTCAATAACTTTTTTAAATTATCTACCCGCATGTATAAAATATTTGACTCATTGTCATTCATTACTAATGAGCTATATTAACACCCACCCAGACATAACTCATGCAGTCATTTGGAGCCATTTAAATTGGCATGCAAGTGTGAATTGAATTGAATATTGTGAACAAACCCATTAAACTGCACACAGATAGATAAAGAGACAGTCCATAATCCATTTAAACCACTTAAACCATGTAAACCATTTCGCTTTTAGCCATTTCATTCATTTATTGGCTTATGCAATTTTTATTCATTTAATATTAAAGTCAAAAGGTTTGCAAAAATGAATTGCAGATTTTTATTTTATGCTGACCTAATAAATGGCGCTGAAGTCGGGCGGAAAAAAGCGCGCTGCATGCGGTTGAGTTGTTTTTTTTTTTCGTTTAATCAATTTATTTTTTGTGTGCATTTACTAGAGTCGCTTTTTCTTGCAAGCAATTTGGAGAAAAATACTAGTCAGCTTAGTGAATAATATGCAAAGCAACAACAAAAACGAAAACACAAACCACGAATACGGTTAAGCGAGTTGAGCAGAATGCGCTTAGCTGGTGGTCGACCAGAGTTGTAAAGTAAAGAATGAAGCTATTGTGAATAGAAAACTTCCACTAATATCGATGCTTGTAGCATAAACTTCAACCAACACACGCATCGTCTGATTTTATGCACTCGCTACGCCAGCGCACTCTACCGGAAACTAGCTCAACACAATCGAACTCTGCTGGTGAATGGAAAAAATACGAATCCTCCCTCCGAAGTCCTCTAAAATGGAGTGCTTATATAAAACTAAGAGTCTATTCACGCCTGCGACCAAATCAATTTAGTCGGGCTGGGCTGTAGTATGCTTTATTCGGCTGTAGTGTGAATACTTCCATGCATTCCCTTGCAAATCAAAGCCCGACTAAATCGATTTGGTCGCAAGTGTGAATAGAGTCAAAAATTAAAGTTTTGCAAGTTCGTGGGCGTTCTTTTGCAGGTCGCTTACAAGAAACATAGACTCATAGTTTTTTTTGTTTTTTTTTTTTTGCTAAAACATTGCAAATGGTTCATTTGACTACTGAGTTACGATCTCACTACCCGTTGCGCATTTTAAATAGAGCAAAATCATTTATTTGCAATTTGCATGGATTGTTCGTTGCTGAAATTATTGGAAATATTTACGCGTAGCTGTGTGCGGAATTGTTTATTTGTGTATAACACGGTTGTCCTCATAAAAATGAAGAATAATTAATTATTGTAATTAGCCCAATTGTGTTTTTTTTGGTAAATATGATATGATCACTGGGGTGGTTCAAAATTGCATGAAGAAAATAAAGTTCATCCGAAACCCGCAGAACAGCCTGCATTTCATGCGAATTTACTGAGTAAGTCTATTCTGAACATTTTGCCTTAACCCATTAGTGGTCGCCGTGCCAATTTGGGAACACCCAATGATATATTTTACATTTATTGTAGGTTGGCTTTGACCACTAATGGGTTAATACGAGTACCTATGTTAAAGTTTAGAGGACGCGCAAATGACTCCAAATTTCAGTCTCCTTTCTTGGCAAAACCAGCGTTATCTACCAATGCACACTGGTCTCATTTGTATAGAGAGTGGGACAAAACTCAATTTCTTGGAAACGGATGGACCTACCGAAACCAAATTTGGCACATTGGTGTCCCACTATACGACTCATCTTTCAGAAAAATTAAAAGCATATATGTTGTAATCCACGCCCACCACTAACGCTAGTTTACAGCAAAAAAAAAAAAACAAGAAAACCAGGAATGGGGGAGGATAGGAATTGACCTGCTGAGCTTGGAACTATTTTTTTTTTAATTTTTTGTATAGTTAGGTTTTTGAGATAACGGTAATTTTGTGTTTTTTTGTTATCACTTCATTCAAAAATTATTTTCTCTGGAGTTACAAATGCGATAAACGCAAGCAGTATCTCGGCAATTAAAATACGCTTCAAACGACATACAACTTGTAGTGGTCTATTAAAAACTCGCTGAGCAAAAGCTAGTCAAAGTCAAAATTTTGTGGATTTTTGGGATTTTTTTTTTATATTTTGATTTTCAAATTAAGTTTTTATAAAAAGTTGTAAAAACCATGAAAGTTTTATTACTTTAAAAATTGGCCCGTTTAATTGCAAAGACTTTAAGCGTAATATCAGAGAGATCCGATAAATATTTTATTTTTTGCGATTTTTTTCTTGCGAAACAAAAAGGATATTTTGGACGAAAAACTTGGTTAGGTGACTTAACTATGTGAAAACGACTTCATAGGTCAAAAGGACATTAGAAGAAAACATAGAGCTTCCAAAGACTAAACTAATGACATTTCGATTTTAAAAATCCGATGTTAAATAACAAAGTTACAATAAAAAAAATATTCCGCGATATTTCGCGGGACCAAACTCAATTACTCAGATTTTATCGAAAATAAAGTTTTATCGAAAACAGTCGATGTAAATATGTATAAAAATCGTAAAAGGGCAACAATATTTTGTATAGACTAGTTACATTTAATATGATATTTTAAGAAAAAGGGAAAAAAAGGGAAAAATGTATAAACAGGCTTCTTAAGAGAAGACTTGAAAGAACTCAAATCTGCTTATAAGACCTGGTCCAGAGTGGTCCTTAATTGTTAAAAGTTTAAATGAAAATGCTAATGCTTGAAAATTACGCTCATAGAAAAGCCAAGATTTCTTCATCTTGTATTTTGCTAAAAATAAATTGTTTTCACTGTTTTCTTTCGCTAAACCATGAAACATACGTTTTTCTTGCGTTTCCATAGTTATCCGCATTTTTTTTAGCACTCAAACTTGAAATATCGCAAAAATCATAATACACTTTTATTTACACAAACTTTTTCCAGAAAAAATTTTTTTCAAATGTGTTGACTTTAAATGAGCCAAAGTAACATTTAGTGGTGGCTATTGCGTATAGAAGAAGGTTTTCCATAAAATTCAATATATTTCCCACGGAAATGCATAACAGAAATTTATTTTTCAAGCACCAACGTTTTTGACTTTTGTGTATGGGGGCTGACCAGTGTGCAATGCCCTTTTTGGTTCAAAAATTGTAATAGATTTTCTTGTGAAGTCGAAAGAAAATTTGACACAAGAAAATTTGACACAAGAAAATTTCTTGACTATTTCTGGAGCTTTTTTTATATGGCACAAAAATAGCCTTGTTCCGCAATGAGTTGTTCAGTTTTACTTTTTGGACCACCAAAAATGGCAGTAATAGAAATTTCCAAAAATATTGCATCACCATCATCATTATTTTCTTATTCATTCCCTTCGTTCCTTAATAATTTCTGATGACTATCTTCTGCAAGCCTTTCGCACATCAAAGCTTTGTTAAGCTTGGTTGTTAACTAAATTCTTGAAAAAATAAATTTTCTTAAATTTTAAAGCATAATCGCGATAAAAAAAATATGTTGCAGACATTCTCACGTCAACACACAGAAAAGCGGCAAGCTATTTTTTGCAAACTTTCAAGCTGCCCGTAGCCTTAACTCCTACTTGGCCTTTCCGTGCTCTCAACTGCATAAGCATGACCTTTTTATTGTCCATCAACAACAAAAAAGTAGCATAAATACAAACACATATTATCTTGCTAACTTTGCCAATCTGTTTGCCTTTTATCCCTGCCAAAACCTCGCTATTGCTCTTATCCTTGCGAACCTCGTTATATTCGCTGTGCTTGTTATCGTTTTTTTATCTTTGTTGTCCTCGCTGACATGCTTGTAGCCTGCGGTTAATTTTTGGCATTCATGCAACAATCAACATATCCTTTAAATGTCAACTGAAGTGCTGCCGCCAATGCTATCCTGTCTGTTGACCGCATACTGCACGACTGGAGCCAAGGCTTTTTTCATACTTTCCCTCTATTGCTTATGCGCTTATCCCCCTAGCCACCTTTTTGTTGTCCTTTTCTTTTTTTCTGTCCTTCTATTTTAGTTTTCTTATATCTTTTTTACTCTTCCCATTTTCTTTCACGCTCAAGTTGCGCCATTAAAAACCATATTGTAATATTTACCTCCTACTTTTACTAACTTCCTATGAAGTATTATGCTAATACTTATATGAAAGTTGGTTTATGTGTTGCTTTTGCATTTTTTTCGCCTTCCTCATGCATAGACAAGCTCATAAAGAATGTATGTAATTACATACATACATATTTTTACCTCTAAGCGAATTTCTTGCTATTATTGTTTATCCCCGTTGTTATTGTTTTCCTTTATACTCATTTTGCCCTGCCTTCCATTTCCTCACATTTCATTTCTTATGAATTTTCCTTACTTGTTTCTTGTTTGTAGTGCTTCCTTGTTTTCTCCATGACAATTGTTCCTTTGGGGCACATTTTGCATGCAGAACCCAAGAGATAGAGAGCAATATACATACATATGTATACTATTTATTCCATGGAACGTGCACAACAAAACCACTAAAGCAATTGGATTTCTATTTCTTAGCAAAGCGCTGCCAAATCTCAAAAGGCAGCACCAAAAGGCTACCAGCCAGTCATGCATTGGTGGATTCTTATACCATGTCTCCATATAACGTGTTTCGCTCTTTTTTTCTGCATTCTGTCTCTCTCTCAATCTTGTTTCGACACGGAAACCTGTGCCGAAACTCGTCAATTTCCATACAAATTTCTGAGAGCGAGTGAAGATTGAAACACTGTTTCATTCTGAATAATCTTGCCAACCTCGATGATATCGATGTCTTCTCTAATTTTGTATCGAAAATCTATCGAAATCTCACACAGACCAAAACAAGGACGCAAAAATAAGCAAACATACAAACATTTAAGAAAGAGAAATGTCAAACTGAATCACGATTAGCCACGTGAAGACGAGTTATTAAGCGAGATGTTTTGCTACATGTTTCTCTGGTGAATCAAGTTATGTGGAGACGAATCAAGTTATGTGGAGACGGGCTTTTAGATAAGCAACAACAGCAGCAGCAGATGGTTTGCGGCATGAAATAAGCATGAGCGTTTGAGAAAAAGTAACCCATGAATTGTTGAATGGCACACACAACTTAAGCCATCAAAAATTCATGAGAGTTACCTGCTGTGTTTTGTTCTATATTTTGTTTTGCTTTTGCTTTTGTTTCGTTTTTTCTTTACCCAAGTGATTGCGAAATGTGCGTTGTGGGTTTTTCTTATTTCGATCTTGATATGGTACAAAGTTCTGGCTTAAAGCTACGTTTTTTCTTCTATGAGAATAAATATTTTCGCTGTACTGTTAAATTTTAGTCTCAGTCTTTGCCTTACGCTCGCTTTCAAGATTTGCATAGTCAGAAAAGTTAACGGATATCTAGATACTAAGCTCCCTCTTCTAATGAAAATACAGCTGTGAGTTTCAGGCTGAGCAAGTTCAATTTTTGCTGAAAAGTCACTCTTCTTGTTATAGGTACGTAAGTACAAACATTCTTAAAGAAGAAAGAAGGCGGTTTACATCTTTCTTTACTTGGAAGCTTAAGAGGGCTTTCTATTGCGATACCATCTTATATTACATGTTCAGTAACCTGGATGACTAGGCTTAACTCGAGCTGTAATTTCTTTTTTCTTCTCAAGTCTTCACAAAAGTCAAATAAATAGTTCAAAAAATAAGTGAATGGAATAATTAAACTTTTCAGAAATTCGCCCCTGAGACCCTAAATTTCATCAAATTTAATGGAGCCGTTTTCAAGATCCAGAACTAAAGTAAATCCGTCTCCCTTCGCCGCGGTACAGCTATCTATTCATGTGTTTCTCCCTTTCTTCTCCTCTTAGTTTTCCACTCCTTTTCACTTTACCTTTCCCTTGATTCCCCTTTCTTTTTCATTTCCATTTCCTGTTTTCCTTTTTCGTGTAATTTTTCCCCTTCCCTTTCCCTTCTCCAATGGCTTTCATTTACCACTACTTTTCTCTCCCCCTTCTATTTGTTCTCCTTTTCGTTCACCTACTCTCTCTCCTTCCCATTCCCATTCCATTTCCGTTCCTTTTTCCCTTTCCATTTCCCTCACTTTTCCTTTCAATTTGCCATTCCCATTCCACTAAATTCGTCATTCCTTTTCCTTTTCTCTTTCCTTTTAGTTTTCTCTTTCCCTTTCCTTTTCTTGTTCCCTTTCCCTTCGCCTTCTTTTTTATCTAAGAAGCTGGGCTGAGCATTACATCGGCGAGAGCTCTATATTGAAGTTCTGAGCTTTGCCTTTCATTTGATACCAATAGCTCTTAGAAACATTCCGAGGGTTCTCGGCCAAAGCCCTGCTCAGCACGTTTAATTTGATACAAATATCCCTCAGAAACATTCTGGGGTCATCCGCGGCCACATTTGATCCATACACTGGGAAGCCGACCTAGGAAAATAGTACCGCAGGAAATATGTACTTAGAGTATTGGTATATACGGTATTTAGAGGGAAGCCACCAGAACCAGAGTACTTTTTTGTAAGCCCTCAACGCGAGCCGCATTGTAATTTTTCTTTCACCTCCAAACAGATTGATTACAATTTCCGTTGGACAAGTCATGTCGTGTAGTGGATGAAGTTTCTCCGGCCCAGAAAGTACTTATTTCTGTCGAAACCCGTTAAGAGGCGGAAGAAAAGGGGAGACCTCCACTGCGTTGGTAAGATCAGATGAAGACTGTATGAAATAGAAACGACTGGCGCGCTTAATAAGAAGACGAAGAAGAAGAAGAAGAAGAAGAAGAAGAAGAAGATGAAGAATTTTAGAACTAGTGTAATTCTCTAATCGAGAGCGAGCCTTAAGAACTACACTAGACTTCTATGGGAAACTGATTAGAGAAAAAGAGTCAAAACTCAATGTCTTCGAAATATTTGCTACTTCTCATTAGAATGACATTACATTTCGAGTGTAGAACTATAATTTTCTCAATTGGAGAGAATTATGTATCCGTTTTTGTTTTGTTGAGAACGCTATGAATATTCGCTATCACCACGAGTCCTCCGCTAACGTTAGAGATTTGAAGATAGAGCGAGTTCTCGTGTCATTCTCTCGATCGATATTTAACCTCAGTATTTGTTGGGTCTTTGTGATCTTCTCTGATTGTGTCTGTCTTCATTCGCAGGTATTTATGCCAACATTTTTGCAAATGTCACACAGAACTAACATTCAAGTCTCACATTGCACCGGAATCTTACCAGTTTGCCACAACAGCAAATGTCAACCCACTCCATGGCTCCATCTACTCTTGTTCTCGTACGCAAATTTAAATTTTCATTGACTTAAATATTTAATGTAGTGTTTCGTAGTTGAAAAGTGTATATTGAATTTAGCATTCACGCAACTTTGTTGTCGTCGTTGCACCAATTTAATAGCTTTCAACTAACTACATGTGCTTAAGTGGCAAGTGGAGAAAAGGTGACGTAAAGAGCAGGCAGACAAGCGGCAGTGACTGCTTGAACGCTTAGCCAGAGGAGAGTATTTTGTTTGCAAGCTAAACTAAATCTATTTGTTTACTATAAATTGTTTGCTGTTGTTGTTGTTGTTATTTTTGTTTGTGTTGTTGTTGTTGTTATTTTCTCTACTCTACATTCTACATATTTTGCAAATTGTTGCTGGCAGCAGTAATTTTACGCTTAGTTTTGTATGGCTCGGCAGCTTTGACAGCTTGGGCTGCTTGGCAACTCTGCAGCTGCGCTGGACTAATCCCACTCAAGCTCTCAAGCTTGTATAATGTAATTTTCATATGGCCTTGGGATGGTTAATGGAATAATGAATGTGTGGCAAAGCAAAGGCAAAAAAAAAAAACAAACAAAAAAATAAAAAAAATAATAAGAATAAAAAAAACTAAAAAAATAAAAAAGGACAAAAATTGTATTGGAAATGCTATAGGATGAGCGGAAAGGCAGCTGAAGTTGAGTCTGAAAGTTAAGCAAGTGAAGCATAAAGGCCGCTTAGAAGAGGCCTGAGGAAGGTTAAGACGGTGAGAAGGATTATGAAAGCAACTTCGAAGTGCTTTAAGGCTAAAGTGGACTAAGCAAAAAAAAGAAAAAAAAAAAATAAAGGCAAGCTCAACAACTTTTTGGCGCAGAAGATTTGCGGCCGCTATTTGCCAGCAAAGGTTGGTATCGATACCGCCTTTTTGTTGTTATTATTTTTTAACCAATCAGTGAAAAATTTATGTATATATATATGCAAATGCCAAGAGCTGAGCAGCAACGTTGAGCAAAAATGCAAAAAAATGATTACAACACAAAAGCGATGAACAACAACGTTTATTTGCAGCAATTTGCAACATCAATGCAATGCAAAGCAATAATCATGCCCCATAGCCAATCGGTCACCATTGCAACGGCAGCGCAACTAATTTTACGAGTACATTGTCTGCTGATGATTGGATGAGCGCGTAGAAGGCAAAAGTGGCAAAGTTCACTTCAGAAAAACGCGCTAGTTCAAAGCTTGCGCAGAACTAGCTCATAAGAGACATGCACTCCATCTATACCAACTCAATGCTTTCAACTGTCTTTTCTTCAACACGTTGTGATGTCCTACGAGGTGGCAATTGACCATTTTTGCAAAAGTTTAGCACCCGTTTTGAGTTGTCTCTAATATCGGGAGTTATGTGGTAATTTAAAAATCAATAGTTCGAAGATAGTTTAAATCTTAAAACTTTTTTTTTTGTACTTTTATTGCACTTGTAAAAAAATTTCCCTTATTGGGAAATTTTGATTACTAGTAAAATTGCGTTAAATCAATTACTGTGACTAACCCAAGTTTAAGACAAATCATTTTATTAAATTAAAAAAAAAATCCCTTTTTGTGAAATTTAGGAAATTAGTATAATTGTGTAAAATTTGCTATGTTGACTTAGTAAGACTTGCGGGAAACGATTTTATTTAATTTTAATAAATTTTCCTTTTTGGGAAATTTTTTTTATTAGTAAAATTGCATTAAATAATCATTATGACTTACTGAAATATAAGGCAAACTATTTTATTACATTTTAAAAAAATGTCACTTTTTGAGGAATTTTGGAATTTAGTACAATTGTGTGAAATTTACTATTTTGACTTAGTAATGCTTGAGGGAACCGATTTTATTTAATTTAAAAAAATTCCTTTTTGGGAAATTTTTCTATCTGGGGTAGTTTTTTTTTTTAAATTTCGCGACTAGTTTAGACGTTTAAGCAAATAATTTTAGTTGATTAAAAAAAAGCTTTCCTTTTTGTGAAATTTTAAAATTAGTATAGTTGTGTAAAATTTGCCATTTTGACTTGGTAAAGCGTTAGAGAAATGACTTTATCTTATTTCAAAAAATTTCTATTTGGGAAATTTTCAATTGAGATATTTTTTTTTAATTTCAGCACTGTGACTTGCTTCGAAGTTTAGGCAAACAATTTTAGTTGGCTTTAGAAAAAATTTCCTTTTTGGGAAATTTTGGAAGTTAGCATAATTGTGTGAAATTTTTAGTAAAATCTAATAGAAACGATTTTATCTTATTTAAAAAAATTTCCTTTTTGGGAAATTTTTAATTACGGTAATTTGTATTTTAATTTTCGCCACTGTGACTTGCAAATAAATTTAGTTGATTTTGGATAAACCTCCCTTTCTAGCATTTTTTGTAACTTAGTACAATTCTGTGAAATTTACCATTTTGACTTAATAAAGTTTATTGCAAAGGATTTTATCTAATTTAAAAAAATCCTTTTTGGGAAATTTTAATCTGGAGTTTATTTTTTAATTTCTCTCCTGCGACTCGTTTAGAAGTTGAGGCAAACACCTTTATTTGATTTTAGAAAAATTTCCCTTTCCCGGAAATTTTGGAAATTAGTAAAATTGTGTGGAATTTGCCATTTTGACTTAGTACAGCTTGAAGGGAAACGATTTTTATCTGTATTTAAAAACTTCCCCTGCTGGGAATTTTTAATCTGGTGTCGTTTTTTTTTTAATTTCGCCACTATGGCTCATTTAGAAATTAAGGCAAGCAATTTTAGTTGCTTTTAGAAAAACTTCCCAGTTTTGAGCCAGTACTAGTGGCGCTTTGCGTGACCGTTCCTTATATTTGTTGCAGGGTTATTATACTGTAACTTATAACTGTCTCTCTGCCTTGCAACAAAATCTTCTTTTATATTGAAGCTTCCCTTCCCTCTTGCGTTAGCTGGAAAGCATCACTTAAACACTTTTTACTTCAAAGGTCTTAAAGCAAAGGGGGCAGTAAATGACTTATTGAGTTGCAAAATTTGTAAAAAAAATATAAAATTTTTAGCAAGACCTCATTGATGAAATATTATCGGATTTTTTTTATTATGACCCAGCAAAGTCTCACGCAAAAGCTGTGGATATTCCCACGAAATGCCTCTAATTTATGACAGCTTAAAATACTTACAAGTACTACGTGACTACGTGAATTTTCTACTGCTAACCCATATTTCAACACAAACAACACGCGAATATCTATTACGCCGATCAAAATAACAGAAATTCATAGCCATCAAAAGTGTATAAATTTACAAGATATTCGCATTAACTTCATTTGGCAACAAATTGCCAAATCACCAGTCGAACACTCACCCACTCACTTGAATTGCTAGCAGAAATCGTTGGTGATTCTTTGAAAATGATTTTGTTCTTTCCACAGCACAGCACATGAATTTGCGAAAAATAATAACTTAACATTATGCATAGAAAAACAAAAGAAAAGGAATATCACGCTTGCCTGGATGACTAGAGCAACGAAAGTAAGGAAAGAAAGCAGAGTAAAGGAAGCGGAAAGCAAAAAATTC
Source organism: Urophora cardui (assembly GCA_960531455.1). Taxonomy (NCBI): domain Eukaryota; kingdom Metazoa; phylum Arthropoda; class Insecta; order Diptera; family Tephritidae; genus Urophora; species Urophora cardui. Next base: position 130,827,044 of record OY482673.1, read on the forward strand.
ACGCTAAAAGAAAATTGCCGGTAAAGCGCATGCGCAACCTTTTTCTTGGGTAGTCAACGGAGGGACTTCTACTTCTCTAGCTTTTTGCAGCCAGAGCAACGTGCTGCCGCCATTAAATTTGTGTTCATCAGCGTCAGCACCAAATCATGATAAGCGCGAGGTGACTTAAGGTAAAGCCAAACTAAGTATGGTAAAATAAGAGCAAGAAAGAAAAGAAAACTGCTCTCTGATCAACTAAATCGAACCTCAATAACAACTGCCCGTTGGTTGCTTGCTTGGCTGTTTGTTTATTTAGTTTTGCTTGGCCATCAAAATAGCGGGCAAATAACCATAAAGATTGTAATTTAAGTCAAAGCCAAAACAAACTATAAAACGCCTTCAATATGTAATTGAACGCGTGTGGTGGCGTTGAATTGAACTTCATGGCAGCGCAGCATAGCGTTGGGTGGGTGATTGGTTAGTGTGCCTACTGCGACCGTTACCCAGAATGTGTGCTTGAAAAATTTTTGTTTTTGTTTTTAATATTCTTAGCAAGCCGCTCAAATGTTGAATGAAATTGACAGTCAACAGTGACAGTGCTCGGACTTAAGAATTTTGATTTTCACCACAGCAAAAGGTTAATTTCACCATAATATGAGAGAAATTTGATTTATAATTTTGTAAAACTCCAGTGTCCTGGTTTTGAAGGGTTTAGAAGTTGCTTAGACTATCAGAACCTAGGAAAATGTTATTCCCTTGTAACAGGTAAGATTTTCTCAATCCGAAGTTTGATCCAAGATGCAGGCGATTTGTTCAACTAAACCCATTGCTAGAGACTGGCTTCATGCTACGCTGGTTTTCGGCGGCAAGTGTTAGTTAGCAATATTCGTGATTCAGACTAGAAATTCAATTGAGAAAGAAAGCCGCTGAAATGTTGTTCAAATTAATAGCAACCGGTGGTGGCCGTGCAACATAGTTCTCGGCACTTTAGTATTTTAGCTCCAAAATGTGGTCACGTAAAATTTAGAAGTTAATAGACTGTCACATTCTAAGAGAATTTACTTTGTATAGGTTCATTTAAAATTCCAGGTCCAATAAAAAATGTGAGACAGGTGACTTAGTGTGGCAACAGTTTGGGATAGTGATCAATAATTCGACAGTTAAGTACGTACTGATATTAAACACCTGAATGGTATTTATTTAAGTTCTGCATGGTATTTCCAGAAGAAGGTTTTTCAAAGCTTTAACACATGTCCAAAATATTTCGTGGGATGAAGTACATGTTTGTTTTTAAAGAGATGTTGGAGAAAGTGACTAAAAGATTTTAATTGATGATGGAATGTGGTAAACACATATAAAACAGCTAACCACATTCGAAGCACACAGCAAAGTATATTGAAGTAAAAAACGAGTAATTTTTAGGTTAACTGTTTACTGGACTTTATTTTACTTATAAATTGCTCTTTTAAGGAGTTGATATGGACCTTTTACGTGTTAGATCCGGAAGCTTTTTGGATCTCTGAAAACATTCATAAGGGAGTATTTAAAGAACACCTTTTTGTTTGATATATTTTAAAATTTAAATTTCTCTGTCGGGCTTCTCTTTGGCTTGGCTTGCAAAAATTGGGCTGAAAACATGAAGGCATTTTTTTTGTGATGAGTTTGTTTAAATTTTTGTTCTGCGTGAATTGCAAAATAATTAAGTAACGTCCTTGGAGGCAGTTTTATTCAAAAGTATTCTAAGCAGAAATTTCGCTCGGTGCTTGGGAATATGTAGAATGCATTGGATTTGCTTAGAACCGGACTAAGAAACCTGGAAAAGATTCCGAGTAATCCATGGGCCAATCTGTATTAGTGGAGTAATCCACAAAGGACCACATTGCAAACATAATAATTGAGACCAAGTTAACATTGCAATGTCATGGAAATTGACCATATAATTCACATATGTGTGTATGCTCCATTCCCATATAAAGTACATGTTGCAGTCCTATGACATTACCATGTTAATTTTACTATTAGTCTAAAATACGAAAGAACAAATATATCCCCTCATCTGTTATTTACCAATGGACAGTGGTAACTGACAGTTCCTAAGCATATTAACACATCGCACATAGGTTTCCTAGCTAAAACGCGTACGAAAAGTACTAAATATTTAAAACAAAAACTAAAATTTTTAGGTATCCTCCCCTTTTCTGTTATATAAAACAACGATACACCAGACGAAAGACGGCAATTAGGAGAGTTCAAAAAACATGGGTTGCCTATCGAAATCTGGGGCAAACTGGAGGGTTGCCAGCTTTGAAAAGTGCAAAAAAATAGGTTTTCTCCCCTTTTATGTTATTTAAAAAAACGATACACCGGAAGAAAGAGGGCAATGAGGAGAGTCCAAAAAACATGGGTTGCCTATCAAAATCTGGGGCAAACTGGAGGGCTGCCAGCTTTGAAAAGTGCAAAAAAATAGGTTTTCTCCCCTTTTCTGTTATTTAAAAAAACGATACACCAGACGAAAGAGGGCAATGTGGAGAGTCCAAAAAACATGGGTTGCCTATCAAAATCTGGGGCAAACTGGAGGGTTGCCAGCTTTGAAAAGTGCAAAAAAATAGGTTATCTCCCCTTTTATGTTATTTAAAAAAACGATACACCAGATGAAAGAGGGCAATTAGGAGAGCTTAAAAAACATGGGTTGCCTATCAAAATCTGGGGCAAACTGGAGGGTTGCCAGCTTTGAAAAGTGCAAAAAAATAGGTTATCTCCCCTTTTATGTTATTTAAAAAAACGATACACCAGACGAAAGAGGGCAATGAGGAGAGTCCAAAAAACATGGGTTGCCTATCAAAATCTGGGGCAAACTGGAGGGTTGCCAGCTTTGAAAAGTGCAAAAAAATAGGTTTTCTCCCCTTTTCTGTTATTTAAAAAAACGATACACCGGACGAAAGAGGGCAATGAGGAGAGTCCAAAAAACATGGGTTGCCTATTAAAATCTGGGGCAAACTGGAGGGTTGCCAGCTTTGAAAAGTGCAAAAAAATAGGTTATCTCCCCTTTTATGTTATTTAAAAAAACGATACACCAGATGAAAGAGGGCAATTAGGAGAGCTCAAAAAACATGGGTTGCCTATCAAAATCTGGGGCAAACAGGAGGGTTGCCAGCTTTGAAAAGTGCAAAAAAATAGGTTTTCGCCCCTTTTATGTTATTTAAAAAAACGATACACCGGATAAAAGAGGGCAATTAGGAGAGTTCAAAAAACATGGGTTGCCTTTCAAAATCCGGGGCAAACTGGAGGGTTGCCAGCTTTGAAAAGTGCCTGAGTGATTTCTAAATAAAGGAAAAAAAGGGTTAAATACATATCGTATAGAAATATGTTGTTAGGAAACATATAGTAAAATTTCACGAGCTTTAATTTCCTGGAATACGTTAACCCGCTAACACCTCTACGAAAGGGTCGTTTTGACCCCCTTTTTTTAAAGTCCGAAAAAAATACTATTTTGAAGATCGATAGAGGGTTGAAATATTCTAGAAAATTATTGGCCATAAAATTTCACTAGGGGTCTCCTCAGACAAAATCTTTGTATAAATAACCCACAAGACCACAGAAAGCAAAAAACATATTCCTTTGTATTATTTCAAGTAAAAACAAAGAAATATGTTTTTTGCTTTCTGTGGTATTGTGGGTTATTTATATAAAGATTTTGTCTGAGGAGACCCCTAGTGAAATTTTATGGCCAATAATTTTCTAGAATATTTCAACCCTCTATCGGCCTTCAAAATAGTATTTTTTTCGGACTTTAAAAAAAGGGGGGTCAAAACGACCCTTTCGTAGAGGTGTTAGCGGGTTAACGTATTCCACGAAATTAAAGTTCGTGAAATTTTACTATATGTTTCCTAACAACATATTTCTATACGATATGTATTTAACCGTTTTTTCCTTTATTTAGAAATCACTCAGGCACTTTTCAAGGCTGGCAACCCTCCAGTTTGCCCCGGATTTTGATAGGCAACCCATGTTTTTTGAACTCTCCTAATTGCCCTCTTTTATCCGGTGTATCGTTTTTTTAAATAACATAAAAGGGGCGAAAACCTATTTTTTTGCACTTTTCAAAGCTGGCAACCCTCCTGTTTGCCCCAGATTTTGATAGGCAACCCATGTTTTTTGAACTCTCCTAATTGCCCTCTTTTATCCGGTGTATCGTTTTTTTAAATAACATAAAAGGGGCGAAACCCTATTTTTTTGCACTTTTCAAAGCTGGCAACCCTCCTGTTTGCCCCAGATTTTGATAGGCAACCCATGTTTTTTGAACTCTCCTAATTGCCGTATTTCGTCTGGTGTATCGTTTTTTTAAATAACAGAAAAGGGGAGTATACCTAAAAATTTTAGTTTTTGTTTTAAATATTTAGTACCTTTCGTACGCGTTTTAGCTAGGCAACCCATGTGCGATGTGTTAATATGCTTAGGAACTGTCAGTTACCACTGTCCATTGGTAAATAACAGATGAGGGGATATATTTGTTCTGTCGTATCTCGGACTATATATTTTTTTATATGAAATGGGGTCCAATGTGTTTTTTTTTTGAAGGGAAGTCTCCTATGACAGACACAACTAAAAGCAATGCCGCTTGAAAAAAAAATCACCACATTTAAACTCATCACACCACAAAATCTTGCTTCAAGTTCGAACACTGCTCAGCGATAATACATGCTGTATGACGAGTGGAAGACAAAGGGGTTGCACATTGAATGGCATTCTAAAGAAGAAGCAGAGCTTTTCCCCAGAGCGCGCTTGACATACAAGCAAGCTAAGCAGCAAGCAATCGATATTGTGCCGAATTGAGGTTGCGCGCTGGAAGTTCGAAAGGTGCCAGCGTAGATAGATTCTAATATGGCCTAAAGCATGGTATTACTCAGAACTATAGAAAATAACTGGGTAAATAAATAAGAAATTTTCTTGCAACTTAAATGCTTTTTTTGCGTTTTTTTGTTTGAGAAACTTTGCGAGGCTGCTGGGCAGTCATATTATGGCGCATTCGCAGTGCAGCGAAAAAAAAATGGAAGCAAGGCGAAGAAAGCAGCCAAAAGGTCGTGAAGTTCGATGAAAAAAGAAAATAAACAACAACAACAATTTTACGTACTTTTGTACTGGCGAGCCGGAACTATAATAAAAAAAGTTAAGAACTTAATGGGAGCCAAGCAAGTTTATGGCCAGCATTGATACCCTTTTGTCTGCACCTTAGACAAATGAAGAAAAAATAATAAGAAAAACTAGATAAAAGAAGTAGACAACAACAACAAACACGGAGAACTAGACACCTCCAATGACAGCCGCTAGCACAAGCATTGAGAATGTGAGAAAAAGTTTCGGTTGTGCGGTGGGTTGCCGTTGGCGATGGCGGTGACTCGCTGACTAGGCGAATGAACAAACGTTGAACGACGCGACGCGGTCGGTTGATTTTGCGCGGGTGATAAAAAGCGTGGCTCACGTTTTCCGCACCTAGAACAACAAAAAAAAGCAACAGTGCAATTTGGAAAAAAGCAAACAAAAAAAGAAAATCAAGAGAATCAAACATGAAAAAAAAGAAGAAAAGGAAAATTCGAAAAGAAATTGGTTGCAGAAAGCTATAAAAAGCAAAGAAGAGAGGAAAGAAGAGAGGAAAACTACAGCAAGAACAAAATAGTGTGGCAGGAAGGTAGACAGATTAGGGGCATTGAGTGACCGTAGCTAACATATTTCTGGCTACTAAAGTTGGATTTTCAACAAAAAATATGTATGTATGTATGTAGCAACTAGCTTATTCCACTCCCATATAAATCGAGATGTACTCGTTGTTGCCCCCAAAAAACAATGCGCTTAAGTTCAATTATAGCGGAAAGCTGGCAAAAGTTCAATTTCGAGGGCAACGCCAAAAATCCAACGTATAATAAAAGCTGTGGCATAAATAATTGCAAAGCACAGCTATGTTGCCCTAAAGATGAAGTAGTAAGTGATATTGTGATGTGGTGATGTTATTGAGCGGGCATTAAAAAGTGTGACAGGAAAAGGTCAGCGGGTAGTATTTTTTCCTAGAAATATATTAACCCTTGCTGAATAGTAGAAAATAAACGAAATTAATAAGTGCTAGCTACTTTACCTCAACCTTACCTTACTTACTCGGTCAATGAAAAATCACACTTAATATTTTTGCGTACCACAATGGTATGATTTTTTGATGAAAAATTTTGGCCAAAAGGGGAAATTTTTAAAGGAAGGGTTTTTTTTTTAATTTTTATACACAGCCGTATTATAAAAATCATTTTTTGATGAAAAACTAATTTTTATTAAAATTTCCCACACGGGAAATTTTTACTTAAAAAGGTTTTGTGAAAGTTTTGCCCATAACCACCTTACAAAAAACGATTTTGATGAAAAATTTAGATTTACTTAAAATTTCCTAAAAAAGGGAAATTTCAAAATAAGTTTTTTTTTATTTTTTAGCGAAATTTTTAAAACAAAGGTTTTTTTAAGTTTTGTACAAAGCCAGAAAAGGAAAATTTTTAAATGGCGATTGTTTTGAAATTTTTATTGGGAAATTTTTAAAAGAAAGTTTTTCTAATTTTTCTGTACAGTTACATTATAGAAAAATATTCGGTGATGAAAAACTAATCTTCATTAAAATTTATCATAGCGGAAAATTTAGGGTTTTCTAAAATTTACCAAAAAAGGGAAATTTTTAACTTTTTTTTTTTTTTAATTTTGACACATTAGATACTCAGCTGTATGTTTTCATTGTTTGTTTGCGTTTGATGGATTTTATATAAAGCGAGTGCTGCATAAAGTGGGCGTAGCCACGCCCATTTCCAAAATTTTTATCAGTCATGCAACTAAGCATATGAATATTATTCTTTGTGCAAAATTTCATTCCTTTATGACTTCCAGTTACAAAGATGTCACGTTACAAATTTCCAAAGCGTGTTCCAGTATTATCTTTGTTAAAAAGTAGGCGTGGTCATAAACCGATTTCGATAAATTTTTGCGTGTCTATTAATACAAGTTATAGCCTATAAACCAAGCTTCGTCATAATATCTCAATTATTTGTTGAGTTATAGGCTAAGAAATCTCGTAGATTCCTTTGTCTAAAAAGAGGCGATGCCACTCCCATTTTCCAAAATTTTTCTATTTTTTGTTTCCGGTCTATTGTAGAAATCATACCACAAAATTTCAATGAATTATCTTTACATTTGACAAAGATATCGTTTAAATGTTTTTATTAGGTCCCTTTATAGTTCCCATATATAAAAGTGGGCGTGGTCGTCAACCGGTTCTCTAAAATTTTGAACATGTATTACCACAAGTAATAAAAGTGTACACACCAAGTTTCGTCATTATATCTCAATTATTTGTCGAGTTATAGGCTAAGAAATCTCGTATATTCCTGCTTCTAAAAGGAGGCGGTGCCACGCCCATTTTCCAAAATTTTTACGGTTTTTGTCTTGCGTTCGTAGTTAGACTCCTGCCATAAAATTTTAATGATATATCTTTATATTTGACAGAGATATCGCTTAAAATGTTTTTATTAGGTCACTTTATAAGACCCATATATAAAAGCGGGCGTGGCCGTCAACCGATTTTAACTATTTTCCGTCCAAACGTTTGCGTAAGTAAGTAAATCGCGCGTACCAAATTTCGTGGATATATCTTCAATGGTTTCTGAGTTATGACATATAAAACTTTCAAGGTTTGACCCTTAACCCTAGAACCATAACGATATTTCATACTACGTTATTACTAATGTACGTAAATTTTACGTAGTGATTAGAATCCGCCTAATACAACTCTCATTGTTCTCCATTTTGCAGCCAAAGTTGATTACACTACTTTACAAATGGTTAATTTGAATAAAATACCAAGAAATTCCTGATCTCAAAACTTTTTTTTGATTTTTTTGTGGTTATACATATGATAATGCGTAATTTTGTGTTTTTCTGGGTATCACTTCATTCAAAAGTATTTTTCGCTAAAGTTACAAGAGCGATAATCACAAGCAGTACCTCGTTCGAAAGGAAATTAAAATACGCTTCCAATGACATACAACTTGTAGCGGTTGAACAAAACCTCGCTGAGCGATAGCTGGTCAAAATTTTTTTAATTTCTTGCGATTTTTTTTTTAATTTTTTTATTAATTTTTGTTCCAGGTCCAGAGATATAGGTCAAAACGTGGACCCGGATGACCCCGGAATTTTTTTGAGCAATATTGATATAAAAAGAAAGGCTTTGAGCAGGGCTTCTACATGGAGCTGTACTCATTATGATTCCTAGGTTGGGTCCCCAGATATGGGTCAAAATGTGGACCCGGATGACCCCGGAACGTTTCTGAGCAATAATAATATAATATACTGTCGCGTTATAAAAAAATTACATGAGCATATTACACTTTCATATTAAATACCATATCCTATTTTTTCGCTTATTACTAACTATACGTAAATTTTACGTATAGGGATTTGCGCCAATCGCTCTCACACCTTCAAATGACAACTTTTGTTGTACTTTTATATTCGTGTATACGTAAAAATACATGCTGCAAGCACTGCCGGAGTTAGGTAGCGTTACAGTATGTTATACTTGTGCATTCACAATTTGAAAATTCTATATACGTAAAATTTACGTACATTATGATTCTAGGGTTAATAAGTGGGCGTGGCACCGCCCATTTTCCAAAATTTCTTCAAATTTCTTCCTATGGGCCTGAGCTCAGCACGTGGGTAAAATTTCATCGCTCCAGCTATATTAGTGACTGAGATACCAAATTTCCGATTTTTTCTATATAGGAAAAGTGGGCGTGGTCATGGTCCGATTTAGCCCATTTTCAATACCAACCGTCCCAGTCTCGATACCAACTTGCATTTCAAATTTCATCAAAATATCTAAATTTTTGCGCGAGTTAGAGTGTTTACAGACGGACGGACAGACGGACGGACAGACGGACGGACGGACGGACATGGCTCAATCGATTTCTCTTTTCACCCTGATCATTTTGATATATATAAGTCTATATCTATCTCGATTATTTCATTCTGTTACAATCCACCGTTATGTGATTAAAACTATAATACTCTGTGTACTAGTACAGCTGAGTATAAAAACATTTTGTAATGAAAAACTAATTTTCATTGTAATTTCCGATAAGGGAAATTTTTACTTAAAAGGGTTTTTTGAAAGTTTTGCTCACAGCTGCGTTATGAGAAACGATTTTGATGAAAAATTCAGATTTTCATAAAATTTCCCAAAAGGGGGAATTTCTAAATATTTTTTTATAATTTTTTTTTTTGGGAAATTTTTAAAAGATAAGTTTTGTACATAGCTACGTTTCAAAAAAAAAAAAAAACATTTTGTAACGAAAAACTAATTTTTATCAAAATTTCTCATAAGGGAAATTTTTATTTATAAGGGTTTTTTTTAAGTTTTACACATAATCACGTTATTAGAAGCGATTTCGATGAAAAATTTCGATTTTGATAAAAAATCTCGATTATACTAAAATTTCCCAAAAGAGGGAAATTTTTAAATAACGTTTTTTTTAAACGTTTACACATAATCATGCAATGCGTCGCCAAAGCAGAAATGATATCAAATTAATTTTTAGTTTTTTTATGGCTCAAAAGGGTTAAGTACAATATGTGTGTACATACATACATATTTAGGTATCTGCTGCCTTCAAGCAATATTGATGGCTCTAGTAACTGGTACCGAGCTTTGTTTTTTTTTAGAACTAATCACTTCGAAAGCGAACTTTTTTGTGTTGCTGGCAACGTGAGAACCTTCAAAATTAAAAAAATGCTTTAATGCAAATTTATTCAGCGTAAAAATGGGCCAATGCCTGCCACGCCAACGCATTCGTTATAGTACATAGTATGTATGTATGTATGTGTGTACCACAAATAAATAAAACATACAATTGAACTCTTAATGCAGCGGTTTATGTATAGGCATTTATACGTTTCGAATTAGTGTCATGGCGCAGCATTTTTCTCAAACATGATTTTTTTAACGAATTCGTTTAAGTTTATCGCTTGTGTGCGCTTTGTGTTGCATTCGTCATGGCTCTTTGAGAGTAAACACGATTTGTGCAACAAAAAGAATTAATCGCATTGTGGAAATATACAATAATAAATAACAAAAAAAATAATAAAACACCAAAATCAAACAAGTAAATTAAGAAATAAAAAACAAAAATAAAACAAAACCAAAAACAAAAAAAAATATTTACAACTCGGACAAGTTTAAAGGCCAATGGCAAAATGCGAATTTGTGTCGATTTTATGTAGTGCGAATATATTTTTGTGGTTGTTTTAGCTTATTTGTTTTTATCTTATTTGTTTTTTGTCTCATTTATTTTTGTGTTTTTTGTAATGATCTTTCATTTTGTTGTTATTGTTGTATTTGTTGTCTAACAAAACGTGTCTTGTTGCAAATGCATAATCGCGCACCACTGTTGTATGCTGAAAAATTATTGAGCTGGAAAACGTTTAGTGTTTTGAGTCGCAATCGCCTTTCAGCGCCACTGCCCATTTCAGCAACTCAAATGAAATTGTAGCAATTGTGTTAGACATTAATAAAGTTTGTAGTTGTTGTTATGTTTTGAATTTGTAAATTTGTAGATAAGAGTGTTTGGAGTTTATCTTTAAGCAAAAGAAAAATGTAACAGAAAAATTTACATACGATCGCAAATTGAACAAATCACATGACAACCTACTACGAGTATAAGAAAAAAAAACTGTAAAAAATCAAGAGCACTATTGAGAAACTTACCTTTCTTTTAGAAAAATAAAACAAACTGTGAGTTGAAACTTTAAGAAGTTTCTTATAAGTTTCGTTGAGGAGTTGCTTTCCATTCGCTCTCTTCAACGAAGTTCTTTGACCGGATCACTAATACAAATGTTTCTGCAATCAATAACCGCCCATTCATTCAACTAACAAACAAATTCAGTCTCAAAATCCACTTTTTATTATTCAAAAACGTTTCTAAAATTTTAAGCACAAAAACAATGACAGCAGAGTTGCAAAACGCCAACCAGCAATGAAAACCAGCAACGCCAAACGCATAAAACCAAAACCAGTAAATTGTAATGAAATGAAATTCTTAGAGATTTTCGCGTTTTTTTACAAGCTTTTATTTAACTTCACTTTTTTTTCTTTGTAAGTCGTAAACTCTAAGCAACTGAGCAATAAAATGCGTTGACTATGAAACAAAGTGAAGGAAAATATGGCACTTAAAACAAGTTTGATACTTTTATGAATAGATAGTAATACATACAGACATACATACATACATACATACATATGTACATATATAAGTATTTGCGAGTACTTAGTAATAATCTGTTGCTGTTTGCTGGCCATTAAAAATGTGCACGTACAAATTTTTATTAATTCAAAGACACGCAAAAGTTGCAGAGCAATGCGGCGCCGCGGGAACATAAAAAAAATGAAAACGTGCCGCAAAGTGGAGATATTAAATTTTGAAGTTTTTAGTGAAAATGTTGTTGATAATGAACTGAGAGGCTTCTTTTGTATGTGAATAACCAACTAATGAAATTATTCAGCTGATCAGAGCTGACAACATATTCAGTCAAGTACCTAGACTAGACATCGTCCAAATAACAATAAAAAATACTGGCGCAGATATAACCTGCCGAGTTTTAGGCTGAGAGGAAATGAGAGGGCGGATTTTCCTTTCTTGAAAAACAAATAATTCCCGCGGGCGTTATTTCGTTTTATCCATGGGCTTTATTTCTCTTTCGGAAGGGCAATTAAGCCCGCAGCCGGGCTTTTTTTAAATATGGGTGTATTAGGAAAAAAGCGCCGCGGCGCAAAAATTGGAATCGCGCGATTTTTTATTCCAATTTTTCGCCTGCGGCGCTTTTGCCACTAATACACCATAATTAAAAAAAAAAAACCGTCTGCGGGCTTAATTGCCCTTTCGAAAGGGAAATAAAGCCCACCTCGCCGAATAGGGCGCGCGGGCGTTCTTTCCCTTTCTGAATGGAAATAAAACCCACGGGTTTAATTTCGTTTTATTCGCAGGCGTTAATTCCACGGGCGTTATTTCACTGCAGCATCTACTCATACTTCTTAGAGCAGACTGGCTGTCGGCACCGTCTTACACCATGTCATATATTACTCGGGGACATCTTCTCTGTAAATGTCCAGCTTTTGGCAGATTCCGCCTTAACTGTCTCTCGTCCCTATAAGGTATTGCGGATCAGGAAATAGGTGCACAAAATACTAAAACAAGCTCAGGACTTTCTATTCTCGAGATTCGTACACCATAGTATACACAAATTTCAAGGTCGAGTTCGGAAACAAGGACAGTTCCTGCGCACTATATACTAGAGCTTATGATTTCTCGAGTTCGAGCGAGACGAGATTCTCGAATCTCGAAAATCTCGAAAGGCTCGCGAGCTTCTCGACATTCAACTACATCGCAGAAATAGCGGTATAAGCACACTATGCTGTTTCGTTGCTTGTTCTGCTTGTATGTACTTACATGTGTATGAATATGTGCCATTTACGCCATTCCCACGTTTATTTCACAAAATTTCGAGTGAAATACAATTAGAACTTCATAATATAAAATTTCTTCTTTCTAATGACATACGAGAAATTTTCGATATTCATATTTTTTTGACACAATACACAAAATATGTTATCGAGAAATCCGAGAAACGCGATTTAATCGAGAACCCGAGTCTCGGTTTTCTCGATCCTCGAATTTCTCGACACTGCTCGGGATCGAATCGTAAGCCCTACTATATACATCGTGCTGAGTTGAGTTGAGGGGCTTCTTATACCCTCAGAAATAACGTCATTGAGTTCCGAGAAAGCCTTGCCAAGAAATTTCATTCTGCCTAGGCAGTGCGAAAGACACTCGCATAGCAGGTGCTCCACCATATCCTCCGCTCCAGTAAGATTACAGCAGCGACACAGAGTGTTATGAGCCAATCTCAATCGGGCCGCGTGGGTATCAATAGCGCAATATCCCGTGAATATACCATAGCTAAGTGGAAAATGTCCATCCTGTCTATCTTTAGCATAGCTAAGGAATGCATCTCATCTTGATAAGGCCACAGACTTCTGCAGATCCTGCAGATCTGCAACCGTTTCCAAATTGTTTTAGCCTTCTCAAATCAGTGGCCCTTGATGACGTTCAGGAGTGCAAGACTCTCCCACGCTTCTGCTATATTAAAAGAAGACTCCTGCGTGGACAGCTCATCAGCCATTTCGTTTCCCTAGCTGTAGCGATGCCCCGTAACCTAGATAAGAGAAGCGCTATGTCGATTTGCTAAGCTCATGGCCCACTTCCTACTCTGCCCGACCAGGCCTGATGAAACCGTTGCAGATCCCAGAGCCTTTAGAGCCGCCTGACTATACGAAAAAAGCTATCCTGTTTCCGACACCGGCACTTGCCGTTGCAAGTAGAACCCTGCAAGCCTGCTGTATGGCGAAAACTTCTGTTTGAAAAACGCTTGCCGTGCCGGCAGCCCTCATTGATATGGAAGTGTCCGGCTGACTTGCGAAGATACCCGCTCCCACTTTGCATTTCATTTTTGATCCATCCGTGAAAACTGAAACATCGAAGCTCTGAGCGAGTTTACCATCTTCCCATTCCTTCCTGGATGAAAAGACAATCTCATTGTTTGTATCGAAGACTGTTATCGGACAGATGTAGCCTGTTTTCGTATTGAACTTACTCACTTACTATTTTTATGATACTTACTTTATTCCTTTGCTTTATTTTAATCTCCCTCTCTCTCTCTCTCTTCCTTCCACTTTCAACTTTGCTTCTACTTTCTTTTCATCACCACTTCCTTTTTTTTCATCACTTGTATTAAGTTGAGCGCGCTCCACTTGCAACGCGCCATGCAGCATGCAACATCATAAAAATGCGCACAGTTTTGGTTGGCTTAATAAAATGAATAGAAAATTATTACGCTCACATAAATGTGTGAGAGATTCACACAGCAGCAGCCAGCAATACTTACTTGCGAATTAATAAAAATAAGAAAGTACTTGTGTTGTGATAAAATAACAAAAGCTAAATACCAGTTCATGTGATTTTCAAGCTATTTTAATTGAATTAAGTCAATTGCGTGGCAAACCAAATTTACTTACATATTTGGAGTGTTTTACTAAGTGTTTAAGAGAGGGGTATAAACATATGTGTGTATCTATTTGCAAAAGCTTCGGAAATCTTTTCTTTATAGCTTTGTTAACTTTTGTTTTTATGACTTTTGTCTAAAATACTGTTCTTGTAAGTATCAAGAAGTGATAAGACCACCAATACATACATATGATCCCTCCAAAAAATCGACGTCTTATTTAAGGTTTATTTCAGAAGATTTAAAGACTGACGAAATAATGCCTGAAGCGACAAAAAGTTGTATGGACAAAGGCTTATAATAAGTTTGATTTTCCTCTATTGATGTCATCAGGCTATAAGGGCTACTCTCTCTCTCTCTCTCTGAGAGGATACCTTATTCCCTAGCCTTAACCACCATGGGAATAAGATTTAGATAATTTCTTATAATAAGGCATTATTTGGCGTTTATCTACCTTATAATAAGGCTTATTTTCCATTGGAAAGCCAAATCATACAAATTCAATATTTCACGCTCATTGCCTTGCATCGCATTCAATTATCGCCTATAAAACTTGAACAAAAGCGCAATCAGCGCAATTTACGCATTTTCCCCACTACGCACCCATAAACTTGTGCCTAGTTTAGTTTATTAAACAAAAATGCTTTTAGAATGTTTAGCACGTTGCAATTGCGTCGCGTCGCTTATGGCAATTGGCATCATGCCAATCATGCGCTCGAGCCACACCCGCTGCGCCAAATGCGCTTGAATTGCAATAAATTTTTTGCTTTTTTACCTTCAAATAAATTTATGCATATCTGCCATTTTCATTTAGGCATATGCGTTTATATGCATCCATACATACATACATACATTCTAATGTTGACACAAATGTTTATATACATGTATATGTACTTACATGCAGCATTTTATTCCAGCTCGTTGCCCATAAAGTTAATGTTAGGTGCTGTTGCCTGCGCTTGTGTGTATTAACTAAATACTTGACTTTTTATATTTTTCTTCTTTTTTCTTTTCTTTTTTAATTGTTTTTTCTTTTCTTTTTACATTGTTCTTTGTTTTTTGTTTTTTCTTTTCTTTTTTATTTGTTTTTGTTATCAATTTCATTTAGTGTCTCTGTGTCGTTCCAGCAACAAGCCATGCCATTTTTCTAGCAACTTTATTGCTCATTAGTTGTTTGTAGCAACATTTTTTGTGTTGCATAGTTTATAAACATGTTTCGCACAACCATTTGATGCGCGTTCATTTGCCATTAGCCACATGCTGCTGCCGTTCAATGTGTATTTTAGCAAATTTACGCAGGTGAATATTTGAATGGCGAGTTACTTGAAGGTATGTACATTTTTATGACCACTCTGTCGCCCACATTAATATTCGGCGCTGGGTTTTCCGCTTATTTCACTTATGCAGTTCCTTAATTTATTATTAATTTTTCCATTGCGTACTGGTACTGATGGTCTAATACCGTGTAATGTTTGCCATTTGTTTACTAAAAAGAGAGACTTTCAGTGTTCGGTTCAGGGAGTCAGAGTACTGGGGCACCACGTAGTAAAGGTTTTGGGGTAAGAATAAGCACATCATTAGGATCTTGTTTGACATTCGAGATAGACAGAGCAGTCTAGAGTTGAGCAGCGCTTCACAATTTAAATTAGCGGTGTGTTAATAAGTCCTCGCGAGCTTGAATTTGTGATACCGTCCATGCAAGAGATTGTGTAGTGAGTTTTATTTGCTTGTTAGTTTTTTCAGTTCTAGAGGAAGCAAACATTTTTTTGATACTTGGTTAATTAATAGGTTTGTTTACTGAGCTGCTCTAAGTTACTCTAGATTGAACTAATCACAAAATTTTGTTTCATGACATTTTTTCGTACTCTAACCTGCATCTACATCTTGTTTCATGAGCCTGGTCTAAACTGATCTAGAGCACAATTTTTTGCTCTAGCTTTTTTTGTGGAGTAAGTTAGAGCAGTAAATTTTTGTGTGTTTTTTTTAAACTGTCAACAAAATAAATAAACGGAATCTGAAAAAAAAAAACAAACAAACAATGGAAAGTCTTCGTATTCAAAATGGAAAAGGTAAAATTGTGGATATAGAGTGTGGTTGTTTTCTCAATTTTTTTCTGCATTTATGTAATGTCAATCAGTCAAATGTTTTCATAATTGCTGCCTAAAAAGTGTTTAATGAGATGTTTGCTCTGAGTTTCTCTAATTTGCTCTATTTGTTTTTCGACAGCTGCTCTATTTTGATCTAACTTGAGCTGCTCTACGCTATTTTTGGTTTCATTAAACAAACCTAATAAAATCAAAGTTCTTCTGAGATTGTCTTCCACTTTATTTCCGTGATAGTACCTACTATGTATATTTCTTTTATTCTTCGAACCCATTTTGTTTAAAACTTTGTTCTCAGTTCGATATTCATGTTGAGTATGGAAGATTATTTTTGAACGTTTGCTTTAATGCTTATTGAGTATGTTGTTATGTTTGACGTGTATTTTATTGCTATTCCGGGTTAATTAGGTTACTTTTGTCATAGATTTACCTACTGTATATTAAATATTTACAGCAAACATCACCAAATCATCATAAAGCAAATGTGTTAAATAAGTTTAGTTGCTTTTTAATGCATCAATGATTATTTATTCCTGCTTGGCAAACCACAATAAACTAATCGATTATTTCTAAACATGCATAACGTACCTCTGCATCCTTTGAAACTAAGAACATGTATCGTTGTACAATTATATAGAGCTTATTGATTTAACTCGTAGTACGAAGTTCGTGCACAGTGAACATCCTTTAGAGCACATTTTTCTTTGCTGGCCCACAAATATTTATACATATTTGTTTGTTTGTTTTCATTTTGTCTGCAAGGCTTTTGCCTACTTAATTGCATTGTTACGAAAATACATATCGATTCAATTTGCTCTTCTATTATCTTCGCTTTGAATCGAATTTTTCGATTAAATCCTTTATTGGAACTACAAAAACAAAATACCTACCAGACAGCAGATCTCCCACTGCCAAAAAAAATTACATTCTATGTACATAAACGACAGTATTCATCAAAGCGAAAGTTACACTACATTCAGTTAACATGATACAATAGCATCCAGAACTATTCTCTTTGTTATTCATGAAATGTTTAAGCCAGACCTGGGTAATATCAAGTACCAGTACGACTTGTGACAAGTACATTTTAAAAGAATTGTACTAGAACTGGTACTTGCATTACCAAATTTTCAAGTACTAGTACAAGTACAAGTACAAAGAATTGAAAACGAATTGAAGTTTTAGCAAATACTTCAAAGTAATTGAAAAGAATTGAAAGTACTTGAAAAGAATTGAAAAATGTTCTTGAATCGATTTTTCAATTCTCTTTAAGTACATTCAATTGAAAAATCGGTTCAAGTACATTTTTCAATTCTTTTCAAGTACATTCAATTCTTTTCAATTACTTTGAAGTTTTGCTAAAACTTCAATTCTTTTTGAATTCTTTGTACTTGTACTTGGACTAGTACTTGAATATTCTGAAAATACTCAGTACGGACTCATTACTTCAAGATCAAAATATAAAGTATTTAAGTACGTAATAGTCCAATTACTACTCAGTATTACCCAGGTATGGTTTAAACTCCTAAGTTTACACATGTTGCGTTTGCCTGGCTCAATCATAAACTGTGCTTTTGTCTGTATATGTATATTTCTTATGTCTTCAATCTCTACTCCTTAGCTCCTCTTTACTGCGCTGTTATTTGTTTAATATTTCTCACCTACATATGTATGTATGTATTTCATTCCATTATATTTTAGCACATAAAGTCGACATTTATATGTGAACGTTTTTCATTACAACTATTATGGGTATTATAAAGGTAACTTTTTAAGGCGATTGGAGAATTTATTTGTGTGGTTTGCGAAGAGGATTTATCGTATACATAGTACTACATACCTACATACTAACTTTTGAATAAGTAAATAGTAAGTACATACATACATATGTATACATAGATATGCGTCTGTTTTGCAACTTATTTGTACTTAACTAGGATTTGTCTTCTAATAAAAATTTGTAGTGCAAATATGTAAGAATATTTGTGTACAAAATCCTTAGAAATGTGTGAAAACGTAGGAGGGCGAAAGTTCTGCTTTCATTCAACAGGAGCAACTGCTCTAAAACTATTTACTAGGTGTGGCTAGGATTATAAGGACTTTGTAACTTTTTATTGCTGTATCTACTGACGAGAATTTAGTGTTTTTGTGTGGTTAGAGGGATATGAAATTATAGGAAGTAAACCCAATGGAAAGACGAGAAGCGCAGTAGGAGGAACACATACTTATATGCACATCTAGGCATGTTGATTTTCTGGAAGAGTAAGCCAAAGATGTGAAAAACAAATTGTATGGGAATGTTGCAGATCAAACAGAATAATCATGTCTCATCATTAAAGCATTAAAAAAAACATCCAAAACCTCTGGGTTAATCTAGGGAGAACATTTTTGATAAATAATATACATCAAAAGAAGTTCCTGAAAATATTTTGTGTTCAATTGAGTCTAAAGTTTAAAATTAAATTGAGTCTGAGTTAAAAAAAAAACTTCCTACAAGCAAGATCAACACAAACTCTTGCAAGGTACAATAATCCTGATACAAATAAACAAAATAGATAAGTCGGGCCGTGGATGGATTTGTCAAACCCACTAAGATGTCTGATCATATCGGTATATACTTCAGCGGTTCCATCAGCTCTCATTTCTGGTACTTACAAGGACCGTATTTTGGACCATTACATGATCAAGAATGTTCCAAAAAAGAGCTAGATTAGAACGTACTGAAATTATCCAGAGCTCACTTGGGACCAAGTTGAACTCAGACTTCCAATAGAAAAGCGCATAACTAGCATGCTAGGGGGGTTTGGAATTGAAACTTTAGAGAATCTAAGCGAAAAAAACATTAAGTAAGTCCGAGTTCAAACTTTCCGACAAAGACTTGAAAGACTCAGTGCAACTCGTTGCTTTTCGGCGAGGGTGCGAGAAGGAAAGCGATCGAGCAGTGAGTCTGCTTTCTGTTCTCGTTCTTCTCGCCAATTGCCAATCAGAGCATTCGAAGAATACCAGAACAAAATGCAATGAACAAACGACAAGCAAGCAACGAGTCTTCGTGTTCAAACGAATGTGCGCTACACCGACTATAGCAAAAGTGAATTGTATGAGAATTGCAACGCAGAGTTGACAAGTTTGAACCCAGATTAAGTAAGAGCAACTCTGCTTTGGTTGTTATGAAAAACTTCTACGGAAGCGTGATTTTGTAATAACGAACAAAAAAATATAAATAGAAATATACTCGTGGTTTCAAAGCGGTTATTCCAAAGGTTTGCTGACTTAAATGAAGAAACGATTTTAATTTTCAGTCTTTAACAATACATTTTTCTTTATTAATTCATTTTTTTGCGCACTTATTTAATAAATATATATACATACATAATTAAATTACTTTACAAACTTTTTTCCAAACGCAAAAGAGTGTTTTGAAAGTAGTAGCTTATATAAAAAAAACAATAAGTATAACGCTTTTTATACGTTCTTATTTTTTTGTAAATGAAGTTTGGTAAAATATAAAAATTATTTAAAAGGAAAAGTTGAGCACTTAAGCTATTTTGTATGTTTACTCTTTCAATTTTCGCGAATTTTTATCTCTTATTCGCTAACAGCAAGCCAAATACGACGACTATTTTAAAATAAAAGGAAAATAAAGTCCAACTGTTTTTCTAAAGCCAAAAGATATTTTTTTTAGTTTTCACATTTAAATTTTTTTCTTATTTCTTACAATAATTTTTTCTTTAACATTTTCTAAATTACAATACACACATACAAACAGTAAGTAGTACATTGCGGCGGGGATTTTATTGAGCGGGAGTAAGGATTGGTTTCTTTAGTTTTACTCTCTTTAATTCAAATAAAATGGCAGTATTAGTAGTTTAAAAATGGAAAAGATTTTTTTCTTAAAAACAATTGATTTAAAATTTGATATTTTTTGTTTTTTTTTTATTTTTTTGTTTTTTTTTTTATTTTTTATTAATATTTTAGTTTCTTTCACTATTTTTATTTCCTTTATTATTTTTTTCTTTTATTATTATTGTTTTCTTTCTTAACCTTTTTTTCGATAAACAGCTTAAATATTATGACTATAACGTCATGGTGTTAACAAAATTGTGAAATGAAGTTATTGTATGTAAAATTACAAACAAACAAAAATTGTTTTTACGCTTAATTTTTAACATGCAGGCAGCTTACAATTAAATTTATAGTATGTTTTAAAACTACTTAGCTTATATTAACTTTCAACTTAACATTGTTTTTTTTTTTTTAATTTTAACATAGTTTTTTTTAATATTTTTATTTACACACACATTTTTTGTTTGTTTATTAAATATATTTAGCACATGGAGGACGTTTTTTGCTTAGTTTAATAATTATAGGTTACTTTTTTAATTAGTTAAGAAGAAACAAAATAAATTAAATTTTATTAAAAACTGTAGGTATATATTTTTTTTAATTTCTAATTTTTTTTTTGTAATTTTTTTTCTTTCTTTATGCCAGATTATCAAGAAAGACAATGGATCGAAAGTGCGTAAAACAATTGATATACAAGCACCAAGTAATGAAGGTTAGAGCAATGTTATTTTTGAGCTTGAAGTTGTTTAGAAATTCTCCAGGAATTTATTTTATAATTCCCTTCGAAATTCATTTTATAATTCCCTTTTTTCTGGTAGCAAAATATTAGAGCTTTCTTGAGCGTCAGAAAAAGTTCAATTCACACCTTGAAAAACTGTTACCCCACCTCAATCATTTCTAGTCCAAAATCATCGAATTTAATCATCTTCAACTCTTCTTCTTTTCACTGTACTTCTCTTTATATTTCTAGCATAAATATAGTATTTACATAAAATCATTATTTTTAATTAAAATCTAACTCAAATGTAAAGCTTTTGGCACTTAAATTAAACACTTTTATATAAATTAATATTTTACAAACAATTTCAAGCTTTTTCGCAATTTGCATATACAAATCTTGTACTTAGTAATTAACTTTGATTACTTTTGTTCTTATTTTTTAATTTTGCACACAATTTAAAAATCGCTGAGCATTCATCCACATCATAAGAAATTGCTCAAGAAAAAATTGGCATTTATTTCTTAAGTAATTTTGACGTTTGATTTTTTCTTCAAGAAATATATACAATCGTATATATTTCTTGGCGAAACCAGCGTTGCCAACCCCATTTTTCATCAAAAATTGTAATAGATTTTCTTGTGAAGTGGATACTGCCTAAAGAAAATTTGACACAAGAAAATTTCTTGACTATTTCTTGAGCGTTTTTTTATATGGAGTTTTAGCATTTCTTGTGATGTGGATACCCGGCTTATAACTGCAAATGAGCAATAGCACCCTCATTTTCGTGCTGGTTTGAAACTTAGCTAAGCGCAAGCAGAAGACAAACTAAACTGAATAGTTTTTGAGAGAACATCTTTTACCATAAAAGCTTAGCCATATAAATACTTGCCACACGCATACATATACACACCCAAAAACACCCATTTACTTAACAATCTTACAATTAACATATGAATACATATGTACATACAACATACATTTACATTTACAATACAACTACGCTCTAAACATAAGCTTGACCACGCGTTCGCGGATCCTTCCCCTGCAGCCGCTCCACAAAATTACGCCAACTCACCACTGTCTTACCCGAATACAACCAGACGCTCGACGTAACACCCACCAACATTGAACACAAATATTTCACCATGTATATTTGAAAAATGGGCCTTGCCTCCAAACCATCCGGCCGCATTTGTGGACATGGTATAGAAAATGGTTTACATATATCACGATGCCATTGTATCATCCATTCATCGAAAAAGTAGTATTCGTAAAAAAGGCAGCCGAGAAAACCAAGCGCTGGCAATATAAAGAGTCCCGAGAAGAAGCCAATGCGCATCATAAGACGTTCCAGCTTATCGGTGCGCTTGCCATCCGTTTTCATGACGGTGCGTATGCGAAAGAGTGAAACGAAGCCGGCGAGCAGAAAGAGTGCGCCAATGGAGAGATAAATGCAGAGCGGTAGTATGAGAAAGACGCCGAGTGAGTGTGTATCGAGTTGGCCGACAAAACAAACGCCCGAGAGTATGTCACCTGGAATGAGCGAAAGAAATAGGGAGAAGAAGAATGTGAGTTAACAGAAATAATTTTAGTATCAATTTCAAATTAGTACAGATTAAGTAATAGTTAACATCATCATCATCATCACTAGAGTCACATTAATTTTTATTGCAAACTCGTTTTAAACCATTTAAGCTCTCACTCTTGAACTTGCTTAGATCAACTATCTTTTATGGTCATTCAAACTCAAATTAGCATAATTCGTTTACTTAATCCAACAACTAAATACATTTTCATACTATTTCTGCAATTGCCATCAATAAAACCACCAAATCACCTTCTAAGTAAAACAATCAGTGCGAAGAATAAATAAATAAGTGTGCATAATAAAACATTTTTACTATCGCCAGCGAAGTTTATATAGTGCCGGAAGCAATAATAGCACCACCAGAATTGTTCGAAAAAAATAAAGCTAATTCACACTTTTGTTTTTTGTTGTCTTTCATTGCTTCTTTACTTTTCTTATGCGCACTCAATTTGACGCATTTGCTCTCACTTTATGACCACACTTCTGGAAGAGTTTTGCTGTTTTATTATTGTTTTTTTTTTTTTATTGGTGAAACAATATTTGCTGAGGGCCAATGGAGAAAGGCATAGGATTGGATGAAAAAGTGTATGGTGTATGATAATGTTCTTCCTGAACAGATTCTCATTCTCTCTTTATATTTTTAGCCGCTCGTAATTTGAAACCTGAAAGTTAGATATTAAGAAAGGGATTGAGAGTGAGCAGGGTTTTTAGCATCATTTATGATCAGTCTGTGTTCAATAAAATTTGCTTCCAGCTCACCTACGTAACTAAGATTTTCTAGAACTACTAAGATTTTCTAGAACTATCCCATATATAAACGTTTTGCCCCGTAATCTTAATTAGAATCAGATCAACTTGGGTTAGATTAAATTAGGAAAACAGAGCCTTAATTCTCGAATCTGGAAGCAAAAAATCTTGGGGGCAAATGGAAAAATAGGCGAGTATTTAATGAAAAAGAGTATGTTAATGGTATTTTTCTTCTTCCTAAATGGATTTACATTCTCTGAAGGAGCTCCTGTGCTGAAAAGTGTAAGAAAGAAGAGCGATAGAGGAAAATTTGTGAGACAAAAAAAAAATAAGTGAGAGTAAAGTCTTTAAAACTACTCTTGAATAGACTGTGATCTATCTAATATATTTCCAGATTTGTTTCTAAAACTATGCCTATGTGATCTATCTATCTATAACTCAGTTTTATTCAGAATTCACAACAGTAGCTTGCGTTCGGTTAGATAAGGATAAGTACAGGTATATTCGACTGAGTCAATAGATTCACTTCGCAATCGATACGCTTAATTTAGGTACTCGATACTAGCCTTATTTGGATGCCATAAGAACCCGATAACGCTTAATTTTTCTCGCTCTAAAACAACAAGCTTTTAAGACAAAGTCAAAGAAGATTTAATAGACACTAGCTCGTCTTCTTCTACACTTTCCTTATCATCATTTCAAAGGAAACTGATCGCAAACTGCACAATTCCGCATTATTTTACATATTCAATCACTTCAAATGCATAATAAATATTGACTTTTCACGGCTTGTTGTCGTGGCGCAATTCGCAATCTCGCAAAGGTGACAATGAGAAGCTCTGCGCGCGCGCCTTCTTATTTAGCTTTAACACTTTGCAGGAGTTTGCCTTAAATGGTTAGATACCTACTTGTCTATATATTCACAATGGCTGTATGTATGTGAATGATGATGGAAATGAAATCGTTAAATGCATTTGACGTTTTAGATGGGGAATAAGAAGAAGAAATTGACAAGCGCTAAAGGTGACGCTGCAGTGACAACTTGCCATGAAGTCAAGTGATGTGAAGTGAAGTGAGAAGAGTGAAATGAAGTAAAGTGACGTGGATGCGCGAGAATTGCTGCAGTGGCTTATTGTTTTTTTAGAGTTGCAATATGGCATTAGGATATACTCGATTGAATACATGGGCTGCTCTTTACATATTGAATGTGGGCATAATTATTTACTGGCGCAATGCTTGCTTAATACGTCTGGCAACTTTTTAGTTTGAAAATAAAACACTCAAGAGTTAAACGACTGTGTTATGCTACTGTATATCATCCCTTAATCCATACCTCTCTAAATCTCTCTAAATAATTCATGATCCGTTAACATTCGTCATTCATTATTTATATTGTCAGTTCTAGCTCTTTTTCTTCCACATTCGACTGATAGGATTCACTTTCAAAATGTTTTAGTGAATTTAGAGTGATTCGGCATGTGAGTCGAGTATGAACGACGATTGGAAGAGTGAATTACGATAATGATAATGCACGTCTCGTGTAAACATGCTATTATACACTTAAGTCTGTTCTCTAAAATCTCCAAGCAAGAGGTCAAGTGAAGGCAAAGGAACTTAGCACATTTTGTTGCCCCAGCGGGTTAGGGGGGCTTAGAATATAACCGTGCTAAGGAATGCCTGTCGTAAGAGGCGACGAAAATCCACTGGACTAGAAGGTTGATAATGGCCAAAAAAATCGTTCGCACGACAGTTGGGCTAGTGTCAGAAGGGACTAGTATTCGAGCGTACCGGATTTATCCGGCAAATGACTATCAATTCTCCCACACTCTCCAAAACATTCGGGGAGTGTCTTGGTGGCTACAACAACAACAAAAACAACAACAACACATTTTGTTTGAAGTTTAGCGCCAGATATCTAAAAATTTACTATGACAACGTCATTTTTGATATATACATACCTACATATATTCACTAAAGTGTTACCGTATGCCAACACTTTTTGAGCAACCCTCGTATGCATATGTGTTTGTTTGCTCGACAATTGAAGTGCTAGTGATATCGAGTGTTTTACTGATAACGTCAACAGTTAAGCAAATATTTGCGGCATAAATAAAGAATAGAAATGAAGGAGATATAAATATGTACATATGTACATACATACTTATGTAGAAATATCAGCATATACTCGTAAATATGTATGTACAAAGTTATGTGCAGGCATTAACTGAGGTGTTGCAATCAGCTGAGGTGTTTAATCAGTGTGTGTGTGTGTATGTATGTGCACTTAAAGGAAAATTTCGGTTTATTTTATATGAAGCAGCTTGTCAACTAAATAAACAACAAGAACTTCATATGTTGAACAAATAAAGTAACAATAGGCGAGTTCCCGTGGCAGTGATCCAGATCCAGATACAAATTTTGCAAGCAAATGCAACAACAATTTGGTGATCCTGGTATTTATATGGATCAAAAAAATCTATTACAATCTATACGGATCCGAAATTGATACAGATAAACACCAGGATCACAAAATTCTTGTTGCATTTGCATGCAAACTTCTTATCCCGATCTGGATCACTGCCACGGGAACTCGGCAAATGTGTTTGCATATACATAAATACATAAGTATACATATATGTATGTATCAGCGTTGCCACTTTGGTTACTTTTTACCAAAATTGGTTACAATTTTTTCGTTTGGTTACGTGGTTACTTACAGCCGATTTTGGTTACCTTCAAGGTCCATGTATTCAGTACACCATGGCTACATTCAATTTTTAGGAATACGCTTTTAATTTTTCCAAACTTTGCAACGACAAATTTCGTCAGTAAAACTTTGCAGCTTTCTCCGTCAATGAACTGTCAAAATTGCGCTCTCTTCTGCAAATTTTGACTGAGTTTTTGCCTCAAAAAACGCGATTTGCAGTTTTTTCTGCAATTTGCAGCAATTTGCTACCGCCGAACGGTCCTACAGCTGTCACTCAAATCGTAGCAGTTCGTGTGCATATGCATATGTATATGTATGTATGCGAGTACTCGGCCGATTGTTCGCGACGGCATTTCGAGCGCACTAACCATTTCAACGTTATAAATTTGGTTATGATAACGCTAATCAACTAAATGAAATTATTTTGATAATTTCTTTTCGCTAATCAACGAAATGGTATTATTTCGATAATTTCATTATCGTTATTTTGCGACTATAAATTATTTTGATAATTGCGTAAACGGTATAAACCTGAATAGTTTCAACGGAAACGATCGTTTTTTTTTTTTCGGTAAACGATAATATTAACGTTACGATGCATCCTTGTCCCAAAGTATAAAAATTAAAATTAAAAAATAATAATTTCGTGCTACACTACCATAAAAAATAATAAAAAATTAAATAATAATTTTCGTGCTAAGCACAAAAAGCTTTTAAGTCCACTAATTTATTTGACAGGAGCCAGCGACAACATTAGAAATAAATCTATTCTAGCGAATTTTCGTCGGGCGATTTTCGTCAGCTTTTTGGTTCTGTTCATTCTCATATCTGGCCGTTTTTAAATGTTGATAGAACGCTACGATCGGGCGATATTTCGCTCGACGTTGGATCTGTTTAACCGTATATATTGTTTTGCTTTCAAACAGGGCCGTGCGCACGGGGGGTTTTGGGGGTTAAACCCCCCCCCCCATGACCAAATCTAAGTTGCAATGATTTTGCAAAAATTTTCAAAACACAGTTTATAAATTTTGCATTGAATCTTGACTCATAATTTTTGACAAAATTAGTACAATAATTCATAAAAGTGCGAATAACATGCCACCATAACACAAATTCTCTATCAAATACAGACAAATTTTTACAACCAAAAAAATTTCTTGGGTATAATTTTAAGCATCAGAGTATGCAGTTTCAGAAAAATTAGAGAACATTTAAATTTATGATGTATGGGTCTGGATATCTGTTTCAGCAAATATGTTTATCTTAGCGAAAAATGTATGCGAAGGCAAACCAAAATTAAAAACCCCCCAAGGCTAATTCCTGCGCACGGCCCTGCTTTCAAATAAATAGCTCTAACGTTAATGGAGGATATACTTTATATTATTAATTTATTTTGGTTACCTGTTTCTGGTTTTGGTAACTTTTATTTTGTATTTTGGTAAATTTTAAATTTTTTAAGTGGCAACGCTGGTATGTATGTACATAAATGTGGATAAAAGTATATGCATACATATGATTAGGTATATAATACACACTAGCTGGACCCGTGCGCATCTTGCGCAAAAAATAACAAAACATACGTGGCGCCAGTCGGTATGGTTTGTGCTGTCACGCCCATTTTAAAAAACTTATTATTTATTTGGTCTGGTGGAACTTATGGAACTTTCAATGAACTACCTATATGTTTGACAAAGATATCGCATAAAATGTTTTTATTATACCTATGTATATAGGTATGTGCATTATATTTTTATATAATATACATATATTTTTATGTACATACATATATGTGGTCCCTGCCGACTTGGGTAATTTTTTTCCACACGTTTGCCTTGGCAAGCAAATCAGTGGTCGAAGCTAAATCGATTTATCTGCTACAGTTCCTGAGTTTCGACTTATAAATCTTTGAAAATTTGCCCCTCTTGGCCCATTTTTTTAAATTTCAGCATATTTCCTCATAACGGCATAAGGTCATTGCATGGATGAAATTCCATTACTCGGGCTTTATTAGTGACTTAATTATCATGTTTTACGTGTTTTTCGAAATACATACATATGCCTTATTTTCAACCCCAACCTTCTCTGTTCCCATTAGAATCTGTGTACCAAATTTCATTAAAATATTTCTATTTTTGCGCCAGTTAGATTATGTACGACCGGCCGTTCAATCAATTTTTTTTTTCATCCTGATCGTTTTGATTTATGTAAGTCCATATCTATCTCAATTGTTTTATGGTCTTACGTACAACCGTTATTTGATCAAAAGTATAAATACATATACATATATTGTACTACGAACAGCTGTGTATAAATAAGCACATCCCATGCCGAAAAACCCCCATTCAGCGTAAGTATGAATAACACGTGTTCGCCTAAAATAATGTGATGTTTACATACAAACATACAGCTGAAGCTTATAAAAGTGTAAAAAAAAAGTGTAAAATATACACGACTATTCATCTGGAGCGACATCTACATTTGAAATTTGTATTTAACACTGCACTCTTGTTAGAATAAAATAATTCTGAAGGCATAGTTTTAGGCGCAAATCTTTTAGTTTAAAACATTTTATTTTTACAAACTACTATTAAAAAAAGTACAACGCCCAATAAAACACCGTTTCGCATGCATAGCTAATTAATACCTTTAAAACGATGCCTTACTTATTAATTTTGGTAAATTATGTGAACAGAAAAAGGGATATTAATAAAACACCAATTAGAAATAATATATATATATGATATGAATGTATATATACATATGTTCTGCGTTGTGTGCTTTAATTTCCACAGCAACAATGTGTATAAACATTACAAATCTACTTTTGTCTCTGTTTGACTTTTCTACGCAGTGTTGCGCGCACTAAATCAACTTCACAAAAGCTAAACAAACACGCTTTAGTACATCAAGTGAAATTAAATATTTATGTTGCGGCATAACGAATAAATATTTATTATTTGTTTACTAAAAATAGTCTTGCTTATTATCAGTGCGCTTGTTGCTGAGAAGTGTTGCACTACTAGAACATAAAAGACGCTGCAAAACTGTTTATACGGTGCTTGAGATAGTTGAGGAATTGTCGCTGACTCCGCTTGCAATATGTAAATATTAAAGTTTTTCGAGTTAAATTTTTTTTTTTGAAACACAAAGCAATTTCAATTGCATATTATACATTGTCTGGTTGCAAATAGAATAAGCACTAAATGGGCGCAAGCAAAATTAATGTGAATGCTTTCGAAGTGCTATCAATAGCAACCCAGCAATTTGTGGAGGCTACATTAGGCAACAAGTGTAATTCGCTAACTATTCTATAATCGAAAGCGTGGATGGAAAACTACACATTAGGTTCGTTTGGCAATTGATTTAAATAAAAGAGTATATGTATGTAGGTAATCTCAATGGAAATATGTATGTATGTATATGAAATATATTATCTCCCTCTCACGAATCCTCCTACAACATTAGCGAATTGAGACCAGAGCTTGTTCTCGAGCAATTCTCTAAACGTTAACCAACCCAAGTGTTTGTTGGGATAGTTGTTGGCCTAGAGATACACCAATATGTATGTAGTTAGGGAAATAGTGAGGGTAATGCTAGAGACACACATCGTAGTATAGTAGAAATATTGTGATCTATACCACATAGGTGTCACTCTAATATTGTAGTTTAATTGAACATTTTCATAGTAAAGCCAAATCATATTATTGATAATATAATATTTCTACCACATGTGTGTCTGAGGCATAAGATACAATAAGATACACTCTTAATTTTGAATTTAAAAAAAACTTTATCGATTTTACGGTTTTAATGCCCTATGATTGAATTTCGTTATTTTCTCTCTCTCTCTCTCTTTACAATCGCATTATACTAGATGGTATTGAATATCTTTTGTTTTATGATGCCATTAAAAATGAGTACGAAAAATCACAAAAATAGCCACCTTAAAATCGGAGCATATCAATCAAAACAAGCAAAAAATAAATGATAAAGATGACAATAAAAACTTTATAAGATATACATATTTGGCACAAAAAAAAATAATAATAAAATTATTGCATGCCATAAAAGTTTTTAGATAATTAAAAATGCCATGAAAAAGATACATGTACTATGCACATAGTTAGTAATTTAGTAAAAACAAACAGCTAATTATCATAAAAACTAAACTAATTACCATTCAAATTAAGTACACTTTGGAAACTCTAAATAATAATTTGGAATGAGGAAATCGAAAGTTTTACACGAGACTTGTTTAATTAGCGATTGTAATGTTATGAACATTATTTGTATACAATGCTACATATGTACATACTTACATAAGACATAGTATTTATTTATACTTAGCAGCAAATTAGGCATTGCTTGATACTAGGCTTTGTAAACTTACAATAAGTATTGCTTCGCATACGAAATAATTTCTTTATTGTATATTTATTTGATGTTGTGGTAATACATTTTTTAAACCACTGTATACTGTTACTTGGCTAATAATTCAAAAACGATTTCGTTTTCTAAGTCTCAAATTCGATAATGAAAGAGAAAAACTTTGTTACTAAGAAGATTCGGGAACTATGTAGTTTATTCTCGAGTAAAACAGAGTCTTCGTTATAAATTCGAAATCCAACCTATTAACTAAGGAGTTTTACAAGTCACTTTTTGTCTCGTTGCTATAGTAACTGTATATCGACGCCTGAGTAAAAGATCACCCTACTTAAAAAGTTGTTTTAAAAACGCCCTATTTCAGAGAAATATATATGGAATTTTCTTTGTCGTCGATATGCAGTCCTCATTTTTCTCTAACACATTGCGAGTATATTTGCAATTTACCACTGGAACGTTGGAAAACTAAGGCTGGTTACAAGTGCCTTCTCAGCATGGTACCTATTAGAAGGCTGCAAGAATGGATTCGAAACGGCCAACAAAATATTCGCGGCCGTCCAATTACAGTACCTACTTGTTTCTGTCGTTTTAGAATAAACGCAAGTAGAGCACAACCATAAACAGAACCAATACAATTACTTATTCGTAGCGACAATTACATGACCTTAAAAAGGTTCTGCAAATAGTGTACACTACTTGCGAATACTTCGAATATAATCGAAATATATGTATGTACAAACATATTTTCATAAACACACATCCAGACGTTATGTTCAGCAAAATTACGCTGCTAGTGTGAGTGTGTGTATGTGCATATGCATACACACTAGGGCGGGTCGATTGGTAGGGGCCAAAAAAAAATTAATGGACACATCGCAATTATAAAAATTTGGGTAATTTCAAGCTTTTTTGCCCAAGAAACCATATGTCTAAAATAAATTTCGAACCAGAGCTTTTTACGATCTACATATTTCCAACTGTTCTATATATTTTGAAATAACTCGGTAACCAATACTTCGATTCTTTTGATTTTTTAGGCATTAGTTAGGAAACTTATTTGGCATATTAAGGTGGTTTTATGAAGGAAATAAAGTTCTCCCGAAATTCGCGGAACAACCCGATTTTCATGCGAATATAATACGGAAATCTATACCTAAAATTTTTCCTTAATATATTAAAATTTAGAGGTCGTGCAAATGCTTCCAAATTCCTTTCTCCTTTTATATCAGTGATGATACATAATTTTTTTCAAAGTCCTTAATGAACAAGAAAAACATTTCTTATCATTAAAAAATGCAATATATGTTTGTTGGGCTTTTATTTTTTGGTCCACCTTAATGCCATATGCACATTAAATAAACAAACAAACCAAAGAAGCAACAAGGTTTTGCGAATACTTCATAACATGGTTATTGTTATGTTCTATTCTATCGTGGCGAATAGTGTACACTAATCGCTCCAACAGATCAAATAGAAATAGTATTTGTATTCCAAATGAAAAGTATGGGTTATATTCGTATCTGCATTGAAATTGTGCTGTGACTAATTGTACAATGCATAGAGTATTCGAAAATATAGAAGAGGCAAATGGTATTGTGCAGAGGTCTAGTACCTATTTATATTGGATATTGAAAATGATTTTGGAACATTCGCCACAATATTTAATTTCCCTTTCAAATTAAGCTGCAGGTAATATTTAGCATACAATTTTCACGAAACTTAGTTTCTTTTCTGTTAAAAAACGAACCCAAAAATTATCTTGGGAGAACGTAAACTATTACAATGGCAAAAGAATAGTACGCAACAACAAGAAGAATAATAGCCTAGCAAGCTCACCAATGGCTGCGGAGTTGTAAACTGCCACAGAAGTAGACAGTGGAAACCAGGTGAACGATACAAACACAAAAAAAACGCCAAGGATGAACTTAAATTTTGTGCAATAAACACAACATGATGCCATCAAAGCAGTTGCCAGATCGCAGTGCAACATTCAGCGATTTCACTTGATGACAGCAAAACAATGAACAATGGTCGGTATGTGCACATACTTACATACATATACATCTGTACATACATAAGTAGCAAAATATCACAAAGTCAGCTCAATCGATTGACATTCAATGTTGATACGCTGTCGCTGAAGTATAAAAGGAGTGCAAGCAGATAAATGCACGATATATGTACATATACGCTGTGATTGTGATGAGCTGAAAAGCAAGAGGAATGCATAAAAGCGATGGCAACAGCCGTTGAGTTGAACAAAAAGAATGCAACAACCGGAATTATGGATGTCTTTTTTTTTTGACAAGAAGGAAGGAAACCTAATAGACATTGTGACGAAGGTTCGAAAATGATCTTGTATAGCTAATATGAATGTCGAACTGAGAGCGAAGCGAAGGCTCCGTTTTGTGGTTGAGTTATCTACACCATTCCCACTTTAAAATGAGAAACCTTCACATTAAAATCAGAATAGTCACTTTAAAATGAGAATATTTCACTTCAAAATGAGAAACCTTCATTTGCAAATCAGATTAGTCAATTCTAAATGAGAAATCGTCACTTTAAAATGAGAAAATTTCATTTGAAAATGAGAAACTATCATTTTAAATTGAGAATAGTTCATCAAATGTATAAGCTGAATAATATTTTTTTTTGTAGAAGGACCACATTTAATAGAACAACAACTAAAATACTTGGAAAATTTGGTGTACGAATCCAAAATAACAATAACTAGGGGGGTTGTGTACGGGCTTTTCAACATGTCTCCTCTTTTCATACGAGTGTGCAGCTTTAGAAAACATGCCTGTTAGTACCTAAATAAACTTAACTTTTAATAAAAACATGTTTCTCATTTTCAATTGATGATTTCTCATATTAAAATGAAAATTTCTCATTTTCAAATGAAGTTTTCTCATTTCGAAGTGACGCTTTCTCATTTAAAATTGACTAATCTGATTTTCAAATGAAGGTTTCTTATTTTAAATTGAAGCTTTCTCATTTTAAAGTGGAAATGGTGTAGTCATTGCATCGATTAATAAGCTAATGCCGCATTCATTATCGAAGGTGAGACTTGAAAAAGGTAGTCGGTTTCTAAACGTTTTCGATTTGCTAACTTAACTTTTATAGGTGCAATTTTTTTCTGATACAGAGAGTTTACTGTGGTGGCCGTGCTTGCTTGGTTTTTTTTTTGGTAATTTTCCTTGTGTTTTTTTTTGGTAATTTTCCTTGTTTTTATACTCAGCTGTACTAGTACACAGAGTATTATAGTTTTAATCACATAACGGTGGATTGTAACAGAGTGAAATAATCGAGATAGATATAGACTTATATATATCAAAATGATCAGGGTGAAAAGAGAAATCGATTGAGCCATGTCCGTCCGTCCGTCTGTCCGTCCGTCCGTCTGTCCGTCTGTCCGTCCGTCTGTAAACACTCTAACTCGCGCAAAAATTGAGATATTTTGATGAAATTTGAAATGCAGGTTGGTATCGAGACTGGGACGGTTGGTATTGAAAATGGGCGAAATCGGACCATGACCACGCCCACTTTTCCTATATAGAAAAAATCGGAAATTTGGTATCTCAGTCACTAATACAGCTGGAGCGATGAAATTTTATCCACGTGTTGAGCTGAGGCCCCTAGGAAGAAATTTGATGACATTTTGGAAAATGGGCGGTGCCACGCCCACTTATTAAGGGTCAAATCTTGCAAGTTTTATATGTCATAACTCAGAAACCGTTGAAGATATATCGATGAAATTTGGTACGCGTGATATACTTACTTAGTCAAATATTTTGACGAAAAATTTCCGAAATCGGTTGAGGGCCACGCCCACTTTTATATATGACTCTTATAAAGTGACCTAATAAAAACATTTTGAGCGATATCTCTGTCAAATATAAAGATATATCATTGAAATTTTATAACAGGAGTCCAACTGCGGACATAAAACGAAAAACACAAAAATTTTGGCAAATGGGCGTGGCACCGCCTCTTTTTATAAACAGGAATATACGAGATTTCTGAGCCCATAACTCGACAAATAATTTATATATAATGACTAAACTTGGTGTGTACACTTTTATTACTTGTGGTAATACATGTTGAAAATTTTAGCGAAATCGGTTGACGACCACGCCCACTTTTATATATGGGTATTATAAAGTGACCTAATAAAAACATTTTAAGCGATATCTTTGCCAAATGTAAAGATAATTCATTGAAATTTTGTGGTTTGATTTCTACAATAGACCAGAAACAACAAATAGAAAAATTTTGGAAAATGGGCGTGGCACCGCCTCTTTTTACACAAAGGGATATACGTGATTTCTTAGCCTATAACTCGACAAATAATTGAGATATTATGACGAAACTTGGTTTATACACTTTAATAACATGTGTTAATAGCCACGCAAAAATTTATTGAAATCGGTTTATGACCACGCCTACTTTTTAAGAAAGATATATCTGGAACACTCTTTGGGAATTTGTAACGTGACATCTTTATAACTAGAAGTCAAAAAGGAATGAAATTTTGCACAAAAAATAATATTCATATGCTTAGTTGGATGACTGATAAAAATGTTGAAAATGGGCGTGGCTACGCCCACTTTATGCAGCACTCGCTTTATATAAAGTACACCGTGTTTCCATCAAACGCAAACAAACTATGAAAACATACAGCTGAGTATCTAATGTTCGATTCCACTCGAACTTAGGCTTCCTTACTTGTTTTTTTTTTTTGGTAATTTTCCTCTCTTTGGAGCCTTGAAACACTTGCAGTGAATTTTTTTCTTCATAAACTGTTTCTTATGCACAACTTTTATCTTTATCACTTTTTTTTGCTTACTGGGTTGTATGTGCCGCCGTTTAAATTCTTCATTTCTTCAGCGTCACATTCCCAACTAAATACGGCATTTTGTCTTTGGCTTTATGCGCATTGCGAATCAATTGCTGGTGTTTCTTACCTACAAATAGGGCAACAACTACTAGATACAGTTCTGCTAAGCGGACGACCATAAATAGCTGAAACTCGATGCGTAATTTTATTCTGCCCAGGCACAGTTGAGCAATAAGAAACTTAGTAGTATGACAAACTTTTTTTCCTAATCAAAAGTTCTTTTGTTTCTAAAATAAAGTAGTAAGTAAGTAGCTTTGTTCGATTTTAGTACGGTTTTTCATTGTAGCTTTATTAGCTTTGCTGGCGGCGTACTTTTCCTGCAGGGTACTTTTCTTTTCTTTGTTTTCTTACATTTTTTATCTCATCATTGTCATTATGGCCGTACTTCTTTTTTTAAGGTATTATCGGAAATCATTTTGCTAAATGCTTGTATATCTGTCTCCTATTGATCCCATTTAAGCTTTGAAACATTATCTTGTTTATTGGTAAGCTTATCACGCGGCATCTGAGTTATTGAACTGTAGAGCTATCTTGAAGCATATTTTTATGTATGTATATATACAGAAAAAGGTCTAACTGGTTTTTTGAAGCGTCTAAAAATAGATTCTGTTGCAGAAAAAGCATGACTTTTTAACTATATTCTCATTTTAAAGTGGAAATGGTGTAGTTGGTTGAGGTATTTTTTTTTGTTTGTTTCAATTCAGCGGAAGGAGAGTGAACCTCTCAGTGATAAAAAAGAAGTTCATCTTTAGTATCAAAATATAAAATATTCATACGAAGAAAATCAGTCAGTTCTTTGTACAAAATTTCGACTCTGAAAGTACCCCAGCATGCCTATCTAACCAAAATCTCCCACTGATTTAAAAGGTACAAAGTCATTTTGTTTCTTTTTTTAGCAATTTCCGTTCCCAGTCTAAAAAAAAAAAAAATCTGTCAAAAGCTTATCAATCATATGCAAAAATCTTCTTCCCACTAAATCAGAACACAAAACACCTGCTCCCTTTCACATAAAAGACAATAAATAAACGAATATGACAAAAACTGAAGGTAGCTATTTTACAGAGGATCGTGAAGAGTATGGCAGCTTTGGAAAAAAACAAGCAATGATGAAAAACTGCAAGAAAAGCAAGCAAAAGGAATGATAAACAAGTAAAAGGGCGGCTGTCTTCGGCCGTACCGAAGACTTCATACCTTTCATGAGTGGGGAAATGAAAAGTTACCTATGTATGTACATAGCCGGATTAAGTTTAATTTACAATTTTAATTCTGTGGGTTATTTATGGAAAGATTTATTAGAAAAAATGGTGTCTTGGCTATTTAAATGGAGGAGTTATACACCAAAATGTCCATATCTGAACAATCGGTTGTATGGGAGCTATATGTTATAATGGTCCGATCTTGACAATTTTCGGTAACCCCGTTTGGGCCCATATGGGTACAAATACTTAAAAATTTCAGGCCGTTAGCTGTTAAAATGGAGGAGTTATACACCAAAATGTGTATATCTGAACAATCGGTTGTAGGGGAGCTATAGGTTATAGTGGTCCGATCTTAACAATTTTCGGCAATTCCGTTTGGGTCCATATGGGTACAAATACTTCAAAATTTCAGGCCGTTAGCTGTTAAAATGGAGGAGTTATACACCAAAATGTGTATATCTGAATAATCGGATGTTGTGGAACTATATGTTATAGTGCTCCGATCTTGACAATTTTCGGTAACCTTGTTTGGGCCAAAATGGGCACGTCTACTTCAAAGTTTCATGTCCTTAGCTGTTTAAATGGGGAAGTTATGCACAAATAACATCCAAAAATTTCATGTATATCTGAATAATCGGGTGTTTTCTATATGTTATAGTGGTCCGATTCGGCCGGTTCCGACAAATTATCAGCTGCATATAACAACATACCTGTATTATGAATTTCATTCAGATATCTCAAAAACTGAGGGACTAGTTTGCGTTCACACAGACGGACGGACGGACAGACGGACAGACGGACCGACGGACAGACGGACATGGCTTAATCGACTCAGCTCTTGATTCTGATCATATCGGTATATATTTTGGTGGGTCCCCCACGCTTCCTTCTGGTACTTTCGACAAAAATTTTTTGGCACTAAGTTATAATACCATTTCATTCTCATGAAAGGTATAAAAAGCAAAATAAAACATGAAAAAAATCGTAGGCGAAAATAAAAAAAATCGTCAGCAAAAAAAAAAAATTGTAAAAAAATCAATTCAAAGCAAAATCAACTCAACGTATAAAAACCGTCTGAACTAACAAACCATCCATTGATGAGCCAACAAACAAATCAACCAACCAACTAAATAAGCAGACCAACTAAACAGACAACCAGTTTAAGGCAGGCAGCTAAAAAGCAGAACCACCGACAGCAAGCAAGTGAGCAAACAAACCCCCAGCTGTCATGGACCAGCAACCGAGCACTTCTTACTTACCAACGTGCCTGCAGCCAACAAATTCAAGGCGAAAAACTCGTTATAGCCATTTTGAATTTGCAATTGACGATAAAAGTGAATAGACGAGGACGCTGGAGCGAGGCTGGACGACGAACGGGCGACCGGATGACGTGCACAAGGATGAACAGACCAGAACAGCCCAACCAACCAACCGAGCACCGGAATGTATTTTGGGTTTTCGATTAATGGCGGATGGGCGGCCGACGGAAGGAAGTGTAAGCGAATGCATGTGTCTGCCGGCAGATAGACAGACCGACAGAAAATGGACTTTGGGCAACTTTTTATGCGACAATTGCGCACAATGAGCCCAGCAGGCGATTGTCAATTGTCGTTGAGCACAGCAGTAAAGCGACATATGCAGCAAGAGAACGAGTAAGAGTGTGAGAGGGGAAAGAGATGAAGGCAGCGGAATATAGAAGAAGACAGCGGCAGTAAGAAGTAGAGAAGGGGAGAAGCAGAAATAGCTACAGACAGTTGTCAAGCGAATGCCATGCTCGTAAATAGAAATATATTTAAATATGTATGTTGGCTTAGAAGGTTGTGTTGATGCTCTTATTTTGTGGTTAACAACAACAAATCCTGAACATCTATATTATTAATACGCTAACATAAATTTTGTTCCATCTTCTCCGTCGAAACTACTAAACCGATTTTCAAGCTAAGAACATCATTAGAAAGGTATTTCTCTATTGGTTGGAAAATGCGCCCACAATCGTCGTTGGAAAATTCCCGCGTGGTTGTTGTTGCATGCTTTTGAACACTACAGAGCTGTGGCAATGCCCGTGCATAGGTGAGTTTGTGTGTGCTCACCAAACTTACCATGCAATTGTGAACATGTTTGGCTGGAAGTGGTGTGTAGTTTCAAAGAAGTAGAAATATAAATAAGTAGCAAAAGCACTACAACAAAAACAGAAAGTCAAGTAATAGGAAGGATAAGAAGGATAAGAAGGAATAAGTAGGAAAGAAATTGAGGAAATAAAAGAGCAGAAATAGAAGGAAAGAAGTAGGTAGGAGAATTGTGAAAACGAGTAACGACAACAACAACAACAACAAAGTAATAATAGTGATAATAACAACAAACAATTATAAAAAAACTATAGTTGCACCTTAGTCACAAGAAAACATCTAGAAAAACTGGTGCTGACGTATGTAAGTAGGGTTAAGGAATAAACAAAATGATAACTCTAAGAAAGAGGTACCTAGGCTGTTATACGGGAAAGGCAGCTATTCGTCAAATAAATATTGAGATATACTTTGTCTTGTTCTTCTAGAATAGTTAAGATCTTTCATCGGAAGAGTGCCGCTGTTGCATTCAGTAGCATGCATTGCAGGGTTAACTGGGTGCTCTACAGAAGAGCTGGGGAGAGAGGAGAGATATACGCTTCCAAAGCAGGGCCGTAGCTAGACTTAAATTTAAGGTAGGGCAGCGTTGGTTTAAGGTAGGGCGGAAGTCAGTCTTGGCACTACCACCATTGAGCGCCAGGTCAGTTTTGGCAATTGACATGCATGTGAATAGAAATATAATTAATGGAAGATAGCGACCAACCGCCATACGCAAATAAGCGAGAGACAAAATTGAAGCCGAAAATATTATAAAAAATGTAATGCAACAAAAAATTTAATTTTTAAAATTTTTAATTTTAATTTAATTTCCTTCGATTATTCCATACCATATTGGTATGTGGGTCGCCTGTAGGTATGCACGCAAGTCAAGGTGAGAAAAAAACTCTCGAAAATGATTAAACGATAACCATAGAAAATTTAGACACCTCATTTTTCCAACGAGTAAAATGTTTTAGATTAGCACACAGCCTTAGAAATCATTTCCGCGATTTTGGTGTTGTTCGCTCACAGTGAGATTAGTTTTTGTCAGAAAACTGCCAGAATGAACCATTCCTTTAACCAAACTACAAAAATTTGATGGTCTTATTTAATTATATCTGTGATGCAGGGTGGATTCTCCATATCATACATTGCAACCGCAATAATTTTTTATCTCAAACAAACAAAAATTTAATTATAATAACTCTGTAGAGAGGTCAAAATATCACAGCGAAACGCCGAGACACCCCCACTTAATTTTTGGCTGTAGAATACGATGGCGTTTTCAGAAAGTCAAAGTTAGCTCTCGTTTTCGAGAAATTTAGGAAAGAAATTTCAGAGCTCCGAAGGTAATTTTTTTCCCGTTTATAAACTTTACTTAGGTTTTGAACCCTTTTCTCGAGTAAGGATTTTGACGGTTGTTCTTACTTAATTGGGGCATTCTAAATTCAATGCCATCATTAGTTTTTCCAAGCTGGCTCCGGTTTATGAGATAACGGTATTTAAAAAGTACCATTAATATGGACTTTTTTGTTAATAACTCAGTCAGTTTATGAGCTAAAGTGCCCAAACTTTGCACATGACAAAACTATTGTTTGAAAACAATTGAAGCATACTTTTAGGTATTATTTCGAGAAAAATTTTATGAAAAATTAACAAAAAAAATTATTCAAATGCGTATAAAATCCTCAAACATGCATATATTTTCTTCATTTAAAAACTGTGTAATAGTTCTTTTAATTCTCTGTAAGACGATATAAAGATAATCTAATTCATTTAATACGATATGATGAATTTCATATCAAAGGCTGAAAAAAACGAACATTTTGAACCCGACCCCCTCAAAAATTTTTCAAATTTGAATTTTTTTTTCAGTGTAATATAGAGTTTTTGCAGTGTATGTTTTCAAAAGATGATTTTAATACCTTTCTAACGGTATAAAAATTTTTGAAATCGGTTGATTAATTTACGCGTGATATCAAAATATAAGAAAGCCAAGAGATGCAATTACTTAAATAAATTAAAAAAAAAATAAAGAAAAAGGCCATTTTAGTTTTCAGATATGTTATATATATTAAATAGACCTTTCTAAAAAAAGTTCTTATTTTTCAAAATCGCTTGATCTTTGAAGTGTTTTTTCAGTTTCAAATTTTATTTTGAAAAACATTTTTTTTCAGTGTACCAAAACAAAAAAAAAATTTACAGTGTATTTTTTTGAAAGCTAATTTCAATACCTTTCTAATGGTATGAAGATCTTTGAAATCAGTACAGCCATTCCCTAGTAATCGCACTTTAAAAGTACCTATTATCGTCATTTTTCGAGTATTTTCGAATATTTTCGAATATTTCGATACCTTGCCACGCCCACAATTTTTCGAAAATGCAATTTCTAAAAATGAGGTTGTGTTTGTGTAGGTAAGATGTACCTCAGTGCAAAATTTCATCAAATTCTGAGGGGGTTGGGTTCAACGCATATTGGGTTTGATATGAAATTCATCATATATGAGTTATTGGGCTTGAAAAAAATGCCTATGGTGAAATTGCAACTTTGGTTGCACAAAAGTGCAATAACTGATGCAGATACGTGGAAATCGTATCTAAGTAAAGTTTATAGACGGAAAAAAATTACCTTCAGAGCTCTGAAAGTTCTTTCCTAAATTTCTCGAAAACAAGAGCTAACTTTGACTTTCTGAAAACGCCATCGTATTCTACAGCGAAAAATTAAGTTTACGTGTTTCGGCGTTTCTCTGTGGTATTTGAAAAGTTAAAAATTTGATCTCACTTGTTGGCCTTTTTAAGGTAGGGCATTCTAATTTTAAGGTAGAGCATTGCCCCACAATGCCCCCCCCCCCTAGCTACGGGCCTGTTCCAAAGACCGCGAGTGGTATCGCGTTTGCTATAAGTGATTTTGAGATCTTTTGAGGTGAGAGAAAATCAGCGAGAAGCATCGAGTTGTTTCAACATTTGAAACAACCGCTTAAAATATCGTGAACTTGCCCATAAATAAACAAATAAATAAACTATTCTTGACTAGTTCTACTGCTTGTTCAGCAGCTTATGCCATTTTCAGCGAGTTGTTCAGCGCACACACAATACGAGGAGATAGGAAGGCAATCCCTATACATATATTGTCCGCACCTACAGACCTTTGGCCTGACCAAGTATTTGGCAATATTTGCCATAGAAAATTGTTTGTACACAAGCACTTGAATAGCGTAAATATTGCGCTATGAAAAACAAAAAGAACAATAATGTATGACATTTGTCTGCATGCTGTTGTCACAGAAAATCGTGCACACTTACATACAAACGCACATTTCTAAATACACGATAGTTTATAGAATTATTTACAATATGCGCAGACGCAGCTTAAGTTTTTTCTTGCCACGAAATACTACGTTGCGTTTTGCGGTGGCATAAAGAATGCGTGTTGCTATGTTGCAATGCTCTTCTGGTAGTTGTTTGTTGTTGCTGCAGGCGTGCAAATGTTGCTTGTTTGCAAGTTTGCTGCAATGTGCGCAAGCACAACACAAGCAATGCTCGTATAACAACAAATTGCAATGCAATGTGGTATTGTGGCATACAATTGCTTTATACATACTTATGTACATACAAACATATGCATGTTGCTGCTTTTATTTTTAGCTCAGCGTTGTCTTTTGTTGGCTTTTGTTTCGGCTTCCTTCATTTAGCTGCTATTGTTGCTGTTTTTTTCACTTTTTTGTTTGTTTCTTTCTTTATTGTGACTAAGAAACCTTCTGCTTGTACTAAAACTAGTCTTTCTTGCTGCCACTATTTGACAATTGTTTTTGTTGGAATTTGTATTGTTTTTTGGTTGCCGCAACTTTAGGTGTTTTTTTTCTTAAAACCTCTTTTTTCGTTCTAATTTTGCGTTGCCTTTTTGCCTTTATTATTCTTTTGTATTCAAACTGATTCTTTTCTTTGGATTTTATTACACACGTTTTTTTTTTTCGTTTTACTGAAGCTGAAGTGTGAAACAAACAGTTTCCATTTTTAGTCAAAGGAATTCCCAAGAGTTCAAAAAAATATATAGGCAAAGGGCATTACTCGTGGAATAAGATAAAACATCAGCACTTTGATTCATATTAAAGTAAACTAGAGTTCTGCCTACTGCCGAAACTCGACAGTTTTTATAAATGTTTTCTTATGACTAAGGTGCAACTATAGCTTTTGTATAATTGTTTGTTGTTATTGTCGCTGTTACTATTTTGTTGTTGTTGTTATTGTTGCTGGTGTTGTTGTTGGTGTTGTTGTCGTTACTCGTCTTCACAATTCTCCTACCTACTTCTTTCTTTATATTTCTGCTCTTTTCTTTCCTAAATTTCTTTCCTACTTATTCTTTCATATCCTTCTTATTACTTGACTTTGGGGTTTTGTTGTAGTACTTTTGCCACTTTTTTATATCCCTACTTCTTTGAAACAAACCACTTCGAGCCAAACATGTTCACAATTGCATGGTAAGTTTGGTGAGCACGCACAAACCCACCTATGCATGCG
Organism: Urophora cardui; assembly: GCA_960531455.1. Taxonomy (NCBI): domain Eukaryota; kingdom Metazoa; phylum Arthropoda; class Insecta; order Diptera; family Tephritidae; genus Urophora; species Urophora cardui. The sequence goes on from OY482673.1 coordinate 130,869,969, forward strand.
TATTGCCACAGCTCTGAGAACCATCACACACACATTTTAACTATTGTTACGCAAACCGCCGATAACTGAACTCCTTGGATTGCATTCTAAAATGTATCTGATTTCCTATAAGTTGGCAGCCACACAACATAGAGTTTAGAAGAAATCATAGTTTTTTTTTGGAATACATATATACGAGAATGCAAATTTTTCGTACATCTTTTCATGCGTCCGCAAGGTCACCTTTCCAAGGTCATCTTTCCAACTGGGTTATATTAGAAACTGTAGGTCCACCCAATTAGTAGGAAAAACCAAAAGGAGCACACCTTGAATTGGGAGAGAAGCTCGGCCATAAAACTCGTCAGAGTTATAATAGCGCCATTGTATTATTATTATATTATTATTATATTAGAATTCGATATAATTTCTCGATTCGAGAATTAATGCCTCTCTTTGTTTGAGAATGCTTTGATTCTCGTCTGTTTTTGGCATTGTTTTTTAACATTCTAGAATGATTCTGTAATCGATATCTATGCTCAGTGTTTGTTAGGAAACATTATATATCTATATCATCGGCAATTCCTTTACAGAAGTCGAGCTTATAAATAAACTGAGATATCTGGAAAACCTTAAGACAAGGATTAGTATCTCTAAAAGATTAAAAATCTAAAAGATGAGTAGTACAGTTAAAGGTGATAGTTCTGAAAACAAAAAAGATTTGTTTCAACACTTTTTTTGCATGATACTGTCTGAATTTAAATAAAATAACAAAGTTCTCTAAGCTTTGGTACATTTTTAACTTTGCTTTGTTGCTTTTTGGTGTTAAGCGCATAGTTGTTCCAATTTAAATACGCATCTCTGCCAACATACAACAATACATGGAAGTTATGTTGATGTAGTAAATAACAGTAGCCAACAAGTGTACTACGAAAACACTGCGTCACAGCCCAGCCACAACCATGCGGTGTGACATATGGTCATTGGCCATGTATGAGCAAATATACATACATACATACGAAAGCATGAATACTCGTATACAGTAAATATTTGTCGCATATCCAGCTGAGCACCAACTAGTCTGCTTTTTTCTGTTTTTCGAGAACCTACAAAATAAATAAGCGCACATGCGGCTTAAGCAAAAGCGAGGAGATGCATACATAAGTGGCGGCATGAGTGCCATTGTCCGTGTCCAAACACAGCAACTCTGCCGCGAAATTATCCAACGATTCTCTTTTGTGCCGCTGTTCTGTCTTCCATTTGTCCAAACACATCAACTCGTCGCTGGCCAACTTTTGTTCATTATGTTTTGTTCTGGCATTCTTCGAACGCTCTGATTGGTCACTGGCGATAAGAATTGCTGCACAAAGCGTGTTGTCCGAGCACCGACGACTTGGTGCCCCCCTCCTTTCCTCGTCGCCTTCTCACCAACAAACGAACAAAAACAGCGGGTTGCTCAACTTCGTGTCTCCGTGTTTGGACGTCGACATTTGCAATGGACGCTGCTGGGCTTACGCGTGTGCGCTCAGTTACATGCATACATTTATTTGCATAGTTATGCATATATGTATGTACATATCGCTAGCTTAGAGTGCAAACTGTGTAAGTCCATTTTTATGAAAAAGTGTATTTTTATGTAGAACGCTAGAAAAATCAAATACGCACCGCGCTAAACAAGTCTGTGACTCTTGTCATATTTCTACTCGTTGCTATTCTGGGATAGGCAAATTGTGTAAGTCCAAAAAGTGAAGAAAATTATGTAAGTCCAAAATATTTACATGAACAGAAATATTTTTCCATTTTGAAATTTTTTTATTTTTTGTTTTTGGTGTCTCCTACAAAGTTTGAAAAAAGGACTTACACAATTTGCACTCTAAGCTAGCGATATGTATAAATTTGTAGTAGATGTGTGTCGTTTTTGGCTGACAAAAGGCCAACTAACTAAAATGTCTAGCTACATACATATGTACATACATACATACATACTCTGAAAAAAATATCCGTAGTTAACTCAACAACTTTCCGCTGTTGAATCTCCGTCTTTGATTCAACAGCAAAAGTATTTGTTTTAACGGCAAAGTTTTTGATTCAACAACTTTCCATAGTTAATTCAAAGACGGGCGTTTTTGATTCAAAAACTCCCTTGCTGTTGAAAAATTTTGAAGTAAATAAAAAATAGAAAAATTGTTTTTCAAACTCGTTCAATTAATTTAAATTTTCGGGAAAAATATATCGTCGCTGCGCCAACAAAAAGAGCTATACGTTTTTCAGCAACTTTTCAGGAGTGCAAAAAAACCGTTTTCTGGTGATTCTAGAGAATATTTTTTTTAATTTGAATTGTTAACTAATGATACTACACATATGTAATAGACTTGTGCAATTTTTTTTACTTTTTTTGACCAACCACTTCGCATGAAGCATTTGCGCCGTTTTACAGCACATAGCTCTTTTTACAAATTGTTTAAATTTGCTAGTGGGGGTAAGAAATCGTGAAAGATGTGTATACAATTCTTCGCTAGGGTCCGATGCAATTAGCGATAGCTTGGAAATGCATTATTTAATTGACCAGTGCCCCTCCTATTTTGAAAACTGGTCACATACGCTTTTTTTAAATAATTTTTTACACAAAAATAACCTGAAATAAAAAAAAAATTATACGAAAATAGATGTATAACTAGGCTGACCATAAATATGAATCGAAAATGAGGGACAAAATTTCAAATGATATAAGTACGAACATATGTATATTTATGAAACTTGAAATCGTAAAAAATATTTATTCATCAAATAATCACAGCTATTCTACAATCCCTCGGAACTCCGATCGCGGCGACGCCGACTGCTACGACAAAACGAAAATTGGTATTCTGGTTTACGACGTTTTGAACATAAGTGTTGTTAAGTGTTAAACTATGTTCGAATCAGTGTTAGATAGCGTTTATGCGAAATAATATGTATTTTTTGACAGCACATTTGTATTTTTGACAGCAAATTTATATTTTCAGTAAATTTTAGATTAAATTTTCAGAAAGAATATATTAAATGGTTAAAAAATGGATTCCATTGCTGCAGCAGCTTTTTTAGTGGAAAAATAAATGGAAGAACAAAGGAATTTAGACATTAATTTTAATTCAATTTTTTAAAATATTATAAAAAAAAAGTGCCAACATATATGAAAACGGCATTTATAGAATACTGTCACCAAGTTTTATGAGAGAATACCTTGTAATTCGGAAATTAACACCGGCTAAGCTTGGGTAGAATGAACCAATTTTATTTATTTACAAACTACTAAAAATTTTTCAGTGAAGCTTTCAGGAAATATTCTTTGGATGATAATTCATCTACCTTTAACGCTTTCAACTATTATTAAATTATAATATTAAAGTTCTCCAAAAGGAGAATTCTGCCGGCTGAGGTTTTTTTTGAAGCGCGGCCGAAGGCCGGTGACACAAAAAAGTCTTCTACATACACATTGCTTTAACAAGGAATACCTCTTGCACTGTAATCGTCTGGCGAGAGCGAATTTTTTTATGATCTGTGATAGGATCGTGGTTCATTATATACAAATTTTCCTTTAACACCAGTGGTACATTATTGCGATTCCCACCTTAGCTATTAGTAATTTTAAATTATGAAAAAACTGGACTCCATGAACTCAAGGGCAATGAAAATGCCAACTTTAGTGAAAATAACATTTACAGCTTTTTCCAACAAAGTTTCATGCGAAAACCTCTTGCAGTTGGTTTGTTTTACACTATTTATAGTGATATGTTATACTGATGCAATGCACGGATGACGCTCCACACTGGTCGCATATCAACAAGTTTTTATGGATCGCAAAATATAAAAGCAAATTTGGGATCCCGGTTGCGATCAATCAAATCATGAATATGTACATATCGTGTAGCAGCAATTTTGTGACTCGCCAGGACGCGTTGAGCATGAACGGATATAGAAAGTGAGCACGTTTATTCGATTTGTTAGTTTCTCGTGCAAATGTTTGTAAATCATGTCGCATGGCGATATTTTAAATCTTTAAAAAGACACAGTCAGGCAAAAATGCTTAAGGGAGTACATCTTGGCACAGAAATTATGCCCGAGTTGCGCTACCCACTCATCTTACATGATCGTAGTAATAATACACAATTAAAATTATTTTCAGAAGCTTTTATTAAACAATAATATATAAATATTGCTAAAAAGGATAATAAATTTTATTATTAAATAAAAGTTCAATACATTGAAACTCCTTGTACTTATTTTCCACTATTCAGTCTATTGTACTAAAGCAGATTCCTTTTGTTCACTTATTTTGCAAAGAAAAGCCCAGTAGCATAGCTAAACCAAGCCCGTTTTGTATAATAATGTTGCATAAATTTAAAAATCATAGTTTAATTACATTAAATTGGTAATATTTCCAAAAATTATCAAAATTTCTATTGCCTCCGACACACAAAAGCTGACGGAAAGAATCGCTCCGATAAACTGTCAAAAATCCGATCCATCGTGAACCAGAATGCCGATTTCCGAACTTCGAAAAAATCTGACGTTCATCGGACGTCAATCGAATTGCAGAATGCCATTTGATCCGATTCACTTCCGATTAAAGTGGATCGTAAACCGGAATAGATGTGAATAGGCTTACAAACATATGTAATTCACATTCTCTGCAGACTTTTTGTTTTAACAAAAATAAGCAAATTTGTAAGTTTAATTATAGGTATCTACAATAAAGCAAGCATAATGCTACGATAAAAAAGAATTTGGTAACTTAGTTTAATGTCCACAAATCAATTTTAATACGATTTACAAATTTCCTTCAAATTAATTTGCCACACAGCAGCCACAAAAATTACATTCCAACAAACATATAGTCAATGAGGATGGTAGTTATTATCGATAACTACTTAAATTCTGATGAGAAAAAGGGCTGCCACCTCAACCTTTTTAATAAAACAGATTTTAAACAAAAAGGTGAATATTCATAGTCAAAATAAAATATTGATTTTAACTAACTTAAATTCAGATTTCATCAAGACTATGAATATGCCCCAAAATAAATAAATGAGGGACAAATGAGGGACACTAGGAAAAAAACAGAACATATTGAGGTTTTCTGAAAAAACAAAAATACGAGGGACGGACGTCTGAAAAACAGAACGGTCCCTCAAAAAACAGAACGGATGGTCAGCCTATGTATAACTGATTTTACAGACCATTTCTACTACTGAGAGCATATAGCTGTGTTTGATAACTTCTAACCAAAGAAGGATATCAGAAAACGGGAAATGCAGAAATGTGGCTAGCGGATAGCGCTAAATAAATATGTAATAAAAAAAAATCGAAAAAAAACATATAACTGAATTTGTTGGCGCAGCGACGATATATATGTACATATATGCAATATATAATTACAAATAAAGGTAAGTCACAATAATAATATTATTTATATATTATTATAATATATTAAAATTATATGTACATATATACGTTTAAAAATATATTTTGTATTTTCAGATTAAATATATTTGATTATCCCGTTTTTCCGATAGCGAGCAATCGAAGGAGCCAAATCTGCAGGTAAAACTTGTCGGCGATGAGAAAATAAGCAAGTTATTCTTGTCGTGTGAGTTATGTACAGGTGCATTGATGCAGTTCAATGAATGCGGTATCAAAAATATTGAACTGCTTGCAATGATGCACTCCCACGACATCGACGAAATATGAAATAAAAAAGAACTCATCGCCGACAGGATAAAATTCCGCAAAGCTACAAATGTGGCGGTCGGAAAACAATAAAGAATGTGTTATGAAATAATAAAAAAAAAATAAGTTGAGTTTATGTGTTTGTGTTTGTGTAAAAAGCCCTGCAGACAGTGATAGTCATTTGATGTATCATTTGAGGCGCACGATTGATGGATAATTCTGTCACACACTGGTTAGGTTCAGAAGGCGCAACGGTTGAGCACAACTGTTGTGTAGATATCACTAATCGGAGAGTGATACAATTTGCGCCTTCTGAACGAGCTGATACATTAAATAAACAAATTAAAATTTTAATTATCCCCAACGTAATCGCCAATAATTTCGCGGCTTTGAGACATTTTTATTTCATTCCAAATTTCATAAATAATATTTATATCTTTGTACATATGTATGTCAAAATCGTAAGCTCAGCATGTTGTCTAAAGTGAGCGTAAAAAATTTATGATGGAAAAAAGTCTCCAAACTCACAACATGTTGTGTTGATCAGAAAAACTCAACGTTGCGTTCAGAAGATAAAACACAACAGTTGCGCAACTGTTGCGCCACGGTTGCGCCTTCTGAACGTAGCCACTGCCTACAAGTTTCCATCATTTTTATATGGACGGTGTGAAAAATGTGATGAAAACCTTTGTGTCCGTGTCTCTTTTCATCAATCGCGTTGTTCAAATGATGTATCAAATAACCATCACTGAATGGAAAAAGTTTGTTTGATAAAACCGGGCCTTAGTATTAATATTACTATGTAAACATACATATATGTTATATAAAAAAAATAAAATAAAATAAAATAAAATAATATCTATTATATTAAAAAAAATTACTATTGTTTACAATTTTTTTGATGTTAACTTAAAAGCGTAAGTATTTGCTTCAATGGTACCCGTTTTTGGACCAAAAACTTTTGCTGTTAGTTCAAAAGCAAAAATTGTTAGCTTAAATACGAAAAGTATTTAAATCAACGGTGCTCGCTTTTGGACTAAAAAATTTTGCTGTTAATTCAAAAGCAAACACTGTTAACTTAAATGTAAAAGTATTTCATTCAACAGTTTCCGTTGTTAACTTAAATACGAAAAGTATTTGAATCAAAAACGCTAGCATCTTTGAAACAACAACGGAGCGTTGTTGGGCACATTTCAACTGCGGAAAGTTCTTTATTTAACTGCAAAAGTCTTTGTATTTACAACGTTTTTTTTTTCAGAGTACAAACATGTTAATGCACATGGTATGAATAAATTTTGCTAGCTTTACTAGTTATCAACATGCAACGCTACACAGTGGTTCGGCTCCATACATTTTGCGGAAAAAAATAGAAGGCGTGGTCCTAGGCCATTGAAATTTTGCACAGAGGTTATATGTGAGCTAATTAAGAAATTTTCAAAAAATGGTTGAAATCGGTCAACCCCTAGGGGTACCTCCCTTGGACCTATAAAAAAATGATTTAAATACAAATTTTGGTTTCAGCTAAAAAAAAAATTAAAATATCTTCACGAAACTTGGTACATGAGTTACCCTCATTAAAGGCATTGACAGCACCAACAATTTTTGAAATCGGCCACTCCCTAGGGGTACCTCCCCTGGACCTATAGTAAAAATTTTTAAAGAAAAATTTAAATTTCAGCTCAAAAAATTAAGATATCTTCACGAAACTTGGCGCATAAGTTACTGTCATGAAATATATCGACAATACCAGATATAGGCGTGATTGGCAAACAACCACGCCCACTTTTTCTACACCTTTTATTCAAAAACAAATGAAGATGTACATTTTCAGTAACTGAAAAGAGCCCTTGTAAAAATTTGATGTACTTAATGATTATATTAATAATACATATAATCGAAAATATAACTATGCAAATATAAGAAAAATTTTTAATTATTTAGCATATCCTTGGCAACAAAATCCAATTCCACACACTTTTTGTTGGGTTGTCGTCTTATGGACTTTATATAATGACCAGAACTTGCCAGTAATCGATTAATAACATCTGTATTGGTAGAAATTCTATCACTTTTCCTAGAAAACATAAGCCTATAAATCCTAAGTCCCATTTACTAGTAAGGGTTAACTCAGAACATGATAAGGTGTTCAACTTTTCTGCTGAGAAAGTATCAATAAGTCTTCTTGTTGTGTGATCAAGTTAACTTTGCAAATTAACAGCAGCATATGTATGTGTCTGTTACTACAATTTCGTCGGGATAACATTTTTTTTTTCATCTAATACCTTAAAATAAGCTGGTAAAATGTTTAAACAAATGTGTTTGTTGCTATTGTTGTTTGCAAACCGCAATGTTATGACGAATGTGTTTACCGTTATTTTTGTTTGCATTACCATTGATTCTAACAAATTAGGTGTATAATTTACCAATCTGCATTTTTATCTAATCCTCTCTGTGCCTTCATATTCGTAAACAAAAATGTCACATAAGATGTAAACGTTCATATATACGCATGAGCCTAAAAGCATGCTACATTTTGTCAATTTTATCAAAATTTGATGGGACTTTCGACATTTAAATCAAGTTTACATCGATTGGGGAAAATATGGGAAAAAACTTTTTACAGAAATCGATAGAAGACATTCCAAACTTTCATTTTATTACAGTTAGCGAGTGTAGCACGCTGTAGCACACAAACTTTTTGTCCATCGAAATTAGAAATGGTAGCATTTTTGAAGTACCATTTTTGCTGGCCTATATTTTTTTTAATATTTGGCCGATTGCACTGATTTTTTCTTTAATTAGTCAAGGAAGTGCTATATTTTCTTTTAAACTCACAACAGGGACAATAGAGATATAAGTTATAAGGAAAATTTATAGCTAAAGTTAGCAAACATTTCAAGCAGTTTTTGTTGAATAAAATTTTTCTGACTTCTGATACCATTATTTTGTAAAAAAAATCAACTTTTTGCAAAGTAGTCATGAATTCTTCATATTTGGACATTTTTTTATAAGACTACATCATTAGAATCTGAAAATTAGGTATTGAAAAAAATGAATTTTTTCCGCGGCTGAACCACTGTGCGCTATCATAAAAAAAAATCACAAAAATGTTCTCATGCACCTAAAAGCTTAAGCTTATGGATAAACAAGCACTCACTCGGACGGCTGGATGGCTGGCTGGCTGGATATTTGACGTGTCATAAGTGGACGTGCAGGCGTGCAAGCGTGCAAACTAATTACTCAACTGCATGTATGGCTATTCGGCGCAAAGTGTCACTGAATGTGCCAGCCCACCACCATAGTGGGCGTTGTAAAATGTCACACCTAAAAGCATGCGACTATAAATGTTTGTATGCACATACATATGAATATGTGCTGGGCATATGATTTGATAATCATTTTATATGCAAATTCATGTATGTGTGTCATTCATTTATGTGGTCATGTTAAGGGTCAGTTGGGTGGACAAATTTATCATCAAAATGTGGTTAATCCTTTACGCACACAGAGACTTATTAGCGGTTGAAGCTTGGTGGGGCTCTGTGGAGAGGATCAAGCAAGGAGTTTAACGCTTTTTTTTGGACAATGTGCGGTAGTGAGTTTGCGCTAGCCGTGCTATTTTTAACCAAATTAGGTTAACAATTTTTGGAATTAGAGAAAGATTTAGGTGCCGTTTTAACTTAAATAAATATATTTGTATGTATACAAGCACTTGAACAAGATAAGAACTCTTGCTTGACTCAAAAAAATTCCAAAAAAAAAAAAAAAATGCACGCGAAGAAATGGGGAAGCCTTCCTTAATGGACTGAGCATAGCTTCTAAGAAAGCTTAAGGACTAACCTCTATGAAACTATATTTGGTAGTAGAAGTATCTGCTTAGATTTCAATTAGACTGGAATATACATACATATGCATATACATACATATTTCTGAGAACCTCTTTAAAAATATTTAACAACATTTTTTAATATTTGCCTCAAGCCCTCTACTCGCTTCTATGTATATGGCAGCTGCTGCCAACATCGCCTTACACGCCACAAGCTCAACCTGTTTGCTCTCTTTACTGCTAACTTTTGTTGCACAAATATTATGTGAGCTCCAAAGTTGCTCTCCACAATGCAAATTGACAACAATTTGGCAAAAATGTTTACCCTTACAACCTGTGTTGCCACTGAAAAAAAATTTTACCGACCATATTACCGCCCAATTCCACCAAAAAAGGCCCAAAAATCAGAAGTCAACTTAAAACGGAATTACATATTTATTTTTAAATACATATGTACATACTAAGTACTCTTGACTCCCACTCATTTAATTCAGAACTAACACTAGACTGTCGCCGATCTCTAAAGGAGATGGCCAAACAGACCCGTCTGCACCTCGTGTAGGTCCCGGGACATAGGGATATCAATGTCAATTGTAGGGCGGATGAACTTGCGAGGCAGTGCACTACCGAACAGGTTCTTCCATAAGGCATAGGTATGCCTTAGCCACAAACGAGCTAATTCTTAAACAGCATGTCTATAAACTAGCAAGCGATAGATGGCAACAGAAGCCAGTATGTCGAACATCAAGGCAAATCTGGCAGAAATGGGTTCACAAGCGATCCCATCAAATAAGTACTCTAAGGATAGATGACATCTCGAACCTTGTGGTGGTACTCACAGGACACTGCCTCATCGGGAAACACGCAGAGAGGCTATGTACACCCTAGCGCAGATGCTGCATAAGCTGGAAAGATGATGAGGCGAGGAGACAATCGAACACCTCATCTGCCATTGCTTTGCTCGGCTCTTAACAGCGGAAGACAACGCTTTCTTGGGACTTCCTTCGTGGATAGCGCAAAGTCACTAAAGTGAACTAGTTCAATGAAGAGAGCGCTCACCAATTGAGCGCTCAACAAAGTGAACTAAATTTCCCAACTCTAATAGATATGCGAATAGTGTGTTTCACTAACAATAAAAGAACTTTACACGGGAAAGATAAAATGTTTAGCGTCCGAGAAATTGTCTCCACTAAAAATATTCGTATTACAAATCGGACCAAAATTGATTTTAGCCGCCCAACAGCCCAAAGTAAATTTATCGGACCAGATTTGGTCCGAAAGGCCCAATTTCGGCATCACTGCTTACAACCACTAAGCTTACTCACATACATACATACATACATAAATGTACATAAGCTTAGTGGTGCTCAATTAGTAAAAACATCAAAATCTAACACATTATTAGTGGTTCATTATAGTTGTTGTAGTTGTAATGAGGGCTCAACTACATTTGATACTAAATTTTGTTGCCACTAATACACATATGAAGCACGAAATGCACATACATACAAGCGATGTGCGTTGAACTAAAATGGTACAAGTCCTAATATGGAACACATTCAGCACAAAACGTTACTCATACGCCATTTCGTCCTCACAGCAAATATGCAAACACACACACATTTTATTCATATTTGCACATGTAATGGTGCACAAACTTTTCACTTTTTCTGCAGCTATGCAAAGTGGAATAAGAGCAGTAACAAAAAAAAAACAAAAATAAAAATTTCAAGCATTTTAATAATTACTTTGCCGCACGTCACAGATGGCGACGGGAGCATATACAGAGAAAAAAGTACTATTTTCACATGTAAAAAGAATCAACCAGATTTTTGGTAAATATTACAATGCTGATTTTATGATGTGTAAACATCTTTGTTGTAGCTACGAGTGATTTCGAAAAACAGGTAAAGTTTACGCGTAAACGTAAATGACCTTTGTGTTAGTGCACTGCTGCGTCCGTGTGAATCGCTTGGCACTGTCAGTGGTAGGTAGGTAGCTAGGCATGTACTTACAAATGCTTGCATGCATAGCCGTGCAAATGCAAATGTCAACAACAACAGCAACGAAGCGAAGTTGTTGTTGTTGCTTTCTGCAACAATGCGACAAACAGGCAAAATAAAAAGGACCAACCCGTTTGAACATGTATGCAAATGTATGGATATGCACACCTACATCTACCTATCTAATTTTCTATGCAATATTGGCATCAAATGAAAGGTTTTGAGCAGGACTTCGATATGAAGCTCTTTTCATTGTGACAGGGGCTCAAGATATGGGTCAAAAGGAGGACCCGGATGATCCTTGAATATTTCTGAGCAATATTGGTATGAAATGAAAGGTTTTGAGCAGGACTTCGATATGAAACTTTTTTCATTGTGAACCCTACGCCGGGTCTCAAGATATGGGTCAAAAGAAGGACCCGGATGATCCTTGAATGTTTCTGAGCAATATTGGTATCAAATGAAAGGTTTTGAGCAGGACTTCGATATGAAGCTCTTTTCATTGTGACCCCTAGGCCGGGTCTCCAGATATGGGTCAAACGTGGACTCGGATGATCTTGCATGTTTCTGAGCAATACAAAACAAAACAACATAAAAAATCAAAAGTCAAAAACCAAAAACCAAAACAAACAAAAACAACAAAATAGTAGCAGTCACAATGACAAAAAAAAATTACAAAAACGATAGCCGCCTTTTAATCCATAGAAAACCAGGAAAAAAGGAATAAGGAAAAGGGAATAAATATCCGATTTCGAAACAGTTTACACATCAATATTTATGAATACCCGTTATTCACGCTTTAATTTTTTTTTTATATTAAAATCAAAATATTGAGAAAATTAACTATGAAATATTTAACTGAACTCAAACTTTTTCCATATGAACCAATTTTTGGGTTATTTTTTTGTTTCTAAAACGAAATATTGCATAAAATAACAAATTTTGTTTTAACCAAAACTCTGGTTGATTTCATTTTTAATATAAAAATAGTACTATTAACCAATTTTTGGTTGATTCTTTTCTCAGTGTATAAGTAGCGACTGCACTGAAAAAACAACTTACTCAGATTATGGAAAAGTGGGAATAATTCGGCGCTAAAGACATATTTCCATATTTTGATGTACGAGTTTCTTCAAATCAAGGAATAAAAACCACGTTTTAAAGAAAATTGTACATCAAAATATGGAAATATGTCTTTAGCGCCGAATCATTCCCATTTTTCCATAATCTGAGTAATTTTTTTTTTGAGTGTGAGTTTTTTTTTTTTTTTTTGAAATACAAAAACAACCTCTACAACAACTACTTGAATAGCGTAAAACTTGCGCACATTTGGTATATGTATATATATGTAAGTATGTACATACGTCAAGTGGCAGTTGACTGCCGTCGGCTCTGTCGGTTATGTTGGCTGTTAACGCTTTGGCTCACACTATTCATGCCACAAATGCCTGCGACACGTACTAATAGTATTACAGGCATACGTATGCATGTATTTAATGTGCTCAAGTGAAACTTATGAACAATTACAAGTTAGGCGCGCGCATAATTCACACTTTTTTGTGACTTTTTGCGATTTTTTCATTTTTAAATTTTTGCTTTTTTTTATTTACATGTTTTATTTACTTTTTTAAAAGATTTTTTTTTGTATCAAAATTATAATAATTTTTCGCACAGTTCTTCAAAAATTGCATTATAGCTTTGCTTCAACGCTAGTTTGTTGGAAATACCAAAAGAAGAGGTAAAAGATCCATCAAAATATATACAAATGTTCCGATACGATCGACATACCCATTTGAGTCTTTTAAGCCATGTGTGTCTCCGTTCGTTTGTCCAACGAGGTAGACATTTGCTACCACATAAGTACAACTGCAGAATTGTAGCTCTAAAACTCAATTTTTCGCACATTAAAGAAATTTCTAACTATGCAGCTTTTGTAATCCAGAGAATTAATAAGTAGAAATAAGTTTCCGCAACATTTTTGCAGACAAAAATTTTCAAAACCAAAATTGATTGCTTTGAAAAATCTATTATTATTCCCTGGAGCTTTCAAAAATTTGTCTAGCTTTTTCAAAAAGCATTAACCAAAAACGCCACAAAAGACACAAATGGCACTCCAAACACACAAAAAAATTCTTGCTATTTTTGTGCAGCAAATTACTTTTAAGCAATGCATGTGCCACTCACTTACACTCAAAAAAAAATTTTCTCTCGATCAAAGACATAATTTTCCTTATTTTGAACACGCGTCCCAATACAAAATTTTCTTTGTTTTGTGTAAATTTTCTCAAAAATGTGGAAAAAACATAAAAAAACATTCAAACAAATTCGTTGCCATGGGGATTTGTATGGGAATTTAATTTCTCAAAATTAAAGAAATAAAGCCTTCAAAACAAGGAAAGTTGGGAATGGAATGGCGCTTAAAGAATTTTTCATTATTTTAATGTATGAATTTTTTCAAAACAAGTATATGAAACCATGGTAACGCATGTAACAACAATATTTTATAAACCTTTTAACATGTTTTAAGGAAAATTTACTCAAAACAAAGAAAGTAGTGTTCAAAATAGGTAAACAATTTCTTTGACCCCTCCATATATTTTTTTTCTCTCAGTGTACCCATCAATCTACTAAGCTAAACTTCAAACACTTCAAAAATGTTGCCATGTCGCTTAACGCCTGCTCGGTGATTGTTGGTTGGACGGACGGACATGTTGAAGCCACAAGGGACGAATGTTAAATGCACATTTGTCTGCGAGCGCAAATATGTGGTACATACAAACGAACTTACTATATAGTGCAAGTATGTATGTATGTATGTATATGAGCAAGTGCTAATATGCGGCACTGTGAACAAATAGGCGTTAGACAAATATAGCTTTGCCATAAATGTAAAATGTGTTTGGTGAGTAGATGGCTGGATGGATGGATGGTTGAATGAGAAATATACTTGGGCAATGAAAGCTTTCAAGCAAGCTAACATATCGGTGGGTACGTAGTGCGAATGAAAAATATACACATGCATTTAATATAACAAAAAAAGACCACCCGACTAAAGCAGTTATAGTGAAGTATGTAGCATAAGGCAACAACAACTACTGACAATATTTGGTAAGCAATAAAACCCAAGAGATGTGACACAGATAAAGCGCGCTATGCCACTGGTGTTAACTGCAAAGTGCTATAAAGCTATAAAGTTGGCAGCAGCTAACTGATGAAGCTCAATACCATAAAAAACATTTAGACCATCGATCATCAGCGAAGCGATTTGCACAAAGTTGCGAGCAAGTAAGTACACTCGGAAAAAAATTATAAAAACATATAAAAACGTGCTTAAAATGGGCAAAAACGTATTTAAAAGTGATGTAAATACCACCATTTTTATTTTAAAAATGTTCATTGTAAAATTTTTAAATCAAGAAAAAAAATTTTAAATTTAAAAATGTTTATTTTTATTTTAAGCACTATGAGAAAAAAATCGCTGCAGTGTTCACTATATCATTTTCTATTCCGGATATCATTTTCTATTGTATCCAACGGCATTCTCTTCATCTTCTCTTAATCCGAGTCCCAACTACAAAAATATAGCCTCCGCTTGTTCTTCTCTTCCTTTCTACTTCGCCTTAATTGCTTGCTATCTTTGTTTGTTATTCTCCTTTTTCTTCTTTATTTTATATTCTCCTCCGGATTCGAACCATGACATCAACCTGAAATTCAATCCAACGCCATCACATAGTGGAACATTAAACAAAATATTGAATTGTAATAACCTATTTATACTTCCCTTTTCCTAAAAAAGAATCCCTGAATTATATGAATCATTGTAAAAACAAAATTTAAAAAAAAATCCATACTCATTATTATTTTTGTTGGATTTCTCACAAAAAAATATTTTCTCACAAAAAAATTTTGGAGAAAGAGCGAGTTTTTGAATCAACATTTATTTTCATTTTTAATTTAATTATGTTTCTTTTTAAATCCAAAATGCATTTTTACTTCAAAAACTGCATTCTTACTTCAAAAATTTCATTTTTAATTTAAAAATTTTCCTTGTTAAAATAAAAATGGTTTGGTTTAAAACGTGTATTATGAAAACAAAAATTTTATTTTTGATTTTAAAATACTGTTTTTCCCTGAGTGTAGTTGCAGAAACAGTAGCAGAAGCAACAGCTGCTTGTAGTTGCGAAAGGAAATGAAAAATCGGAAAAGTTGGAAACTCTTTGCTTGAGATTATATATATATGTAGATGGGTATAGAAAGCAACTAAAGTAATAGTTACTTCGATTGAAAAAAAGAAAGCAGGATCTGTCTTCGGTCGTGCCCCAGACTTGATATCTACTTTTCAAGAAGGGATTAAATTGAATGTTTCATGGCCTAATTACACAGTCTAACATATTTGAACTTTCCCTTGGCAACAGAGTAATCATGGTATTTTTCTGAAAGTGGTCATTTTTGGTGAACAAATTTAAACTCCAGTGGGTACCTGTCAGTTTTTTTTTAGCTCTTGGATTTTCTGTGCAGTTACAGTTTTAAGGACAAAGATTTTGTAAAGTTTTGAGAAGCGCAATTTAAATTTTATGACAAATAATTTTCTAGAATATTTTAAACCACAGGAGAGCTTCAAAATTACATTTTTTTAGATTAATAGAAAAATGGCTCAAAAGCGCTTTTTCGTGAAGGAACTAGTGGATTAAATTCTTCTACTAGCATAATCCTCGTTTAATTCTACTATATATGCCCTAATAAAAATTTTAGTACGATATGTATTTTAACTTTTTTTCATCATATAAGTTCTAATACCGTATACCAAATGTCATGCAAATATCTCAAAAACTCAGGGATTTAAACGACTCAAACTTTGACTCTAATCATAACGGTATAGACGTTAGTGAGTCTACTGCATTTTCTTCTAGTACAGAAGTACCTATAAAAACGTTCTCTGATACAAAGTGATAATATACTTGCATATTCATGGAGCTATAATTATACTCGTTGAGGCTTGTTTTATTATAATATTTCATTAATTAATTTTCATTAAATTTCTTAATTAATTTTTATTTTAGTTAATCTTTGACTTTTATAAGTCTTTTCTATCTACCATTTCTTGCACAGATTGGTTTCATAACCATAAAACAGCCTTTGCACCGCTGGACATGCTTATAAGCCTTATATACACATGTTGAGATACATGCTCGCGCGACATTTGAATATGGTGCGTGTTGCTGAATGTCTATTGTAAGCGTTAGAATGCCTTGGGGACTAATAAGATGTCGAAATGGTGATACGAAACAAGCTGTTGAGATAAAATAAAAGCAGACAAATGCAGCATCAAAAAAGCCTAAACAAAAGTGGCTACAACAACAACAAAAATGTTGACAATATTGACAATGTTTACAATGTTGCGATATTGTCATATATGAAAAAGTTGCATTTCGATGCACAGAAATATAAGAAAGTTATGACTACATACATATTTACATATTGCATACCGATGCCTTACTTTCTCAACCTCGTATCTTAAAAAAATGCGATTTTGAGATTTTCATATCAAACGATTCCTATTTTTCTGTTCTATAACTGCAACAAATTCCTATCTCAATAGATTGTGTCTATAGCAAAAAAAATAGGAATAAATATCTTGGTATCTCAATCAATGCTTTTTTCATAACTGCGTCAAACTCTTATCTTAATATACATGTATATTTAAAGGCCTATTAATCGTTTTGTCATCCCCCGTCCGTTCGTCTGTAAACACTCTAACTCGCGCAAAAATTGAGATATTTTAATGAAATTTGAAATACAAGTTGGTATCGAGACTGGGACGGTTGGTATTGAAAATGGGCGAAATTGAACCATGACCACGCCCACTTTTCCTATATAGAAAAAGTCGGAAATTTGGTATCTCAGCCACTAATATAGCTAGAGTGATAAAATTTTACCCACGTATTGAGCTCAGGCCCTTATGAAGAAATTTGATGAAATTTTGGAAAATGGGCGGTGCCACGCCCACTTATTAAGTGGCAACTATTGAAAGTTTTACTGTAAAACTTTTACAAGCCCTAACTCGGAAACCGTAGCAGATATATCGATGAAATTTCGTATGCGTGATTTACTTATTTAGGTAAATGTTTGCAGGAAAAATTGTCAAAATCGGTTGACGGCCACGCCCACTTTTATATATGTGTATTATAAAGTGACCTAATAAAAACATTTTAAGCGACATCTCTGTCAAATATAAAGGTCTAGCACTGAAATTTTGCGGCAGGAGTCCTACTACGGACAAAGAACAAAAAACCCAAAAATTTTGGAAAATGGGCGGTGCCACGCCCACTTATTAAGGGGAAAACTTTCAAAGTGGTATGAGTCATAACTCAGAAACCGTTGAAGATATAGCGTTGAAATTTATTATGCGTGATATACTTACTTAGGCAAATGTTTGGACGAAAAATTGCCAAAATCGGTTGACGACCACGCCCACTTATATATATGTGTATTATAAAGTGACCTAATAAAAACATTTTAAGCTATATCTCTGTCAAATGTAAAGATATATCATTGAAATTTTATGGAAGGAGTCCAACTAAGGACATAAAACATAAAACACAAAAATTTTGGAAAATGGGCGTGGCAGTGCCTCCTTTTAGAAGCAGGAATATACGAGATTTCTTAGCCTATAACTCGACAAATAATTGAGATATTATGACGAAACTTGGTTTATTCACTGTTATAACTTGTGTTAATAGACACGCAAAAATCTATTGAAATCGGTTTATGACCACGCCTACCTTTTAGCAAAGATATTTCTGGAACACCCTTTGGGAATTTGTAACGTGACATCTTTGTAACTAGAAGTCATAAAGGAATGCAATTTTGCACAAATAATAATATTCATATGCTTAGTTGGATGACTGATAAAAATTTTGAAAATGGGCGTGGCTACGCATATTTTATGCAGCACTCGCTTTATATAAATCATACCGTATTTCCCTCAAAGGCAAACAAACAATGAAAGCACACAGCTGAGTATCTAATGTTCGATTCCACTCGAACTTAGGCTTCCTTACTTGTTTTATTTTTATAATATCCTCTAACAAATAAAACATTGAATTTAAACAAAATATTGTTTTTATTTAATAGTTTTGAAGTATCTTCGTTGTATGCATATAAGTGCAGCAAACGAGTAACTTATAAATCAAGTTTCAAAAATTAAATTATCGTTAATGCAGAAAACTCGTATCTTAAAAAATTCGTTTTATGCGTAAACTAACATAGATAAGTATATAATTTTTAATTGTGCACATAGTTATAATTCATGTCTTAATAATTGCATTAAAATTTTTAGATAAAAAACGACCGTAAAAAAAAATAAACAGTTTTTTTTTGTTTCCTGAAAAGTTTCCTTATTTAAGATACGAGGTTGAGAAAGTAAGGCATCGATACGCAGAAGTGCAGAAGCTAAAAATGCATTTAACGTTGTATAACAAGAAGACATTTTGAGAAGCAGAGACACCAGCCTTATCGCACAGCTGCAACATGCAAACAAAAACACACATAAAAGCAACCAAATGTGGCAACAAGCAGGAAGTTAAAATCGATTGCATATCACATATCATCATACATAATTTTTGTGTATTTTTGCTTAAGAAAAGCAAGCAAGCGAACAATGCAATATGATAAACAAACAAATGGCAATAAAAGCAACAAAAAAAATTGTTTAAACAACACAGCAATAAAAAGCAACAAAAATTTGTTTAAGCAACACAGCAATAAAAAGCGACAAAAATTTGTTTAAGCAACACGGCAACATG
Source organism: Urophora cardui (assembly GCA_960531455.1). NCBI lineage: Eukaryota > Metazoa > Arthropoda > Insecta > Diptera > Tephritidae > Urophora > Urophora cardui. The sequence goes on from OY482673.1 coordinate 130,889,288, forward strand.
CGACAAAGTGCACGTGAACGCATGAAAATGTTGCTAAAGCTAGAAGAAACATTTCATTATGAGCAAACTATTGGCTTTGAAAAAAAAAATGTCAACGTTAGGCAATTGGCGAATTAGCAAACAAGCAAATTATAGTAATAATAATAACAACAAAGCAAAGAAATAATAAAAACAACAAAGCAAGTCTACTAAATAAGCAGCAGCAAATGACAACAGCTCGATAGCCAAAATAAAATAAAATAAATGCCATATACAATAATCTGTAGGGTATCAATGTTGCAATATCAACAACAACAACCAAGATATGTATGTGGTGGCAACAACAACAACGAAATAAAAATAAAAACATAAACAATAGTAAATGGCGTGTTAATAATTTGCGCACAACAAAAACGCACAAATATGAAAATGACACTTGAGCACATAAGCCGATTGCCGATTTCGAAGCACAATAACCAAATGCCACAACCAGAGATGTTAAGTAATGCAGTACTTTGTGACTTGTGTCATGACTGGGAATTAAAAAAGTAAGCCTTCATTCTGACTGTTAAATTTTAACTGTGCAGTCACCTGGCTGTAATCCACCCCGTTACTGCAATCATTTGATTGCAATCATGAAATGATTGCAGCTACAGTCTTTTGCCATTCTTCTCATAGGGGTTACTAGGTTTTTAAAGATTCGATCCCTATGTTTGAGACACCAATCTCTTTGGCATGAGAGGAGGGTTCCTACTTTATAATTTTATTAACCCTACATGCGCCATTGGAGTCACTTCCACCCAGTACTGAGTTGATACCACCTTAATGTAACGTTTTTTACCACCATGTTAAACGTCGTCAATAAGCATTAATTTTTTTCAAAAGAGGTATTTCGATCGATTCAGTAGAACCGCAAATAAAACACATTTAACATTCCGAGGAGTATAAGTTTTTCGCTTCCTGTGGTCTTTTACATGTGGTCCATTCTACAAAGATTTTGTTCTCAGGAGACCCCTAATGAAATTTTAAGGCGAATAATTATCTAGAACATTTTAGTCCTCTAGCGACCTTAAAATACTATTTCCTGACTGTATAAAAAGGGGTCAAAATAACCCTTTCTTAGGGGTGCTAGATGGTTAAAATGTTCTAGAAAATTATTCGGTATAAAATTTCAGTAGGAGACTCTTCAGAAAAAAACTTTATAAAATTAATTTATACATTAAGGTGGTATAAACTATATACTGGGTGGAATTTACCCCAATGGCGCACACAGGGTTAAGACAATTATAAAGTAGGAACCTTCCATAAAACCGAAGATATGAAAAATTGAATTTTAGCGACATCTAGCGGGGTCCAAAAAAAAATTTTCCGGAAATGTTTTCGAAAAAGAGATCATATGGGGGCGAACTTATTTTTCTCGATACGCTCTAGTGTACATATCGCTAGCTTAGTGTGCAAAATGCGTAAGTCCTTATTTTCAAACTAGGAGAGATAAAAACAAAAAATAAAAAAAAAAAAATTCGAAATGAAAAAAAAAATGTTCTGTTCATGTAAATATTTTGGACTTACACAATTTTCTTCGCTTTTTCGACTTACACAATTTTCGTATAACTGAATAACAACGAGTAGAAATATGACAAGAGTCACCGACTTGTTTAGCGCGTGGCGTATTTGATTTTTCTGGCGTTGTACATAAAAATACACTTTTTCATAAAAATGGACTTACACAGTTTGCACTCTAAGCTAGCGATATGTATTTTAAAGATTTTATAAACTGACCATTTTAGGTATATGCAAAATAAATACTATTACAGCTAAAATACATAGAGAGCATATTTTTGGTACTAGTTTACTAAATGACTGCTTAAAAAATATCGCCAGTCATCAATGAATGAAAAAAATGAATGGTCAGTCATACTTGCCAAAAATACTGCGGACTTCAAATTTTAAATCATCAGTCAAAAAAAAGACTGAAAGGCTGCATTCAAAACTTCAAGAAAAAGAATGGGACTTCAAGGGCTGAAAGTCACGATGATTGCAATACTTAACATCTCTGGCCACAACACACCAAAAGTGAATGACCAACAAACCAACAGACCAAACAGACCAACAAACCAACAGACCGACAAACCAAATAACAACAAAAAAAAAACGCTAACAGACACACTGAAAAAACGCAACAACAAACAAACAAACAAACGGTACGACCGAACGACCCACTGACTTCGCCACACATTGCCACATTGCAAATTTTCGCAGCGCATTGCAACAACTAAGTACATACTCGTATTTGTATTTATTTGTACTACGTGCATTTTTTAAGCCTGTGTTTTTTGTTGCCACACTTTGTTGCATGCGTAATTTTTGTTGTAGTTGCGGTCATGCGGCACGCGGTTGCACCGCACAGTAGCCCAAAATGCAATTGAGGACAAATGAACAATGGATTATGTGCTTATTTTTTGTTAATTTTGTTGTTGTTTTTATTGTTTGCAGCAAGTATCTCTGACATTTTGTTGCATTAAAGTGCTTTAACGCTTGTTCGTTTATTTGTTTATTTCATTGTGGCCAACGAACGTTGCATTAAGGTCGCTTAAACCACTAAATAAACATTGGTTGTGGTGACAAAATGCGGCTTGCGATTTTTGTTTTGCGGGTATTTTGAAAATTACCTGCTATAGCAGTAGGAGTGACAAAGGGCAATGAGGAAAAAGAAAATAATGACTACAAGGTCACGTTGCAATGCAAAGAGATCTTTAGTTTCTGACGAAGACTTCTGAAAATGATGTATTTGTGGCACGAATTTCAGTCATCAATGGTCAAGTTTGATTTGGTCCTAAACCGGTTTCAGCGTTGTGCCATGTTCAGTGTCGTTCGTGATAACGAAAAAGCTACTAAAGATGGCACATCGCTGAAACCGGTTAGTAACGAAATTAAACTTGACAAAGTATGACGGAAATTCGTTCCACAATACAACGCAATTCGACCCTGTCGGAAAAACCAACAACAACAAAGAAATTTCTGAAAGTATTGGAAACTTTCAGTGTCTATAGGGCGACAAAAATCCTCCGCTGAAACCTCCAAGAGGTTGCTGTCTGGGCAATGGACTTCCGTCTCTCCTCCCGATGCCTGTTTCTGGTGCTTGCGCCAGAACAGACTGCGGGGGGGGGGGTGGCCGCGGTGGGCTAGCAAAGGCTGTTGTCCGGTCGAGTATATCTCGGGGGGAGGTGCGAGACAGCCTCAGTCATGATTCGAGGTGCCTGGCCGAAGGCATGAAACGCATTTACCTTGTTGTGATGGACGATAAACAGGATAAAGAATCACAATAACAACATATCGAAAAGGCTCTTCACTACAGGAAGTGCGATGGGTGTATTTCTTGATATTTCTATCATTCGGCGCTGGATCGAGGACCTTTGGAATTGTCGGACGGTCACGGATGGGTGGGACCATTCGACGATGTCAAAAAGAGCATAAGGGGCGCCCTACAAGGGGTAGTACTAGTACTAGTATACTAGAGTATATTCTTACCCCTGTTGTGGAATCTAGTGGTCAACAAGTACTCTTCATAAATACACAAAATACTCTTGGGAAAATACACAAAATACAAAAACTTGCAAAGTTCAACAATCCAAATTTAGTTTGACGCCTCCAATACGATGTTGGTAATACTAAGGACCACATGTGGTCTATGTGAGGCATCGCTGTATCCGGCCAACCGAATCTAACCTAACCTTCAGTGTCTATATGTACATAAAATTCACATATCTTTTAATTCAGAGCTTTTTCCAGAAAAGAACTGAAAACCAAATAATCAATGAAGCGGCTTTTCTATGCTTCCATAGTTAGAGCTGTATTGTTCTAACATGGAACTGCGGTGAACTGAGTCTTACCTAAAATAAGTGTTTACAGATCCAAAGGAATTTCTTCAAGTCAAAAATTCGATTTAAAACAGTTTTATGTTTTAGATCTGTGGAGTTCACTTCTACTTAAAACCTCCTCATTAAGCGCTCAAATACTATCTCATTCTCTCTCTCATTAAAATTTATCTCCGAAATGGACTGACTGGATTCTGAATTTATAATCGAGATAAAATGTCGGATAAATAAGGCCCTTTTTAATGGTGATTGGTTTAGTTGTCAAAAAAGAGACTCCTTATTTTCTTTACTAAGCTTTATGTTTATTGGATATAGGGGAATACTTTCGAGACATGCGACTTATCCGCGTACGCATTTGGTTCATTCAGTGAATTTAGTTTCCACTGTAGTTATACATTCCAGCAGCTCATGTTTTAAAATTCTAAAAATTCCACTTACTTGCTCTAAGTAATTTAATAAGCTTTGATATTACTGGGAAATTTCAATTTGAAGACGACAAAACCTTAGTTGATTTGCTTATTACATTATTATTAGATTAAAAATAACTCACCGCTAAGTATAAAATGGTATTTGTTATGTATTTCCACAATAATTACCTGAAATAAAGAAAGAAACATAATATTAAAACGGAGTTAAAACATTATCACAATTATTTCAGCCTAATAGCCTCTGCAGACTGCATTTGAAATTACGTTGATTAGCCGAAATTACTTTCTCGCGCATTCACACACGTTTTTGAGTAATTTCATTTAGTCGTGTTTCAGTTACGCTGTTCCTGCGCCAAATAAAAATTTTTACATGGTCAACTTAAATGAAAATATCATTAATAAAATACTCCCACCAAATTAAATTTTTTATAATTAAAGAATCGCTAATGCAATATACAATGAGAATATATCTAAGAAACCTTTGCGAACAAATTTAATAGCCGTGTTTTTATTTTAGTGCAGATGTATATGCGCTAAAATAAAACACAGCTAATGTGAAATATTAGCGATGGGTAAAGATGTTTTCGATTATAGTCGATAAAATTTAGAGAAGAGACCGATTCCAGAGTAATTTCGTGAGTTATTTAGCCGGAATGCACATTTCAATGGTAATTTCAGCTGGCATTTTTGTAAGGCGAAACAACGTTATTTAAGGGTAATTAACGCCGTAACAACGATTTTTGCCTAAATTACCCTTAAATCATGCCAATGTGCAGAGGCTATAAAATATTTTTACCAAGAATTTGCTGCTCTCGCTAAAGCATACAAATATAGCGAAAGAATATGAAAAAGCAAATAAGTGAAAACTTAAATCCCTTACAACAACTTCAATAAAAGCAACGAATATTAAGAAAAACTTACTTAATCTCTTTATCCTCTTATGCGTCGTTCTACCTTGCGTAAACAACCATCCCAACAAACACTGAGGTTAGTTATCGATTTGAGAATGACTCGAGAACTAGCCTCATTCTCAAACCTCTAACGTTAGAGGACGACTCGAAAATCTATCGAGAATCATAGCGTTCTCAAACAAAAGGGTACCTAATTCTCAAATCGAGAAAATTATAATTCTCGAATCGAATTCTAATGTAGTTCTCTAATGAGATTCTAATCAGAATTTGCAAATACTTCCAATTGAAATGAAAAACAAAGCTTTGACTCCTTTTACATGATTTTTTCATTGTTTAGATTTTATTAACGCAATATGTGCCTAAATTGCATATGATTATATATATTGACATGTATATGTTTACCACATTTATAAGAACTGAAATTTAAACAAAATTCAGTCTTATTATTTAAATTAAAGGTAGTTCTTGTACTTTTTAATGGAAAACATTGTACTACGGTAATATTAACTTTACCATTTTTTAGTACATAATTTCAATATATGTATGTATGTATATTCAATATATCACAGACATCTATTGAGAATTAATAAAAGGCGTGAGATTTGGCTCCTTCTCTAATCACTCGCTAATCGAATTCTAGTGTAGTTTTCAACACTAGTTATCGATTTGAGATTATATAGAGAATTACACTAGTTATCTAAGGTAATCTCGACAAAATTTCTAACGTTAGAGACTGTGTTTGCTGGGATAATTAGCGCTACCATAATGCAATGTTAATACTTAGCAATGCCAACAAAAGGCAAAAAAAAAAGAAAGTTGAAACAATATTGTAACTATGCAGCAGCAACATAAGTTGCAGCTCATTAAGCAAATTACATTAAAGCGAAACTCAATTGCATTTGTGGTTTTATGGAGTAACTTTTTCCAGGGCGTTGCTTAGCGTAAAGCAAAAGCTTTTACACTGCTGTTCAGTTTATTAGAAGGAGGTGTAGAAGGTAAAAACTGGGAAGTAAAGTTAAAAAAAACTTAAAAAATAAAAAAAAAATTAAAAGAGAGAGAATAATGGAATGAAGTTAATGAAATAAATGGCTGTAAATAGTGAAAATTTTGTAATAATCACGCGCCATTTAATGTGCTACGTTACTCTAAGGAGATCATGGCAAGAATTTTAGCTCCATGTATATTCATCTGTTTTGCTTGCTGCTAAGAGTTGACTGTTTGTTTGCGGAATTTTACTTCAATAAAACATTCTTTTCTTCTTTTTTCTGCCAAACTAACTACACTACTCGACAAATTTTGATCAATTTAACCACCAAAATGCAGAAAATCACGAAAGAGTAGTCAAAAGTACTTACTCACATCGCTTGTTATTTATTCTCTCCTTAAATTCGCGAAATACAGATATTTTTTATTCAATTAATTTTTTTCCTAATAATCGCTGTTTTGAGAGATATTGTGCACTTCAAAATATATAATAAATGGAATGAAATAATCTTAAGTATTACTACTTAATAAAGTGTTATGAATTAGCCCAGTTTTGTTGATGAAATTTTACTCTTCCGGAAAATTTTTGGTTAAGGACTTTCAATAAAAATAGGCAAATATAAAGAATGGTACATCCGATTATTGCACAATTATTCTTAGAATGTTCACAATCAAATTCTCTATAGTATAAGGTGGCTAACTTTTTCTTCCCAATACAATTTTGCTGATTTAAGGACAGTCCAATCTGAAATTGCTTGAAAAAAAAATCGCTTTTTTTTTTTTTCAAATTTTTCCATTATTTTTGCCATTGTAACTAAACTACCTGACCAATTTTTGAGTGTGAAGGCAAAAGATGTTTGTTGGAGCTCCCTCTACCAGCTCTTCCTAGAAGTCAAATCGCCAGGATGTCTAATAAAACTTTTTGATGCACTTATGTGATGCAATGTCTTGCATATATGGCTTTTTCCACATTTTTACCAATATCTTAAAAACTAGGTCTGCCACAAAGAAAATGGAGATGATATTCGGAATCAGCGTATTCATCAGCGTAAAGTATTATTTTATTCTTGGTGGTTTTTGGTGTCGAGTAGTGTTATCACTTCTCTGTGCTGTGATAATTTTTAAATTCTTATCATCTGTTTTAAGCTGCTCTTTCACTTAGCTAATTATTTTTACGTTCTGCTCGATGCCACTAAAAGACTTCATGTCGATTGTTGACTTTTTTTCGAAATTCTTTAAATTGTAAGGAAAATAAATTTTTTAATTCCAAAAACCTATTCTTATTTTTTTTATTGTTTTCTAAGGTAGCTTCTGCTATTTTCCCTCACAAAATTCCCCTCTCAATATGCGAATTCGCTTTACAAATTCCACGACTAATTAAAACGCTTGCACATACAAAAATTCCGATACATAATTAAATTTGTAATGCGACCCCCCAATTTTTGATTAGCCATTAAATTTGGGCTTTAACTAAGCCACAAATTAGTTGAAATAATTGGCGCAGTGGTAGGGCATTAAAATCACACTTTGATTTGCTAAATAGTTTAGGGATTTTAATTTCTCATATTATTTACAATTAACTAAGTATATTTGTATTTAATTGGCAGCTACATATGTACATATGTATCTATTTAAAAATTTAATTAATAAATTTGTTACACTAAAGCTAATAAATACATACATACAAACATGTTGTACGACTACAAGTGGTAGTCAATAGACCACTGAAGCTGTTTAGACTAAATGCTTGTGAGTGGCAAAGCAACGTTTACTTAATTGATGTTTCGATTGAGTTGAACGAATCGCTGAACAGATTGAGTTATTAATATATGTATAAATCTTCATTTGCATTAATCAACAATAATTTGATATAAACATAAATTGATATGCATATGTGGTAATCAGTTAAATTAGCGCTGTTCACACGCTTGTTATATTCGTAATTGTGAACAAGTAAGGAAGCCTAAGTTCGAGTGGAATCGAACATTAGATACTCAGCTGTATCTTTCATTGTTTGTTTGCGTTTGTTCGATATAGGGTGTATTTTATTTAAGCGAGTGCCGCATAAAGTGGGCGTAGCCACGCCCATTTTCAACATTTTTATCAGTCATCCAACTAAGCATATGAATATTATTCTTTGTGCAACATTTCATTCCTTTACGACTTCTAGTTACAAAGATGTCACGTTACAAATTCCCAAAGGGTGTTCCAGAAATATCTTTGTTAAAAAGTAGGCGTGGTCATAAACCGATTTCAATAAATTTTTGCGTGTCTATTAACACAAGTTATAAAAGTGTACAAACCAAGTTTCGTCATAATATCTCAATTATTTGTCGAGTTATGGGCTCCGAAATCTCGTTGATTCCTTTGTCTGAAAAGAGGCGGTGCCACGCCCATTTTCCGAAATTTTTCTATTTTTTGTTTCCGATCTATTGTAGAACTCATGCCACAAAATTTCAATGAATTATCTTTATATTTGACAAAGATATCGCTTAAAATGTTTTTATTAGGCCACTTTATGATACCCATATATAAAAGTGGGCGTGGTCGTCAACCGATTTCGCTAAAATTTTGAACATGTATTACTACAAGTAGTCAAAGTGTATACACCAAGTTTCGTCATAATATCTCAATTATTTGTCGAGTTATGGGCTCCGAAATCTCGTTGATTCCTTTGTCTGAAAAGGGGCGGTGCCACGCCCATTTTCCAAAATTTTTGTATTTTTTGTTTTATGTCCATAGTTGGACACCTTCCATAAAATTTCAATGATATATCTTTATATTTGACCGAGATATCGCTTAAAATGCTTTGATTAGGTCACTTTATAATACCCATATATAAAAGTGGGCGTGGTCGTCAACCGATTTTGGCAATTTTTCGTCCAAACATTTGCCTAAGTAAGTAAATCACGCGTACCAAATTTCATCGATATATCTTCAACGGTTTCTGAGTTATGACTCATAAAACTTTCAATGTTTGCCCCTTAATAAGTGGGCGTGGCACCGCCCATTTTTCAAAATTGCACCATATTTCTTCATAAGGGCCTGAGCTCAATACGTGTGTGAAATTTTATCACTCTAGCTCTATTAGTGACTGAGATACAAAATTTCCGATTTTTACTATATAGGGGAGGTGGGCGTGGTCATGGTCCGATTTCGCCCATTTTCAATACCATCCGTTCCTGTCTTGATACCAACTTACATTTCAAATTTCATCAAAATATCTCAATTTTTGCGCGAGTTATCGTGCTCACAGACGGACAGACGGACGGACATGGCTCAATCGATTTCTCTTTTCACCCTGATCGTTTTGATATATATAAGTCTATATCTATCTCGATTATTTCATTCTGTTATAATCCACCGTTAGGAAATCAAAACTATAATACTCTGTGTACTAGTACAGCTGAGTATAAAAACTGCATGAGCTTATTGCTGATTGGCGTGCGATGTTTGAAAAAATACCGCTATCTACTACTTGATATCTAATTTAATTATTAAAAATATAATTTTATTATTTGTTTTTCATTATATGCAAATAAGTAATAAAATAAGAAAATAATATTTATAATGCTAGCTACAAAAAGACGCATTGTTTTGCTTTTTTCTTTGTTTTGCTTGAATTTTAATGAGTTCTTTGACCCAGCATATTTCTAAGTTACAGCTATTGTTCCATGAAACATTTTTAGTAGGTATTTCTGAAACTATTATTTATAATTAATGAGTCATTAATAATGACAATTTAGCAATTATCATCTCAGTGTATTATTTTCTGTAATGCCAGTTGGCAAACGTTGGTTGGAAGCATGTCTACACGTTGCGCAACTATACGGTAAATAATACAATAAATAAATGATTCGTAATATGACTCTTGAACACTGTCATTCGTTATTCAAATTGTCAGCTGCAATTCTTATACTAGAGGTGGGAAACTATCGATAGTCCCACCATCGATAGTTTTTGATAGTTTTAAAAAAAACTATTGATAGTGTTCGATAGTCTTAAAAAATAAACCATCGATAGTACTATCGATAGTACTACCGTATTGAAATAAATATAGATTTGTTCACTGAATCTTTTATAACATTGTCATTTTTCTACCGGAAAAGGCCTTTAAATCACAGTGTAAAATCAGGATGATATTTATTATTTCGTTAAAATAATGAAAAAAAAGAAGATGAATGCCGGAAAAAAAATTAATAAAAAATTACATAAACAAATTTTTGGTTCGCCATAACTCCGTCACTTTAACGTCTATTATAATTACCTTTGGTTTGGTGGAAATGATATTTCATCCTCTGCAAACGAAACATAAAAACTGATAATAGCGAAGATATTGACAGACTTGTAAGCGTATTTTTTTTTCTTAGCTCAAAAGCTGAAACTTCAAAATATTTCGAAAACTGTTTCTTTCAAAAAATCTACAAAACTGGAACCGCCTTTTATTCAGTCTGCAAATGTATAAATCAAAACATTTTGTAAATGTGTACACACTAAATTCATACAACTTTTAATATCTGGTACTCTGAAAAGTTGTAAAACTATCGATAGTACACATTACCATCGATAGTTTTTGATAGTTTTGAAAAAACCATCGATGGTCTTCGATAGTCTGAAAAAAAAAATAAATAAAATATCGATACTATCGATAGTGTCATCGATAGTTTCCCAACTCTATCTTATACTTACTTGTTCATTATTGCATATTATTGTAGCTTTCAGATTTTGATAGGTTTCCGATAAAAATTAGAGATGTCAGCAATTTTTTAATTCAGTATGAATCAAGGATGGGCATTTTTGCATTACCATTCAAAGTGCATTACCATTCAATAGTGAATGGTAATGCAAATGTGGCTTGCACTACCATTCAGTAGTGAATGGTAATGCAAATGTGGCAAAAGCGGCCACAAACTTACAAACAAATAGTAACGAAATTAACGAGCAGAAAACGGGAATCTGCCTTTCTTGGCATTTCCAACAACTGGCGCGCTTTATTGGACTCGGCCAAATCCGTCTAGACTTTAGATGGTTACGCGTCAGTTAAGAAGAAGAGAACGAAATTAATGACGATTTCCAAAAAGTAATAAGCGGTGAGAGACTGCGTGTTTCTTCTTTGAGAAAAGACGTAAAAATTCATGTATTTTGGCACGATCTTTTAAAATTTTTCGTGATATGCTTTCTTCCGAAACAAATGGGGCTGCTGGCCCTTTAGAAAAAGCGATCAACTGCAATCTGAAAATTTTTCGAGTGTAAAGCTCTATAAGCAACTAATTCATAGATCACATAGTAGGTACTACGGTTCCTAAGCCTTCAATTGCTTACAAATTAAACCAAATTATTTCGGTACGTAAACCCTGCTGGGTGCAAGTTTTTAGTGCTTTTGTTTTTATAAAACAAAGCCTTGTAAATTTACTTTTTCGCTTATTTAAATTTCCATCGCTTTTTCCTATAACTTTAATGCCTTTCAACGCCTTCACTCTAAAGCTTTATAGTATAAAGTTTATACACACATAAAGTGCCAAGTAAGTACATAAACACAGTTGATTGTGTCTTGCTGCCGCGCCGCACAGTGTTGCCACTTCATTGTAAGGAAGGACAAAAATAGTTAGAATGCTTTAATTTTACTAAAATTCATTACATACTCATGCTTTAATGTAGAAACTAGAAAGAAGATAAATAAGATATGGTGTTAATTGGGCAACTGCCACGCCGCCTAGTGCTAGTGGGTGAAAAAAATTAAAATGCTCAGATTTTAACGAAATATGTTTTGTGTAGGGATTCCAATTTTTCGGATTTTTACGATCCCGGGATTTTCGAGATTTTTTTTTATAATCCCGGGATTACACAGGCCGACAAAATTTCCAAAAAATTTTCTAACTCAAATAAAATTCTACTTTTCTAAAGCATTTCGGTGCGCTGATTCTGAATCTGAAGTCGGATTTTCGGTAATACGTGTAGGTTTTGGGATATTCATGTCCAAACAGACGAAAAATGCGATTTTTTGCTATATTCACTGCTCAATCTGTTAAATCTGTTACTTTCATTAAGAGATGATTGCAGCTATTGAAAGAACGTTCATTTCTCTTGAAAACGGAGCTTTTTTTAGAATTTAACGACGTACCTTGTTTAAGCGAATATTTCCAAGCTTGCCCAAAAATTCAGACAATTAATGCAACTTCTGAATAGATAAATATCGGAGGCAAAATTTTGATATGAATTCCGAGTATGTAGCTTCGTATTTAATTTAAAAACTGCGTAATAGTTCTTTTAATTCTCTGTAAGACGATATAAAGATATTCCTAATTCATTTAATACGATACATGAGTTATTGGGCTTGAAAAAAATGCCTATGGTGAAATTTCAACTTTGGTTGCACAAAAGTGCAATAACCGATGCAGATACGTGGAAATCGTATATGAGAAAATTTTTCACCTATTAATTTTGAATGAAAGTGTTTATGTTGTTTTTTCACGCAGAATGACTATTTTCGGAGTTATAAAAAAATAAATGTGCAAACCCATATATCTGAACAATCAGTTGTATGGGAGCTATATGTAATAGTGACCCGATCTTGACAATTTTCACGGAATAGATTAAGATCAATACAGGTAAAAATTCTTCAAAGGCGCATGTCCTTAGCTGTCTAAATACCGAAGCTATACCCCAAAATGTCCACATCTGAACAATCGTTTGTATGTCAGCTATATGTTATAGTCACCCGATTTCAATTGTTTTCAGAAAAAGTTAAGGTAATGCTAAAATATGGTCATGTGCAAATTTTGGGCAATTGAACTCATAAACTGACCGAGTTATTAACAAAAAAGTCCAAATTGATGGTAAATACCGTTATCTCATAAACCGGAGCCTGTTGGGAAAAACTAATGATGGCATTGAATTTAGAATGTCCCAATTAAGTAAGAACAACCATCAAAATCTTTACGCGGGAAAAGGGCTCAAAACCTAAGTAAAGTTTATAGACGGAAAAAAATTACCTTCAGAGCTCTGAAACTTCTTTCTTAAATTTCTCGAAAACGAGAGCCAACTTTGACTTTCTGAAAACGCCACCGTATTCTACAGGCAAAAATTAAGTTGGTGTGTCTCGGCGTTTCGCTGCGATATTTTGACCTCCCTTCAGTGTTATTAAAAAGAAATCAAAAATTTTAATCCTTACTTTGACTAATGGACTATTCTATTCTAGCAAAAATGTCGCACTTTCTTCCGGCTGTCACATTTTTTTGTTCTCTTCCACACAGACTCAACACTTTTTATGGATGTTTGTTCTATTGACAAAATATAAAACTGGCCCGACTACGGGCTCTTAGCACAAGTAAAAGGTTGCATTATTTTTGTTTCATTCATCACATGAAAAATGCAACACTTTAATAGGGCACAGGACACATGTTGATAATGCTGCAATGTAATAATTAGGGAAGCTAAAAATATACAAATGCATATTTAGACCTAAAATGCATATTTACGGTCAAAATGCATTTCATGCTTATTTTGGCATATTTTGGCACTTATCCCTCGAAGCAAGCCCAGAGTAAAAAAAACGTTACTCGATGCTACACGGTCAATATTAATCGTTTTCCCATATAAGAGCTTTTTCTCGGAAAACCGCCAAAAATTCACACTGGAAAATATAGTAAAGCATACAATAGTTCAAGTTTCGTTTGCTTTGTAAAAAGATCTCATGTATTTACATAAATACAAATCTAAAATTAATTTAAAGTATTATATAGTATTTAAAAACAAATTTTTTAAATGGGGAATGTGAATTGTACGTTACAGTTCTTACATTATTATTTTGCAAAATTCGTTAAATAAAAATCTAAGGTTGAAATGAAATACATACTTTTTTTGAGCATATTTCAGGTATTTTTTAGGCATATATATGCATATGAGATTTTTTCGTGCATATTTACGAGCATTTTCAGTTATTTTTCGGGCATACTAGCATGCATATTTTGAAATTTTTCGTGCATATTTTTAGCTTCCCTAGTAATAATGCAACATTTTCATTCAAAATAGGAAATGCTATTAGTATACAGATCTTAGGCCAATAAAAATTATATAAAATATAACTTTTCTTTGTTATAATAGGGGAATATCCTCTCTTTATCTTATCCCGAAAATCCCGGGATAAAATTCTAGCTATCCCGGGATTTTCGGGGAGTCAAAAAGGGCGGGATCCCGGGATTGGAATCCCTAGTTTTGTGGCTTTATGGTAACCTAAAATGTAAAGCTTCGTTGAGATCGGATTACTAGCACGGCAACAATAACGCGGCAAATTGTTGCGAGTCCATAGTAAAGAAGGAAGAAAATAGTTAAAATGCTTCAATTTCGCTAAAAATTCACCACAGGCCCTTGATTTATCTTTATTGAGGCATTTCCAATCAAATCTCACACTTAGATTTTTCTGATTATGAAATTAAATTTCAAAATTTTTGTCCCTACTCGCAACACTGTGCGCCGCCATCATCATTATTATCGCTCAAGCGTTCAACTAGAATTTAAAAGCTTTCCGCAAAAAATGCCAACAAGTCTTAGAAGAACAGCATTTTTTTTTTGCCTTTCGCCTTTTGCCTTATAATTTTCATTTAATGCCTTAATTAATTGCCTGTCACGTTTATTACGTAACCAACTAACCAAGCAACCAGCCAACCAAGCAACGAGTAACTACACGAGCACCGAGCAACGAGAAACGAGAAACGTGTAAGCCCACAGACGAAATGTAAAGCAAAACTATGTACCAAGTAAACATGCCAAGTGTCTTTGTTGTTGTTGTTGTTGAATGAAAGAAAAACTTCAATCCAAACCAAGAAACCACAGCCCAAAGCTAATTGTCCATGCAATGAAAAATTCTTAGCAAAATTGTTTATTGTTGTACATAGGAGAATGTAAGTAATCTGCTAAGTGAAAGCGGAAAGAGCTGTGATGTGCGCGGTGGTGTCAGCGAATTGAAATTGTGCGGTAATGAGAAATTAAAAGTGATATTTGCAGTAAATGTGTATATATTTGTGGAATGGAATGAACAAGAGAAAATGCGAATGGTAGAAATATTTAATTAGAAATGCCGAAGAAAAGGAAATTGGTGTAAATTACAGAGAGACAAATGACTCGGAAATTAGCATCAATGATGGAGCACCGATTTTATACAATCTCTATAGGTTTGAGTTACAGCTTATTAAACCTCTAAAGAAGGCATTACGTTGAGAAAGTACCACAAAAAAAGGAGCCAAAAAACAAGATTGAAAGAACTGAAAAATTGAAAAAACTGCATTAGAGAGGTGATATCTTTAGAGGGTTAACATATGTACTTCGTAGGAGAATTTGACTTGGGATATTCTGTGATGAAAATTTGAATGCTGCAATGCTGCTATCTCACTGATGAATTGGCTTTAAGCCTGCTGTTATTAAATAATTTTTGGTTGCTTGTTTTTCCGACAGGGTAGTAACGAAAAAAAGACACTGAAGATGGCGCATATTAGCCGAAACCGATTTGTCTTCAAACCAAGCTTGACAAGGGATCCGGGAAAAACGTTCCACAATACATCACCTTCTGTTATTGCTGTTGTTTTTTTTTTGTTTGTTTTTGTAACGGGAAAAAATACTCCCCAGACAAAAGCTCTAACGAGGTTCTAAAGAAGTACTTGGTCGGCTTTACTAAATCTACCCTGTTACGTTACTCAGACCCAACTGAAATTTTACAGTGTAAGAAAAAGAAATATATGTACAGTGGTGGCCTGATAATTAGAAACGATTCACACAGGTATCAAAATCAATGTATAAATTTTGTCTAAGAGCATTATTGGGAATTATTGCCATCCTTTATGATAGACTAGGCAATGGACATTGTTGTCGTATAACCACGTTTTCCATTGAGGTAATCTTTTCTCTAAAAAAACTCTTTATATCCCGACCCATAAGTTTTCGGCTGGTCACATAATTAGAAACGCCAACATTCTCTAGGAATATTTCGCTGTTTTTTTGTTTTGTTCTCGAAATATTGTATCCTTTCGGTATTCAAGGGATATACTGTGAAGAATTAATACATTAAAGCAATTTAAATGGTCAAAGACCGATCCACCATTAAAAAATTGAAAAGTCAAAAGTGTAGCACCATCTTATGGATAAAATGTCGATACTGGTGGTAGCATAGGGGTTTGGATGCTTCTATAAAACGTTAATTGGAGCAGTTAACATATACTGTAATAATAATCTACCTGCAAATTAATCCAAGAAGTGGAGAGCAAAAAATATCACTATCGCGGTAGAAAAAAAAAGTAAGTAAAGGAGGCAATTTTCGTTTTTCGTTCAAATTAGGGCCGAAATTATACAGTTTATGAGCTTTGAAATCTTGGCAAGAATCAGGAGAAGGTGCCCGTAAGAATCTACATACCGTTGGTGCATCGGACAAAAAAACTCAGATGAGTCAAAAATATAGTACTATGGAACAATAGCATTGCTCATCGGAATGGTTGAAAAATACCACTATTATAAAAAAAAAGTTCTATACCAATGAAACTCAGCTTAGTTTGTTACAATTTCACGGTGAAGTGTACTTCGGGCGATTTCCAAGCAAAACTTTATATCCCAGATGTCCTTCGAGAATTGTGAAATACAGAAGTGGGTCGATTGTGGTGTAGGGAGTATTTTTTTGGTCTGTCACATGTCCAGTCATCGCTGTAATGGTGATAATGGAATAAAACCATTACAGTAGCAATTTAATAAACCCTATCGAGCCACATTCCCTTCAGAATATGCCAACTCATTACGTTTTTCGTTATGATACCAAACGGAAACCCTTCTCAAGATTAGTAAAAAGTGGGTTATCGGTCCGAAATTTTTTATTTTTGGGTTGTTTTTCGCAAAAGCCTTTTCTTGTGCCAATTTAAGGTCTGTTGGCAAATACAGAAGAGATCCCAAGCTCATAAATCCCTTTATAAGTGATGAACTCTTCAGGTTTATTCAACAGGCTTGGCAAACCATATCAGTATGACCATGCCAAACACTAATGGATGTTATATGAGGAATATTGTCCAAAGATTCTAAGAATGTCTGATGACACTCAAAAAATTGAAGATTTTGCTAAAATTTCTCCGAAATGCTCGGCGTTTCTAATTATGTGACCAAACGGAATATAGTGAACTTTGGGTTAAGTCCATTTTTTTAAAGGATTTGCGAATACATGAAACTTTGTGTATACTAAATTCAATCACTAATAATTAATTAACAGCATCCAATCGAGAGTTTTATTATTTTCACTCCAGTTTTAGAAATAAAAGACCAAATATGTGAGCTGTGAAGTCGTTTCTAATTATCAGGCCACCACTGTATGTACATACATAGAAAAAATTGAAAATTTAATGAAATAGAAACGATTGACTGAACAATTCGTGTTGCCATTAAAACGAGGAAATTTTAAAAAGAAGACAGAAAACGAAAAATACCTAGTGCAATGGAAAAAACATACAAAAACAAATAGATAAGTTGGAGAAAAAACGAAGCAGCAGAAGAAGAACACAACTCATTACTTTCAGCATAAATGAACACGATAAAATATTTTTCAGTTTCCAAGTAGAACAAAAAATTTGACCCAAACACATATGCCATTCGCTTTGCTATGACTAAGTAGAAAATACCAAGAATAGGAGACCAAATGTACAGCGCGCAATGACAACTCCATTTGTTGCAGACCAAACACGCCAATGATGCTCATGATACTTACGCCCATATAATGGTTACGAGATGGACTTGAGGAGGTGACGGCAGCAGCAGCTTACTGAGCATAAAAGCGGAAAAAAATTTAAGCAAAACATTCAGCAGCCATACACTAATACTCGTAGCAATTATTGTCAGCGCTGACAAAGCCAGGCACTGTATAATTCCATAATGGAATGGAAAGTGCAATGAAATGAAAAGGAAGCAAACAAAAAAAAAGAGAAAAAAATAAGAGTTTTAATAAAATGGAACATAAATAAAATATGTATATGCTTTGCAAAGAGAATATTGATATAGCGAAAAAAAGAAACGCAATAAAAATAAAAATAGATGAAAGCTCATGACCGCAATAAGTTCAATGAAGTCAAGGACTTGAAAATAGAGCAGAAGGAAAGAGAAGAAAAAAAAATTCAAAAGCTCAAATATTGAAAGCAATAAGGTCAATGCTTCGGTTAATTAAATTGCTTGGCTGCAGAAAAGCAAAAGTAAATAAACTAAAAAGAAGTCAAAAGAAAATAAAGAAACTTCTATGCTTGGCGAGATTTAAGAAATTTTTGGCACTATTTTTTTATAGTCGCCTTTGGACCGGCATAAAACTGTGGGCACGCGAAATGTGCAGCTTGTCTGAAATTGGGAAAGAGATCGGTCTATAACAGACACCGGAATCACACACATGTACCACAAATTGGTCTGCGCCCATAAACACAAACTCTCTCATAATTTTGCCGTACTTCAGTCTAAAGCTCATCAGATACTCACTGATACTTGTTCCATCTCGTGAACTAAACCTGCTGGAATTGTTATATGGAATATCTGCCTAGATGAGGCGATGAAAGCATAATTTTTCACCGACTCTACTGAAGGGCTGTATACAGCCTCTAGTAAAAGATAGAACTATCTATGTATAGTCTTTGAGGTTGTGTAAAGAAGTTATTTTTTTCTTGCCTGGAACCCAATAAATATTAGTATTGCTTAGCATTACACTTGAATAACAAATCGAAAACGATTGTGAAAATAGATTGGTGTTCGTTTTCAGGTCAGTCTTCAACAAAAGTGAACCTTCGCTATCCGATTTGATATGCTCTACGTTATAAATTAGAAATTCGGCCAATTCTCGAAGAGAGATTTTTTTGTGAGAGAGATGGAAAGATTTTTCTGTTGTTACTATAGATGAATTTCATATCAAACCCAATATGCGTTGAACCCGACCCCCTCAGAATTTGATGAAATTTTGCATTGAGGTACATCTTACCTACCCAAACACAACCTCATTTTTAGAAATTGCATTTTCGAAAAATTGTGGGCGTGGCAAGGTATCGAAATATTCGAAATTATTCGAAAAAACTCGAAAAATTACGATAATAGGTACTTTTAAAGTGTGATTACTAGGGAATGGCTCTACCGATTTCAAAGATCTTCATACCATTAGAAAGGTATTGAAATTAGCTTTCAAAAAAATACACCGTAAATTTTTTTTTTGTTTTAGTACACTGAAAAAATATGATTTTCAAAATAAAATTTGAAACTGAAAAAACACTTCAAAGATCAAGCGATTTTGAAAAATAAGAATTTTTTCTAGAAAGGATTATTTAATATATATAACATATCTGAAAACTAAAATGGCCTTTTTCTTTATTTTTTTTAAATTTATTTAAATAAATGCATCTCTTGGCTTTCTTATATTTTGATATCACGCGTAAACTAATCAACCGATTTCAAAAATTTTTATACCGTTAGAAAGGTATTAAAATCATCTTTGAAAACATACACTGTAAAAATTCTATATTACACTGAAAAAATAATTTCAAATTTGAATTTTTTTTTTTCAAACCGGGAAAACACTTCAGCAGTGTGAGCTGCGCAAAGTTTTATATTAAATCTAAGTAAATAAAAATAAAAAAATAACTTTATCAGGTGTAAGTTAATTTATTGTGTATTAGTTGTCTGAAAAATTTGATACTTAATACGATTCTTGTTCGAATCTATTAGAATACTTACAATTAATTTCGCTGTATCCTTTGATAAGCGGTTAAAAATTTGTGTTATACATTTTGCGAATGCCTGAAAAATTTGACAATAGGATTAAAATAAATCTGAATAACTTCCAAAGTATAGCTAGGTACCTTTTTTCACACAATAATATCAAAATAGAAAAAGTTAACAAGAGATGGTTTTACTTAAAATTTTTTTAAAAATAAAAGAAAAAAACACAATTTTACTTTTTAGATATGAAATATATATATTAAATAGACCTCTCTAAACAATTTTTTTTTAAATCGCTTGGTCTTTGAAGTGTTTCCCCAGTTTGAAAAAAAAATTTCAAATTTGAAAACTTTTTTTTCAGTGTAATATAAAATTTTTACAGTGTATGTTTTCAAAAGTTGATTTTTATACCTTTCTAACGGTATAAAAATTTTTGAAATCTGTTGATTAGTTTACGCGTGATATCAAAATATAAGAAAGCCATGAGATGCATTTACTTAAATAAATTGAAAAAAAAAAATAAAGAAAAAGGCCATTTTAGTTTTCAGATATGTTATATATGTTAAATAGACCTTTCTAACAAAAATTCTTACGAGTATTTTTAATTTAATTTAATTTAATTTAATTTGAAAAGACATTGGTTGCATTTTAAGACTAAAGTCTTTTACAATAAATCGACATATTGACAAGATTACATTGGTATTCTTATAAATCTAATTTTTTCTTATATCTAAGTAGTACTAAATCTAATAGAGGGCATATTTATCATAATACATACTATACTACAAAAAAGAGAAAAGTTGATTAAACAAATAGCAGAATAGTAAAACGTAATAGTAAAAGGGTAAAAGAAAAGAAAAAAGAATAGGATACGAAAGTTATGCAGATCAATCACACCCATCATCTAGCCTCAAAGTAATTAAGTATTTTCTTCCTATAGTTTCCCCGATTTATCGTTGACTTAATTGAGTCAGGAATTGAGTTCCACAGCCTCACTGCATTGACAAAAAATAGCCTCGAAGATGCCAAAAATGAATATTTAGGTATAATTAGGTTGTGATGCCTATAAGACTTGTAAAGTGCAATTTTTCATATAAATATTTAGGTGTTTGGAATTCGATAAGCTTATACATATATATACATACAATTTTTTGCTTCAAGATAATCAAAAATGCTGCAACCAAGGATTTCGTTTCTCCATAGAGAAATGTGCTCATATTTTTTAAGGCCGTACACATAATCGCTTGATCTCCTGAGTTGATGTGATAAAAAAGATCTTCTGAATTTATTTACTATACTGAAGTTTCGAACAGAGTGAATTTATTAACTAGTAATAAGACCAGGGTTAGGATTAAGATTAGGTATTTGCCTCTTCATTCGATAATTCTCGGAGATATCAGTGCATAATTTCTTCCCCTAAAGCAAAAATCATTGGAAATGATCTTGTTCTAAAGATCTGCCAATTTTTAGGCATTCATTGAGCACATTTTATTACAGAGAAGCCGCATTTAAAAATGCTTAGAACTACTGGAGTGGAGATGGCAAATTTTAAAGAGGAGTTGAGCTTCTTTCATTACATTTTAATGGTTGTTTTTTGGTAAGAACATACATTTGAACTCTTTACCAGCCATCTAAAGCTTTACAGAGGCCAATTTTTATGACCAACAGAATGTCGCAAAGCATATTTCTATGTACATCTTGCAAATTCGAAAGCTTAGAATAAACCAAAGATGCAACGCCAGCATGACCAATGCGCGCACTGTTGACAACGATAATGACAGTGATGGGATAGAGGGGGACTGATAATGATGGTTTGGTTTTGGTGGCCAGCTATACCAGTTTGAGAACTTGTCTTATGGCAATCAAGCAATTATGTACACAGTTATTGAGAAGACACCAAAGGCAGATGAGAACGGTGGAGAAATTGAGGCAGATAAAAAGGCAAAAGATAGAACAGAAACACATGCGTCAGAAGCAATAAGTGGCAAGAATGAAGTTGCTATTATTATTGTAGAACAAATGTGAGCTTGTAAAATAGAAAACAAAGGCAGTCAAGCAGTGATTGCCCGCAGAAAAAAGTAGAAGATTGCACATACAAATGAAAATTGTAGACAACGAAAGGGCATTGCACGACGTTCGACAAATCATTAAGTAAATTGAAAAGCGAAATAGCAAAAGCAAAAGCAGGCAGACACAAAATGAGCTATACTTCTGCTTCAGCTAACGACGACAACAAGCGCAAAAATCATTGCGCAGCAGCTTAAAAATTAATTAGCGCGAATGTTGTAAGAAGAAACACGCTTCGCCGGCGGTGTGCAACATATCAGCTTACAAACATACTTAACATGAGATTGTTTGGGGTGTTGCAAGCCAGCCGACAATGACTTTGACGGCTACTTACATACATACAAGCACAAAATGCAAATGTTGTTGAAAAGACGAGCTTAGAAGGCAAAGAACTTTGAATTGGTTTTCTTTTGAGTAAAATGTTTTTTTTGAGTAAAATGTGCAACAAAAAAGGTGGAACAAATGTGTAAAGTGCAAAAGAGTGGTAGCAAATATGTGTAGGTACCTATGTGTGTACGCTGTGTTGGGAAAGCGCTTTTTCTTCTTTCTTCCTCTTCACTCATATGAAAAGGAAGCCCGCTTCATTAGGTGACGCGCGCGCATGTGCAACTGTTCTCGTTCGCATCCGCTCTAAATTTTATTTCTATTTTCATTACTGTCGCCTCGGTAGCGAAATTTGCAGCATCGTTTTTTATTTTTATATTAAAAAGGAATTTTCGATCTCGATCTCACTCAGAACCGGTATGCAATAATTTACTACATTTTATTAGCGCTACCTGCATTTAGCGCAGTTCGACGTCGGCTTTTGTATATTGTTTGGTGCCGACATTGATGGCGTTGCGTTGCAAGCTTGTTTGCTACTTAGTTACATATATTCAATTTCTTGTACATACTCGTATTTGACAACTTTATCTTGTATCTTTGCATCTGCTAATTAAAAATTAATCAAAAAATAATTACATTTTCATTGCTGATAATGCCTTTTCTGCATTGAGTTAATTCCGCTACTGTGCTACGTATGCAATAGTTTTTGAAGCATTTCGTTAAAAGGAATACTAAAGAAATTCAGAAGAGGTGTGCCTTTGTTTCTGTCTGTTCTTTGTCAGTTTCTTATTGCCTTTCGGTGTCTTCATCTTGTTTTCCTTTTACGATATGTTTCCTTTCTACTTTTCAGCACATCCTTCTTCTATTTTCTTTTCTTCAAATAATGAACCATTTTGGTATTCGTTTTCGTTTTTCTTTACTTCGTTGATGGTTTATTTCATAGTTTGTTCTACGCGAAAAAAATCTCGTGATGCATCTTCCTCTCCTATTGTAAGGTTATCTTGAATAATTGTTCCATGAGAACTCAACAATAAATCTTTGTATGTATACAGAGAAGTTTCTTCGTGTTCTGAATTTCAAAAGTCATCCAGA
This sequence comes from Urophora cardui, assembly GCA_960531455.1. Lineage (NCBI taxonomy): Eukaryota > Metazoa > Arthropoda > Insecta > Diptera > Tephritidae > Urophora > Urophora cardui. The sequence goes on from OY482673.1 coordinate 130,912,655, forward strand.
AGTATTGAAGCTTAAATGGCTTTTTTCTATTATAAGAGATATCTAGGTTGTCTCTTAATAACAACCCCGATGGTCAGCGAAACAATGGAGAGGATATTTCTAATTTAGTGCGCGATATTACCTTTCCTGGGGAGTGTACCAAAAAACTGAATACGCCATTCGCTTTAGCGAATAATTTTACGTACGCATATATATAAATTTTTGTTCTTGTGTAAAAGCAAAACTATTTTCATACATAAATCTAGACTTACCTTGAAATTCTTGAAAATTGCGCGGTTTTTTGGTGTAGCTCCATTCAGTTTGTTGCAAAAATTTTGTTTCAGTTTACTTACTCAACCCTATTTCCATATTCCGTTGCCGGAGGGAGGATCTGAGAAGGTTTAAAGAATCCCATACCAAACAAAAAAACGCATCTAATCTACATGTATGTATTAGATATACAGACGGGAATACATCTATAAAGAGCCTGAATGTGCTTTTTAACACGCTTTTATTAGTTTCACCTGTGTGTATGTATGTATGTATGTATGTATGTAATTTCTTGCTTAGGTTATAACCACCGCTATGTTCCAACAGATAACGCGCGTGTATTTATATTTTTAAAATATTCACTTATTTGTGTTCTCTCTATTATTTCTATTCTCCTCCGGATTCGAAACATGACATCAACAGCCCAACGGCATCATATAGTAGGACATTCAACATTATATGATATGCTACATTGCGGCTTTTATGTTACCTTTCTTCAAAATAGCCTCAATGAATTTCAATTCACTCCCGTATACAGGCCAATAAGTAACAAGCTTGAAGGGTACGGAAAAACTCACTCACGAACGCTCAAAAATACATTCTACTCAAATCACAAACAAATGTTCAAAGAAAAACGTATAACCACTCAAATAGTGAGCGAACTAACGCACAACAGCCAGCGATCGCTCATAGCGATGGCGATAAACTCAATGCATAAATTCACTCAAAAATAAAGCTTGAAGCTTTCTGTTTTGGGTTTGTTGTATTTGCAATGAAATCAACCGCATGTACAATGTACATACATACATACGTATGCAGAGCAAGAACTGGTTTTGTGTTTGCCGTTGTTGTGTTTGCAATAAAAACAATCGCATGTACATACCTATGTATGCAAAGCAAGAACTGGTTTTGTTTGTAATTCATTTAATAGTAAGTGCTGGATCAACGAAAAGGAACCCTAATTACATTTTTATGCAATGTTTTGTAAACATGAGGTGAAAAAAATTTCTCTAAAAATAAAAAAAAAAAAAAAAAAATGCGCCACTCGGGACTCGAACCTGAGCTCCTTGGTCCGTAGGCAGCATACCTCACCATTACGCTACAAACGTATTCGGAGCTTTTTTGTCTAAATTCGAATTTATTCAATCAGGTTTCTTTTTTTTTGTTCTTTTCAAATGCTTCACCTCAACTTCTCTTCACTTTCTGATTGTAAAATATAACAAAACGTTTGGGAAACTAGTTTGGAAAACCTTGAATAAAAGGGTTTGGAAAATATTGCATAATAAGCTAGTTTACTTCACTGCATATTGGGATTTTTGGTAGAAGTTATAAATACATATGTATGTAGATCTATTTCGGAGAACACCACATCCCATCAGACTTCTTTTTACTTTTATTCTTGCGTCCGCATAAAACATCCTTTAATGAAAAATTTCACTAAAATGTTAAAAATAAATAATAGCTTAAAAAAACTAAAAAACACGCTTTAATCTTAAAAATTGTACTAAAAATTGAGAAATAATTTAATTAGAAACAAAATGATGAACGAAAATATAAGTATTTAAGGAAAAGCGTGCGGTGCTCAATAATATTTGAACATGAAAATATTCGATTCGTACAACTAGTACAAAAATATACCCAGTTGCGAAATTAAAGAGTACGATATATGAAATCTCAAAAAAGTCAAAATAAAATTATTAGTAAAAAAACACCGATTTTAAATATTTTTTGACATACTGAGCACCCCACGCTTTTCCTTAAATTCTTATATTTTCGTTCATCATTTTGTTTCTAATTAAATTATTTCTCAATTTTTAGTACAATTTTTAAGATTAAAGCGTGTTTTTTAGTTTTTTTAAGCTATTATTTATTATTTTTTTTTTTTTTCACAGTTTTAAGCCAACTTCGAACGTCACTTCCCATGTTGGATAATGTTTTTTTGTTTTTTTTTTGCTAGAAACTGCCGGGAGGTGAAAAGAAATGTTATTGAACTAAATCAATAGAAAACAGTTAACCATAGCAATTAAATTTTTATTTTATTCAACGAGCACAGGCCCAGGTTATATTTTATTTTTATTTTTTTGAGACTATGTAGAAACTTAAACTTATTTTTTAACATTATTGAACATTTTAATTTTATTTTAAAAAAGAAAAGGATTCTTGAATATTGCGATCATCACTCAGTTTCTTCCCCTCTTGTTTGAATATTCCAAAGAGTTTACCTTCCACAACCACGAACCAATCACGCATATTAGAATTCTTCAGGTGTAGGTCTGCGTTATCAATCCGATCCTCGTTAATCACTTTTTCATCCGCTGGTTCACTGATTCGATAATTTTGTCGGTGAACTTCACCAAATCGTACCCTCTTACCCCACCTCTTATGAAAATTCCAAAAAGTTTATCTTTCACAACCACGAGTCCATTAAGCATATTAGTAATATGCAGGTGTAGGTCTGCTTCTTTAACCTGATCCTCGTTAATCATCAATTGGTTCACTAAATCGAGAATACGGACAGTTTACTTTATCTAAACCAATTTCACGCCTGCCGATCAACTCTATTTGGGTGCCCTTCTTCGAATTACAACTGAGAAAGGATAATATATTTATTTTGGTGCCCTTCTTCGAATAAGAACTGAGAAGGGATATTTTTCCAACTTTTCCGGTAAATTCAAAAGGATCCCTCAGTTGAAGAACTGAAACAGGATGTATTAAAACATCCTTATAATGGTATGTCTCTATAACTCTGCTACTTTGTCCACATTTTTCAGGGTACTTCGGATCCACGAAGTCAACACCGGCTAACACAGCCAAACCTTCTATATCCTCTGGCGTTTGTCCTGCAATCACATAATTTTTGGAAAGTATTCCGCCAGCCGTGAAATAAGTATCATAATAAGTTATTGCCACCAGATAGATTCCTTGGTTCGCACAATCACTGAATTTCGGAATGGCTAATACAAAGATCGATATTTAGCAATTTCCTGTTTTCACACTTTAATCCTTAAATATTCGCACTAAAAAATCACACAATTAGTTGTGTGTGGTCTCTGGTGACTCCAAAGAAAATTCAGCGATAGAAGCTTAAGAAATAAATAAAACGAAAAGGAGTTTTAAAAAACATCATGTTACTTTATTGGGTACTAAGCATTTTAAAAAAGCAAAAAAAAACACAACTTCTACTTTCAACTAAAATTTAAAAACAAAGAGCTTCAAATACAAATCAACCGAAGATGGTGAAATCGGCCCTTAAGGTTTGTAACGGTACACGTGTTCTAACATAAAACAAATAACACCGTGGCTGTTTCAGGTTTAAGGCTTTATACCATCCAGAAAGCGTTAAAGAAAGAAAATATAAAATATCTTTGTAGTTGCAAAGTTTTATTTGAATTTCGTTCCAAAGATGAGTCTGGGCTTTGTTAGAATTTAATACACTCAAAAAAAATTTCTCTCGATCAAAGACATAATTTTCCTTATTTTGAACACGCGTCCCAATACAAAATTTTCTTTGTTTTGTGTAAATTTTCTCAAAAATGTGGAAAAAACATAAAAAAAACATTCAAACAAATTCGTTGCCATGGGGATTTGTATGGGAATTTTATTTCTCAAAATTATAGAAATCAAGTCTTCAAAACAAGGAAAGTTGGGAACAGAGGCGGTCGCTTCATACAAGCCGAGAAGCCCGGCTTGCGTACACATTTTCGTACATTTCATACGAAATTCTTTAAAATCTTTTACGTGGCTTTCAAAACAGAATAACATAGCTTGTTTTCTCGCTTTCGCTAAGGAGAAACCAATTGCTTATTTTCAGACTTAAATTGAAAAAAAACTAGCAAAGCACTTTTTTAATTTTTCACATCAAATTTGTATGCGAATATGAAGCTGGCTTCGGCATTCAAAAGTTCAGTATTCACAGCCATATGTATATTTGATTTGATTTTCGTTTGCATGTACATACTTATGCACATAATTTCTTACATCTGCATGTGCATGCAAACATAAATATCAAATACCAGATTATAAAAGGGTTGATTGTGATTTTTGGCGACTATTGGCACAATATCAAGATAATTTTAAAAAGCGGTGGAAATCAAATTGGACCTCAGTTTTTTTAGCACCCAGTTTTTAGGCAATAAGCAAATACACTTGCTACTGCTGAAATTTCCGTCGGTATAAGGAAACTAAAAATACCTCTGCGCTTTCATGTAAGATTTCCCTAGCGCACGTTTTTATATTTAAGAATTATGTAAATACGAAATTTTTTATTTTAAAAATGTTCAGAGTAAAAGTGCAAAATCAAGAAAAAACAATTTTAATTTAAAAATGTTTATTTTTATTTTAAGCACTGAGATTTTGAAGGAATAACTTTCGTTTTTATTCCATTAATTTTAATTTTTAATTTAAACATGTTTCTTTTTAAATCCTAAATACATTTTAGTTTAAAAAATTTAATTTTTAATTTAAAAATTTTCATTTATAAAATAAAAATGACTTGGTTTAAAACGTGCATTATAAAAATAAAAATGTTATTTTTGATTCCTTTTCTCTGAGTATACAAACAAAAAAATGTGTATCAGGAAAACAAAAATAAAAAATACATATGAAAAAACAAAAAAATAAAAAACGATAAAAAAACGATCTTCAAATGCCCGTACAAAGATACGCGTAATAAACAAACAAACGAGCGTTCAAGCATTGAAAAGCATTTATTAGGGCAACTCGAAAATGTTAAAAAGAAATCGAGAACTCTAAATCAAAGTCAATGACGGAACGCAATCAGACTTTTAAATAATACAGCAAAGGAAATTACATAAATGGCTAATGGTTATGCTTCACACATACGCTTGCCCAGGCAATTTATGCTAGGTCCGCCACTGGTTGGGAATGGAATGGCGCTTAAAGAATTTTTCATTATTTTAATGTATGAATTTTTTCAAAACAAGTATATGAAACCATGGTAACGCATGTAACAACAATATTTTATAAACCTTTTAACATGTTTTAAGGAAAATTTACTCAAAACAAAGAAAGTAGTGTTCAAAATAGGTAAACAATTTCTTTGACCCCTCCATATATTTTTTTTCTCTCAGTGTATAATAGTATTTTTTGTCGTACCAAAATGAATATTTTAATGCCATCGTATCGGAATGAAATACATATATATCATGTGAAATGAATTCTTCCGTAGTTGTGCATCTATTTTTCATGTCGATTCGATGATGGGGTGCAAGTGCGGAGGGGTGGTTCTTCCCTTGAAAACTGAGATTTTCAAGTTGTATTTATATCTCTTGAACTATTTGTGTTAGCGTATTGAAATTTGGTATAGGGGAATGTTATATAGACTCCGTGAGATGGAAATTCAAAAATTGGGTTGGTTGCATTTCGACCACTGGGCGATTCTTGTAGGAATAAAAACTTAAGACAAGTAAACAAGTAAGGAAGCCTAAATTCGAGTGAAATTGAGGTGTACCTATGCTTTAATTGTTTGTTGGAATTTGATAGAAACGCGGTGTATTAATACTAGCAAATACCCGCCCCGCTTCGCAATGACGAATAATAGTTTTATGTCACACTGAGTTTTTCCCCCAACCTTTCTCTTTCTTTTTCTCTGTATCTCTACTCTTTCTTCGACTCCGATACTCTTTTATATGCGTTCCTTATTGATGCTCTTTCGCTGGCTTGTATTGGGACTAGTGACCTGACCATGAGGTCATGGTAGCATCCACATAATGTGTATACTGCTATACACACATCACCTCAAAAGGCACTACAGATGGATAATAAAGAGGTCGTTCAGAGATATTACCGATTTCTATCATCTTACATCAGGTCTAGGGCAGATTTGCCACACCATTTGGCATTAGCCTGTTGAGACTAACACACTCCTGGGAAAAAGCAATTTTCTTTGACTTCATTTAATTAAAAAAAAAAAATATTTTTTATAGTAATTTCAACATATCGCCCGTTTTATGCAATAGGGATTTAACTCGAAATTTTCGATTTCTGGGATTTTGCCATATATTTCAATAACTGGGTCGTGCCTTTGAGTCTAGTCTTATAAAATACTCGAAAAGATAAAAATGGCGGAAATAAAAGTGATTTTGTAGTTAGCTGTAGAAGGAAACTATTTGAAGTTATAAAAGTTTATTAGCGTTTTCCCAAAAAAAATTTTTTTGAGTTAAATCCCTATTGCATAAAACGTGCGATATGTAATTACAATTTTGAAGCGCAATTTTGTCTTTCCTAGGTCTATCACTTTAACTCTCATTTGCTATTTATGCATTCCATTTTAGCTTACATATATTTTTCCTAAATTACTTTCAATTTATAATGAGTTTTTTTGCCCTCCATTTATTTTATTACTAATTTTCGCTTTCGTTTATTTAAGCAAAACTTTTAACTTTTTTTTGTGCTTCCTACCTTAACTGGCACATTTACAGCGCACGTTCCCAAATATAATTTAGTTCCCGAACCCCAATTAACTCTCACCACTGTCTGTCAGCATCCATACACAAGTCAACGTTGCCGATGATTGTCCAACGCTGCGACACAAATGAAGTAATTATGGAGCTGAGCTGAGTTGAACGGCTGCAAGAAATTGCTTGTTTACCCTCAATTTCATGGATTTTTTTGCACTCGCGCACACATTTTTTTATACCTTTCATGAGAATGAAATGGTATTATAACTTAGTGCCAAAAAATTTTTGTCCAAAGTACCAGAAGGAAGCGTGGAGGACCCACCAAAATATATACCGATATGGTCAGAATCACGAGCTGAGTCGATTTAGCCATGTCCGTCTGTCTGTCTGTCCGTCCGTCCGTCTGTGTGAACGCAAACTAGTCCCTCAGTTTTTGAGATATCTGAATGAAATTCGGAATACAGGTATGTTCTTATATGCAGCTGATCATTTGTCGGAACCGGCCGAATCGGACCACTATAACATATAGAAAACAACCGATTATTCAGATATACATGAAATTTTTGGATGTAATTTGTGCATAACTTCCCCATTTAAACAGCTAAGGATATGAAACTTTGAAGTAGACGTGCCCATTTTGGCCCAAACAAGGTTACCGAAAATTGTTAAGATCGGACCACTATAACATATAGTTCCACAACATCCGATTATTCAGATATACACATTTTGGTGTATAACTCCTCCATTTTAACAGCTAACGGCCTGAAATTTTGAAGTATTTGTACCCTTATGGGCCCAAACGGGATTACCGAAAATTGTCAAGATCGGACCACTATAACCTATAGCTCCCCTACAACCGATTGTTCAGATATGGACATTTTGGTGTATAACTCCTCCATTTTAACAGCTAACGGCCTGAAATTTTGAAGTATTTGTACCCTTATGGGCCCAAACGGGATTACCGAAAATTGTCAAGATCGGACCACTATAACCTATAGCTCCCCTACAACCGATTGTTCAGATATGGACATTTTGGTGTATAACTCCTTCATTTTAACAGCTAACGGCGTGAAATTTTGAAGTATTTGTACCCTTATGGGCCCAAACGGGATTACCGAAAATTGTCAAGATCGGACCACTATAACCTATAGCTCCCCTACAACCGATTGTTCAGATATGGACATTTTGGTGTATAACTCCTCCGTTTTAACAGCTAACGGCGTGAAATTTTGAAGTATTTGTACCCATATGGGCCCAAACAGGGTTACCGAAAATTGTCAAGATCGGACCACTATAACATATAGCTCCCCTACAACCGATTGTTCAGATATAGACATTTTGGTGTATAACTCCTCCATTTAAATAGCCAAGACACCATTTTTTCTAATAAATCTTTCCATAAATAACCCACAGAATTAAAATTATAAATTAAACTTAATCCGGCTATGTACATACATAGGTAACTTTTCATTTCCCCACTCATGAAAGGTATGAAGTCTTCGGTACGGCCGAAGACAGCCACGCTTTTACTTGTTTTTCTGTTCATTCAGTCTACACGCGCTTAGCTGCCAAAGCAAAAAAAGTTCATTGATAATTGACAATGCCACAAACACTTGACAAACTCAAGTGGCGCGGCAAGAGAATGCTGCCGAACTCGCGAAAATGCGGCGGAAATGCGATACAACGAAACAATGCAACGATAGGGAGGTAAAAAGCAACCAGACTCAAGTGGTTGGCAGTTTGAAATTTCCAAAACAGCAGAAATATAAACAAAAGCTAAAATTAAGGTAAAATAAATACAACTTCAAGGAATACTTATGTATGTACAAGAGTGTGGTTCATTGTGGAGCCTATGAGAATTGAGGGTAAGAGGTAAGGCTACTGTGCAAGCAAAGACAATATATTTGGGGATACAAGAGCCTGTGGCATGACATGTAAAGAAGCTCGAATTTTATACAAGAAAATGCGTTACCATATCCATCCACAAAAATAAGGAATAAGCCTCTTCACACTCTATTAGAATAAGTTTAGTTCGCGTGATATATTTAACAAAACGAAAACAAATGATGAGATTGCAATTTTTATAATACTCACTAGAGGTGGGAAACTATCGATGGCACTATCGATAGTATCGATAATTTATTTTTTTGAACACTATCGAAGACCATCGATGGCTTTTTCAAAACTATCAAAAACTATCGATATTACAATCGATAGTTTTACAACTTTTACATCTCCATATTGCACATTACTATTTCAGATTCTATTAAGATTTTATATTCGTCTATGTACAAAATAATAGAAACGACATTATAGAAGGCTTTGAAGATTCTTTTTGTTTCGACTTCAAGCTTTCACTTCCGTGTACAAAGATACACTGGACTGAATGTAAGAGATTGAGATTTTGATGTTTTCTTGAATTTTTCAAATTTTCGGCGATAGTTCTATCGATAGTACTATCGATGGTTTGTTTTTTTGAAGACTATCGAAGACTATCAATAGTTTTTTAAAACTATCAAAAACTATCGATGGTGGCACTATCGATAGTTTCCCAACTCTACTACTCACAAACGAAACCTACTACTTTATCCAGCTAAAATATTGACAGTCAAAAAAAAGTAAATGCTCCAAATCATGCGAAAACATGAACTTCTTTTTATGTAACTCATTGCACTTCCTTTGGATTTCAATGAGCGGGTGCAGCAGCGGCAGCATTTCCTTCAGACATACAGATAAAAGTGCAAATAACTTGCGCAATAACGTATTGAAAAAGCAGCAAGTCACTCTATCAACATAAAGATACAAATAAGCGCATATGAGTGTGAAAAATATAAAAGAAAACGAAGCAGAGGCCAGTGTAAATAAAACTGTAGAAGGGAATTGATATTGACGTACTGAAAGTGAGAAAATGGCAACAAAAAACTAACAAGTGAAATAAAAATAGTTATGTACTTCAAAATGAAATACACAAAGGCATTTATTTTACTTTATGCATGTCATACAAGGATAATAGCAAAGAAAATGGAAAGATGTTGAGTGCAAAGTTAAAAATAAAGTGAGGAAAAAACCACGGTCTGCCGTTCATTCCATACATCTTGGTCGAACCAACTCGCTAATTAAATACATTGCAGATAGAGCCAAACTCAAACATTAATAGCACATACATACTTATGCTGGAAAGGAATACATATAAAGCAAAATTGAATGAAATTTCAAATAGAATGAGTAACGATTTCTTCTTTTGCACATTTAAGTATTTATCTTCACTTGCCTCCTCGGCTTGCAACAACAAAGTGTACTTGAAACTCCACGAACAAAAGAGCTTCACATCCAAAAACTTATCAATAAAACTAACTAAAGTTAAGATCACACGATTTGTACATTTGGCTAAAAATTTGCCAAATTCATAGGCAAACCGTGTGAACGGTAAATTTCATTTGACACAAATCGCAAAAGCCAAATATTTAGCCTCTTGTGGCAAATCAAAAACAGCCCTTGTAGCCAAATCGTGTGAACACAAATGTGATACAGAAGGTAAATAAAAATGATGAAAATGGACAAATTTTGATTTGCCACTTGAATACAAATGATTGTGGCAAATATACAAATCTTTTTTGACAACTATAAAATAAATTATGTTTAAAATAAAAAATATATAGAAATACAAGTTTTAAATTGGCCTCTTATAAGCTTCTGCTTTGGCCCTAAGGGGAAAGAAGAAGTCCGGAAGAAACATTATACGGCGCACTGGCTTCTCTTTATAAAATGGAATACACAGATACCCTGCCATTTGAGATGCATATTTTTTTATTTCAGTAATTTGAATTCCAATTTCGAAAAAAATTAATTTTTAAATATTAGGTCCGTTTATTATTAGCTAGTTATGAATAGTTAGCCAAGTTTCGGCTGGAAAATCGTTTCTTGAGTCAAAAAAAATAGCAGAAGAGAGCCATTGACAGCTCCAAATTTCAGCTAGTAAAATTTTCCCTAGCTGAAATTATTTGCTGCCAAAGTAAGAAACAGCTGTTGAAAAAATAAACAAACGAATACTTTTGATTTTATTACTTTTGAAATTTTCTGAATTTTTGAAATAGAAATAAAGAAAATTAAATGTTTTTTTTAGAAAAAAATAACCATTAACAGTCAAAAATAGCATTCAAATTACTAATCGCTAATTTTTACTATTATTCCGTTTCTTGATTTTCTGTTCGTTTCGCTCTTTATGAGCGCAATTCTTTCCGTTTTGCTCACTTGACAGCTAGCTGCTAGTTTAATAAGAAACAAACCTATTATTTTCATTTAGTTTGAAGTTTAATGTCAATCAAATTGTTTTTAATGGAGTACTTAGCTCTGTTCGTGGCCGCTGTAGTGCAGTAGGTAGAGTGCTCGCCTGCTATACCAGAGGTCTCGGGTTCAACCCCCAGTCCGAACAAACACCAAAAATTTTTTTTCTAATTAATTAAAACTCAATTGTTGGGGTTTTAGAAACAGCGGTCACCTCTCGGCAGTGAGCGGCATACACTCCGAGTGTATTTCTGCCATGAAAAAGCTTCTCAAAAAAATGCATTCGCCGTTCGGAGCCGGCATAAAACTGTAGGTCCACCCAATTAGTGGGACAAACAAAAGGAGCACACCTCGAATTGGGAGAGAAGCCCGGCCATAAAACTCGTCAGAGTTATATTAGCGCCATTGTATTATATTATTATTTAGCTCTGTTCAATAACAAAAAATTGTTACGAATTTTTCGTAAAAAATGACAGCTCTCCATATGAAAATGACAGTTTTTATGAAAAATTAGGAAAGAATATTTGCCCGAATGTGAACGGAATGTTTTCCCAAATGCTTTCCCGAATCTGAACCGAATATTTTTCCAAATACCGGATCCGAAACCGAACCCGAATACCTAACCTATAATTTTTCTAATAATTTCCCGAATCCGAACCGAATATAAATAAACATGAACCCCTGGTAATAACTCAGTCAGTTTCCGAGCGAATTTAACAAAACTTTGCACGTGGCTATATCCTACTATTACCCTAACCATTTCTAAAAATAATCGAAATAAATACATATATGATTTTGATCCTTCATTTGTTTCTAACTCCGAAAATAGTCATTCCGAGCAAAAAAGTAACATAATCACTTTCATTCAAAATGAGTACATAAACAATTTCTTCATATACGATTTCGACGTATGTATCTGCAACATTTCACATTGTGCAATCAAAGTCAACATTTCACAATGACCATTTTTTTGGAGCTCGTTAGCACACGTATTCTATTGAATGAATTAAATTAACTTTATATCATCTTACAGAGAATTAAAAGAAGTATTATCCAGTTTTGAAATCGTGAAAATACGTGTACTTATAATGATTTAATACCTATTTGATTAATTTTGGTTTGTTAATTTTTCATAAAATTTTCTTCCAAATAATGCCCAAAAGTATGCTTCTATATTTTTCATACGACTGTTTTATCATGATTGGTTAAATCGTGTGAACGAATGTGAACAAATTTGCCACTTTACTTCTATGTACAAATGTGTGGCAAATCAAAAGCTAATAAATCGGGCAAATCGTGTGAACGCAAAGCAAATCATTTGCACATCGATATCAAAATGGGCAAATGTGGACAAATTTAAATTTGTCATTTTCTGTACAAATGCGTAAATCGTGTGATCTCGGCTTAACATAATTTTGATCTGCATTACCAAATTGTGCAAAATTCATAAGCTGATAGGCATGAATAGGCAAATATGGAAATGTTTCGTTTGCTACTTTTTTAGGTATGTAAGTTAGGTAAATTTTGAAGATAATGGTGCGACGAAATAAGAAGAGGAAGAAAGTTGATATTATCGAGCAAAATTTTCCTAAAAGAAGCTGAAAGTGGGGAAAGATTGAATAAGGAGTATCTCAGTAATTCATGGAATACTTATGTACATATGTAAGAAAAGTGTTTGATTTGAAACTCAAGATCTTGCCGAAATTCATTAACTCAGACAACGGTTTCTTATTCTTTAAAGGAAACAAAGAAGCTGCTTGGTCCTAGTTAAAATTTGCTAATCCGACAATTGGTTTAAATTCACTAACAAGAAGAAAACTCGAAAAGAATACGACAAAATTAAGACAAGTTTATAAAGATTAATAAAGCTATTATAGCAATTGTCTTTCCAAATACAACCATCTTTCGAAAGGAAAATGGTCTTTTATGCATTAATAGGCTATTTTGGCAAATGTCTTTCCAAATAAGTAAATAAATTCCATTTCATTCAGTGCCCTCACCCTGTAGTTCGATTTCAAAGGTTCCATTCGGAAATTCGGTTTGAAAGCACATTTGTACTCTGTATGAATGGAAATTGGACATCGGTGTAAGAATCACTCGAAAGGGTACAAATTTTTTTTTTTTTTTTGGGTCGAACTACTGAGTGGTGGCCCTGGACTTCGTAGGTGCGGCTATGGGTCTATTAGGAAGCAATCAATCTAAAAAATGCTGAGTGCTCACTACAACAACTAATGCAGTTCGTTTGAGGGTGAAGAGGAACGGGAAAGTGTAAAATATCTTCGGCGCGATTGTCCAGAACTATGAAGAAAGCGACAGAAAGTTATCTAGCTACAATGAGATCTAAGGTTAGGTAAGGTGGCGTTGGCTAAGATACAGTGATCCCCCACATAGACTTTAAATGGTCCTTAGTGCTGCCAGCAGCTTTCGGAAATTTTATTATTTTGCGTATTTCCCGATCCGCAATGCATTCTAGATGCATGCAACACCGAGGCAGCTCTAAGGCGCAGTATACCATAAGCTGGAAACTGACAGAGAAGATACAATTAAGAACCTACGCTAACCAATCGAGGCAGCTCTAAGGCCCAGTATACCATAAGCTGGAAACTGACAGAGAAGATACAATTAAGAACCTACGCTAACCAAGATCAGAATCCGTGCAATACACCATCCGTACAAAACATCCTATTCTACTTTTTCGAGCAGATTCGAATGACAGTGAGGTCGCCCTTTTGGAGTTGATTACATGTCGTATTAATCTATGGGGACAAGGAAAAGATTTGAACTTGTCAGTAATATTCGCCATCTCATTGCTTTAGTATACTTTTTGTTGTGAAGCTCAGGGAGGATACTTTACAGCAAAAAACACTGAGAAATGGGATCTGCCTTAGACACAGCAAAAAATTAAAAAAAGAAATTGCAAAAATCTTGCGTATTAAAGTTGAAAGAACCCTCTTTACTAGTTATAATTGAGGCAATGGCTTAACCTCAGGAATATGGGAATGACGGAATCCTCAGCAATTAGACACCTTCTCGAAGACTATTTCCTTGCAAGGACAACAAGCAAATATTTACATACATACATAATATGTATATTCTGAAAAAAGGTTCCGGGTTGCAGTAGCTCATTTGGTAGATTGAGGAAAACACTACGAAACATCTACGTCTGTACACTATAGACCAGACCTCAGCAAAATTAGGCGGAGATTATGTGGATGATCATAGAGCGATTTGCGCAACATTGGTTAAAATCTGTGTGATAGTTTTCATTTACTCATATGAGTCGAAATGTCGTAGAGGTCTGATATATGTAGATCCAAGAAGCCAACCGAGAGATTTCTTTGCATAAAATCTTGCTCTTTAATATGCATATGTATTTCTAAACATGTACATATTTTTAAGTTGCAACCTCGTGAGACCACAATATGATCACCCTAAAAGCGCTTTTAACTCCAAAAAGTCAACGCTCAAATATGTAAACGTGCACAATTTTAAAAGCTTGTTACCCGATTTAGTCAACAATAAAATAGTTTGAATAACTTAGACGATGATAACTTTATTTTGTAAACCAGCAAACGCACAGAGTAAGAAGAACCAAAAACAGCAAAAGAAACTTGCCATACCTACTTTATACTCAAACTCAATGGTAAAGTGGAAAATGCATTACGAAAAGTCGGTGAAGCGGGTGGAAGAAGTAAAATAAAGTAAAGCGAAAATAAAAAAAAACAGGCTTAAAATGCATGAAAATGCATATCGGCAATTTGTTATCGATGGCTATGTATCTGCTAAACAAGCGTTTAACGGTAAATTGCCGCACTTGCCACATTTGCCTGGTCAGCGATATGCAACAATGCAACAAAAGAGCCACGGGAGACTGACGAAAAAAAAGAGCAGTAAACGAAGTCGCATGTGGGAAATAAAAATGAAAAGAAAATAAAAAGGAAAAACAAGAAAACGGGAAAAAACTAGTTGAAAATGCGTAGCAACAGATACGCAACACGCCACAAAAAATCGAGAAAATTGCAACCAAGCGCTGAGCGATTTTTTGCTCGCAAAAATGTAACAGCAAAACACATGCAACCCAAATATACTAAGAGGCAAGCACACGAAAAATGTTTTACGGTGCTCTTGCAAAACTTTGCAGCAGCCAAAGTGCGACTAAGACTAAGCAAGATTTATTGCAGACAGTATTAGTAATCGACAGCTCTAAAAAACGTATGGCGAGGGAGGCGGATCATGGCGGTTTAAGCATGTGTTGGCAGCGCCTCGAGTATTTTGTTTTGTTTTTTTTTTACGAATAATACAAAACGCAGCACACAATCCAAAGAATTAAGCGTTGAGTAGTGTGTGTGTAGCAATTATCATTGGAAAGTTGTTGAAAGTGGCACGCTGCGGCGCGCGATTTTATGTGTCGGACAGTCTGGCAACACTTGCAAGCATTTGAGTTTTACAGCGCTTTTGGGCAGTAAAAATTTCTAAAAGCGGGAGAGAGCGAGGCGTTCATAGAAATTATTATTGATCCAAACACCTTAAGCTCGTTGGTATGTAAATGGTAACCAGGGAGTGTCGATAAGCCACTGGCATGCTCGTATGTGTTTTGTTTAACCTCAAAGCTGCATTTGACCGAAGTCTCTCCTTTGTATGTGATCTTTGATAAATAGCTCAGGAACTTAATTTATTTCAAATATTTCGCCTGCCGCGATGAAAAAAAATTAGCTCAATATTTTTGCACTCCACAATGATATTGGAAATTTTTTAATGAAAAATTCAAGTTTACTTAAAATTTCCCAAAAAGGGAAATTTTTAAATAAAGTGCTTTTTGAAACTTTTGCACATAGCTGCATTAAAAAAACCATTTTTTTTATGAAAAACTAAGTATATTGAAAATTTCCCATAAAGGATTTTTTTGTAAAAGGCGTTTTTGAAGGTTTTGCTCACAACCACGTTATAGGCAATGCCTTTTAAGAAAAATTTGGGCTCTCCTTAAAATTCCCCAAAAAGGGAAATTTTAAAAGAACGTATTTTTTTGTAGTTTTTGCACACAGCCAAATTGTAATTGTCATTTTGTAAAGAAAAGACTAAATTTTACGAAAATATCGCAAAAGGAAAAAATGTGTTTAAAGATATGTGACGAAAAATTTAGATTTTCTTAAAATTTGCTCAGAAAAAAATTTGTAAATGAGAAGCTTTTTGAAATTATTGCATATAACCACATTGGAAAAGGCATTTTGAGATGAAAAACTAAGTTTAAGTTTAAGTATTTTTACACAAAAAGGAAATTTTTTAAGAGTTTTTAAAACTTTTGCTACTTTATAAGAAACAATTTTGATGAAAATTTTTGAAAAATTAAAATTTCCCAAAAAGGGAATTTCTCAAAATAAGGATTTTTAGATACCTACTTTTGCACATACATATGTACATACATAATCACATTATAAAAAGCAGTTTGTCTTAAAAAAAGCAAAGCTTTACAAAATTTTGTATTTTTAAAATTTTTGCTAATAGCCACTTTATAATAAAAGATTTTTATGATAATTTAGGTTTACTTAAAATTTCCCAAAAAGAGAAATTTAAAAAAAAGTTTATTTTTAAACAAACTTTTTTTTAAATTTCTTGCTAAAATTTGGGCTTTGTTTAAATTTCCGAAAGAAGGAAATTTTTCAGATAAGAATTTTTTTATACTTTTGCATATAGTTATATTATAAAAAGCATTTTGTCACAAAAAAATTAGTTTTATTAAAATTTCCCAAAAATGAATTTTTTTAAATAAGGAATTTTGGACACTTGCCACATTATAAAAAGCATTTTGTGTTAAAAAACTAAGTTTTATTGAAATTTCCTAAAAGGGAATTTTTTTTAAAGGGTTTTTTGAAAGTTTTGCTAATACCAATTTTTAAGAAAGATTTTGATGAAAAATTTAGATATTCTTAAAATTTCCCAAAAGAGGGTAATTTTTTAAAGACGGTTTTTGTAAAACTTTTGCAAACGGCCACATTATAAACAGCATTTTATACTGAAAAACTTAATTTTATAAAAATTTCCCAAAAGGGAAATTTTTTCAAAAAAGTTTTTTTCGAAGGGAAAGGGAAATTTTTTCAAAAAATGTTTTTTCGAAGTTTTGCTCAAAGGAACAATTTTGATGAAAAATCCTCTTAAAAACTTCTATTTCTTATAACGCGACTCTATCAATCAAACCTCGTACATTGCAGCCTAACAATATCATTAGCCTAAAAAGTCGAACTGCCTTCCACACAAACAACTTTTAATACTTAGACCACTACTTTGAAATTGGCCATAAACTACGCTTATAAAATAGAGCCAAAAACATTTCAGCTTAGTTTTTGGCTTATTTTTGTTCATTAATTAAATGTCCTCGACGTAATGTTTACGCCTATAAAACAATTTCAATGTGTGTACCTATCCATATACATATGGTTTGACAAAGGCACATATTAGAATGTATGTGGATATGTACATTTTAAAGTGATTTCCTGGAATGATGCTAATCACACTTACTGTACTTCATAGAGCGTGGACTAACATAGAGAGGCAAAAAAAAGAGCACAATAAAAACCGTTTAAAGATTTGGGATAAGCACTTAAACAGCGTTTATTGCTGAGTTTAATGTGTCTACGACGATATGTCGAACGCGTATGGAGTATTATTTGGTCTCGTACGCGATTTCACTTTGGTTGCTGGCTGGTCTAGCGACATCGTTAAGCGACACAAATTTGAGTTTGTCTATCAAAGAAATAAAGTTTGAAATTCCTTAAGGTGCTCAGTTAGAGAGTTGACGAACTGATTTGGAGCATCTAAGGGGTTAAATGGGCGATGATATGCTTGTGTTCTTTCATAAAACAATTTCAACATGAAGTTTGTTTCTTGTAAATCCAGTCTACCTTGAGATTTCTTCAATGATAGGACTGTCGTATAAGCTACATTCATATGAGGAGTGAATCTATCTTCTATTCTCCTTTTCTTCTCTGTTTCCAGAGCCTTAGAGTTTGAATAAAAGCGCAAGTTCTGCAGTCATTCCCGAAAAGATATCTAACCTCATTTTTTTTTTTTTTTGGATAAGTAAAAGCATAGAGTGAAATTTTGCTTCGACAGGAAATTACTAACATAAATCATTTCACATCGACCAAAGCCTATTTAAGCAAATTATTACAAATCTCCTTTACACCACCACAAATCCATCACAAACAAAATCCAAAATAACCACAAACCACAAACCAGATAGCTAAGCTTTGTCAAAGAAAGAAAGAAAAAAACAAAAAACCATTAAAAATGATTTATGAAAATTTTGTAGTAATTTTTATCTTTTTTTAGACTTTTTCTAATTGTCTAACATTTAAGCCTAATGTGCTGCTGCTGTGCCCAAAAGTGCCTGCAAATGTATGAAAGTTTACAAGTGCGTTTACATAGAAATGTACATAAGTACGTAATGGTCAAAACAAGTTTGACTTGTCAAAGTTTTTTTGGGGTTATTTTGACCATTAAGTCAGTCAGTCGCGTTTGCTTACTTACATACATAGATTTGACTTGACTTTGGAGCTGCGAAAATGACAAATGTTCATGCAACAATTTTATGTGGATATGTAAGTTTGTTTGACTGAATAGACATTTGTATGCGCGCTTTGTAATTAACACAGGTGTATGAATACTACATAGGATTATTCATAGAGTACATAGGAATTTTGTTTAGAAATAAAACGCGCTTAGCAGCATAATTACAAAGTTTTTTTTAAGTTTTATTTTTTCTAGCTTCTTTCTAATTGCTTTTCATGCCAACTTTGTCTAGTTGTCAACTCATTTGTCTAATTTTTAAAAGATTAGCGCGGTTAAATCAAGCACAAAAAAGGTTAAAAAGTTAAATTAGAGATAATGTTTGTTAAATGAAGAAAAAACAAAACTTGCCAAATGACTTTTATGTTAGTAAATTAACAAAATTTTTGTAAAGAGCTTGGGTTAGAGCCAAGCAAGGAAAATATGAAGTTTAAAAATGTGTAAGTGTAAGAATAAATAATAGATATAAGTACTCATAAGACTAAGTAAAGCTGCCAGCCAACAGACAGTGTATTACTTTTGTAGAGAAGTTCTTGTGTATAAAAATACCAGTCGAAAAGTCCGTCATGCGAGACGAGATCAAAGAAAAAGTTTTATTAAAGATTTTCACAACGAATAGTAATGCATATTGGGATATTTAAAACATATGTAAAGCATAATTTTGGGCGACTTGAAATAATATCTAAAGGCAGAGGCGGTCGCTTCATACAAGCCGAGAAGCCCGGCTTGCGTACACATTTTCGTTCATTTCATACGAAATTCTTTAAAATCTGGTTATTTTTTTTTAAATGTGTTTACTATTTAAGTTCTTAATAATATAGCCCCCACTGTAACAAGCCCCTAAAAGCCTGCTAAGAAAATAGCGCAAATACACCACCAATCCACCTCACAATATGTATTTTGTTTGTACAGCCAATCACAGCACAGTGAGCATGCTTCAACGTTTCCACACATTAGCTTTTACGTGGCTTTCAAAACAGAATAACATAGGTTGTTTTCTCGCTTTCGCTAAGGAGAAACCAATTGCTTATTTTCAGACTTAAGGCCCTCGGCAACTTACGATCTTGCATGACAAGCAGTGCATATGTGTTAGTGTTTTTTTGATGGTGTGAGTGCAATCGGCAGCCGTCGTGCTGCGCGTACTTGTTGTCGGCTCGCTATCTGCTCGCGGCGACGAAAATCAAAAATTTTTGATATTTGCGTCAATCACCCGACACTCACACATATGCACTGCTTGTCATGCAAGATTGTAAGTTGCCGAGGGCCTTTAAATTGAAAAAAAAAACTAGCAAAGCACTTTTTTTATTTTTCACATCAAATTTGTATGCGAATATGAAGCTGGCTTCGGCATTCCAAAGTTCAGTATTCACAGCCATATGCATATTTGATTTGATTTTCGTTTGCATGTAGGTACATACTTATGCACATAATTTCTTACATCTGCATGTGCATGCAAACATAAATCTCAAATACCAGATTATAAAAGGGTTGATTGTGATTTTTGGCGACTATTGGCTCATTATCAAGATAATTTCAAAAAGCGGTGGAAATCAAATTGGACCTCAGTTTTTTTTTTGGACCCATTTTTGAGGCAATAAGCAAATACACTTGCTACTGCTGAAATTTCCGTCGGTATAAGGAAACTAAAAATACCTCTGCGCTTTCTTGTAAGATTTCCCTATCGCACGTTTTTATATTTAAGAATTATATAAATACGAAATTTTTTATTTTAAAAATGTTCAGAGTAAAATTGCAAACTCAAGAAAAAACAATTTTAATTTAAAAATGTTTATTTTTATTTTAAGTACTATGAGATTTTGAAGGAAAAACTTTCGTTTTTATTCCATTAATTTTAAGTTTTAATTTAAACATATTTCTTTTTAAATCCCAAATACATTTTAATTTAAAAAAATTTAATTTTGAATTTAAAAATTTTCATTTATAAAATAAAAACGACTTGGTTTAAAACGTGCATTATAAAAATAAAAATTTTATTTTTGATTACTTTTCCCTGAGTATACAAACAAAAAAATGTGTATCAGGAAAACAAAAATAAAAAATACATATCGTCGTACCATACGAAAACTAACATATTTAAAATTTCTGGCGAAAGCTATCAATAAAAAAATTCTGTACGAAAAGTAGAACATTTGACTTTTGGCCGACGAAAAGTAATAAAATCGAGTTTTGGCTGACGAAAAGTAATAAAATGGACTTTTGGCTGACGAAAAGTATCAGTAATTATATACATTAAAATTGTTGTTGTTTATACGAAATTGATAGTTTTCGTCAGCCAAAAGTTGATTTTATTACTTTTCGTCAACCAAAACTCGATTTTATTACTTTTCGTCGGCCAAAACTTGCACTTTTTACTTTTCGTCAGCCACAAAAAATCTGATGTTAGTTTTCGTATGGTACGACGGTATGAAAAAAAACAAAAAAAAAAAAAATAATAAACGAAAAAAAAAACGATCTTCAAATACCCGAATTGTTCAAATGCCCGTACAAACATACGCGTAATAAACAAATAAACGAGCGTTCGAGCATTGAAAAGCATTTATTCGGGCCACTCGAAAATGTTAAAAAGAAATCGAGCACTCTAAATCAAAGTCAATGACGGAACGCCATCAGACTTTTAAATAATACAGCAAAGGAAATTACATAAATGGCTAATGGTTATGCTTCACACATAGGCTTGTCCAGGCAATTTATGCTCGGTCCGCCACTGTCTAAAGGTTTGAAAGCCAATGAGGCTTGCATATAAAGATGTCATTTATTCTGAAAATCAGGCTGCTCTAAAGGCGCTCGAGTCTTTCTTCTGCAAATTCTTCTAAGGTTAAGTTGAGAGGAATATGAAAAGGCAATAAAGGCCGAATTTTCTTTGAGCATTACTGCAAGTAGCAACCTTTATCTACTCTTTCCATCTCACTCTGCCTGGCAGTTGAAATTTCAGGCTCAGACCCAGACTCACTAAGCATTTGCCATTTAAAAAGATTTCACGTAACTCTCATTGGCATAATTTTTCGCTAAAAGCACTTTACTCAAATTTCTAATTGTAAGCACGCTAATTTACGAAGCCACATCCTCCCTCACATCCCTCGCTCTAAACCCAAATAAAAACAGTTTTACATAATCCTTGCTGAGACAGTAAAAGTAAAATGTTTGTAATTAGTAAGCTTATGGCTGCGGAAATTTTTATCTTCATATTTGCACTCATTTGTTTTCTTTTTTTCATTTGTTCGCAGCAAAATTTGTGTGTTCTTTGTCAACTTTTTCGTAGTGAAAAAAATTTTAACATCAGTCGATTTGTCTGCCGTTGAATTCATTTCAATACACTTTTGAAATTTTGTTTCATTATCTGTGTTAGTTTCTGTTTTTTATTTTCCGTTTTCTGCTTCTGTTATATTTTAGTTTTGTTGGCGAAAGTTTTGTTTGCAAGTTCTCAAATGTAGTTTTGTATTTTGCCGACAGTTAATTTGTTCGAGCTTACAGTTTGGTGACCCTTTTTTGGCTTCATTGTTTCCTTTTTATCTCTTTTGCTGTGTAATTTTATCTTTGACCTTTTTTGCGCCGCAAACCAATTTTCTTTAACTAATTAATTAATAATGAACAACAAGTAATCGGGTTGCAGACTTTTAATCTTTTTGAATGGATTCTATTGCCATTTGTGTTTGATTGAATTTTAGTTTGTTGTTGGTTCTCTTAACTTTTGGGTGCTTTCTACACATTTTATGTTTTTTTTTTATTTATTGGATTTTATTTGTTGAGTGTAACGAATTAGATTAAATTTTGCTGAATTTTAGGAAATTTATTTAATGAATACTCATTTGCGTTTCTTTCATCATAATGCTTTATGCTTTGATTTTTTGTCAGCCCGAACAGGCGCGCAAAGTCTGAGAAAAAACTTAATGATTTAGCCATAATTTAATATTCAAATTCTTTAGCTTTTTATACTTCTTGGTCTGATTTTTTCGCCTGGTTTTTTCTACTATTACAACATTTCTCTGGTCCTCTGTATCTTGCTTTAGTACTGGACAAAGATCAAATGGGGACTAAACGAGACTATAACATTGCTACGACTTATGAGATTAACTTTGCAGGCTTCATCATTTATGAAAAGAAGAACATTTAGTAAAGTACTACAACACAAAGTAATTTCAAAATACAGTACTAAATAGTCATAATTTCTGCAAAAGTGCGCTTACAGGCTTCTCATGGCAAAAGAGTCAAACGGAAAGAATATTAAAAGTCAATAACTCAAACGATCTAAAATATGCATAAATAGAGCAATGGCACTTAATAAGCTTAACTGCCGAGTATATTAGAAATGCAAAATAGAAGCTTGCAATATTTGTGCTTGAAGTTTTAATGTTCAAATCAGGAAGCGCTAGAGTATAACAGTCAAAATGGGGCAAAAATAGAACAAAGCACTACTAGAAGCCATTGGCTCAGAAGCCATTGAAATATTCATATTTCACAGCAACACATTTCAGCTGAAAAGCATTTGATCCCCTTTTTGTCATATTTGATTATTAGAATCGAAGGCGAAAATGAAGAGGGCTTCACTGCCAAATGAATGACATTACCATAAGTATTCGAATTGAATTATGCACCTTTAAGAGCTAGAGAAGATACAACTGAACTGTACAAGTTTTACGCAGACATTCACATAGTTCAGTGATTAAGAACTCAGCTTTTACGCTGTCTAGGCAATATTCCGCCAATGAATGAAGAAGCCCAGGGCCAGAAAGTATTTCTATCGACTTCCACCGAACTGATTGAGTGCGTAAATAGACTGAATGAACTGGCAACTCGGAACTTCATCCTTTTGGCATGGGTGTATTTGTGCCATGAAAAAGCTTCTCACAAAAAATGAATTCGCCGTTCGAAGCCGGCATAAAATTATAGATCCGCCAAATTAGTAGGAAAAACAAAAGGAGCACACCATGAATTGGGAGAGAAGCTCGGCCATAAAACTCGTTAGTTATAATAGCGTCATTTTATTATTATTAGGTATCAGGGGTATAGAGAGCAATGAGCAGGCGGCTAGTCTGGCCAGGTAGGCGACGCACAATGGGAATTCGTGGCCAAAAATAAAGTCGAAATTAAAGTAGTCGTAAATCCATTTTTTTTACCAGCTATCGACAGATATTTTATAGGACAAAAAAAAAGCTCATGTAAAATTTTCTGAGTTTCGTTTCGTTTAGCCGTACAGGGTGCCCAAAGTTGAACAAAAAATGTGCCATTTGAATTATGAATTATATGACTTGATACGAAATGCTCTATCTAAACCATTTATTGACGCATATACTTGGTTTTGACACCTAAATATAGATAATGGCTTCTACTTTTTCAGGAAGTAATCCTTTTTTTATTATCTTCGAAACCTGATTTTATATGATTTTTCAAATAAGGATAAAAAAATATCGAAAATATTTTTTCTTCGCCAAATTTAAGCAATAAAATAAAAAAACAAAAAAAAACGTATCCTGGATTTTTTTTTGTGTGATGAACTAACATATTCTTTATCATATCACATTAACAGAAATTAATTTCACCCGCGCTCTCGCGAGTTTTAATTATTCTCCTAATGGGCCAAAAGTGCATTTTTGAAATTACATTTATCATGACATATTCGGCATTAAAAAAAAAAATGTTTATACGAGATTTATCCCTCAATATTTCTCTGTAATATAGAAAATAGTTCATATTATGAAATACAGTAGCTCACTTTTGAATTAGCTGCACAGGTTTTATTATATATTGTTTTTTATACAGGGTAAAAAAAAAATTATCAAAAAAATTGGGAAACTTTAGAACAAAATAAAAAAAAAATAAAAAAAAAACGTATCCTCAATTTTTTAATATATGTTGGTCCAGTGGCGTAGCTAGAGAATTTTTCGGGGGGGGTCACAGCCAATGTAAAAAATTTACCAAAATTAAAATTACCAAAAAAAAACTACAATTTTTTTTACAAATGATAAAAATCGCTAGCTTAGAATGCAAATTGTGTAAGTCCTTTTTTAAAACTTTGTAGGAGAGACAAAAAACAAAAAACAAAAAAAAATTCGAAATGAAAAAAAATTTCTGTTCATATAAATATTTTGCACTTACACAATTTTTTTCGCTTTTTGGACTTACACAATTTGCGTATCACTGAATAACAACGAGTAGAAATATGACAAGTATCTCAGACTTGTTTAGCGCGGTGCGTATTTGATTTTTCTAGCGTTCTACATAAAAATACACTTTTTCATAAAAGTGGACTTACACAGTTTGCACTCTAAGCTAGCGAAATACACAAATATCGCTTATAATACATATATCAAACTCTTAAGGCCCTTGGCCATTTAAAATCTGGAATGCTAAGTGTATACATATGTGTGTGTCGGGTGATTGACGCAAATATCTAAAAGATTTGATTCTCATCAACGCGAGCCCGCACATGAACGTGTAGCACGACGACTGCCGATTGCACTAACACACACAAAAAAACTCACACATACACACTGCTTGACATGCCAGATTGTCAGTTGCCAAGGGCCTTTAACTATACTTCAAAATTAAGTCTCATATTCTCTTCTGGAAATCTACGCGCATAGGTAGATTTTCAAGTTTTATGCGCCCAAAATTGAATTTTGTAAAATTGTTACAATTACAGAAAAAAACATACCCACATATTGGAAATAGAATGGGGAACAATAATTCATCGCTTTTTTCCCGACCCCATACTCTGCACTTGCCCCAGATGGTCGTAACTTAGCATATCTGAGGTTAATTTTTTTGTTTTTTTCTTACATATTTTAAGTGCTAGTTTCAACTTGAATATTTATTATTTAAAGCATTTCATTTAAGTAATCGTGATGAATCCTAAAGTTTCAAGTAATTATTAACACTTTTCAATAATATCCTTGGTTTCCAATAATTCTAAGTTTATAGTTGTAAGCTTTTAAAGTTGGGATATTTAAAAAAAAATTATCACTCTTTTTCGTGTTAAAAATTGGTTTTGTTACGTTGCTCTGTCAGACTCAGTGAAATTAACCCTCGGACATGATATCTAGTACAATTAGTAGTAGCCGACAAAAAATTACGTCGCACAAAGCCGCACTAGTAGATACAGGGTTTTTCATATGTACCTACAATAATTTTCTTTTTGTGCTTTATATTTTATTTTAATGTTTATATTTCTAACGCATATCTTGGTTAATGTAGGTGATGCTCGAAAGTAACCCAGATATTTAGCAGCGATTATTGTTAACTTTTTAGGCAGTATTTTTAGTATTTGCAATTTTTCAAAGTTAAGGAAGTACTTATCATAAAAAGGGGCTAAGGATTATAAAGCTACATTTTTTAATATAATAATATGCAACATTCAACTTTTTGAAAAATTTCATTGGCTTTTCGGAAATTTTAATTGGAACGGTCTCACGTACATATAACGCAAACACCCTACAGAAAAAAATTACTAAAATCGACGGAAATTTTTACAGCATTGAGAATAGCACTTTTTACACTAAAATTGGTTGGCTACATAGCACTACACTTAGAAATCTCCTCAAAATCTTCTATAAATTCTGGCCGCGCTTTGAAATTTTTAATCCACTTTTAGAAATTTCTACGATTTTTCGGATTTTTCCATAAGCTTAGAAATCCTGCTTAAGGCGATTTTTATTGAAAAATTGTATACATTTTTAAACGAAAATAAGAGAGTCAAATTTTCGACACAACTGTTTGAAATAAATTTAAAAACTCTGGCGTATGATTTTTTTTTTTTTGAGTCACTGTATATATTTTTTAATAAAATCGACTTTTAACTAGAGCCCTAGATACCCGGGTATCGAGCAATTCGATCTGATCGTTTTTGTTTGAAGTCCGTTTGTTGTTTAAATGCCCGTACAAACATTCGAGCATTCGAGCTTACAAACAAAAAAAATGTGTATCGGGAAAACAAAAATAAAAAAACTACATATAAAGAAAAAAAAATATAATAAACAAAAGAAAAAAACAAACTTCAAAATACCCGAACTGTTCAAATGCCCGTACAAACATACGGGTAATAAACAAACAAACAACTCTTCGAGCATTTGAACAACAACTGTTCGGGCTACTCTAAAATGTTCAAAAAAAATCGAGAACTCTACTTTTAACACAAATTATTAAAATTTTGCATTAAACAAGCAATTTGGAATAGATGTACACAATAAAATATTTCCACCTATGTATGTGCGACGGTTATAAATAATAATTTTCTTATATAATTTAGTTTTTTAATATTCCATTTTGACAGACATTAAGTAAAATCTCAAGTTCAGATACTCTTATACATTGCATATTTATTCCCATTGTAGTTTATACTAATATTATTTGATTAAGATGATAAGAAATTTAAATAATTGGCGTTACTTTTCTGTTATTAGCATGTTAATAACAGTAATACCGTATAATAATTGTAGCGTTTGTTGAGCCGTAGGGAAGTGCAGGAACCGTAGGAATTTTACCACAAAAGAGCGAATATAAGTACAAAGAATATAAATTGTGGTAAAATTCCTGCGGTTCTTGCACTTTCCTACGGCTCAATAAACGCTAGAATTATAAGTAATACTTCGTGAAAAAGCGCTAAATTTCGAATTACCAATTTCGAAAAATTACTATTCTCATTGATTTTTTCCTGAAAAAGAAATGTATGCTAATAAAGTCAAAGATGGTTTTATGGTGAAAACGAATCTTTCGGGGGGGGTTTTGTCCCCAAAACCCCCCCCGTTACTACGCCACTGTGTTGGTCCCAGGTGTGCTTAAAAACCCCCCATAGTCAGTTTTACCATTCACCCGCGCTCTTCTCACTAATTCATATTTTTCGACGAGGTGTATATGCGCGCTATCACTATGGATGTACATACATATGCATACATGTGTAGCTAGAGAGAAAAGCATTGATGAGCAGTTTTGACAGATGTTTATGCTTTAAAATCGCTAATATATTAATTAATGCAATTTTATATAGAATATATACATATATACTTACTTTTAGCCTATTTACTTTAAAAGTATCATAACTCAAAAACGCGAGTTTTCAGCTAAGTATGGGCATGCATGCATGTGTGTATATGTATATGTATGTGCATTATATGACGAAATTTCGGTCTGATAGATTGAAAATTGACAGTTTGAGATCAAAAAATTATCTTTGATTTACTATTGAAATATATAGCGGCTGAAAACTCAAAGGTTTTTTTTCGTAAAATAAGGTTACTGAGATATGATAGTATTGAAGTAAGTGAGAGATATACTCTCATTTGCTGTTTGTTATACCATTCATGAACCTGAAGTAGTATTATCACTTTGTGCCAAACACGACGTATTTTTATGTACAATTTATCATTTGTCGGAATCGGCCAAATCGGACCAGTACAACATATAGCTCCCATACAACTGATTGTTAGATATAGATATTTTTGAGTACACCTTCTTCAATTAAACAGATAAAATTTATTTCTCTCATTCATGAATGGTATAACGTCTTCGGTACGCATTTTACTTGCTGATAATTGCACTTATCTATTTGTCTCCCACCTGTACCGTTACCTTTTAAATGCAAACTGCATTTGGCAGGGTCGTAAGAAATGGGAGTTTGCTTGGGGATCCATGCCCCAAAAGTACAAATTTTAAATAAGTATGATGTAGACAATTACATTTATATGATTTTTCAAGTATTTACAAATATATACTAATATATATATAATTACTTATGATTGCTTCTTCTGGTGTTTAAAATTTAAACAGCGAAGTGAAAAAGTGACTACTTTACATTTTTATATTTTTTACCCCTCTGATAAAAAAAAATTGTTTGTCACTGCCTTTATTTAATTTTTATATTAAAGTGAAGTTTTAAAACAAGTTTGAAGTCCAAGTGGTTTAAAAGTGTTAATTACATATATTTCTAATTAAATTCCGAATAAGTAATTTCGATAAAATTTATTGCAAGTATGTCATCTTTATGTTGAAAAATTGTGTGGTGTTGTAATCAATTTATTTATTTATTCGATAGTGACTACTTCAATTAAAATAGCTGAGTTATTCGAAGTGTGGCTAGCCTCAAATGAAGGAGATAAAGACAAAATTAAAATCATGGAAAACCTTATTATAAGCAAGACTGATGTAAATATCAATTTGCAAAAATTAAATCAAGAAATACGCTTTTTGAATTTAAGATTTAAAAAAATATGGACCGCTGCCCATAAGCACAAATCGCGATGCCTTAAGGTTTACCATGATTTCCTCAACACTAGCTTTGATTTTAGCAGATCCCACATACATATATATTTTAGGTTAAGATTTTATAGAAATTGTCATATTTCAAGAAAGAAATGCATCCATAATATGGATTTCATATATCTAGTTTGAGAATTATAACTTAATTACTTTCGAAAATAAATGCATTTTACTGGTTTTTCGCGACACCCGTTATATGGGGGGTGGGAGTATTTCTCATCAGATTAAGTTCCTTTATACACCATGTACTAATATTCATCAAAAAAGCTTGTATACCGAATTTGAGCATTCTAACTTAATTAGTTTCGAAAATAATTGAAATTTCATATTTTTTCGCGACACCCGTTATATGGGGGGTGGTAGTATTTGTCATCAGATTAAGTTCCTTTATACACCATGTACTAATATTCATCAAAAAAGCTTGTATACCGAATTTGAGCATTCTAACTTAATTAGTTTCGAAAATAATTGAAATTTCATGTTTTTTCGCGACACCCGTTATATGGGGGGTGGTAGTATTTGTCATCAGATTAAGTTCCTTTATACACCATGTACTAATATTCATCAAAAAAGCTTGTATACCGAATTTGAGCATTCTAACTTAATTAGTTTCGAAAATAATTGAAATTTCATGTTTTTTCGCGACACCCGTTATATGGGGGGTGGTAGTATTTGTCATCAGATTAAGTTCCTTTATACACCATGTACTAATATTCATCAAAAAAGCTTGTATACCGAATTTGAGCATTCTAACTTAATTAGTTTCGAAAATAATTGAAATTTCATGTTTTTTCGCGACACCCGTTATATGGGGGGTGGTAGTATTTGTCATCAGATTAAGTTCCTTTATACACCATGTACTAATATTCATCAAAAAAGCTTGTATACCGAATTTGAGCATTCTAACTTAATTAGTTTCGAAAATAATTGAAATTTCATGTTTTTTCGCGACACCCGTTATATGGGGGGTGGTAGTATTTGTCATCAGATTAAGTTCCTTTATACACCATGTACTAATATTCATCAAAAAAGCTTGTATACCGAATTTGAGCATTCTAACTTGATTAATTTCGAAAATAATTGCAATTTCGTGGTTTTTCGCGACACCCGTTATATGGGGGGTGGGAGTATTTGTCATCAGATTAAGTTCATTTTTACACCATGTACTAATATTCATAAAAAAAGCTTATTTTCAAAATTTGAGCACTCTAGGTCCATTTTTACTATTTATGACCGTTTTTTGTATGAAACGTTCCCATTGTGCGACGTCTTCCAAACCAAAAGGGCCTGAGTCATTCATAGCAATAGGCCGACATACTATCAGAAATGAGCTCGGCAACGAGGAAAGAAAGTTAAGGGAACAGTAATGGCGCCAGACCAGTGGAATGCGACAGGCAAAGGGGTATAACATAAGTCGATTCAAGGGCCTTCGGAAGCTCTCTAATAATAAACTGAGAATGCTGACAGGAATTTTCACAGGACATTGCAGGCTTAGGCAATATATGCATAGACTAGGTATACATACTGTCAGGCGCGGATCCAGGATTTCGGCAAGGGGGGGGTTTTGAAAATTTCTTTTTTTGGAAGATGTTTTTTAAGGGCAGACGCCGGTGAAAATATGGACTAATACCACCTACTATTACACTGCTCTACAGCCAAAAAATACGCGACCATCCTCTCTAGATGTAAAATTGGTCGCTGATTCCGAAAATCGGGTTCATTTTTAATTCAATGGGAAGGTTTTTGAGATATCGGCCATTTACCGTTATTTGGCCAATGGCTCCACTCAATTCTTTATATCTCTTTAACACAATGGGATATCTTCCTTGGGGTGATACCAAACAAAAGAAAATTAAATTTCCTTTTCATGACTCCTATAACATTTTTCTCTAACTCTTATAGTTTCTGAAATATTGACTATTCAATTTGAATTTTTTCGATTTTTTGAAGAAAAAATTGACTTTGTCAGGCAATATCTTTAAAACCAATGGTTTCACCCCAAGGAAGATAGCTCACTGTGTTAAAGAGATATATAGGATTAAGTGGAGTCATTGGCCAAATAAGGGTAAATTGCCGATATCTCAAAAATCTTCCCATAGAATTAAAAATGGACACGATTTTCGGAATCAGCGACCGATTTTACATATAGATAGGATAGTCACGTCCAAAGTATAGACAAAAAATTTCATTTTGTGATCCAGTGTTATTATTCTATATACTAGTTGCGCCATTTCCCGCACCTTAAAAACACCAAACACAAAACCCTCCAAATTAACAATATGTATGTCATCACATAAAGTGCAGGAGATTTCAATTGAAGTTCTAAATAACATGTATAACGTACATACATATATTTAATAAATTCATAAATTAAAAAAGCCGGCATATGCGGGTGTTACGCATTCAGATGTCTCTGAAGCTACTTTATTATAAACTTGACCACTGCGCTACACCTAGTGAAGGGTAGCAGTTATTATATGATATAATTTGAAGCGCGAGGTCGCTACTGCGTGTTCTAAATTTTCAAACGTGCAACCAAAGAACGTATATTGTATAAGAAGGGAAAATTCGGTATTTTGGACGAGTGAGGTGGAAATCGTTTAGTCAAAAAAAGATGATGACTTCGCGAGTTGCCTCCCATCATTCCTCAAGCTCGAATTCGTTTGTTTTTGACATTTCTTTTGCTTGACATTTAGTTATTATTTCTATTCATACTCTACCGCCACTGCAAAGATGGTTGAAAATGAACCGGGCTGCAAATTTTAGAATTTGATAAAAACCTTGATCTGATGAAAAGCTCTGTTGAAACTTTGTTTATCCTTTGTTGAAACATTTCAATTTTATGAATGAATCGCTTGTAGTATTTTAACTTCGTACTCGTTTTAATTCTTGTTTTTGGTGGTTGATTGGATTGTGCTTATACATACGTATGTATGTATATTTTTGCATTGGTACGTGCGAATGAGTATCTTATGGTATTGGTGGCAAATTGATCATCAATTTCACTTACCTTGCATTTAAAGCCAAAATAAATAAGAATATATGTATGTAGTACTTTTTGGTTATATTTATATTTTTAATAGAATTTTTACATTATTGTTCTTGTCCTTCAAGAATTTTTCAAAAAGCCTCGAAAATTGAAACATGATTGAAAGTTTGACAGAATCGACAATATAGTACGCGCTTATTGTATTAGATTTAATTCCTCTAAATTTCGGGTATTTTCTATTTAACTATAAGTTGTAATTGTATGTTATTATTGCCTACAAGGACAACTATTTTAATGAACTGATTCAATTGTACCTGTTTCACCTTGTGGATATGTGCATATAAAATATAATCTGAAAATAAATGAAAATAAATGTCGAGTTTTGCCTTTGGACAGCTAAACCCATCCAACCATTGCTTTTGGAATGATATAGTTTTCCTTGATCAGGTTGGGAAATTTGGGAGCAGAATCTATAAAGGCATTAATTTGGGATCTATGATAAACCACAAAGGGGGGGAGGGTTGAACCCCCAAACACCGCCCCCCCGTGGATCCGCCACTGCATACTGTCAAGTAGTCATGTCCCTTCTGTGATAGGTAAGATGAGTCTGCAGAGCATATAATGTTCGAATGCGTTGCGATTGCAAGGAATCGTGAGAGAATGTGTAGGCCAGTTCAGGTGCACATTCAGTTTCTAAAGCCGAGCGCTATACTTCGATTTTTGGAGGAGCTCGCAACTATTATATGGGATAATGTGATCGAGGAGAGGGTACAATGGAACTTATGGTCGCAGTACACACCTCAAGTAAATCTATCTGTCTATCTATGAATACCATTACCTGGGTGCCTAATATGTTCGGGATCTTCTTCTATAGCCTTTCCCTTAACAGAGTATTATCCAACGCTGTACCTGCAGCATTCCAAACCGGCAGGTTAAATGACTTTTGCTGTAAAAATGCACCTAAGTAGGAATGACTTTTATCGTTATCCACCTGCTGTGGTTACTTCCACATGCAACTACGCATGCTGCTACCCTGTAGGGAAAATCTCTAGTTCCGAACTAGGTCGCTTCTAGTGCATTTTTCGACACTACTAGTGCGAGCTAAATCTCTTTTGCATGTTATCAACTGACGAATTTAACACGGCGATGTCCTAGGCGGTGTCAATTGTCACTCTCTGCACTACATTTTCGATAGTTCCGAACTAGTACTAAATTCTACAGTTTCCACTAGTTCGTTTATTGGCACAACTACCTATAAATTCTACAGTTTTACATCTGCCGGTGAAGTGCAGCCTTTAACACAATTCATGCAAGTAGCGCGATGGCCGACTGGCTAACGCATGTGCCTTTCAATCTGAGAGCCGCGGGTTCGAATCCTGTCGGTGTCAAGTTGGATGATCATTTTTATTTTTAATTTTTTTTTAACTAATGGTGGTCTCCGAAATGGATCCATAACTTCTACCAAAAAAATTTTTTCAATTTTTCTTTATTAAAAAATGGCCAATAGCTCATTTAAATTGACATAAAATAATTATTAGAATTAAAACGGCCATATAAATACAAACGTAAATAATATTTATTTATTTATTTATTTATTAAAAATTAACAATAATATTTAAAAAGTAATAGAATAAAAAAAAAATTAAAAATAAGCCTGATGGATCGAAAAAGCATAATTAGGGGAACATTTCATTTCATACAAGATCCAAATAGAAAACTCTTTATATAAAATGCTTCACTAAACATCTGAGAATTGCAGAAATATACAAAGCAGACGGCAATTGAACGAACGAAAAATTTTCATAGAATTGCATACAAATCAAAGTGTGCCTTATAATGATCACTCAATTCACTCCTGGTGAACTGGTGAGGGTCTATCTAAAATTTATCTAGTTCCTTTTTGACACCTTTTCGCTAGTTCGGAACTAGAAATTTTGCTCACTAGTTATTGAGTTCCCTGCAGGGTATGATGTATGCACCTAAGTATGTATATATTTTGCACATTTCAAAGTAAATTACTTTTCGCATTTATTCTAATGTTTTTTCTAAGCAAATTTATTATACACACATACAATTAATCTATTTTATTATTAGTATGCAACGTTGAGTGTTGCACTAATTTCTCAATGAGGTTGATAAATTGCGCAAAGGCGGTACGCTAAGGAATTAAGAGGAAAAGCAAATAGAGAAAAATGAAAAAAGGAAAGAAAAATAACAAGCAGGAAAATCAAGCAACTGATAATGCCCACGGGGTGCTGGTGTTTACTTTTTATGGTGGCAAGTTTATTATTGCCTGCTTTCCAATTTTCTAACATTCTTTTTTTCTGTTGCTTTTTTGTAAAGAATTTTTGCACGGAAATTGCTTCAGCTGCTTTGCATTTTTTCTATTTTGTTGCTTTGTAAAAATGCGATTTTCTATTTTTTTTGCTTTGATTGACGTTGTTTGTAGCGTTTACTTGGGGCGGTTTGCGTGCGCGTTGGATATGTTGGTTGTGTTGCAGTTATAACCTGCGCAGCGCTGATTTTTTTGTACAATGCTTATGCATGTAAATATGTTTTCTACGCAAACAATTTAATTTAATAAATTTTTCTAGCACAAGTTTCAAGGAAAAACAATTTTTTTTTCTACAGAACCTCTTTTTTAATTAAATGTGAGTGCAGGCATTGGAGGTTACGCACGTTTGTAATTTAATTAAGAAACTTATTAAGGGGTTATAATAATATAATAAAATGGCGCTATTATAACTCTGGCGAGTTTTATGGCCGAGCTTCTCTCCCAATTGGAGGTGTGCTCCTTTTTGTTTTTCTTACTAATTGGGTGGACCTACAGTTTTATGCCGGCTCCGAACGGCGAATGCATTTTTTGTGAGAAGCTTTTTCATGGCAGAAAAACACTCGGAGGATAAGCCGTCCACTGCCGAGAGGTGAACGCTGCTCTTAAAAAACCAAATAATTGGATTTTTACTAATTAGAAAAATTGTTTTGGTGTTTTGCTCGGACCGTGGTTTGAACCCGAGACCTCTGGCATAGCAGGCGAGCACTGCAGCCACCATTAAGGGGTTAAAGTTTGAAAAAAATGTGTAATGTTAGCCTCAAGTTGACCAAAGAGATACCACAGCGGACTTAACTTGGCGCTTATTGGACTCTAGGCCTTAGCTATTGCTCTTAAAGTTAGAATTTCTCATTTGATTAGTTCGTAATAGTTCTTGGAAAATTTCTTATGCTCAGCTTCTAATTGAAAGTACCTGTTTGCAATCATATCACACAAATCACTAATACATGCCACACTTTGTTGCAACGAAAGAATAATAAACCAATTTTGTGTGTGTGTGTGCCACGGATGCGCCAAAAACCGGTTCAAGATAACTGATGTCGCAAAAAGCAGAGAAGAGTGTACGTAGCAACTAGCAGTTAATAAGTATGTAGCTCTATAGCAAAAGTATGTATGTATATAGCTCTACAGCAACATGCTGATAGAAGCGGCGCTGATACATACATGCAACATGCATCCAGTTAAGCTAAGCGAGCAAAAAGCAAGAAGCAGCAAGCAAGATGCGTTGGCGTGTTATCTTTTGCTAACGAAAACTTGAAAACTTGTTGCAAGTAGCAATTTCGCAATGAAGTTTGTTTTTCGAAAGCCACAAAGCAAAGTGTTTGCCACAAGGAAAACAAGTGTTGCAAGGGTGTTGCCAGTTGTTGTTGCTGTTGCTGTAGGCAATGCAAATACAAGCTGTTAAAGCAATGTACTATAGTTGTTTGTGTGCTTCTGCTCAGGGGCGGATTTACCTCTAGAAGCGCCCTGGGCAAACAAATGAAGTCGCGCGCCAATATTTCCAAAAAAACCGTACTTGCCTTCGTGTGGTGACATTTCATTACTGATATATTTTACGGATTTAAAAAATTTGATTCGAGTTTTCTTAGAAAGAATATTTATTTCTTTTTTATTTATATAAGTAGCTGTACCCGGCCAAGCTTTGCTTTGGCTCACTTCTTATTATAGGCATTAGAAGCAAAAAACTGCGTACTTTAAATTAAGTTGGAAGTATCTAGAAACCGAACTTATCTCGGGCTGCACAGCTAAGCAAAAGCCAGATAAGTTAAAAAAATGAAGGAAAAATTTGTTTACCCTCTTTACGTCGTTATCCCTTTTTCTTCCTATTAGTATCCAACTCCATTTCCCTCTACTATTCCCTTTCTCTTTCTTTTCCCTTTCATTTCCGCTTCGTTTTCCCGTCACATATCTGCTTCCCTTTCTCTACCACTCTCCTTACCTCTCCTATTCTGTCTTTATCCCTTTCATTCCCCCTCTTAGTATTACTTCTGTCATTTCCTGTCTTACTGTCTCTCTCCCTATCCTCTTCATTTTCATTATATTCTCCCTCTACTTTTCCGTCCTTTGCCTTTCCCATTCTCATTACCCTTCTCCTTTCCATTTCGCTAGGGAACTGGGTTTAGCGCAACATAGCCCTGTATTACACTTCTCATTTGATAAAATTGTTGCTGAAAAACATATCGTGTCATCCGGCCCTAAGGATAACTATGAAAAGAGCTCTATGTAGCAGCCCTGGTCAACACCTTTCATTTTATATCAGTATTGCTCAGTAGGATCCCGGAGTCATCCGGGTCCACGTATTGCACCACATCTGGGGACCCGACCTAGCAATAATGAGTTCATACCTACGTAAAATCTCAGCTCAGCACTCTTCATGTGATACCAATATCGCTGGGAAATCTTCCGTGATCATCCGGGTCCACGTTTTGATCCATATCAGTGGACTTGACCTAGGAATCACAATGAGTACTATTCTATGTAAATTCCCTGCTCAATAGCTTTCATTTGATAAGAACTGTACCAATGTTCTGAAGTGTACTTTGATTCATTTTTTCTCTGTAAAAAATTGAAAAAATCATTCATTCTTGTTGTAATATTCAAAAAAAAATTTTTTTTGATAAATAAAAAAAAGAATTGTTTTCCTTGTCTTAGTTTTGGCGCCCCTATTGAAACAGCGCCCTGGGCAGCTGCCCATGTTGCCCCTATGTAAATCCGCTCCTGCTTCTGCTATGTACCACACGTAGCAGATTATTAGCCTAAACAGCTGCGATAGCGCTGAGTGTCGCTGCTGCTGCTGCTGTTGCTGTGGCAAGTTTGCCGCATTTGCAATGCTTCTTTTCTTACGCTTATAACTCTGTGCACGGTTTTTGTTGTTGTTGTTGTCCTTGTTCTTTATTGCTGCTGTTCTTTATTTTTGTTATTGTTGTTGTTGTTCTTCCTCTTCCTCTTCCTCTTCTTCTTCTTCTTCTTCTTCTTCTTCTTATTCTTCTTCTTCTTCTTCTTCTTCTTCTTTTTCTTCTTTATTGCTGTTTTTCTTTATTTTTGCCGTGCATGTTGTTGTTCTTGTGTCATTCATTAAATAAAAATAGGTAAAAAAACTTTTTAAGTTAAACGGTTTTATGTTATACATACATTGCAATGTTTAAGATAAATGTACTAAAAACCAAAAAATAATAAAATAGATACAGTCGTGGGAATTATAAACATTTGCATAGACTAGACTAAAATAAAACCGTGGGGCACGTCAATTGTCTACAATCGTTGATTAAAATGTTTGTTTTGTAATGTTACACTATAATTAGGCAGTTGTTCAACCGACAACGATGGACGTGTGATAAGTAGGGCTAGAATGTGGAAAAAAGCTAGCAAGCTCGATTATAAGCGAGTTTTAGGGTTTCATAGTGGTGAGCGAGTAGTACTTTTATCATATGTTTTGTCGATTAAAGACAAACTACGAGCAGTGAAACGATTCCTCGTGTGAATGTCCAACGATAAACTAGTTGAAACATCTCTTTTATTAACATGGAGTGTATAACTATTGGAATTTCCATGAGCAAGAAAATAGTAAGTATTTTCCTCACCGTCTGCGGGCCAACTGCCTAACGACGAATTAAACGATTCTTCTATCGCACATTAAGTCGATAATTTGTAGACAATTGACGTGCCCCCCGGTTTTATTTTAGTCTAGTCTATGCAAATGTTTATAATTCCCACGACTGTATCTATTTTATTATTTTTTGGTTTTTAGTACATTTATCTTAAACATTGCAATGTATGTATAACATAAAACCGTTTAACTTAAAAAGTTTTTTTACCTATTTTTATTTTCTAGTTTTTAGTTTTTATTTCGCATTCTGTTTAATTCATTTAGTGCTTCATTATTGCAAGGTTTCTTGCCCGTTAGTTTATTGCAGTCCAACGCCTCTATAGCGACCCACGCGCCACCTATCGGAAGTTGTTTTTAGGAAAATATTTCCTTTCAAGGTAGTAATACATGTTCCGAATTTCGGCCAAATCGGACCATAAATGCGATTTTTGTAAATATAGCGACCCACGCGCCACCTAGCGGAATTTTTTTTTTAAGAAAATATTTCTTTTCAAGGTAGTAATACATGTTCCGAATTTCAGTCAAATCGGACCATAAATGCGATTTTTGTAAATATAGCGACCCACGCGCCACCTAGCGGAATTTTTTTTTTAAGAAAATATTTCTTTTCAAGGTAGTAATACATGTTCCGAATTTCAGCCAAATCGGACCATAAATGCGATTTTTGTAAATATAGCGACCCATGCGCCACCTAGCGGAATTTTTTTTTTTAAGAAAATATTTCTTTTCAAGGTAGTAATACATGTTCCGAATTTCAGCCAAATCGGACCATAAATGCGATTTTTGTAAATATAGCGACCCACGCGCCACCTAGCGGAATTTTTTTTTAAGAAAATATTTCTTTTCAAGGTAGTAATACATGTTCCGAATTTCAGCCAAAAAGGACCATAAATGCGATTTTTGTAAATATAGCGACCCACGCGCCACCTATCGGAATTTTTTTTTCATAATATTGCATTGTCATCGGGGTTATACATGCGTGCAAAATTTCAGATTAATCGGTTGACAGGAAGAGGGTGAAATTTGAATTACTAAATTTGACCCAAGAATAAAGAATAAATAATAAAACAAACGGGGTGAGCTAAATAAAACCGTTTAAAAAATGATTGATTGACCATAAATTGAACTTTATCAATATGTTGATTTATTGAATTAGCATGCAGACATGCTATGTATGTATGTACACGGATGCACAAACCAAGAAAAAAACACACATACGCATACAACATGCCACACATCAAAATATACCAAAGAAAACTATGCAACATATCGTCAGCTTGTTGTTGTTTGATGTTGCATAACCGGCAAATGCTGTAAGCATGTTATGTCATATGTATATAGTAACAACAACAAAAACAAAAACAACACCAGATTCAACAACAACAACAACAACAACAAAAAAATCAACAAATTCAAACAACAACAAAATCAAATCAAATCAACAACAATTACACTACACTAAAACCAGCAATAAATACCCAAGCAATTGGAGATCCGAAAACGAAAAAAACACAGGAAATAAATCTTGACAGGTAATTGCCGTTGCAGTTGCTGTGCCATCGATCGTACATACATATGTACATATTTTCCAGCGTTGCTTGCCACATGTTGCACGTATGTTAAGTTTGCTGCTGCTGCTTCTGTTTGTTGTGTACAATGTCGCTGACTTTAGTATCAATTTTTCCATCAATTATGATTGATTATTCTTTCAATAACTTGTATGCTGCTGCTTGCTCTTCTTTATTCATTGATTTTCTGTCTGTTGTGGCCAACAATTGAGTTCAAATCAGTCAATTGAATAAATAAATGAATGATAATTGGAGAATAAGTGCAAAACAGACAAAAGTGAAGTTTAATAAGTGGAAAAAATTTGTGGTTTGACTTTTTAAATTGAAAGTCAATGAGCTGAATGATCTCCCACTCCGGTCAGAATGGCAGCGAGAGATTAATGTTTTTAAAAGGAAAGCCTAGAAGGCCCTAAACTTGCCAACTTACTTAGCATGGCTTGCCGAAGAAGATGCACTTGCAGGAACTTGAAAGCAGTAAATGCTTAAGTCTTAAGCTATTGTGTCTTCATGATTTTTTATGAAAATTTGACCACGATCTCTGATATGATATATGTATGCCTAATGCATCAAACTTCCTTTTCTGTAATGGAACCTTCCCTCTAAAATTTTTTGCTCAGAATTACGTTGATAACTCAGTCAATGAATACGCGAAGGAAGCAGTTGAAATCAAGAGAATTACCCAACTCATGCCAGACAAACAAATATTCAAGTTCAGAGCCACAATATTCTACTCCAGCCTATGACAGGCCATTCATAAGTAGTTTTCGAGCGTTCTCCGAGTACGTTTATATGAAAGAAATTTCCTACCTAAAATAAACCGCCCCTCAGTACACCTCTCGTCTTACTCTGGCCACGCGTGTCTTGATTAATTACAGAGGCTAAGACGATTCGATCTAGTAGCCGCTTCATTGCGGAAAAAGCCCCTCAGAACCGCAAACCTTCTTTCTATTCTGTTCGAGTATAATATGTTCCGCAACTTCCTCTACCTTTGAACAAAGCATCACAGATATCTACATGCATATCTGAGAAGCCTAGCGAGATTACGCCGAATGAGCGGCGACTAAAGATGCACTAATTATGTCAGATTACAGCTTCTAATCATAGGTACTTCGAGACCTCGAGTGGAACGGATACGTAGAGGAGCTCGGCCTCCTGCATCTGTTACGGATACGTACGGTAGCTAGGCTTCGTGTATCCGTTATAGCGTGTGGTGCGGAGCATTGGCCTCCGCAGACCACCTAACACTGATCGCTTCTAGTGGAGAGGGTGAAGACTCCAAAGGCAGACTGAGGCAAATAACGCGACCATTACGGACACTTCGAGCTTTGTGCTCAACCCACCTCCCGACGGTAGCTTGACGGTAGTACCGGGGAGTTCGGTACGATGACAGTCGGAGGTTTAGTGCTGGTTAGAGTTCCACACTGACGGGGTAAAGGCTTTCGATGCTTCCTCCTCGTAAAAAAATATATATCTTCTTTCTTTCAAGCATTCTTTACTTCCAGCATTATCTACATTTATCCTTTGATTTTCTATCTTGAGCTCCAAGCTACTTATTCCAATCTCCTTCATCGTTGAAGTGGTTTACTTACACCATCCATAATGCTTTATTGCCCACAATCGTGTTTGGATAATTCATGAAGGTGCCAACAAAAAAGCCTTTTACAGCAAAGAGCACAAGGTGGAGGCGAAGAGGCGAACTTTAGTAGAGGAAAGTATATGAAACTAAATTATATTAATAGCCACAGATATGGGAGATATGGCAGCTACACGAAGAATCATTAGATATCATCAGCACACAGAATCATTACCGCCCTTCCGGTAAAATACTTAATGTTTTAGCGTTTCTTAATTTTGCTTTCATTTTTTTTCGTCTTTGTTTTTTGTGTTGGAATTCGTGTGATTTTCAAATGCTGTTTTGGCAGATTTCAGCAACGGATTAAAGCGAAAAGCTTGCTGAGTGCAAGAAATAAAGCAAAAAAGCAGTTTTTATATTTTGATAGCAGATAGGCCAGGCAGCCTGCCAGCCAGTCATCCAGCTAGCCAGTTCTCAACTCAAAGCTGTCGATGATGTTTGGAAGGCTATTTGGTTGGTGTTGTGCTCTTTGCCTGTGGATGGCAACACATTTGGCCGGCTGGAAAGCCAATAAAGCAAAGCATGCAATTTATTACTTTGAGCCGAAAATATATGAACAGCTTAAGCAGGCAGTCAAGCAAAATAAGCCAGAAGATTCAGGCGGTAAGGAATGTTTGGAAGCAGAGCCGAATTTGATTTGTTTGTCAATGAATGTGCGCTGCGGAGTTTCAGAACATAATAAGGAGTAGTTGGCAACGCCAATACAATAACAATACTCGCGAAAGAGAAACAATTGTTAACATCATACCTACATAGTGTTGATTGTACGTGGATTTTGCCACACATCCACGATGACGACGATGACTTTAATTGGCTTTCATTGTTTTCGCCGCGCGCAAATCGCGACAGTCATTAATCAAACAAAATAACAAAAGCGAAGAATGAAGCTGAAACTACTTGCAAAGGCGGGCTATGAATCTGATGAGCAAACGGTAAGGTGAGGTGAGTTGAGAAGATGGAAGAAGGGTAAAGGAATTCGCACTTTGGATTTATGTTTAATTTATGGCTTACTGATTACGATAATATTTTGCAAAATCTGCAGCATTTGTAACTGCAAATGACACGAGGAAAGGAACTGATAAGCAATGGTGAGGAGAATGATTAATGGATGTGCATGGAATATGGAAACTTATGGCCAGATAGGGAGCTTAAAGAGTTAAATAAACAAAAAAGTGTTGAAATAAAATAAAATAAAATAAAATAAAATAAAAATAACTAAACTAAAATACAGTAAAATAAAATAAAACAAACAAAAAAATAAAATAAAATAAAATAAAATAAAATAAAATAAACTAAACTAAACTAAACTAAACTAAACTAAACTAAACTAAACTAAACTAAACTAAACTAAACTAAACTAAAATAAACTAAACTAAACTAAACTAAGCTAAAACTATATACAATAAAAAAAAAAATTAAAAAAAACAAGTAAGGAAGCCTAAGTTCGAGTGGAATCGAACATTAGATACTCAGCTGTATCTTTCATTGTTTGTTTGCGTTTGTTCGATATAGGGTGTATTTTATTTAAGCGAGTGCCGCATAAAGTGGGCGTAGCCACGCCCATTTTCAACATTTTTATCAGTCATCCAACTAAGCATATGAATATTATTCTTTGTGCAACATTTCATTCCTTTACGACTTCTAGTTACAAAGATGTCACGTTACAAATTCCCAAAGGGTGTTCCAGAAATATCTTTGTTAAAAAGTAGGCGTGGTCATAAACCGATTTCAATAAATTTTTGCGTGTCTATTAACACAAGTTATAAAAGTGTACAAACCAAGTTTCGTCATAATATCTCAATTATTTGTCGAGTTATGGGCTCCGAAATCTCGTTGATTCCTTTATCTGAAAAGAGGCGGTGCCACGCCCATTTTCCGAAATTTTTCTATTTTTTGTTTCCGATCTATTGTAGAACTCATGCCACAAAATTTCAATGAATTATCTTTATATTTGACAAAGATATCGCTTAAAATGTTTTTATTAGGCCACTTTATGATACCCATATATAAAAGTGGGCGTGGTCGTCAACCGATTTCGCTAAAATTTTGAACATGTATTACTACAAGTAGTCAAAGTGTATACACCAAGTTTCGTCATAATATATCGATTAGTTGTCGAGTTATGGGCTCAGAAATGTCGTATATTCCTGCTTCTAAAAGGAGGCGGTGCCACGCCCATTTTCCAAAATTTTTGTATTTTTTGTTTTATGTCCATAGTTGGACACCTTCCATAAAATTTCAATGATATATCTTTATATTTGACCGAGATATCGCTTAAAATGCTTTTATTAGGTCACTTTATAATACCCATATATAAAAGTGGGCGTGGTCGTCAACCGATTTTGGCAATTTTTCGTCCAAACATTTGCCTAGGTAAGTAAATCACTCGTACCAAATTTCATCGATATATCTTCAACGGTTTCTGATTTATGTCTCATAAAACTTTCAATGTTTGCCCCTTAATAAGTGGGCGTGGCACCGCCCATTTTCCAAAATTGCACCATATTTCTTCATAAGGGCCTGAGCTCAATACGTGTGTGAAATTTTATCACTCTAGCTCTATTAGTGACTGAGATACAAAATTTCCGATTTTTACTATATAGGGGAGGTGGGCGTGGTCATGGTCCGATTTCGCCCATTTTCAATACCATCCGTTCCTGTCTTGATACCAACTTACATTTCAAATTTCATCAAAATATCTCAATTTTTGCGCGAGTTATCGTGCTCACAGACGGACAGACGGACGGACATGGCTCAATCGATTTCTCTTTTCACCCTGATCATTTTGATATATATAAGTCTATATCTATCTCGATTATTTCATTCTGTTACAATCCACCGTTAGGAAATCAAAACTATAATACTCTGTGTACTAGTACAGCGGAGTATAAAAATAATAAATTAAATTATGTAATATAAAACAATAAAATAAAATAAATCATTTAGTGCCGAAAATACAAAAAATACCCCAGTAAAATTACTAAAGATTTTTATTTTTGGATATTTTAATTTACAAAATATTTTAATTTTCATTATATTAATCTGGGAATTAATAGTGAATTAAATACAAAAAT
Organism: Urophora cardui; assembly: GCA_960531455.1. Taxonomy (NCBI): domain Eukaryota; kingdom Metazoa; phylum Arthropoda; class Insecta; order Diptera; family Tephritidae; genus Urophora; species Urophora cardui. Next base: position 130,956,642 of record OY482673.1, read on the forward strand.
TAAAATTAAATTAAAAAAATTATCATGATGATAATAGCCATTAAAATATAATCATATAATCAAAATAAAAAAAAAATCAATTGCGCGATTATTTTTAATTGATTAATTGTTTTTAGTTGATTAATTATTTATAATTGTCTAATTGTTTTATATTATTTGATTCTTTTTAATTGATTGATTATTTTAAATTATGAGATTATTTCATTTTATATGATTAGTTATTTTTAATTATTTTTAAATTTTCCATACAAAACTGTTTAAAATAAAAAATAGAAATAATTAATCGATCAATTAATTAATCAGGAAACAAAAAAATCAGAAATAGTAAGAAATAATCAAGCAATTAAAATTAACAGGGACCGTAATCATTATGAGTTTTATAATAAAAATCGCCATTTAATCATTATATGTTGGACTACCAATCGAAACGACCTAAGTTCGATTCTCGGTTGAGGCCGCTGGAAGAAGTCTGATGAGGGGATGTGGTGGTCTCCGAAATGGATCCATAACTTCTACCAAAAAAAAAATTTTTTTTCAATTTTTCTTAATTATAAACTGGCCAATAGCTCATATAAAATTCACATAAAATAATTATTAGAATTAAAACCGCCATGTAAAAACGTACGTTTTTTAAATTAATTAACTATGAAAAGTATAAGTAATTTAATCATTGAAGAGTTGCAAAAAAAACACGATTTGATTAATAATCATTAAATATTTTAAACATTAAATAACAGGTCTCGCTCGTATGCATGTATGAATTTATACTAAGGGATCAATAACGATACAATAAAAAGTTGCAATGAAATAAAATAAAACAAGTAAAAAAAATAAAAAATAAATTATATTAAAACCAAATAATGAATAAAAACCAAAAACTTTTGCAGAAACCAATGAGCCACTGAGGACAGCTATCTATCGCTCAAATCACAATTGCGCATTTTTATCTCAAAATTCCAACTATAAACCAACAAAAAAAATCGCATGAATCCCAGACATTTATCATACATACAATCGGTGATTTATCTGCGATTGCGATTTAAATAAATCAGCGATGCGCAATTATGCATTGAAGTGTAGCTAGATAACAAAGAGTACAGCGGCAATGCGGCGGCAAGGTGCATGCAACAAACGACTCGCATTGTGGCAAAATCGCAAACGTTCCCAAGCGCAAGCCAAGCCTTTGATGGCGGCAAACGACCGAACGACGCGACCAACCGACGCGACCATGTCGTGCCGTGCCGTGCCGTGTAAAGCTGGAGGGCACACAAAATCACAAGAGTTTACGTTGCTGTGAATTTTTAGCTGCATTTTTTTTTACTTTTCATTTATTCTTTTATTTTTGCTGCTGCTGCTGCTTAGATGATGCATGCTGCAAGTGCCGCGGCGGCAGGTAACTAAGTGTTGTACAAATATTTTTCATATTTTCACATCATGCGAATACTTATGTTGCAGGTTGCAGCTTGCATGTTGCAATTAAATATTAAAAAGCGAAAATTGACTGAAGTCAATGGCACGATTAATGCATAACGCCGTGAAATGTGGCTACATATGTGCAAATATGAGTTATGAGAGTGTTCGCTGGTTGTTGCAACAAAGCTTAGTTATTTAATTATTTAACACTTTTACTTTTAGTTACATATGACATTTAAAGATATATGTATGTATATATGTATGCATGCGAAAATGCCAATTGTTATATAAATATGAATGCTAAATATTGCACTTTATGACTTTCTTTTTTTCGCAGCTTTTGTATGTACACGTTTCTTATTGTAGGAAGTTGCAACATGCAACTCACGCAAAGCAAATTAAATGCAATGACTTGTTGTTGTGTTAACAAAACAATAAACAAACAAAAGAAAAGTAGCCAGCTTATGGTTTCAGTTTTATTTGCAACAATTTTTCTCATGCATATGCACATGCATAAATGAATATGATGATAATTCCTCTGTGTGTGCATACAAAATTTATTTCCTGCCACCAAATGGCAATTCATCAATCATTTCCCGCCGCTCATAACGCGCGCGCGTTAACCAACTCACTTTCATTGTCTGAGCTATTATATACCCGCAAACATACATACATACTAGAGCTCTCAAATCTATTCGAATAATTCGATTAATCGATTATTCGAATATTCGATTTTAAATTTTTGTACGATTGCCAATCGAATTTCATTATTCGAATAGTTGACTCCTTCCGATTATTCGAATAATCGTAGCTCCACGATTATTCGAATAACCTGTTAGAATCGAATAATCGATTTTTGAACCCAGCAAAAATGTAAGAAAAATATATTGTTTTCGTTTTGTTTTTTTTTTTTTGTTAAAATGAGTGACAATAAAGGAAAATAGGTTTGGAGCTTTTTTATGGAAGGCCGTGAAGGCAAACAAGTTTCCCGCTCCATTTGTGTATCTGTTTTAAATTTTCACAACTCTACCTCCTCGCAGAGCCCGAGCGGGATATATTGACACCCCATGGAGTTGATTTTTAAAGCAAAATGTAAGTCTTTTAACATTCCTTCCCAATAACTCCTGTTATAGAACAGAAGCAAGTAACCAGTTTTTTTTTTTAATTCGTAGGAAATTAAGGCTTTGCGTAGCTGTTCTTATCTTTGTCAAATATAATGAACTTACAAATGCAGTTCCAATATATCACTATTAGACGACGTCACTGCATCATTTTTTAAATGATTAGAATAACGAAAATGACTAATCAAATTCTTTTAATATTGGTATTATATTAAAAGGTTTTCGCAACGGCTAATACGTGTCGGAATATTTTTATTTCTTTACACAAGTACATATTTTTTTCTGTGTTAGAAAAAAAGAATGTATGTCACTTGTTGTATTGTAAAAGCAAAAGATATTTGTTTCTGTTCTATCATAGAAGAGTTACTTGGTTTTGTCGTGGACTCATTTTACATTTAAAGTTACTTGGTTATATTTTTGTTTAGTTTAAGGTACTAAGAAACAAGCAACTAGCAGTTATTTGCTTCTGTTCTATAACAGGAGATGAGCACGAACTCTAGATGAATTCGAGAAGGTGAATATAATTTCTCGGGCTCGTTTCGAGTTCAAGATGGACTCGAGAAAAATTAGTTCTCGCAATAGCATTTTATTATTTTGTTAAATCCTGATTTGCACGAAAAAAATAAAATTTACCATTTAACATTCTACTCAAGAGACTCAAAAGATATCGCGTGCATCACTATTAACAAATGACTGGCCTGGAATTCGATTTCGCTGATCTATAGTCGCGAAGCATCGCCATGATAATATAACCAGAGAACCGAACTCTTCTCGAATTCGAGGCGTATCCATTGTGTTTATTGGGTTTATAATAATAAGCGCTTCATGAACGATAATGACGCTACTGTATAAATGGGTTTCCGGATATAAACTGTATTATGCATTCAATGTGAATTAAAATATGTAAAAATAACAAAAAATAATAGGCAGACTGTTTCTTTTGCGTAATAATTATAATAAAAAGTTTCTAAAAATCGAACACATTCAAATTTTATATACACATGTGTATGTAAATATTTCAACAATCGAATAATCGTTCAACAGCAATTATTCGAATAGTTGACAACGAGCGATTATTCGAATAATCGCCATTGAACAATTATTCGAATTCGTCTAATCGAATTTTGAAAATCGATTTTCATGGTATTCGAATAATTCGAATATTCGATTAATCGATTTTCACGAGCTCTAATACATACGTACTAGTGTCCGACCGAATATTCGGCCAAGCTTCGGTATTCGGCCTATTCGGCTGGTATTTTTTATTCGGCTTCGGCTTCGGCCTTCGGCTGAAAAGGCCGAATAGTCGAGGCCGAATAATAGATGTGTTTAATAACAAAAAAAATTGACTGGATTTTACGAATTTTTGATTTTTTATAAGCGACAGAATATCGTAACTTCTAGTAATATGTTTTTGTTATTGAACAGGCCTAAGATTCCGAACGATAACTTACGCTAATTATTAAATATCGTCACCTTAGTGTGTCGATCAATTCTTTTAAAGTGTCATTAAATTAAACATAGTTTATTACACGAAAAAGTGGTTTATTCACTTATTGGCCATAAAAACAAAGAGATCATAAGTAAAAATTCAATACAGTTTCAAAAAAAATAGTTTTATGTATGTATAATACTATGTTACAGCAAAAAAATAACCAAGAAATTCAAGTACTGCTATTGTTTTATGGTTAGGTTTTTGAGATAATGGTAATTATGTGTTTTCTTGGTTATCACTTCATTAAAAATTATTTTCGCGGAAGTCGCAGACCATGATTGGCGGAATACAATTTGAGTATACATACACAACTCCAACCAGCTGTTCGACTAACTTAACCTTAGTTGCTGGTCAACTATACACCGAAGCAGATAAACTCTTTTTTTGGCGTACAACATAAAGCTGTTGAACTTTAAGTATTGAATTTTATTTACCTACATAAAGACTGAATTTTTTTAATTTTTGTTTACAACTATGTATGTATTTTTGTAAGGTGTTTTGTTTATTCAAAAAAACAAAAAAAAAAAATTAATTGTTATGAATAGATCTCGGAAAAATAGGTGAAATCAAGCGCCTAAAAAATGCTACATTTTGTAAATTTTGGTTGTTTTCAGTGGCGGGATTACAATTTAAATATAAAGGGGTAGCATATTGGTATGGTGAAGATTTTATTAGAAAAGTTCTTAATCATGTTACACAAATTTGCAGTTTGAATAAACATACAGTGGTGTGTGATGAAATAAAGCCAAAGAGGGATTTAGTTTCTTTGATATTTTTACTGAAAAAAAGTATGAAGAACACATTTTGTATTTTATATTTTTGTACATCGTCAAGCTTTTTGAAAGCAAAACAAAACTAGCTGTAATGAAAATAAAATTTGGGAAAAGTAAGTAAATTATGGCATAGTTAATGTTCCAATAACTCATAAACAAAAATGCAGAACGGTTTTTACCACGACAGAAATTTGCATTTTTACAGATATGGAATTATGCCGAGTATCCAATTGGAGAATTGTAAACCCTGAAATGGTCATAAGAAAAAATAGGAAAGTTCAAATCAAGTTTTTTTACCTAAAATATGCAAATGTTTAAAGTCAGACCACTACAAATTAAAAAGCTGTATTATATGTATATTCCATTTGCTAATATGCACTTGCCTCATTTTCATTCAAAATATATTTGGTTTGAAACTGTAATTACTTTTCCTTCACGTGCGAAGATTTTGTCTCAAATTTAAGCGAGTCACTACAAATTTTAAATTTTTTTCTTTATTCTTTATAATTATATATTTATTTAATATACCTTATTTATTATTATTCTTTATTATTATATTTATTTATTGTAGTTTTCTTTGCAATTTTTCACGTGCAACCCATAAAAAACCTTAATAATTTATTTTTCTGGCATCCTAGTAAGCAAAAAATCCAATTGCATTCACGGGGGCTTAGACCTGAATGAACCCCACCCACCCTTAAACTTTCCACTGGATGTGCTCACAAACATTACGTAGCATAATTTTAGGCGTTTGATTTTCACCTATTATCCGAGCTCTAGTTATGAAATAAAAAAAATCTCATACTTAAGTATATATTTTTCTTATTTTGGTATTCGGCTTCGGCTTCGGTTTTCGGCCGAATAAAGGATTATGCCGAATATTCGGCTACGGCTTCGGCTTCGGCCTAAAATTCCAGCTTCGGTCGGACACTAATACGTACATACATTCATAGGTGAATATATTTATACGCTCATTCATGCCATTCATTTGTTGCACCATCATTGTGGCATTTGCACATTTTTGCTTTAATGAATTGTTGTCTTAATATCACTCATGCACAGCGCATTAATATGTACTTATGTATGTATTTTTGTTATTGTTTTCTCTTTTTTCCTGTTTTTTTTTTTGTTTTTTTTTGCACAATCAGACACAGCTGTAAATCATTATTGCAGCCGTTTGCAAGAAAAATAACCGCGATTACTAGTATAATTTGCCTTTACTTACATACACACTTTAAAGTGCAACTCTGTGTTGCTGCCGCTGGCGCACGCGTGTGCAACACTTTTGCTTGCTTACCACAAACCAGCCGCCACATTTCGCTCTCGATTGAACTGCCGTCATCATAATTCATATGATTGTTTAACGTTGTTCGCAAGCTTTTTATCTTTTTTTATCTCTTTCCTTTTTATTTCTTCTTATTAATTTTTTCTTGTTTTCATTATCTTTTATTGTTTGTCGGCATCCTCTATTTGTTGTTTTATATCCGTTGGCTTTTGGCACTCTGATTATAATTTACATAAAACATGCGAATTAAACATTAAGCAGTCCAACATATATGTAGAGCTTTCAAATGAAGATAGCAAAATTGTACATGTATATGTATATGGAGGTATTAATTATGTTATGAGTTATTAAATGCACATGTTCTTTCAGTTATAATCTCACTTTAAACTTTGTTATACAAATATTATTATTGCACTTTACTCGTATTATTATTTAAGCATTAGCATCAGTTGGTACGCAGAGTTTCAGTGAGAGAGAGAGAGAGACGAAGCGTAATAATCATGATTTATGCATTTTATCGCGATTTAAATGCTTTCATGCTTTTGTTTTTAGATTTTCCATATGCTCCACTGGTGCTCTAAAAACCTTAAAAAAGGCATAGGGATGTTTCCGTTCGTAGTATTAGTTAGTTTATTGCTTCACGTGAAGCTTCTCTCCAAACGCAAATGACGAAGAGACAGCTTTTACGAAAGTATAACTCAATCTACATATATCTCTGGACAGAAAGTTCCACGGTGGACTCATCGGTTATAGTTTTTCGCTGAGCTACCATGCTTGAGAGAGCTCTTTTTTCCTTCCGGTATAGAGAGAAATTTTGAAGTTCATGTTGGAGAGCGCAGTTGAAACGAGGGAGTTAAATAAAAATATGCTCAAACAATCATGCGGCACTTTTAGCACTCAATTGCCCAACTACTTCCTCCGATACCATTCTTCTTTCTTCTTCTTCTTCTTCTTCTTCTTCTTCTTCTTCTTCTTCTTCTTCTTCCTGCTTTTCTTTTTCTTCTTCTTCTTCTTCTTCTTCTCCCTCTTTTTCTTCTCCGTCTTCTCCTCCTCCTTCCTCTTCTTCCTCTTCTTCTTCTTCTTCTTCTTCTTCTTCTTCTTCTTCTTCTTCTTCTATTCTTCTTCTTCTTATTCTTCTTCTTCTTCTTCTTCTTCTACTTTTTCTTCTTCTTTTTCTTCTCCCTCTTCTTCTTATTCTTCTCACTCTTCTTCTTCTTCTCCTCCCTCCTCTTCTTCTTCTCCTCCTCCTTCTCCTTCTTCTTCTTAATTATCGCTTAACCGTGGAGACGATTCTGGCCGAGTCCACTAAAGCGCTCCAGTCGTGTCTGTTTCGTGCTGTTTGGCGCCAATTGGAAATACCAAGGGAGGACAAGTCAGTCTTCACCTGATCTTCCCAACGTAGTGTACGTCTCCCATTTCTTCTGCCTTTAGCGGGTTTCAATAGCAATATTTTCTGGGCCGGAGCAACTTCATCCCCGTCTCACGTCACGACCTGCCCAACGCAACCGCTAGATTTTTATTCGCTGAACAATTTCGATGTCTTTGTAAAGCTCGTACAGCTCACCATTACATCTCCGTCGATACTCATCCTCGCTAATTCGCAAAGGTGCATAAATCTTCAAAAGAACTTTTCTCTCGAAAAGGTTCTAAAAATGTGATTTCATATGATTTTGCCAACATCCATTCCTCTGCGCCGTACATGAGCACTAGAATGATCAGCGACCTGTAGAGCGTGATTTTTGTTTTTCAGCCGAGAGAGGACTTTAGTTTTCATTTGCCTACTTAGTCCAAAGTAGCACTTATTGGCAAGAGTGAATCTTCCTGGAATTTTCCTGTTGTCGTTATATTTGGTGTCAGGGCCGTGCGCAGGAATTAGCCTTGGGGGGGTTTTTAATTTTGGTTTGCATTCGCATACATTTTTCGCTAAGATAAACATATTTGCTGAAACAGATATCCAGACCCATACATCATAAATTTAAATGTTCTCTAACTTTTCTGAAACTGCATACTCTGATGCTTAAAATAATACCCAAGAAACTTTTTTGGTTGTAAAAATTTTTCTGTATTTGATAGAGAATTTGTGATATGGTGGCATATTATTCGCACTTTTATGAATACATGGCTATAATTAAAGTCCGTTTAACATTGTGATTCTTCGAGGTACGGAAAAGAATTCTGTCAAATATAAAGATAATTGATTGAAATTTTGTGGCATGAGTCCCACAATAGGCCGGAAACAAAAAACAGAAAAACTTTTGAAAACGGGCGTGACACCGCCCCTTTTTGGACAAAGGAATCTACGAGATTTCGGAGCCCATAACTCAAAAAATAATTATTATAATTGATATTTTATGACGAATAATAATAATAATAATATAATACAATGGCGATATTATAACTCTGACGAATTTTATGGCCGAGCTTCTCTCCCAATTCGAGGTGTGCTCCTTTTTGTTTTTCCTACTAATTGGGTGGACCTACAGTTTTATGCCGGCTCCGAACGGCGAATGCATTTTTTGTGAGAAGCCTTTTCATGGCAGAAATACTCTCGGAGGGTATGCCGCCCACTGCCGAGAGGTGGCCGCTGCTCTTAAAAAACCCAATAATTGGATTTTTACTAATTAGAAAAATTTGTTTGGCTCGGACCGTGATTTGAACCCGAGACCTCTGGCATAGCAGGCGAGCACTCTACCCACTGCACCACAGCGGCCACAAACTTTTATTACTTGTGCTAATATACGTTAAAAAATTTAGCGAAATTGGTGTATAACCACGCCTACTTTTTTACAAAAACATTTCTAAAATGGCCTTGTGCAATTTGTGACGTGACATCTTTGTAACTAAAAGTCATAAAGGAATGAAATTTTGCACAAAGAATAATATTCATATGCTTAGTCGGATAATTGATACTAACTTTGAAAATGGGTGTGGCTACGCCCACCTTAAGCGGTATCCGCATTATATAAATACACCGTGTTTCCGTCAAACGTAAACAAACAATGAGAACATCCCTTTGCCAAAATAGTTGAATTATCTGGTCTAATTCTGATTCATCAAAACCTAGTTAACCAGGTCCTGAATAGTACTGTTTACAGTACTTGTTAATTGAAACTGCTCACTGTTTTCAAAAAATTAAAATTTTTTGTTATCAGCACAATTTTTTGAAAAATTTCAAACGAACATATGCTACACAACTTTGTAATTTCGGAAAGTTCCAAGTGCAATTCAAAGTGCCGAACTTATGTATTGGCCAACCTTATTTTTTGCAACTTTCACCAATTTCTTCTTCCGTAAAATTATTGTACTAATTTTGTCAAAAATTATGAGTCAAGATTGAATGCAAAATTTATAAACTGTGTTTTGAAAATTTTTGCAAAATCATTGCAACTTAGATTTGGTCATGGGGGGGGTTTTAACCCCCAAAACCCCCCCCCCCCCCGTGCGCACGGCCCTGTTTGGTGTTAATGCTGGTTTCCAAATAAACAAACGAAGTCCTTCGAGATCATTAAAAGCTGTAAAAAGAAAATTGAAACAGCAGCAGTTGAGCTACTGACCATTCGCTGTTGTGCGGCAAGGTCATGGGAATATTGAGAATAATGAGAGAGTAGATTTATTAAGGACTGCTACGCAAAGCTTGTTATTGACAGCAATAAAAAGGGACTACCATGACAAATAGATACAATAAACTGGCCGCACTTTAAACATAGGCTTGGCCAGATTAAATACCTAATACATGAACAAGTTAAGGTAGCTGCTTAGCGCATCTAGAAAAGGATCTTGAAAATTATCATCTTTAAAGAGTCGGAAAATAAATGCATTCTTGATAATCATACTAGGATATTTAGAGCTGAGAGCGGCAAAATTGTGAGAGGGAGAGATTATGCTGGAGAGTGCAGAACAATTTGCTCTATCTACACTTATTCGTATGAGTCAAAAGGCCCATGTTTTTTGATAAAGCGGCTGTACGATCTAAAGAAACGCGCCATTTCTACAATGCCCAAGCTTAGAAGGTTAGAAACAAATGATTTGAATGATTTGAATGAAACAAGAAACTGCTTTGATTCCAATTGTTCACTTTTTCCGATTTACCTCGTTTGTATGCATTGAATTTAATTTTATATTAGTATTTTATTTTATTATATGCCTCATTTGATTTCACTAAACTGCTATTTGGGTTCCATTAAGTTTACTAGTCTCTATACAAAAAAAGTACAGTTGCCAAAAACTCTCAACTAACAATTACGCAAAACACAGAAAAATACTCCACAGAAGATCTTGTTAAATTTTCGGCATTAAAGCCAAAAAACAATTGCATAATAAATCTTTGCAGTTAACGATTTAAATACGTCATTAAAATTCTCACAACTAATACAATAAACTACGAAAAAACAATCACTAACAAAAACAACAAAATCAACAACAGCAACAATACAAACAAATGCATTAACAATAACAACATAAACTAAAGCAGCAATAACAACAACAACTACAAAATTTTAAATTAAATTCTGCAAAACTAAAACTCATCCCCAAAAAGCTGCTAAAGCAACAAAGAAAACAAAAAGCAGCAAGACGCTTTTGTACGCCGACTTCGCAGAACTCAAGAAGACTAAGCGGCAGTAGAATGACCATGGAATATTTTATGTTTTAAGAGCCTTCGCCTCGCTTTAACTCAAAATGTTTGTCGTCGCTGGCCTTTGTTTGGAATTCTGTTGTTGCAACAAAAGCAAAAGCGGCCGTAAAATTTTAAAATTTTCAAGCTTATTGTTTAAGCAACAATACATAAAAATATGCCAAAAGCATGTACTATTTAAAAAGATTTTTGCATAAAAGAAGAAATATTGGCTTGTTGGTTGGTTGGTTGGTCGGCTGTTTGAAGCGAATACGCAATACACTAAAGTAGGTAAAAAGACAATGGTGTACATATGCCATGAAGGATGCAGATATGTAGTTGGAAATGCTTTACTTCTAAAAACATGCAAAGCAATGTCAGTCATTATTAAATTAAATGTCAGCTCAGGGATGGTGGGCATATTTCAGCGGTGTTTTTGTGTGGTTTAAGGCTGCCATTGTTTACCGAAAACGCTTTTGCAGTCAAAACGCGAATTAGCGTACATGTAGAAGAATTCCATGTAAAATAACTGAGTTTAACAAGAACTATTGAACCACAAAACAAGTAACAAAATATATTCTTAGCCGCAAAACCAGCTGAAGGGATAAGCGCTGCCTTAAGTGATCTAAAAGACTTCCAACTCCATTAAATTGAAGGGCAGATTTTTTTTTATAAGTATGAAGTTTTTTAGAGAGGCTTATTATTTAAAAATACTATGGATACTTCGGAAGAATGATGGATATTTTTGTTTCAAATATTCCAAAAGGCTTTCCGCACCACTTATTACTGAAATGATTTCTTCAGCCGATGAGCTGTTTTCATACATTTCTTTCTACTACAGATCTCTTGATAGATTTCCTTTAAGATTGCAGTCTCCATAGAGGCATCTGTGTGGAAAATATTTATGGTACATCGAAAAATCGATTTTCTACTCTTTATGTTGGTGGGTTGCTTAGAGTGGCGAGTCCCGACGATTTCAATTAGCGCAGAAGCGCCGTTTTGATACCACAACTCGTGACTAAAAAAACAGAAGAATAGTTTAATGAAGAATATCAATTCGGAAGCAGGCCAGATCCTATGCCTGTTGAGTTTAGTTGTCTAAGAAGCCCATTAGGTCTGACATCCTTGGAGGCCGAGAGGTTGTCAAAGAAAGGCTTGCCAAGGAATCTCATTCTGCCTTGGAAGTGCGAAGGACACTCACATAGCAGGTGCTCCACCGTCGGGCCGCGTGGGTACCAATAGCCCAATGTCCTGTCAACACCGCAATTAAGCGATAAATGTCCCTCCTACCCATAATTTGAATGGCTGAGGAGTGCATCTTATTTTATGAAGGCCACAGACTTCTGCATACCCTGCAGGTCCGCTACCGCTTTCATCTGGTGTTCAGCTCCTTGAAAGAGTGCCGAGAATCGACACTTGATGAAGCCCAGGGGCGCTAGAACCTCCTCCGCCTCTGCGACGTCAAGAGCCGAGCTTTGCTGGGCTGTACGGCTGAGTTGCGAAGATACCCGCTCCCACTCCGCTCGCCACCTTGAACCCGTCCGTGAAAATTTAAACCGCATTTCTGAGCGAGTTTACCATCTCCCCAGTCCTTCCTAAAAGGAAAGATAATCTCATAGTTTGAATGGAAAACTGTTATAGGACATATACAATCTGTTTTCTTGTTTATAACGCAGTCAGTAACACGGAGCAGAATACATCCGTAACCGTATGTACGCTCCTGCCAGATTCCCAACTCCCGTAACCTTAAGGCACTTTGAGATGCCTTTACCTTGACAAAAACATCAATGGGTGGAATATTGCAGACCATATTCTACTAGTCCTAGTAATTTTCTTGCATGAATGGCGTTTAAGCAGAGATCTTATCAATGGGTGGAATATTGCAGACCATATTCTACTCTTTAAAATAGCCTAGTAATTTTCTTGCATGAATGGCGTTTAAGCAGAGATCTTTAGCTAACAAATATTAAGTATGTTTCGAGAGAACTTTGAAAATTCTTGATCCATAAGATTTGACAGAGCTTTTCATGCAACGATTCTTGACCATCTTTCTTCACTAGTCTTAAGCTTAAAACTAATTTGAGGAGCAATGGTGCTAATTTTTTGATGTTTTCGTTTAATGCATTCGGAACGGTACCGATTCAGAGCGTGAGCCCAATCCACGGTATTGGAAGAAAGAATTTAACTCAAATTAGTAAAGAACTAGGGCACTTTTTCAAATATATAGACATGTTTATGAGAATGTTGTCCTTTGGGAAAGTGAATTAAGTGCACATTTAGCATATATCTGCCAATCTGCAATTAATTCACTTGCCTAAAGGTCGGCATTCCCATGCATATATACTTGCCAAAGTACCATATCATATGCTATCGATTGCAAATTGCAATTTGCTTAAACTCAAAAGTTAAAGTCATTGTTTGCACACGAACTCCAACTCAAGTACGCAAATATGCTGTAGAATTGTCGTTCGGCTTGTGTTTGGTACGTTCTGCGCGCTGAACCAAATGAGACTGCAACTTTTTCAAGGGTCACACTTTATGCAGCAAGTATGTTTGCTGTGAACAACAACAACCAAAACGTTTGTTGTTCACTGCCACTTAAGTAGCTATGAAGTGTTACAAAGTTAGCGCGAATATATCGCCGAGACGTGAATACGTGCATACACGACAACGAAAGTGACTTTACTGCTATGCGATGCGCTAAAGAATTTACTGCAAATAATGGCACTTTTCTGCTGTCTGGAGAGTTGTTGTCAGCGTTAGAGTATTTGCAATTGGCGTCTTAAAGGGTTACATGAATGTGCTGGCAAAGTAGTTATTTAGATAGTTAGTTAGTGGGTGTTTGCGCTCGTACTTTTATAAAAACATGGGCTGTACACTGCCACGCCTTGTTGTGTGCCACTGTGTGTGTGAAAAAGAATATCTTAGAGTGGAATTTTCAAAAAAGTGGCAACCCTAACAAAAATATTTACAGCGATCGGTTTTCTTAAACCCTTTGAATTAGATATCCATGTAGTGATATATAATAGCTTTTTAAAAATTGTATTGAGCCTAAGAATTGTAAACAGGTGGCAACCCTCAAAAACATTTTGTTTTGCCTGGAAAATTTCTAAATTTTTTCGAAAAATACATATTATGCTATAATCGTTTTATTTTATTAATTTATCTAATCAAAAAAGGTAAGAAGGTGGCAACCTTCAAAAGATTTTTGATTTTGCAGTGAGAGTTTGTTTTGCAATGAAAATTTCTGAATTTTTTCGAAAAATATATACTAGGCTATAATCCTTTTATTTTATTAATTTATCTAATCAAAAAAATTTAAGTAATTGATTTTGCAGTGAGAGTTCCTAACTTTTTTCAAAAACTTCTACGATATGCTATAATATTTTAATTTTATTAATTAAAAGAATCTAAATTTTTTAAAAGGTGGCAACTCTAACAAAAATATTTACAGAGATCAGCTTTCTTAAGCATATTGATAGCCATATATTAATATTTAATAGATTATACAAATTTTACTGAGCTTGAAAAATTTCAAACAGATGGCAACCCTAAACAAATTTTGTTTTGCAATGAGAATTTCTGAATTTGTTCGAGAAATACACATTATGTTATAATATTTTTATTTTATTAATTTATCTAGTCAAGGTTTTTTTAGGCAGGTGGCAACACTCAAAAGATTTTCGGTTGCGGTGAAAGTTCCTAACTTTTTTCGAAAACCTCTACGATATGATGTAATATTTTCATTTTATTAATTAAAAGAATCTAAATTTTTTTAAGAGGTGGCAACTCTAACACAAATATTTGCAGAGATCAGCTTTCTTAAACACCTTGATAGCCATATTGTAATATTCAATTGATTTTTACGAATTTTATCGGGCTTAAAATTTTTCAAACAGGTGGCAACCCTAAACAAATTTTGCATAGCAATGAGAATTTCTGAATTTTTGCTATACTATTTTTATGCTATAATAATATTTTTATTTTATTAATTTATCTAATCAAAATTATTTAAGCACGTGGCAACCCTCAAACAAATTTTGTTTTTGCAGTGAGAAAAATTCTAGCATATGCTATAATAGTTTTAATTTTTTAATTAAAATAATTAAAATTTTTAAATAAGGTGGCATCCCTGGGAAAAATATTTCCAGTAATCAGCTTTCCTTAACATCTTGATAGCTTTATTGCATTATTCAATCGATTTTTACAAATTAAATTGGGCTAAACAATTTGAAACAGGTGGCAACGCTAAACTAATTTTATTTTGCAATGATAGTTCCTACATTTCTTCGAAAAAATACAGGATATGCTATATATTTATTTTATTAATTTAACTAATCTAATTTTTGAAAAGGTGGTAACGCTATGTTTTTTTGCTAAAAATTATCTTGGTATTATAAATGTAGTAAAGAAGTAAGTTTTTTATATTTATTTTTTGAGAAGATTTTCTTAAACCTCAAACCTTCCTTTGCTCTTCTATAGGACTTGCATGAATCAGTAAGAGGCGTATAGGGCAGCCTTGTAACGAATAACCAATTCCAAATTAATGCGCTGATAAATGTCCTTGCACTCAAATGTAAGTGAAGCTAAGGCTAGCGATTGGAGAATGAACCGAATCTTCACAAGCTCTGTAATGTTAGAGATTGTGTTTGCTTGGCACATCGACAACTCTATTATTTAGAGATTGAAATGGCCGTTAGACAACAACTGATCATTACAAACAAACCGCAACCCCTCAAAGAAAAATCAGATGTAAATTGCATTTCTCATTAGAACTGTCAGTTGCTTCACCTTTGAAGCGCTACAAGCCGCTTTTTAGTGAAGAAAAATGCAAACAACACGCCATTGAATTTGAAATGTGTCTAAGAAAAGTGTAAATAATTACAATCGCGAAGGTAAACTGTAAATGAAAAACACGCACAAATGCAATTTGTAACCAAAAAAATATCTATAGAACTATCTTCTTCTTCTTTCTTTAATATAACAGCTGCGGCTGCATATTTGTCTATCACTTAACTTGCCACAAGCTCTCAATAATCTTAACCACGCTTTGATCTGCCACAAGTTTAGGCAACCAAAAAAAAAAACAAAAATTTCCAATTACTCACTAACGCACACGATCATTGATCTTGTCTCGCTTTTGACAGCGCATGTTCAGCGCATGATTTGTATGCGTTAGCAGCATGTGTGATATGATTTTCGTTTTCCTGCTGGTCGACTCACTTTTAAATGCATTTTAATTGGAGCACAACAAGCGTTCTGACTGCCGCAAGCTAAACGCAATTGTTGATCGCTGCGGATCACTGTTGATCATCAATTGATCGACTTTAAATAGCTGGCATTTCAAATGAACTAAAAATATGTATGTACTTTGTTTGCGCCATAATTATTTATTTGTTGTGGAAATGTTGGCGATTGGGTGGAAACAGAGAAAAATTGGAAATTTTTTCGTAGAATTTTGTGTGCGTTGAATAAGATTGATTTGGCGTGATGATGGCAGTGATTTATTTTTCTGTCTGGCTGTGAAAAGAGCGCGCGTTTATTGTGAGTATAAACAGGAATGCTGTGAAATCAGCTCTAGCAGGTTTTTGAGTTCTTCTTTGTAACTTCCAAATTTACGAAGTCTTAGTTGAGTTATTGAGGCAATAATTTGGAAAAGATCCTTCAGTAAGATGATTCAGGCATTGTCATGGTCACAAGTGAGGTTTCAGTAGAGGTCAAGGAAAGCTCTGAATGAAACAACGATTAATCTCTAGATAATTGTGATTATTTTGGCTAATGATGCTATGAGTTTATGTCTCATTCTCATTGGGTAGAGTCACTTTGCGGGCACTTCTTATCTAATATAAATAAGTAATGGTCTGTGAAGTGCCATTGCTGACGACATACATAAGAAACTAGATGGCATTGAAAAGTCAAATAATTTCTTAAAAAACAGTTGAATTTTGTATGACCGAGGACTATAAAGCATTTTAAGTCTCGTAGATTTTCCATGAAAAGTCCCTATCAATAAAATTTCTTACTTTTACCTCGACATACTTATATGCCCTTGTCTCATAATACACTCTTAACTAACTTGATTACCTTAATACACCACTAGACACTCCATCTTTAATAAGCTTACATACCTGGAATGAGAAAGAGAAAAAGAAAAGATTAATAAATAAAAATTATAAAATACTATTTCATTATTTTATTAAAACTAGCTTAATTAAAAATTATTAACATCACAAATTTATATTAAAAAGTAATCAACAAAGCAGCTAATAACAACAGCAAACTGAAATATTACACAGTTAACCAGTTAACTAACCAATAGAACGGTTAAACTGAAGGCGCAGTATAGCAACAGTACCGCTACATGCGATTACTACATAGCACATGAAACTGTCTATACATAAAAACACAACGATTTATGACTAGAGAATGCCGGCCATGGCTGCTGAAATAGAAAACATTTCATCAACATGATAAAAAAAATAAAAACAATACAAATTGCGTATAACCAGAAGCGGCGGAAAAAGTGGACTACAAGCAACACGAGTATGAGCACATGTGCAGCTAACGCCTTGCAAACTTGGCGCGTACGAGAGGCTAAACTGACAAGATTGAACCTAAATTGTGCCAGAACACGCAAAGGAAGGAAATAGTAATCGGTTAAGAGATGAAGAAAGAGAAGGAGGAAGAAGAGGAGAAAAGATCAAAGCTAATAAAGTAAAACTATCAACAAGCGCTTTGCCGATCGCATACGCCTGCCGTCAGCAAGAGAAAAAGATTTAACGATCGCTGAAAAAAAAAAATCAGCAAGATCGCAAACGTTACAAGAGAAATTGTATTAAGCGATAAAAATCAAAATCAAAGCCCCAAAATGCTTAACAAATTGGCCGCAAAGTTCAATCTAAAGCTGCAAAGATGAAAGAAAACGCAGCGGCAGCGTTGAGATCAGAGGGCAAACGAAGCTTGTAACTTGATTAATGTGCCAGCCATTTCGATAAAAAAAAACACAAACAAAAAATGCGAAAACATTAGTTGAAATTTGATAGCGCAGATCGAGAGTGCAAACTAACGAGTCAACGGTAACATGAAGCGGCCGTTATAAGGCAACCACAAAGGAGATGATGAAGCTGGAAGTGAACGCTGAGCGATTGTAAGCAACAAATGGCGGAAATGTTGTGCAAAATTGAAAAACAATCAGGCGAGGGCATAGGTAACAAGAAAACGGTGACAGAAATGAAACAAATATAAGCGGAAAAGCAACAAAACCAAGCTATGCATAAAAATAAGAAACAAATTAAAGTGAAATGAAAAAAAAAAAAAAAATAGCAGCACTCGCCCGCGCAACAAAACATGAACGGAACATGAACGAGTAAACGAGCGAACATAAATTTTGGCTTAGCGACGAGTACTACACGCTGAGGTCATAAATGCATTAGCTTTGGCAAATAACAAAAAAAAAAAAACAAATATGTAGTGCATTTGAATAGCAGCGAGAAAAAGTAAAAGAGCATGACAAGGCAACGCGAAAGAGTTAAAGCAGACAAATCCTCCCTCCCACTAGAAGCAAAGCAAATAAGCAAAGTTTTCAGCGAGTATTCGAGCAGCGCGTCAAGCAGATTGGCGAAGAAGACGAATTCGTTTGAGTTATAGCATGTCTACACGGTACGTAAGTAATTGACTCTCCAAATAATTCGATAAATTTCGTATGTGATTTAACCCGTATACACGAATCCCGCAGAGAAGCGAGTGGAAGAACTCCGATTTCACCTGTACCTACCGTCCATGCTCCGAACTGAACAACAAAGCTGGAAGTGAGGTTTTCTGTGAAAAATTTCACCTCAAAGTAAGTTTGCGTTTACCTGATCACTGCAGTGTCTATCAGGCTGGGATAATAGGCATATGGGAAGCAGTTCGTTGCCTCACAGATCTATGAAACATTAATTATATCAAGATCTTGTCTGACAGCCGAGCCTGGCAAAAAATCCTTACAGAGTAGCAATGCTATTTCTACAGCAGCAATTAAATGTAGGAAATCTCTTAATAAACTAGCCGAAAAGTGTAACCTGAAGGTCATTTGGGTCACAGGCCATAGTCACGTCCAGAGTAACTGTATTGCTGATGAGTTAGCAAGGGAGGCCACAAACTTGCAGGAAATCACAGCTGCGGGTTGGCTGGGCTCCCTTGAACTCATGCAAGCACTGGTTGAGATTTAAATTCATTTTAAGCAGGCTACATCTGAACCGGCTCTCCATAGGTCCGCTTGTGGGGCTTCTAACAAGCCACTGTCTCATGGGAATTCATGACTCTCGTATGGGCCTCTACAAAAATGGTTTCTGTCGCAGTTGCAGTGACGTGGAAGAAATTGAAAGTGTTGATCACTATCTCTGCCACTGTGCAGCACTGTCATTAGCCAGGTATCGCTCCTTCCATAAACACTTCTTCGAGTGTCTGGTGGAGTTGGAAAATGTGCAAAGATGCTAGACTTTCTGCAATTCAATAAGCGAATGTCCATGTCACGGGCATCTAATCTCAACCTACTTTAAATCTATTTACAGAAAAAGGTTTTAAATGGATCTAGGAAATTGGGGGCGGCATAAATCTTCGGCTGAAACCTCCAAGAGGTTGCTGCGTGGGCAATCAACCTCCATCTCTCCTCCCCCATGTTTGTTTTTGGTGCTTGCACCAGGGCAGACTGCGGGTGAGAGACCGCGGAGGGCTAGCAAAGGCTGTTGTCCGGTCGAGTAGGTCCCGTTCGAGACGGCCTCAGTGACGGTTCAAGGTACCTGGCGGAAGGCATAAAACGTATTTATCTTGTCGTGGTGGCGGATAAACAGGACAAAGAATCACAACGTTGTACAACATATCGAAAAGGCGCTTCACTACAACGAGTGCGATAGGACAAGCCCAAAAGAAGCTGCAACATTCTTGGTCCTTCCGTTAAGTGAAATTGATGACAATTTGTGAGCAGAACTCGTCGGCTAAGCAGGGCTTAGTACCGCCTTTAGCAACGTCTCTGCTGAGGCGCTGTTTGGAGGAGCTCGAATGGATCGAAATATATCTAATCATTCAGCGCTGAACCGAGGACCTTTTGAGTTGTCGGACGGTGATGGATGGGTGGGGCTTTTCGACGATGTCAAGGATGGCACATAGGAGCACACCACAAGGGGGAGTACATACACTAACCCCGTTGTGGAATCTGGTAGTCAACAAAATACTCTTCTGAATTGCGGATGCAGTCAGCTCAACCTAACCTAACCTAACCTAACTCGTATACACGGTGCTTAGTTATTAATCTTATCAGTTCCAGACTCTTAGATTGTGATAGATAGAAATTAGAAAGACTTTAGCATAATACGTGGAATAGTCCTGAGCGTATAATCCGCTTTAATAGAGTGTGTGCGCTCTCCAAAGTTTGTATTAAATTAGCGTGATTTGACATGTGATTCGAGGGTGAATGACGTTTGGGAGAAAGAGTTACGTCTCGTGTAGACATACTATAAAATTTTATTTCAGCATCAGCGCGACCATCACAATCGCATTTATGTATAGTTGTCAACGTTATGCTCGTCGCAGAGTCGCTGATTAAATCAGTTTTGCGCATCAAACAAACAGATGCCAGAAAATCAGCGCCACCGCCACCACCCCAGGCCAAAAAATGTGCATTATGCAGAGATGCATCTGAGTTAAGTTAACGAAGCAAAAACGACTTTTACGGTGAAAATCACGATTTCATGCCGCTGACTTTTGGTTGTGATTTCTAATGGCGCGTTGTTAGTTAGAATGCGATTTCGCTAGAATTTATGCTCGGTACTTTTTTCTTTTCTTGCTTTGCTTCTTGACGCTGCATAGGGCAGTGCCAAGAAGTAGATCGACGCAAAAAGCAAAGTTCATGTTGTACCTAGTCGTGTTTCTTAAGGAGGAAAGAGTGTTTTCAGATGTATGTAGATCATGTAGTTAGTTAGGCTACATGCGACAAGATTATGCAAAAGCAAGCGATAACAGCGTAGAGCGCAAAAGGAGCATGGACGGATGGTATTGGACAAACACAAGGAGCAAGGAAAGTTAAAGGAATTACGGAGCAAAATAAGAAAATTTAAAATGAATAGAAGGCAATAAGAAGCAAAAGTAACCAAAAAGTGTAAAGCAAAAGAAACCAAAAAATACTTTCAAGGAAACAACACCAAAGCAGTCTAATGCTGATGTTGATCTCTGATGGCGCACTCGGCTTGGGTATCTCTTTTCAGCAATATGCTAAAGCAAACAACACAAGCCACACCACGATCAGGAAAGAAGTGTGGCTAGTAACATGGCATGCAACATGCTGCAGCACAGATTGGTAGCAAGTAACGAACCTACGGAACATACATAGCACGTATTTATATGGCGAAATTTTGAATGCAACCAAAAAAGGAATCCAAAAAGAAAAAAAAAAAAAACTATGGTGGACAGTCAGCCAAAGGAAAGGCACTAGAAGTAAAGCACATTCAAAGGAAAGGAAAGAAAACCAAAATTTATTATAACACCACTGCGACGACAAAAGCCAAACAGGCATTTTCGTTTAAGTTAACAAGACATTGAAATGACTTTAACTACATTTTGCCATTTTTTGGCAAACGGAAATCGATGTTTTGTGTCAGATGATTGTAGTATATTTGTATACTAAACAAAAGTTTAGTTTATGTCAAAATAGGCACTGTGTACGTCGTGGGTGTGTATTACAAGCGTTGTAACAAAAAAATGACACTTAACGAGGTGTTGGTTGCTTGGACGTTGATTATGCGAAAGGCAGGCAATTTGAGAGGTATAGTTATTTTCCTCCCATCTGTTTTGGGGTTTAGAATGTATCAGAAGAAAGGAATGCATGTTGTAAGAGGCGACTAAAATCGATAGGCCTAGAAGGTTGATAATGGCCAAAAAAATCGTTCGCACGACAATAGCGCTACGTCAGATGTACCCGAGTAAACCGGATCAATCTGGCAAGCGACTTTTACCTTCCTCTGCACTCTCCGAACATCTTGGGGGAGTCTCTTGGTGGCTACAACAACAACAAGAACAGAGGAATATTTTATTTAATTAATTTTAATTCTGCGACTATTTCAGATTATTTTTAAATGAATATTAATCTTGATTATATTTTTGTTAGTTTTTTTTTATTAATTAGTTGATTACTAATAGCCGGGCTAATTAAAAATAATTAAGCAATTAAAAATAATCGTACAATTCAAAAAATTCTTAGATTAATTTCTGGTTGTTTTTTTGCCATAATTGTTTTTTAGTGTTTTAACTTAATTGATTTCTAATTGCCAGATTACATCAAAGTAATCAAACAATTAAAAGTAATCATGCAATTAAAATAAATCATACAATTAAAAAAAATTATTTGATTAATTTCTGATTAATTCTTAGTGGCTATTAATCATGATTTTTTTTTATGTTTTTTAATTTAATTGCTTACTAATTGTCAGGTTAATCAAAATATTAAAAGAATTAAAAATAATCAAGCAATTGATAATAATCATACAACTAAAAAAACTATCTGATTAATTTAGAATATACGACTATTTCTGATTATTATTTTTTTTATTAATTATCTATGATTATATTTTATAATTAATTTGATTAATTTTGATTATACGATTATTTCAGATTATTTTTAAATGACTATTAAACATGATTATTTTTTTGTTAGTTTTTTATTAATTAGTTGATTACAAATAGCCGGGCTAATTAAAAATAATTAAGCAATTAAAAATAATCATACAATTAAAAAAATTATTAGATTGATTTCTGGTTGTTTTTTTTGCCATAATTGTTTTTTAGTGTTTTAATTTAATTGATTTCTAATTGCCAGATTACATCAAAGTAATCAAACAATTAAAAGTAATCATGCAATTAAAATAAATCATACAATTAAAAAAATTATTTGATTAATTTCTGATTAATTCTTAATGGCTATTGATCATGATTGTTTTTTTACGTTTTTTAATTTAATTGCTTAATAATGGTCCGGTTAATCAAAATATTAAAACAATTAAAAATAATCAAGCAATTGATAATAATCATACAACTAAAAAAATTATCTGCTTAATTTTGAATATACGATTATTTCTGATTATTATTTTTTAATTAATTAACTATGATTACATTTTATAATTAATTTGATTAATTTTGATTATACGATTATTTCTGATTGTTTTTTTTAATTAATTAACTATGATTTTTTTTATAATTTATTTGATTAATTTGGATTATACGATTATTTCAGACTATTTTTTACGACAATTAATCATGAATATTTTTTATAATTTTCTAATTTAATTGACTATTAATTGCTAGCTTATTGTGAGACAATTAAAATAATCATTAAAATTTAAAAATCAAAAAAGTTAGTAATTATTAATTGTAATATGAATTTAACACGTCTGAATGGAAGTAACAATTAATAAAAATCATATCATATAAAATTCCATTTCTACATTTCTTGAAAGTTATGAAGTCTTGCTCAGAGCCAAAGATAACCACGGTCTTACATATTTTATTTAAATCTTAATAGTTTGTTTCGTTGTAGATTTAAATAATTTATGAAATTGCTCTAAATAAGTATGCCTAAAATCAAATATTTTGTCATCAAAAGAAATAAAAAAACTTTATTGGCGTGAACTTTATTGCCTCTAGCTCATTAAAGACAACAGGTTTTTTGTTAGCTTGAATTCGTTTTTTTATTAAATTTATTTAGGTTTGTAGTATAAATCGAAAAAGAACCTGTTTTACAAGCAGCGCAAGCTTTTAAAATTAATTAAAATGCAAAAACACAAATACTTTTCTTTTTTTGTCTTTTTTTATAACCAAAGCTTTTTTGATACTCGTAATTATCAATACAATATAATTTGCCATTTATTGCTTTTTTAACTATCCGTTAAACTTTTATTGTTATTGATACTTATTTGCATAGCTTGACGCTGTTTTAGTATTTTATAAGTGACATAAAAATTTAAAAATATTTTAATACGCATTCGTGTTAGAATTTTGAAAGCGCATTGAACTCAAAATTAGATTTATATAAATGACGTCACAAAAGAACGCTTAGAAATTAACTTCAAAATTAGCTTAAAAGCAGTCATTTGTAAATTAAAGCGACTGTAAGTCAAGCTTAATGACTTTAGTTGAATGTTAATTTCTTTTAAAGCTTGCAAAAATCATTAGCTGTAACTGTACACAGCTGAACTTGCAGGCTGTAAGCTACAAAAAAGTACTGTACAAATCTACTGTGTGCTAATCTACTCTTCGTAATAGACGTCAAATACGAGTAGATTGAAAGGCAATCAAGAAAAAAACCAGACATCATCAATCATTTTAAGCTTATAAAAGCGCATAAATGTAATAAAATAAGAACAAAGAAAATGAAAAATCGTCATCTAACTGTATTAGCGTAATAAAAGAAAGACCATTTAAAGTTTAAACGATTTCTAAACACTAACGTTAAGCGTCGATTCGGGTTAATTAACTTTGATTGTAGCGACGCTTTACGATAACAACTGCACGAGAGTTTGAAATTTCGAAAAAAAGAGGAGAAAATTGTAGGTTAGAGAGCCAAAAAGAGCTTTGAAGTAAATATAGTTACTTTAGGCATAAAATTTATAACTTTTAATGGTATTTTTATGTGAAATTAATTAGTAAGAAAGCTTAGTTAATGTGTGAGGTTTGAGACAAGTATTCGGATCCTAAGAGCAAGGGAAGTGTATTGATATGATAGCTGATATAAAGCGGAACTAAAAACAATCATAAAACTGTAAGATAAGGCAAAGCTCTTAAAAAGATATACATGAAGAGATAGGAGAACTTAACAAATAACAAATAAACTCAGCTAACAATTCGAAAAATATTTGAGAAGTAAATCCTTTTTCAAGTCCCGCATTCGATAATGAATACGAAAAGATGATTATTTGATTAGAGAACTACATAGATCATTCTGCAGGCAAAGCCAATCTTCCTTGTCCAATGCATTTTTTTTCGATAAATTTTGTTAAGTTGGCCAATTGGAGGCGTTATATTAATCCTGGAATCCAAAACTTTGCAAGTTTTTATTATCTTTTGTATTTCCTGATCAGCAATGCCTTCCAGAGACGAGCACTGTGCAGTGTGTGAGACAGTGCCCTCTTAGTATGCCGACCGCCAATCTGAAGTCTGCTCTAGGAAGTGTCAGTAGGCAGTTTGTGGTTTTTATCTTGTATGATCGAAGCATGATTTTGGCGATCTTGCAGGTTGGCAGGGTCTTCTACTAGGAAACGCCTTTGTGTACCAGTGCCTAATCTACTTGAGCTTTATGGTAATTTAGAGCGGGGAAATGTTTTACACATTCACTTCTGCTAGTCCGACTTTGGCTAACACGTCCGCCATCTAAGTTCCCCTCCAAGTTCCCTAGTGTCCGGGTACCCAGTAGATCGTAACGCATCTATTCGTATAGAGTTCATGTAGCTTGACCCGCAATGATACACACACTCGATGCCGTGGTCACTTTGATTGCAGCCGCCTAGCTGTCGATGAAAATTTTTATAGGAGAGTTTGAGGACATTAGTTTAGCTGCATGTTCCGCCGCTTTTGAGGCAACACAAACCTCAGCTTGAAAGATGCTGCAGTAGTTTGGTAGTCTATAGGATTGTTACATTACAATGCAACTCCCACTTTTGTCCATCTTTGATCCGTCTGTGAATAAGTTGAACGTATGGCGATTTGTTTGTAGTTCTTTCTTCCAAACGTCGTGTTCTGTTATTACCCTTGGTCCACTGTTGAGTTCCGTTTGGGGAGTAACGTAGTCTCAGCTGCCGTTTAGTTGCCGTTTCTTTTCGTGACGAATTCAAAATCCAAAACATTCTCAAAGATAAATTTGTATGAGATAGATAGTATGTGTCTTAAAATACATCATATTTTTTCTTTCTTTCTGCCCTCGCTTTCTATTAGAGAATAGTTAGAGTATTACACTTTCAACCTGACACAGTCTCAACAAATTCTCTATCGTTACAGACTGTGTTTG
The DNA here is from genome assembly GCA_960531455.1 of Urophora cardui. NCBI lineage: Eukaryota > Metazoa > Arthropoda > Insecta > Diptera > Tephritidae > Urophora > Urophora cardui. Next base: position 130,982,369 of record OY482673.1, read on the forward strand.
CTGGGAAAAGTTATTAAACTTTCCTATCTCCTAAATTCTAAAGAATCTTATTTCAAAATGAAAAGACAATAGACTTAATTTTATGCCATACCGATCACTCTAGAGAAATTATAACTTTAGGATGCTCTTTTATCTTCTAGAAGTCGAACAGGGCCTTATTTAAATAATGTATTGTAGAATATAAGACTGATGGTCTCAATCAGCTACTTGCAACTAAACAATATGTATTAAGAAATCCTTTCCTTTCTCGTAAAAGCATATCTTTCTTTAAATATTAATTAACAACAAGTAAAGGCATCTAAAAAATTAAAAAGCAAAGCGCCTTCCTTCACACCAAAACCTTACACACAAGTCTTCTTTTAAGCAAGTCTCAAGTTAATTACTAAACAACACAAAACCATTCACTTTAACTCATCAAAAACAACTAAGTGATATAATACTTACTTTGGAACATACTTTAACAAAACACTTGCATAACTTTTTACATACAATGAACCTAACGACCTAACTTTAGTATGGATGCGCTGCATAGTTTTCATAATGAAAGGTAAATATACATATGCACATATATAAGTCACGTATGAAGCAAATGCAACAGGTAACAGGCAACTTGTGGCATAAACCACACAAAAAAGAAAACATAAGAAAATTATAATGAAAGCAATAATAACAAAAATGAAGCCAAAAACCTTACGATTACGCTTAAAAACAACGTCGATGAAGTGTGTGGAGCTTTTGTGTGGAAACCTTATTATGAAATCGACAACAATATCAGTTAGTTAACGTGTGGCACACAAGCAGGCACAGAATATTTAGCGAGGCAAAAAGTGCGCTTGAAGATGGCACTGGATGCAAAATAGGTTGTGCAGATGAATATGTACTTGGTAGATATAATATCTGCAAGCTGCAATATGGAATACAATCAGAGTTACAAGCATACGGCCGCAATGGCAGAGCCTGTTTGGTTTACGGGTTAAATGTGGTGGCAGGGCCATATTGACATACAGATTTCATATATAGGGTGTTTAAGTAGGAGTAAAGCTTCTTAAAACAAGGGCTGCACATTAACGTTATTTTTTATCAATAACCGAAAAAATATTTTGTTTTCTATTCAATTTTGAAAAATTTTAACGTTAAGTGCTGAACAAAAAATACTGTTTTGATAATTATCAAAAAAAATTATGAAAAAAAATTTTGTTTTGTTGATTATCAAAAAACAAATATTGAAAAAATTTTGTTTCGGTAGCCAACAAAAAAAATTATCAAAAAAAAAATAACGTTAATAAAAATTCAAAGTAAAATGAAGCCGTAAGCCCGAAACAAATTTTTATTTGTCGTTTTCGATTCGCCATCACACAAGCGAGGTCGGATCGAACAAAAATGTTTGAATCCATAATGAGTAGTAGCCATACTCGCTAACTTGTCGATAAAAATTTCCCTCTGCTCGCTATCATTCGCATATAAATTTGACAGAAGGAAATTTATAACCAGCAGAGAAATTGTGAATCGAAAGCGGCTATTATTATTTTGTTTTTGACAATCAACGAAACAAAATAATTTTGATATTTTTTTTGATAATCAAGGAAACGAAATAATTTCAATAATTTTTATTTGATATTCAACAAAACAAAATTTTTTTGTTAATTTTTATTTGATATTCAATAAAACAAAATATTTTTGTTGATATCGTTGTGCAGATTTGACAGAAGGAAATTTATAACCAGCAGAGAAATTGTGAATCGAAAGCGGCTATTATTATTTTGTTTTTGACAATCAACGAAACAAAATAATTTTGATAATTTTTTTTTCATAATCAAGGAAACGAAATAATTTCAATAATTTTTATTTGATATTCCACAAAACAAAATTTTTTTGTTAATTTTTATTTGATATTCAATAAAACAAAATATTTTTGTTGATATCGTTGTGCAGCCTTGCTTAAAACAGTTCCCGGTGGTCTTCGTTTCCAGTTGGTAAATGATGGACTATATTGTACTTGGTTCTTTAGCTGAAAATGAGTTTATTTACATTCAGCGAAAAACAGCCTAAATTTAGGTGCTATTTTGAGAACGATATTTTTTTTTTATAAATTTAACTTAATTTATGTAAATTTTATATGAGCTATTGGCCAGTTTATAATTAAGAAAAATTGAAAAAATTTTTTTGGTAGAAGTTATGGATCCATTTCGGATACCACCACATCCCCTCATCAGACTTCTTCCAGCGGCCTCAACCGAGAATCGAACTTAGGTCGTTTCGATTGGTAGTCCAATGTCTATCCAATTGAGCTACCACCGCCGTCAGCCGTCAATAGCTCATATAAAATTCACATAAAATAATTATTAGAATTAAAACGGCCATGTAAAAACAAACGTTAACTTAATTTATTTTTCCTTAATTTCTGTAGTTCTTGAACCAAGTACGACACAGCTTGATTTTAGTCCGCAACTTTTTTCTGAGTGTAGTGGCATAAAAAGTCATATTAAAATCCGAAAAAGAGCAATTTTTTGCTTTTGCTTATTACTTCTACACTGAAAAATTGGCAAAATTTTAATATATGAAATAGTTATGAGTCATTATGATTCGTATGAATGCGAGTCATAACTCAATTATAAATTTTGTTGCTTAGTTATGATTCTGTGACTCACATATAAATTAGAAAAATAGCATAATTTTAATATATGAATTATTTAAGAGCCACTATGACTCGTTAGTATGTGAATCATTACTCAATTTTGAATTTGCTACTCAGCTTTGATTCTATTAACTATATTAAAATCAGAAAAACTAGTCATACATTTCGACGCCTGAGTATAAGATCACCACATTTTCAAAACTTGTTTCAAAAACACGTTATTTCAGAAATTTATTCAATAACGCTCTATTTCAGAACTTTCCCTATTTCAAAATTGTTCAGCTATGATTCTACTACACATATTTAAAACAAAAAAAATGAGTCATGCATTTCGACGCCTGAATAAAAGATCACCCTATTTCAAAACTTGTTTCAAAAACGCTCTATTTCAGAATTTTCTTCAATAACGCTCTATTTCAGAACTTTCCCTATTTCAAAATTGTTCAGCTATGATTCTACTACACATATTTAAATCAGAAAAATGAGTCATGCATTTCGATGTCTGAGTATAAGATCACCACATTTTCAAAACTTGTTTCAAAAACGCCCCATTTCAGAATTTTCTTCAATAACGTGCTATTTAAGAAATTTCCCTATTTCAAAATTGTATTCGAAAACACCACAGTTTAGAGAAAATTTTATACATATTTTGCTGAAATAGCACACTTTTGAATCAATTTCTGAAGTAGGGTATTATTACAGAAAATTTTGCAATAGGGCGTTATTGAAGAAAATTCTGAGTTTTTAAAACAAATTTTGAAATAGGGTGTTTTTGAAACAAATTTTCAAATAGAGTGAATTCAGGCGTCGATTTGTACAATTAGTTTGGAGTCATAAATTCCAACCAGAATTATAGGCGTTATACCAATATGTGAATAATTTGCAAGCCGTAATGACTCGCCCTTGACTTTATGAATCATCTAGGAGTCATCGTGACTCATTCGTGACTTTTAAATCATTACTGTCTGCTTAAATCATTCACGATTATGCAACTTATTTACAATTCTATTGCTGCTATATGACGCTGTGAGTCTTTCTTTGAATCCTAACGCATTTATGACTCATTTATGATTTAAAAGAATGCATGGAAATGCAACTGCATTCATTCAGATTGAGTATATTTCCCAAACACCCAGTATACATATGACATATAATGCGCTCCATTAAAGCACAAAAAAATTGGCAACTTTGTGTGCCACTTCAGCGATGGTGTTGCGGTTAGTTGTGAGCGCTTGTAGCTGTTGGTGCCGTTGGTGACCCGCTGGCAACAAACCGCTGCCAATCGTACACAACACACACGCAAAACCACTAACTAAGCTGTAAAATTAATAGTCAACATAATAAGTGGAATTTTATGACAGACTAAAGCAAAAGTTGGGTCATTCTTCATTTGCGCAAATGCAACAGACATACAGTACGTACTATCTACTGTGAATACTTATGAATCTAAGTTTGAATGTGAATACTTATGAATCTAAATGTGAATGTGAATACTTATGAATCTAAGTGTGAATGTGAATATGTATGAATGTGAATGAAGCATCATACATATATGAAAAGTTATGAGCGAAATTTGCAAAAAACATTCAGAGTTTTTGTTCGCTTTTTTCTGTTTTCTGCCAATCGAAGTCACACCTTTTGTATTTTAGCTTTAAGGCGGGAATGTATGTATGTAAATGGCAGGAGTAGAGAAGAAGATGCAAAGCGATGGTTATTAAATATTGTTCATCGCAAATATGTATGTATTTAAATTACTTGCCACAAAAACCTTGACAGCCAAGAAGGAGCAAACTTCCAGCACAAGAGGCGAATAGCTCTTTCGAATACTCTTATGTCGTATTTGTTTGTGTGTTTTTCTCTGTGTATGTGCGCGATGCTAAGCACTTTTTCGAAAAGTCAAAAAGTCATTAAGTCGAGATCAACGACGACGAAGGCAACAACAACAACATGCCACAAGCCTCACGCCTTCTTTAGCGGCATATCATTCTATTTATTTGGCATTATTGTTAATGATGCTGTTGCCGATGCTCCGATGTCGATGTTGATGTCGAAGCTCCAGAGCTAACGGACAGTACGTGCAAACGGCAATGGGAAATTAACTTTGGCAAAACAAACAAAAAAGGGAATTTCGACGCAGCAGCATTGAGACTTTATTCACACGGCGCAAAGGAGCAGCGAAACAGCAAATGGCGTTGCACTCTGCACTCGCTCGTTAAGTGATTGTCGAAGGAAAAGAAAGACGAATGTGAAGACAACGGACGAGACGAGTATTTATAAATGTCGAAAACATTTAGTTTCTCTCACACTATGTTAATCGTTTTTTTTCTTATAATTAAAATGCGGCATTTATGGCAGTTTTGCTTTGGTTTTAGTGAGCAGCTGCAGGAAGGAAATGTCTATGACTATGGGCTATAAGTATTTATGCTTTTGCTTAGTTTTTTTTTTTACTGTTTTGAACTAAAGTTGGCATAACTTAAGCTCAATTTAGCTTCCTCATTAATTATTAACATTTAGTTGAGACTAATTGTGTTGAACATGAGCATGAGCTTTATTTTAGTGCCTTTAATTGGTTTTGAGTTTCATGCCAAGAATGGAATTTAAGAAAAGGGAAATATGATGGTGCAAATATTTATGATTTTTAATGGTTTGAAGGAATTTAAATGAGTGAAAAAAAATGAATTGAGGTGGCAGGTGATTGAGTTTGGATTATAGCGAAGGCAGAACACAACTCGAGTATGGAATAAGTGCGCATGATATAAAATGAGATAGTTCAAAGGGGAATATGAAGCTGGTTGATTCGTTTCATGCTGATGAACTTCATATCTTGTAGAAACTATCTATCTGTGAGTTTAGTAATAATAAAACTTCTTCTGCTTCTTGATTGGCGAATTGTCTAACCGATTTTGGCCGAGTTCAATAAAGCGCGCTACTCGTGCTGCCTGGCACCAATTGGTGACACCAAGGGAGGACGAGTCACTCTTCATCTGATTTTCGCAACGCAGTGGAGGTCTTCCATTTCTGCAGCCTTTAGCGGGTTTCGATAGAAATACTTTTTGGGCCGGAACAGCTTCATCCATTCTCACGACATGACCTGCCCAACGCAGACGTCTGCGTAAAGCTCGTATAGCTTATCATTAAATCTTTTTCAATACTCGCAAAGGTCTACGAGTAAAAATCACATTTATTATTTATTTTATTAAATCTTCCAAAGAACTTTTCTCTCGAATACTCCAAGTGTCATTTAATCTGATTTTGACATTGTCCATGCTTCTGCGCCGTCCATGAGAACTGGAACCATGAGCGCCTTTGACAAGGCCAATCATGTCAATGTCAGTGGCGTGAATATGAATTTAAAGAGCTTTTCTGCCGATTCGAGAGCGATCATGATTTTTTTTACCTTTGTAAATTAAATATCGTTCAGAGATTGTATCGCCAATTAAGGAGCATCAAACAATCATACTTTAAAATATTATTTTAATTAATTAATTTTTTTTATTTTATCTGGATTATAATTGTGCAACTTTCGATTAATTGGATCCATATTTTTGAAAAAAAAACTTCGACAAATCTCTTTTCGTTAAACATTGGGCTACGTTAACAATTCGATCAGAAGTCAAATATCTTTCAAGTCCTCGATAGGTTATGTTAGCTAATAGTGACTGCCACCGTTCGTCCAATACGGAGGCACACATAGGCTTGTCGATTAGACGCCTATAAAACTGAACAACCTGGTTCGTTTCATATATCGTAATATGTCAGATACCTTTACGGATTCGAGCTCCTCCAAACATCTAACGTAGGGTTTGTGAAGGCAAACATACCTGGAATTAGACAGCGCAGGACATGAGAACACTGTTCTACGCTTTCTACCTCCCACTCATCCCTACAGCTGCAACAGCACTCGTTTGTTAGGAGGCCCATGCGATTTCGATGGATGACCATGAGGCAGTGGCCCGTTATTATACCAATCAGGGGGCCAATAAGCAGAGGGTCGATAACGAATAAGAAAAATAATATAGGTACTTAATTATTTTCGATCCCTTAAGAGCGCTTTCACATTACTCGGTGCGGTATCGGATCGACATTTTTGGTTTTTACCGAAAGTATACCGAAACCTTACCGACCGCATGTATTTCAATTGGCACTTTCACATTAGTGTTGCATACATGAAATCGGAGCGGATTCATTTCGGTATACCGCAACGCGGTAAGACCGGTCAGTAAAATTTGAGGAATTACTGCAGACATTTTTGCGGCGTAATAAAAGAAGAAGAACAAAGTAAGTAAAAAACTCGTTTCGGCTATAAATGTAGCAAGTTATAATGTCTTCGTCTTCGCTAGAAGACATTGGGCCATATTAATAAAATCCAAGCAAATGCTTTTACTCAAAATTTCAGAAATTTGACATTAATTCGTATGAACAAAATTTCAAAATATCTGAGATCTTAAGCAAGAGCAAATGCTTGGCTTTTATTAATATGACCCATTATTGTTATTATTGAGTGATTTGTTGAAGTTAAAAATTTTGTTTTGCAAATTTCGATGTTTGTTTTCCTATTTTCTGCCGATTACGCACCGAAAGTATTCCCACAAGTGTGAAAAACACAGCAACGCGGAATCGTTTCGGTAAGCTGAAAATACCGAGCAAAAAATGTCGATCCGATGTCGTACCGAGTAATGTGAAAAGGCCCTAAGAGTCTATTTGCTATTAAAAGTGAACGTTGGAAACCAAAGTTTGTTTATATAACGTCGTTCGCAGTTCGATATTTATCATATTCATATATATATCGAAGGTCATTTTTGAATGTTCACTGGTCTTTTTTTATTAGTTTGTAATGCCAACCAGTCTCTGTTTTTATTACCAAAAAAATCAAGGAAATCTATAAAATAGCATATACTCGTATTAACACTCTCAGCTTTTGAGTGGGTAGTGCTATTTTTCATTCAGCATTTATTAATTTATGCCTTAATTAGTTGACATAATATTGACTTAATATAATGTGGCTTACAATATTTTATCGCTTTAATTGCGCTTGTAATGACAACCCAAAAAAAAACTTTAATTACAAAAAAAAAAAAAAACAAATAAATAATTGCACATTTCATTTTACAGCAGCAGTAACAGCAGCCACAAAAAACGGTAGCGTTAAGCGTCCATAATTGCAAAAATATGTTTGCTAACATAAAATGCAACAGCTATAAAAAAATTAGCTAATTAATTTATTTATACCTATAATTATTACAGATTGCAGATGAAAAAATATGGAAAAAATAATAATTTATGCTAGTGTTGAGTAAATAATTGCAATAAAATATTTGTTTATTTTTTAATTAGCTGTTAGAGCAAACAATTGGCGGCATACCTAATTAAAGCAAAAAAAGATTAAATATGAAAATATTTATTTAATTTAACGAGCACAGGCCCAAGTTATATTTTATTTTTTATTTTTTAGAAACTAGAAAAAAACTTTTTAAGCATGGATGTAACTACAGCTGTTTCACCTTAGATCCCTCTAAGACTCATCAGGTTACTTTTGCTTCTGCCAAGACTCGAACTTGCGCACCTTGCAGTACAATAACTACAGTTCTAACCGCTGAGCTATTGCCTGCCTTCGACATCTGATAGAAAATTTGTTGCTAGTTTCTTTCCCACTATAATTCGTTTCTAACTTATGCACATACATATGTACATATTTACATATTATTGCATGATTAAACATAAGTAGCGAATAAAGTGTAGGGATGTTCAAATGAACTTAATTTTTTATTTTAATTTATTTAATTTAACGAGCACAGGCCCAGGTTATATTTTATTTTTTATTTTTTAGAAACTAGAAAAAAACAAGTAAGGAAGCCTAAGTTCGAGTGGAATCGAACATTAGATACTCAGCTGTATGCTTATTGTTTGTTTGCGTTTGATAGAATCACGGTGTATTTTATATAAAGCGAGTGCTGCATAAAGTGGGCGTAACCACGCCTATTTTCAACATTTTTATCAGTCATCCAACTAAGCATATGAATATTATTCTTTGCTCAAAATTTCATTCCTTTATGACTTCCAGTTACAAAGATGTCACGTTACAAATTTCCAAAGCGTATATCCCTTTGTCTAAAAAGAGGCGGAGCCACGCCCATTTTCCAAAATTTTTATATTTTTTGTTTCCGGTCTATTGTGGAACTCATGCCACAAAATTTCTATGAATTATCTCTATATTTGAGAAAGATATCGCTTAAAATGTTTTTATTAGGCCACTTTATGGTTCCCATGTATAAAAGTGGGCGTGGTCGTCAACCGATTTAGGAAATTTTTCGTCCAAACATTTGCCTAAGTAAGTATATCACGCGTACCAAATTTCATCGATATATCTTCAATGGTTTCTGAGTTATGGCTTATAAAACCCTCAATGTTTGACCCTTAATAAGTGGGCGTGGCACCGCCCATTTTCCAAAATTTTTGTGATTTTTGTTTTATGTCCGTAGCTGAACTCGTGCCATAAAATTTCAATGATATATCTTTATATTTGACAGAGATATCGCTTAAAATGTTTTTATTAGGCCCCTTTATAGTTCCCATATATAAAAGTGGGCGTGGCCGTTAACCGATTTTAACTATTTTCCTTCCAAACGTTTGCCTAAGTAAGTAAATCACGCGTACCAAATTTCACCGATATATCTTCAATGGTTTCTGAGTTATGACATATAAAACTTTCAAGGTTTGACCCTTAATAAGTGGGCGTGGCACCGCCCATTTTCCAAAATTTCATCAAATTTCTTCCTAGGGTCCTGAGCTCAACACGTGGGTAAAATTTCATCGCTCTAGCTATATTAGTGGCTGAGATACCAAATTTCCGATTTTTTCTATATAGGAAAAGTGGGCGTGGTCATGGTCCGATTTCGCCCATTTTCAATACCAACCGTCCCAGTCTCGATACCAACTAGCATTTCAAATTTCATCAAAATATCTCAATTTTTGCGCGAGTTAGAGTGTTTACAGACGGACGGACAGACGGACGGACGGACGGACGGACATGGCTCGATCGATTTCTCTTTTCACCCTGATCATTTTGATATATATAAGTCTATATCTATCTCGATTATTTCATTCTGTTACAATCCACCGTTATGTGATTAAAACTATAATACTCTGTGTACTAGTACAGCTGAGTATAAAAAAAAAAATGACAATATTTTGTTTATTTATTTTATATACATATGTACGTACATACATATATATGTACTCCTACACTTATGTACATATTTTTTATTTATTAATACTTATTTCATTTTACTTATTTCATTGTAAATTTGTAATTAGCCGCTGTTTTTGTTAAACGCTTAAACACGGCCTATATTTCAACAACACTGTTTTGCAATTGATTGCAATACTGCAGAAAAAAAATAAAAACAAGTGTGGCTTTTCCAATTAAGACATTAATTGTTTTTTGGCTTAAAGCAAAGCAAATTTTGTCATAATTGTTACAATTTAAGCGGCAGCTGTGTTATTACATATTTTTTCATGCAAAACGCCCAGTTGCGCTGTGACGGCAAAGACAAGTGTTTAAAAATTATCCAAATAAAAGAAAAAAGTTCAAAAAATGTGTGAAAAAAGTATTTAAAAATAAAAATTTATCTATTTTATCATGATTTTTATCAGCTTTTATATGTACATTTGTCGTCGCAATCGTTCGATCGATATGGTTAGCGTTGCCAAACGTAGGCTAATAACAAAGCAGTGTTTGTAGCGATGGCAACAATAACCGGAAAAACGATTATAATCGGTTAATCTCTTTCGGTTAACGGTTAAAATATCTCTGTTTTTTCCTTTTGATTATTTTTTCGATTAACTTTTTTCCTCTCAAGTCGAAAATAATCGAAAGGAAATAATCGAAGTTGAGAATTTCCGCCTTTTCATCCAAGTCCAAATTCGGTTACCTACGGTTTTGTGAGTATATCAAAAAAACCGCAATAAATGTTCCCTCCAGCCAGCGTTGCCGAATAGACGATTTTATCTTCATTTTGACGATTTTTCTAAGCAATGACGATTTGACGATTTTTCCTAATAAATGACGATTTTTTTCGTTTATTATATATATTTTTTTAAGGAATAATTGTAATCGCAAAACGGTTATAATCCCCACAATTATTCGCGATTAATAATCGAACGCTTTCGATTAACCTAAAAAGCGGTTAATCGGTTATTTCATTTTTTTGCCATCCCTACTTGTGTGTTGACAACGGTTTGAATAGCACTGTATTAAGTTTTTTTTTTGTTTTGCATGGCTTGTTTTTGACAGTTGCTTGTTTTTGACAGTTGCTTGTTTTTGACAGTTGCTTGTTTTTGACAATTGTTGTAGCACGCTATAAATGTCACTTTTAATTACATGCGCTGCTTTTTACACGGTTATGCATTTATTAACTTACTTATTTTAAAGCGTTAGGGTTTTCTTTACTTCTTTAATTACTTTTTTTTTGTTGTTCTGTATATCAGTTTATTGATTTTTATACTTTATTTACAATTCACATGCCATTAACAGCGGCTGTCGACTGTTGATCTGTCAAATGTCAACCGCGCATTTGACGTTGTAAATCATAGCAGTATGTTGACATTTTTAGTTTGATATTAAAGCTCAGTTGCTGCACCGTCTTGTAATGTCTTGGTGTGTTTTGCAATCGAAAATGTACACAATTTGGTTGAGTGGGAAAATTGACAACTTATTGACCTTTTTTTAGCTTGTTAGTTAGCGTTTCAAATTAAATTATTTTATTTTTCTATTATTTTAATTTTTTCTTCTTTTATTTATCGTTTTCCTAAACAAAAATTCATAGTCTATGTATGCATGTCACTTTTAGTTCACATTTTAATTTTGGCACAAGCGCTAATAAGGCAATTCCACAGTCAGTCACCGCTTCAACAGTCATTCATTCATTAACTCAATTCACTTGTTGACAGTTTTCGATAGAATAAAATTTTGCTTGACAGTTATTACAACTGTCAAAGCCTTTTAACGGCATTTCATTTATTAACTCCTTATGTGGCCGCTGTGGTGCAGTGGGTAGAGTGCTCGCCTGCTATGCCAGAGGTCTCGGGTTCAAATCACGGTCCGAGCAAAACACCAAAACAATTTTTCTAATTAGTAAAAATCCAATTATTGGGTTTTTTAAGAGCAGCGGTCACCTCTCGGTAGTGGGCGGCATACCCTCCGAGAGTATTTCTGCCATGAAAAAGCTTCTCACAAAAAAATTCATTCGCCGTTCGGAGCCGGCATAAAACTGTAAGTTTGGCATTGCAACGCAAATTTGGCATCGCAACGAAAATTTGACATCGCAACGAATACTTGCCATTGTAAATGAATTTAACAATCACTTTGTATATAAATTTTACTCAGTTGAAGGCTTAAAAGCTTGTAATTTTTAATTGCGAAATATTGTTTCTTTTATGTCATAAGCGTTTTCACGCGCTGACGCTTTTGCAGCAATTTTTTAATGCCATTTTTTATATTGTTGTTTTCTTTTCATTTAATGACTTCTTAGCAACATTAATACACATTTAATCCCCAATTTTGACTCACTCTATACATATTTAAGTAAAAGCCACCAGCCAGCCAGCTAGCAAAGCTATTCATTCCGCTTGTCGTTCAACACCACCATTTCATTTGTACGTTCGACACCAATTTAATTTAATAAATAGTTGTTAAAACACTTGTATGTTTTGTAAAAAAACATAAACACATTTTTTTCTCTCAATACACTACTTTTCTAAGCTCCATACATTACATACATTTTTTTTATTGCTACTACTAAAAACGACAATTTTTTTATTTCATATTTGTTTAAAGCCTCTAATTAAATTTTAGCGCGCGGCATTAATGCCATAACAACACATGTTCCAATAACTGACTACACAAGCATACATACAAATGCGCTTAGTTGTATCTACATGTATTCAACGTTCTTTTGCAGTCTTATTTATAGATTTATTACTACTTCATAAAAACGTAAAAAAAAATAATTAAAATTTTAATATTTATTCAAGCTGATAAGCAATCGAAATGTAAGGCGTTGGAGAATGTCATAGCCAATTAATTGGTTTACTTGTTTAACATTTGAGACACCGAATTGACAGCGTGCGCCGTTAGTGAGCCGAGCGAATAAGTGTGTTTGTGGCACTGTTGCGGTGGACAGTGGTTTATATTCACGAAATTTCGCTTAAATTCCCAAAGTCGAATAATATTAAGGTAATGCCAACAGGGAGCTAGAGAACTTACTTCTCAAGCAGTGAAGGAGGCAGCTTCGGGCGCTTGTGGGGTTACAGACCACAGTCCATGGGGACAGCACATAACTACCATAGGCATCATCGAGAGCTCAATATGATTATCTTGTCTGAAGGAGGACGACGACGGCACAGAGCGCTTTCTCTGCATCCCTGTACGGCTTTCGATAGACTAAGATTGCGCATTTTCGGTTGAGATGTACTGAGAATGTCCGATGCACATTATTAACCGCTCGACAAACTTCTCATCCTTTCTAAAGGCCTTAAGTTCAAAGGGCAAATATGCCTGAGTGCTTGGGAACGACATATCGCTAGCTTAGAGTGCAAATTGTGTAAGTCCTTTTTTTCAGACTTTGTAGGAGAGACAAAAAACAAAAAATAAAAAAATTTCGAAAAGAAAAAAAAATCTGTTCATGTAAATTTTTGGACTTACACAATTTTCTTCGTTTTTTAGACTTACACAATTTGCGTATCACTGAATAACAACGAGTAGTAATATAACAAATATCACAGACTTGTTTAGCGTGGTGTGTATTCGATTTTTCTAACGTTCTACATAAAAATACACTTTTTCATAAAAGTGGACTTACACAGTTTGCACTCCAAGCTAGCGATAGGTATGTAGATTTCCTGGCCTACCACAATTCCATTCCATTATAATTCTATAACGCTTCTCTAATCGATTTCGTTTAAAAAATGATTAGAGAAAGTGCCAAGTCTTTCTGTTTATGAAATACATAAAAGCCATTTCTCATAAGAATTCCATTCGCGAACTACACCATTCCCATTTTCACTTTCTAAAATCCAGTTGACGTTTTCTAAAATCCATTTGAAAATAATGTAGATACAAGTATTAGATTTCGATTGGAGAATTGTAATTTTCGCGAATGCTATGATTCTCGCCTGATTCTCGAGCCATCCTCTAACGCAGTGATAGGCGTTTCATAGATCAATTGATCGCGCTCAAATCACACAGACACGTTATGCTCTTTCTTTTGTAAACGATTTAGTCTAGCCATGGGTAATGGCGCAATTTTTTTGGCGCTGATACAATAACTCCAGCGCCACTCGTGGCGCCAACTCACGGTACTGGCGCAATAACACCTTTAGCGCAATTGTCATGGAATAATCGATTAATACCATTTTTTCGCTTGTTACTGTTCACCATCCGCGTTTTATTTCTTTTGGCGCAATTCTGCTTACATTTACGAGGGCACAATTAATTTAAATTTTCATAATCATTTGGAAACATATTCCGTATATTTGTGAAAATATGCTGGAAATTAGTCACTTAGATCACTATCAAGCATACATAATTGTGACGGTGTCATACTTATACATATACTGCGGTGCTGTTATTGGCGTTGTGGTTGCGCCATTTTACACTAGCTCTAAGTATATTGGTGCTGGTGTTAGCGCACGAAATTGAGTCGGTTTTATATTACAAAATTGAGTTGGCGCAATATTGAGTTGGCGCTATATTGGGTTGGCGCTATATTGAGTTGGCGCTATATTGAGTTGGCGCATTTCCCAAATCGGAGTTAGCGCAATAACGCCAGGGTTGGTGTTAGCGCAATTGCGCCGCGCAGCGCAGTGTTACCCATGCCTAATTTAGTCGTCGCTCAGCAAGTGGCGTAGAAACATCGTGGGTGAATGTCGCTTGTTTGCGCATATTTATATATGTAAAAGCATAATTACTTATACATATGTACGCATGCTTGTCGTTTATATAACCGACCGCATTCATTGAGGGCCAGCAAGCGACTAAACGAACCAATTGATTTGCGCTATTACGACGCTCTCACTAATACAGTTGCATTTCAATTTTGCCTATCACTGCTCTAACGTTAGATATTTGAGAAAATAGCTAGTACTCTCTCTAGTTATTCTCTTATCGATATCTAACCGAATCTAAGTGCGATTTTTTTTTTGAGTCAACATCTTGCAGCATACTTCCCACTGTGCGTCACATTCGCCAAAAAATTATCTTGTCTTGTTTTGAGTTTTAGTTGGGTCATGTTACCGATAAGAAATTCATCATAAAGTTTCAATAAATTTTAGTGCAAATTTAGAAGCAGATATGCAGAAATACATAGTTCAATACAGAGACATATATAAGAACAGAACAGATATGATCATATATAATTAGATGTGTAAGTGAGAGAATATCGTTGCTTGAATAATGAAACAACTTAAATATATAAGTCCGCTATACATTAAACGTTGTTTCAATATACAAGCGACGATATGTAATGTAACATGTTTTTTTTTTGCTCATAAACTTTGTTGGCATAAAAGTTCTCGATATCCAATTAACTGTTCATAAAATGTGCTCTAAACAAATTGCGCAATTAAAAATTGTATGCATTGATTGACATATCACATTATTAGAATCTTAGTTCATAATTTAGATGGCAGTTAATTGAACTTGTTTTATTTCTTTTTTTTTAATAAAATCATAGACTTTTAGATAGTTTATATTTTTGACAAAGTTTTAAATTATGCTACGTAAGAAAAAAATATGTAATGGTCCTACTCGATTCACATCACATTAGCAAATAGCTTTTCGACGCACAAGCAGACTTCAAGAAAATTGTATCAGCAAGAGATTCTGGCACAGCGCCATGTTCTATGAGACTGTTGCTGTTCCAATAGCAAAGCGCTTTAATATCAAGTATGTCAATGCCTAATATCGCAGTTTTGCATTCAAACTTAAATTTTCTTTTAAATTTAGGCAATGAAATACCATTTTAAAGCACACTTTTTCAATATACATATATACTTACATATATAAGGCACATTGGGCCGTATTAATAAAAACCAAGCAAATGCTTTTACTCAAGATTTTAAAAATTTGACAATAATTTGTAGGAACCAAATTTCAAAATTTGAGTAAAAGGTCTGAAAGCAAAAGCAAATAGCTTAAACAGAATCAGCGTCGGACGAATTTTCGTCGGACGCGGCGTTCTGTCAAACGATTAAAATACACGGCAGTATATAAGAATGAACAGAACGAAAACGCTGGCGAAAATCGCCCTGCGAAAATTCGTCAGAATAGACTTATTTCTAATTTGGACGCTATCGCCTGTCAAATAAATTGTTTGGAACATGATAAAAACATGTAATAAAACAAAAATATACGTTTTTTGATGTGGAAAAAATTGAAAATATGGACAGAAGAGAAGAGTCAATGGAAAAAGTAAGGAAACATTGTAATTATAAAAATATTCATATGGCAATTTCGCCTTTATTCTGTTTTACTGGGCGATATTCGCAAACAAATGTCATCGCCGCACCTAGTGAAAACACGCCCGGCGATTGGTTCTGTTTAAGCTAAAATGCTTGGCTTTTATTAATATGATCCATTCTCTCCGAATACACATGCATCGAATAAATTCCTCACTAAATTACGCATTTCATCCGAAACCACATCAGAAGAAAAATAATAATAAAAGCCAAATTATTTAAAAGAAGGAACGGAAAATGAAAACTGAAATTATGCATAAATTAAATTTTAACTTTTAAACATAAAAAAAAAAACATAAGACCAAATAGAAATTACGCTGCATAAACAAAATGTATAACTAAAGCAAGTAAATTAAAGGAACATGACAAGAATTTTAGCAAGGAAAACAAGTAAAAGCGCGGCTGTCTTCGGCCGTACCGAAGACTTCATACCTTTCATGAGTGGGGAAATGAAAAGTTATACAGCAAAATGTCCATATCTGAACAATCGGTTGTATGGGAGCTATATGTTATAATGGTCCGATCTTGACAATTTTCGGTAACCCCGTTTGTGCCCATATGGGTACAAATACTTAAAAATTTCACGCCGTTAGCTGTTAAAATGGAGGAGTTATACACCAAAATGTCCATATCTGAACAATCGGTTGTAGGGGAGCTATAGGTTATAGTGGTCCGATCTTAACAATTTTCGGTAATCCCGTTTGGGCCCATATGGGTACAAATACCTCAAAATTTCACGCCGTTAGCTGTTAAAATGGAGGAGTTATACACAAACTACATCCAAAAATTTCATGTATATCTGAATAATCGGTTGTTTTCTATATCTTATAGTGGTCCGATTCGGCCGGTTCCGACAAATGATCAGCTGCATATAACAACATACCTGTATTCCGAATTTCATTCAGATATCTCAAAAGCTGAGGGACTAGTTTGCGTTCACACAGACGGACGGACGGACAGACAGACAGACGGACAGACGGACATGGCTTAATCGACTCAGCTCGTGATTCTGATCATATCGGTATATATTTTGGTGGGTCCCCCACGCTTCCTTCTGGTACTTTCGACAAAAATTTTTTGGCACTAAGTTATAATACCATTTCATTCTCATGAAAGGTATAAAAATGAAAATGATAATGGTCTGCGCTGAATGAAAAAAAAATTAATGAACAAAGAAAAGGAAAAAAATTACGAACAAAAATTTGTATCGAAAAAAGTTCAATAAATTGTACGGTTTGGTGGAGGAAGTACATAATTTATTTGATTTGAGCTTAGGTATATTTTGTTTGATTACAATTGAGTGAAGCGTAGGTGGGTGGGTTTGAGTGTTTTGTTATGGTAGATACATATGTACATACATATACATAATGAACTTTATTTTTTTGGTGAAGTTTTGGCGTCCTGAATAAACTTTTGTGAACCTAAAAACATAACAACCATAACCACTAACGTTGTAGAATTTGTGTGTAAACTTATGGAATGCTCTAACTAATTACACTAATCGATAGCGAGTTTAGAAAACTACCTAGAATTCGAATAACAAATGAACAGAAGAAGAGATCCAAATGTCAATGTCTATGATATATTTGCAAATTCTCATTAAAATCTCCATTAAATTTCTAGTGTGAAATAATAATTTTCGGGATTGAAGAATTATATTTCTCCTTGTTTGAGAACACTTCGATACTCCACTCTTTTTTGCGTCTCCTTCTCTATCGTTAGATTCTTGAGAAAAGGTCTAGTTCTCCGTATCATTCTGTAAACAGTAATTAAACATTCTGTAAACAGTAATTACACATCTCCCCTTGTGTGTGTGTGTGTGTGTATGTTTGTATAGCTACACTTATTTTAGCGATTTCGCGCAATTTCGTGAGAAGTGAACAGAGAAAAGTGAAAAATAACATTCGAATAAGCAGAAAAAAGCTAATTCCCCAAATATTTTACCAAAAATCAGGTTTATAAATTATAAGCAAAGAAGTGAAGTGGAAATTGTCAAAGTGTTAATTGTATCAAGCATCTGAAATTTCGCTTTGCTTTAAGGTTTTTTCTATCAAAGTTGGAGCAGACAAAGCCAATTGTGCACGGGCTCTTAGTGTTTGTTGCGGAAAAAATCAAGCGAAAGAACTGAGTGAGCACTTTTCGTTTGAAATATGAGCACAAAAATCTCCAGAAACAAGTTCTATATGCTGCTCTAAAAGTACCGCACATGTTTTTGAGGCTTTGTGATTTGCTGAAGCTCCAAATTTTTGGAAAAGCACACATTTTTATTTAATTTTCTTAAATATTTTCTAATTAGCTAGCTTGTAAAGTTCAATTCTCCTAAGCATTTAGTTGGTAATTTTTTACGCTCGTTCTAGTATCTAGATATTTTCGGCTGCCGCCGCATATCAAAGCGAAACCGCAAAACGGCAAGCAAAAAAAGTTTTACGAGCAACCGTAAAATGAAGATTATGTGCCTCAGAATATTAAAAAGAGGTCTACATGAGCACATTATAAGGTATAGCGGGTGTCTGTATGTATTTTTTCATATGTCTGCATGTCTTTCAGAGCCACATGTCTGTTGTTAATTCGTTGCCGTTCACTCACTCAACTAATTGCTCTACACTAATTTAGTCTGAAATATTTTGTTAATTACTTTTGCTTTAAAAAGAAAAGCTGTAAAAATGTTTATGGTATTTTTAAAATGTACAAATATACATAAATATGTACATAAACTTTTATGCATGTAAATGGGTTTCTACACTCAGAGAAAAAGCAACCTAAATTTCAGTATAGCGGGCTTGAATCAAGCCGAAAACGTTATGAAAGTCTGTTAAGCTTGAAAATGCTAAAATCAAGAATATATTCTTAATTTTAGAACGGCATTTTTGAGAAGAAAAAGCTTATATTAAGAACTTTCCGGTTTGAAACAAGTTTGAATAAATTTATTTTAAGCATTGCTCATGATTGATTTGAGAAAGTGCGTTCTTATTTTCAGAATATTCAACTTTGTTTTAAGAATGCTTATACTTGCTTTCCACTTTTTCGAAATTCAAATTTCGAAATCATTTAACCCACCTAACAAAAATTGGAGAGAACATTTTTTTTATTTCTTTGCATTGTATTTTATTATTTTTTTAATGGATGAGTCATATATACATGTAAGGAGATGTAATCCTTCCCAGCAGGGTTTTCCATATTTTGGTAATAGCTTGAAATTGTATTCAATGAAATAACGCATTACAAATGGCCAAGAAACACTCCTTCGCTTACTTTGCTCATTACTTGTAATGCGACAGTTTTAAAATTATTATTTTTTCGCTTACTGGTAATGCAGAAAATAATCGAAAAGGTTTGGAGTACTGCCGTTATTTTTTTGCAAACGATTTGCTTTGATTTTAATTTTTCTACGAGTAAATAGCAGTTTTGCAAAGCAATTTACCCTCATTCTCGTTTATTTTGCCAGTTTTCATTATAAAACTGTCGTGGTTAGTCGCGTTATTCCATCGTTGAAATTTTTTTTAAATAAGCCAATAGCTGTGCAAATACATAGTGTAATAATTATTATTCAAATAGTGTTTTTTTTTTTTTAAATACATTTTGCAAAGAATGTTTTGATTCTTTATTCATTCTGTTTGCTATTTTTTTCGGCATAAATTGCTAACTCATAGTTTTAAAATTATTTTTTTCGCTTACCGGTATTGCATAAAATAAGCGAAAAGATTTGGAACACTGCCGATATATTTTGCAAAGCCTACATTGATTTAAATTTTTGTAACTAGCAATTTTGTAAAGATATTTACCCCCATTCTCGTTTATTTTGCCAGTTTTCATTATAATGCATTATAGATTACTATACTGGATTGTGTGATATATGCAATTACTTATACCAGTGAAAGAACTTATTACTTTTAAATAACAGCTTACTTTTCTCAATATTAGTAGCGACTTTATAATGCATTACTGTCTACCATATTGTAAGACAATACCGCCAATGACATGCCTATGTTAAAGTAATACAATCCGTATTCGAAAGTGTAAGCAATGAATCAAGATTTCTCGATGATTTTACCCATTACATGTAAGAGAAAGCCCTGCTGGGTTATTATCACTACATATACATATATAATTCAGTCTTTACATACATACTTATAAATAAGAAAGATCTACATACATATACATATCTTATACCGAACTCATTTTAGAAAAGTGTATACATTTTTCCGTAATCTTTTTAAAAAAAAATCCAGTCAATACTTCCACTACCAACACAGATTTTCACCACCCAATTTGAGTGGTAATATCCCTATACAAAACAATTTTGAACCGTTTCTTACCAACACCGATTGTCTGGAATCCAACAATTTTGGCCACGATTTAAAAAAGTCAACGGCTTCCAAATTATTCAAGTTTTGCTTTCGCGGTTCATACATACATGCCTACTTTACTTGTTTGGCCACTCCTCCACATTGTATGCAATTATTCATCTATATCAAATTATTAAAAGCCATATTAAAACATAAGCCAAATTCTCATCAGCGCGATAACTCTTACCTGTTCCTTTTTCCTAGCAAATGATTTCACGCGAAGCTCCATTCACAATCCCAGCGGGGGAATAGCTATTTTTTTTTTTGTTTTATTAATCTCTTTCACACAAAAATGAACAACTATTGAAAATTATATATTTTCTGGTAAACATTTGGCTCTGGTGCTCTTAAATTAGGAATTTCATTCTTAAACCAAGATTTTTTCAGTTTTTTATCTTGTTTCAAGAATGCTATTCTTGATTCAAAATTGGGGAAACTTAAATTTCATTTATTTTTTATAAATTTCTGTAATTCTTAATTCAAGTACGACACAGCTTGTTTCTAGCCCGCAACTTTTCTCTGAGTTCACTATTTCTACGATACACGGCTTTAGTAAAGCTAGAATATTAAAAGAGCCGGATTGTAGAACAATCACATTGCTACCATTTGGGTGCAATTTAGCAATTGAACACCATACATTTGGCTCTGCCAGTTATCGCTTTAATTAAAAATATATATATTTTTTTTAATGCATATATATATATATATACATATGTATTTTACTACACAAACGGCTATAAATGCGTGAAAAACATACCCTTCAACTCCTCCTCACTAAGTATCTATTAAGTTAATTCTAACAAATTTTTCCCGCATTTAATTATGTTTGTATGTAAAAATAAGTGAATATTTTAAAAATATAAATACACGCGCGCCATCTGTTGGAAAATAGCGGTGGTTGTAACCTAATCTCATTAGTAAATATGTTGCATATATTTAGGCAGCAGCTAGAAGTTACATACCCACATACATACAGGTGAAACTAATAAAAGCGTGTTAATAAAGTTTGAGCAACTTGTTTGAAAAACAAACAAACAAAAAACCAAATTAACTTAAAGATGATTAAAAGAACATCACAAAACCAATTTTAATTTGTTATGCTTATTAAACGATCATTTGAAGTTGGAAAGGGTTAGATACCAACTGAAGCTGCAAAGCCGGCCGAACATAAACAAAAGATAATTATTAACGGTTAAAAAAACAAAAATAAAAAAGTTATAATGTATTATGTATATAAAAAAAGACTAAATGAGAGAATGAAAAAGAGCAACAAAAAAGGCGAAAGAAAATTAAAAATAAGACAGAGAGGTGGTGCAAAGAAATTATGTGGTTTAAATTGTTCCAAGACAGTGTCGCTTGTTACGAGAGGTCATACGTATAGACTTTTAGTAAAAATACTGATTTTATTATAAAAAATTTAGTAAAAATACTACCTTGGTTATAAAATTGAAAATACAGCCTATAATTGACGGAAAACTTTAGTGAGAGAGAACGAGTGATTGTCTTAAAGTATTTCACTTTTAAAGCTAAGTTTTTTTTTTGTTTGAAATCCCTTCGAGTCTATTTCCAATTATGCTAGGAACATTTAAGATTGTCTATTGTTCTTGGTGCTATATTCATACAGGTTTTCGAAGTTTGTTAACGAATGCTCAATTTAGTTTTCTTTGAGCTGATTATTAAAACTGACTGCGACTTCTTAGATTATATATTAGGTATATGAACTGAAATCTGTCTATGCCTGTTTTGGAAGAATGTATAGAAAATGGTGTTTAGAATTTAATAGCTAAAATAGTTTAAACCGCCTAGATCACAAAACTTAAACAGGAAATAACTTAATCAGAACACACTTTCAATTACAAAACAAATTGTGGAACAAATTAAACCGGAAACACTAGATATAAGCACAACAAAGCAAACACAAACAATAAAGTATAAAAAAGTATCTAACCAGCAAAGGTCAAATGAGAAATCCAAAGTGTGCTCTAATTCCAAAAGCAACCACCAGCAAACATTTTCAAAGAGATCTCATCTAAATCCCTCACATACATTTTAAAGTCGCTTCATACTTTGCAGCAAAAAAAAAAATAAAAATCCTTTTCAAAGCATTAAATTTAATGCCTTAAGCTCAATCAATAAACTTTTTTGAATTGCATTATCCTCTGCTTTCCTTACTTACCTACTTGTACTCGCGTTGTCCTTGCGCTGGCACGCGTCTACACTTTCGCCTTCTAACACGCTTTGTGGCAAGTAAAATTCAGCTGTAAAAAGGGTTGTCGTCCTTACGCAAATTAATTTATTACGCTCGTTTGTTTTTTACTTTGATTTTCTCGTCCTTATTTGCTTTTCTTCAATTTTTTTTTGCTTCTTCTTTTGAAATGTAAATTTCCATCATTACTGTGCCATACAAATGTATGTAAATCAAAGCTGCTTTCAATAAATCTCTCGTACCTACCATACCGCGCAAAATCCTGTTTCAAGGACTATTGTCTACATATGTATGAGTGAGTGAGTGAGTGAGTTATGATTGCGACATATTGCAATTTGATTTGAAATCTCTTGCAATTTTTCATTTAAATGCGAAAAAAATTGGCACATGGCAAGTGGCAAGAAGGGTTGAGTAGATAGAGATTTGCTTATGAATAAATTTGTATGCGATTTGTGTTTTCTTAAGATAGAAATTGCGATGGAATTGGAAATGATCCAATATAAATACAAATTATTTGAAGAAATTTATAGGTTTTGCGCGTTATGAATTTTGAATATGCTGGATAATAAAATAATTCTTGGAATTCTGAGAAAGTAATTGGGATGTAGTCGCTAATGATGCCTACCAACAGATTTTTTGTAGCTGGATTGTTTTCAAAGGCAATGTTCTGCGAACCATTCAAGTGTTGCTCAAACAACTTCTGTTCCAGAAAAGGTATGTGTATCTGGATTCTCTCCTTAAATCAGTTAGATTTCCACATCGGAACCTTCAATTTCATTTCTTCGAAAGAAGGATAAAAGAATCAATTGCTGCACTAGATAAATCAATTAACTCAAGTATTTCTAGTAGAACTTTTATTCCAGGAAAGGCATATCGGGAGTCTCCCTTTCAATCACGTGAATTTCCACTATAGAACCTTCAATTTCATTACTCTGAAAGTTCTTATCGTAACCTTATAAGAGTAAAAGAGGCAACTTTTGTATGAGATCGCTCAAATCAATAAAGTGTTTGTCATACAAATTTTGTTCCAGGAAAGATATGTGGCTAGCGTAGAACTAAACTGGTCTATCTAACAAAATACAAAATTGGAGAAAACAGATGAAACGCGTTTTAATGCGGTGTGCGATTGTTGATGTATGTTAAGTGAATATTGTAAATTATTATGTTAGCTTAATAGTTAACTTAACATTCTGCATTAAAAAAAAAAATTATTATAGAAACGTTTTTTATATAATATTTATATGTAACAAGAAAACTTGTTACATAGACCACTTTAGAATTTTCAATTTTTAAGGAAGTTTGAACTACAAATTGAAAATTATATGAATAAAGTAAAAAATGTGTGAAAGGAAGTACTTTAATTACAAAAATAATATACACATGTTCGTAAATGATCACCTCTGCATGAAAAGTAACATTATCCTAGTTTTCTCCACGGCGGGCTGGTAGAAAATCTTCTGGATTGTTTTCTGTTTCATCTCTGCGGTTTACATGTGGAGAGACAGGTAAAAGGGGTGATGAATCGGTGGTACAAATTTCAACATTTTTTTTATGTCCTGCATTTTTTTGAATTTCAAAACGCGTATGTCGCTGCCCTGATCTGGTGTAAAATTCTGCAAGAACTCTATGAAATCATGTAGGTTCACGCTAGATTTCTTTATATCGACGGATTTATATGTTTCACAATAATCATCATTAAACTGCATCACAGATTCACCCTTGACAAATTTTGCCTTTCGCATTTGGGAAATTTTTCCACCGTCGTCTACTATGCTCTGGTAGTCCCTGAACATTGGCCGTCGTTCGTCAAATGACATAAATTTCCCCACCATATTATTAACATCAAAAGGAGCATGCTTTCTACAATTTTTAACCAATTCCATCCACTCATCTGGTGTAAGATCATACTGGTCTATGGTAGTCTATGCTAGTTGGACCACTTTAGAATTTCTTGAAATGACAAAAGGACGTGAATTCTAAAGTGATATTTTTAGCGTTTGGACACTTTGGTGAAGAAATAAGACCTACATCAATTTTGCACGGATAAATTTATGATTTTCAAGTTCAAAAATGTGCATAACTCGATTTCTGAAAAAATGTTAGATAGACCAGTTTAGTCCTACGCTAGCCAGTTTAGTCCTAACTATGTCTGTATCATAGAGATGCCCGCTTTAGTTTCTCAATTTCATTTCTCCGAAAATTTCTTATTACAATTCTTTAGTAATAAGATTCTTCTGTAAAGATATGCAACCAGCTTAGAATCAATTGCTTTAGCAGATCAAAATAAGCTGGAAACGCCAAAGACTCTCGTTAAATATTTCTCAAAAAAGAATCTTATTTCTATATGTTCGCAGAGGCGTATCTCTAGTAAATCTAAGAACTAAAGTAAACTCTGCAGAAGATCTAGACTATGGTCATATACCAAATATTCTCAAAATCTTAATAATCAACTGACAATTCCAATCTCTATAATACCATTGTACCAGCAGAGATTATTTGTAGAACAACAGTCCAAAGACCGATTTATTGCCAAAATTACCTAAAGGTTAAAATTTTTAGCGCAAGGCTAGAGGTGATTTAATAGCAATATCAATTTTATTCCCTTGTGTGTTCTGCTTGGCTGGCAGAAACAAAATTGAATTATAAGTAAGAAAAAACAACCTTTAAAAATATCAGCCCGGAAGCGATTATACATAGAATATTGAAAGGATTATTGAAACGTGTGTGCGCCAAAGCATAGCAAATAAAAAAAAACTAACAAAAAAAATGTAAAAAAATCTTTTATAGACAAAACTGTATTAGACAAATGAAGTGGGTTTATAGAGAAAGCAGAAAAAATATATACAAGTAAGTGCATGGAGAATATAAAACACGCTGTCTAAGTGTGAGTTAAGCTTAACTGTTTTGGAAGAGAAAGCATTTTTAAAGGGATAGAAAGGCTTGCGTATAGAAAAAGATGTTCAGAAAATGAAGTAGTGAGCAAAAGAAAGTGGGGAGGAAGGCATAAAATTGTATAGCCATGGAACAATTTTAGACACAAGCAAAGAAACATAACGCCTCGAAGTTACAAGCAACTTGAGCTATTGAACTCTGTCGGCGCTCGACGCCACGTCACATACAATTTGCTATGCAAAGTTATTTTATATTTTCGAAGGAAGTAAAGCTTCACTTTATATTTATTGCATTCAGGCACGTAGCCAGGGGGGGGCTCGGGGGGCTCAAGCCCCCCCCCCGAAATTCGAAGGAAGTATTTTTTTTTGTAATTTCCTCAACTCGCGTCTCACAAATTCGAATGTCAAGCATGGCGAAAGCGGGTTTGGATTTTCTTTAAAAAATTTAGCTCTTTCAAGCCCTTTTTTCGTGAACCTAGCCCCAACCAAAGTGCGCAAGTTCGAGTCTTGGCAGAAGCAAAAGTAACCTGATGAGTCTTAGAGGGATCTAAGGCGAAACAGCTGTAGTTACATCCATGCTTAAAAAGTTTTTTTCTAGTTTATAAAAAATAAAAAATTAAATATAACATGGGCCTGTGCTCGTTAAATTAAATATATCAAAATTTTTTCTGCCAACTCTAAATTTCTAGATAACAAGTAAGGAAGCCTAAGTTCGAGTTCTCGCTATGATCTCCATTCACTGGGATATTGCTGTTGATCCTGACCATGTCATAGACATTTTATCAAAAAACAAATCCAGAAGGCTACTTCTTTGATGAAAAGGTTATTGTAAAAGAAAGTTTTATATGAAATTTTGTACCACATTCCATATGTATATGTATGTATGTATGTACATAATAAAAGTCAATTAAAATAGCTTTTCAGTAATCTTGTACATATGTACAAATTTTTTCCATATTAATTTTCAAAATAATCAACCAATATGTATATGTATGTGGGGGGGGGGGGGGGGGGGAGTGCAATTTGTCCATAATTTCTGTAAGCCCCCCCCCCCCGAAACGAATTCCTGGCTACGGGCCTGATTGCATTACTCCTCTTTGTTGTGTAGCCATTATTGGGATTTTCCGCTTTTGAGAAGAAAAAGAAAAGAAGACAAACGCTTGACTTGCGAGCGACAGTTGGCGGTCGGTCGGCCGTACTTTTTTTGAGCTGCCAAGTGTGAGAAATGAAGTCAAAGAAGCTTGTATAGCAATAAATATGCGCAAAGAAAAAAAAAAACTTTAATACAAAGAACACTTATTCTACATTTATTGATTTCCACTTGTAAATGGAAATTTTTATGTGCAAATTTCCGGGTTGAAAAATCGCCACTTTGAAGTGGAGCGCACGCGGCGCAGCCAAAGACAAGAGACAAGCCGAACAAATTGCGAGGCGGGTCAGTCGAGCGCACAAAGGGAGATTGCGAAAACTAAAAAAAAAACAACAACAACAATGCTTGAAAATAAGAAATGCAACAACACGCAAGAGGAAAAAAAAACAATAACAATAACACTCAATTTTCAAGATGCTGTTGCTGAAACTTGAAACTCACTCACAGAGCAAAGTTATTAGAACGGGGAAAGGAAATGAGCGTCGAGGAGGAGGTGGGTGGGTTATAAAATTAATGTGAAGTCAAATAAAAATAAATTAAATGAAAGCAGTTGGAGGGAAGAAGAAACAATCAGTAATTTTGAAAAGGGAAGTGATTTTCGTGATTGTATTCTTTTTTGGAATGAAGTGCAACATAGGCGGTTGATTTGCAAGTGTTTTGAGATTGCAGTGGGGTTTTTAAGAACTTTTTTTTAACATACAGGGTGATTAATATGCCCAAAAATCATTCAATGAATTGTGTAGTTTGAGATTTCTCTTTTCATCTCAACGAAAAAACGACTAAGCTTTCGCCTATTGTGGTTAGCAATGATTGGTTTTAGGATAATATTTAGAGTCACTTGTAAACGGGGTTAGCACAATGGGTTGAGGCTGTTTGCTAGAAGGAATAGTACCTCAAAAGGTCTGGAGCTAAAACACGTATTTCATTTAACTTAGATTTCTCTCATACAAAATTGATGATGTTCTTGCTTAGAAAAGATAATTTCTTCCCTTCTTTTATTTTTGGGTGAATTTTTCAGATCCAAGCGAGTCATAGTATCAAGGATGATAAAGCCTATGGCACTGACTAAACTTTTGGAAATTTTTTTTAGGTATTTTTCTCAGTAGCCCAAGAAATTATATTCTAATAAGGCGTAAGTTTCAAGTTCCGAGGAAATTCCATTGATTGCGAAAATTACTTTTTTCTGAAACGTGGTTGTAATTTGCTGCTAAATGTTTCTTAATATGCACCCTGTACCAAAATAAATAAAAATGTTCCTCAAATGTCTGCGTGGCAATAACTTTATTGAAAAAAAAAACAAACATAAATAAATTTCGTGAAAAATGTCTCAGCAACACCCCCTAAGCTTTCATCATCAAGGGTGAACCGTAGCCATTACCACTTTGGGCGCAAATAAATAATTTCCACAAATTTATTTTACAAATTTGTTTCGTATTTGTAATTCCACGCATTTCCTGTGTCGTTTTGTTGCCACCCTTCACACAACTATTTGCACAAGCAATGCTGATGACTCACTCATTCACTCGCACATTTTCTTTTTCTAATACAAAACTTATCGCATTTTTGGTTACGGCTGTCAAATTTGTGTGGGATGTGATGAGCAGGAAGGAGTGGGGCATAATCATCTAAATGCCCAGCCACATCATCAGCTTCATCGGCATTTCTATTATTATTATCATCATCATTCGTGCAGTTTAATTTCTGAAATGCTTGCTTATGAAAAGTTTTATCAGTGCTTGTGGATTATTTTTCCTACTTCTTCTTCTGCTGCTTTCCCCCAATGCCTTTTCCACCCGCTATTCACTACTCCAACGCATTAATTCACTTTCAAATTTGTTGATTCGCTTTAGTTTTGCTTGTTCCTGCTGCTGGCGGTTTTTTTTTGTTAACTTGTCTTTCTAATTTTTTCACACCCCTTTAAGTATGCCACACATTTTCTCTTGTGCCAACTTTTCCTCCAGCATTACCTCCAGTATTTCCTCCAACATTTCTCCCTTCGCATAAATTCACTTTCATTTTGTGCGTAGTTCACTGTCAAATTTGTAGATCCCCTTTAGTTTGGCCCTTTCTTGCCGCTGGCAGTTTTTTTGATAACTTGTTTTCCTTATAAATTTCTTTGTCACAGCCCTAAAGTATGCTACTTGGCCGCTGTGGTGCAGTGGGTAGAGTGCTCGCCTGCTATACCAGAGGTCTCGGGTTCAAACCACGGTCCGAGCCAAACACCAAAACAATTTTTCTAATTAGTAAAAATCCAATTATTGGGTTTTTTAAGAGCAGCGGTCACCTCTCGGCAGTGGGCGGCATACCCTCCGAGTGTATTTCTGCCATGAAAAAGCTTCTCACAAAAAATGCATTCGCCGTTCGGAGCCGGCATAAAACTGTAGGTCCACCCAATTAGTAGGAAAAACAAAAAGGAGCACACCTCGAATTGGGAGAGAAGCTCGGCCATAAAACTCGCCAGAGTTATAATAGCGCCATTGTATTATTATTATTATTATTATTACTAAAGTATGCTACAGATTTTCTTCATGCCAAATTTTCCCTGAAGATGTTTTTGTATATTTTTGGCATTTTTTCCGTTGGTTTTTTTATTTCTTCTTCGACTTTTCTTTATTTCATTCTCCGCCTTTTCTTTATTTCATTCTCTGCCTTTTCTTTGTTTATTTGGTTTGCTCTCCGTCTGTCTCCATAATTTGCTTTCTCATCCCCTGCTTTGGCCGTAGTAGTTCCATTATGTCTGGGCACATGGCATTATTGCGTTTCAATTTTATTATTTTTCTTTCTTCTGACATTCTCTACGCGTTTGATGAGGGTTTTTATACCTTTCATGAGAATGAAATGGTATTATAACTTAGTGCCAAAAAATTTTTGTCGAAAGTACCAGAAGGAAGCGTGGGGGACCCACCAAAATATATACCGATATGATCAGAATCACGAGCTGAGTCGATTAAGCCATGTCCGTCTGTCCGTCGGTCCGTCTGTCCGTCCGTCCGTCTGTGTGAACGCAAACTAGTCCCTCAGTTTTTGAGATATCTGAATGAAATTCGGAATACAGGTATGTTGTTATATGCAGCTGATCATTTGTCGGAACCGGCCGAATCGGACCACTATAACATATAGAAAACAACCGATTATTCAGATATACATGAAATTTTTGGAAGTAATTTGTGCATAACTTCCCCATTTAAACAGCTAAGGACATGAAACTTTGAAGTAGACGTGCCCATTTTGGCCCAAACAAGGTAACCGAAAATTGTCTAGATCGGACCACTATAACATATAGTTCCACAACATCCGATTATTCAGATATACACATTTTGGTGTATAACTCCCCCATTTTAACAGCTAACGGCGTGAAATTTTGAAGTATTTGTACCCATATGGGCCCAAACAGGGTTACCGAAAATTGTCAAGATCGGACCACTATAACATATAGCTCCCATACAACCGATTGTTCAGATATGGACACTTTGGTGTATAACTCCTCCATTTTAACAGCTAACGGCGTGAAATTTTGAAGTATTTGTACCCATATGGGCCCAAACGGGATTACCGAAAATTGTCAAGATCGGACCACTATAACATATAGCTCCCATACAACCGATTGTTCAGATATGCACATTTTGGTGTATAACTCCTCCATTTTAACAGCTAACGGTGTGAAATTTTGAAGTATTTGTACCCATATGGGCCCAAACAGGGTTACCGAAAATTGTCAAGATCGGACCACTATAACATATAGCTCCCATACAACCGATTGTTCAGATATGGACACTTTGGTGTATAACTCCTCCATTTTAACAGCTAACGGCGTGAAATTTTGAAGTATTTGTACCCATATGGGCCCAAACGGGATTACCGAAAATTGTCAAGATCGGACCACTATAACATATAGCTCCCATACAACCGATTGTTCAGATATGCACATTTTGGTGTATAACTCCTCCATTTTAACAGCTAACGGCGTGAAATTTTGAAGTATTTGTACCCATATGGGCCCAAACGGGATTACCGAAAATTGTCAAGATCGGACCACTATAACATATAGCTCCCATACAACCGATTGTTCAGATATGGACATTTTGGTGTATAACTCCTCCATTTTAACAGCTAACGGTGTGAAATTTTGAAGTATTTGTACCCATATGGGCCCAAACAGGGTTACCGAAAATTGTCAAGATCGGACCACTATAACATATAGCTCCCATACAACCGATTGTTCAGATATGCACATTTTGGTGTATAACTCCTCCATTTTAACAGCTAACGGCGTGAAATTTTGAAGTATTTGTACCCATATGGGCCCAAACAGGGTTACCGAAAATTGTCAAGATCGGACCACTATAACATATAGCTCCCATACAACCGATTGTTCAGATATGCACATTTTGGTGTATAACTCCTCCATTTTAACAGCTAACGGTGTGAAATTTTGAAGTATTTGTACCCATATGGGCCCAAACAGGGTTACCGAAAATTGTCAAGATCGGACCACTATAACATATAGCTCCCATACAACCGATTGTTCAGATATGGACACTTTGGTGTATAACTCCTCCATTTTAACAGCTAACGGCGTGAAATTTTGAAGTATTTGTACCCATATGGGCCCAAACGGGATTACCGAAAATTGTCAAGATCGGACCACTATAACATATAGCTCCCATACAACCGATTGTTCAGATATGCACATTTTGGTGTATAACTCCTCCATTTTAACAGCTAACGGCGTGAAATTTTGAAGTATTTGTACCCATATGGGCCCAAACGGGATTACCGAAAATTGTCAAGATCGGACCACTATAACATATAGCTCCCATACAACCGATTGTTCAGATATGCACATTTTGGTGTATAACTCCTCCATTTTAACAGCTAACGGTGTGAAATTTTGAAGTATTTGTACACATATGGGCCCAAACGGGATTACCGAAAATTGTTAAGATCGGACCACTATAACATATAGCTTCCCTACAACCGATTGTTCAGATATGGACATTTTGGTGTATAACTCCTCCATTTTAACAGCTAACGGCGTGAAATTTTGAAGTATTTGTACCCATATGGGCCCAAACGGGATTACCGAAAATTGTCAAGATCGGACCACTATAACATATAGGTCCCATACAACCGATTGTTCAGATATGCACATTTTGGTGTATAACTCCTCCATTTTAACAGCTAACGGTGTGAAATTTTGAAGTATTTGTACACATATGGGCCCAAACGGGATTACCGAAAATTGTTAAGATCGGACCACTATAACATATAGCTTCCCTACAACCGATTGTTCAGATATGGACATTTTGGTGTATAACTCCTCCATTTTAACAGCTAACGGCGTGAAATTTTGAAGTATTTGTACACATATGGGCCCAAACGGGATTACCGAAAATTGTCAAGATCGGACCATTATAACATATAGCTCCCATACAACCGATTGTTCAGATATGGACATTTTGGTGTATAACTCCTCCATTTTAACAGCTAACGGTGTGAAATTTTGAAGTATTTGTACACATATGGGCCCAAACGGGATTACCGAAAATTGTCAAGATCGGACCATTATAACATATAGCTCCCATACAACCGATTGTTCAGATATGGACATTTTGGTGTATAACTCCTCCATTTAAATAGCCAAGACACCATTTTTTCTAATAAATCTTTCCATAAATAACCCACAGAATTAAAATTATAAATTAAACTTAATCCGGCTATGTACATACATAGGTAACTTTTCATTTCCCCACTCATGAAAGGTATGAAGTCTTCGGTACGGCCGAAGACAGCCGCGCTTTTACTTGTTTCTATTATCTATGGGGTTCTTTGGTTCTTACTTATTACAAATCCAATTCAAATAATTTTAAAATGAAATTGATAAGCAAACAACCGACGATTTGGTGGGGGTGGAGTAGAAAAGAGAATTGTGTTTTTTTAAGTTTGATGCGTCTGTTTTGAATTAGTGGAGGGTTTTTAGTGCGTTGAAAGGTTGTTTGTTACATGAACTTGAAATGGAATTTGTTTGAGGTTATTGACGTTCTCTAACAAAGAGACTTTTTTGTTCTAAGCTTGAAATGTTTTATGACACTGTCCGTCCGGATGCTCCCAGATATCGCGCCAACTGCTTCTTAAGCTATACGGAAAAAAAATACACGGAAGATGGCGAGCCGAAGCCACTTTGTCTCTAAACCAAGCTTGACAAGGGATGACGGAAAATCGCTCCACAATACACTATACGAAAGGCACAACTTCTGTAGTATTTAGCTCATAAAAGCAAAAAGTCATCAGCATTCTAGGCACGTATAAGTAGATGGCGGTTATACCAAGATAGCGGAGAGAGAGTCATCTACAGACACCGCTGCCGGTATTACGCGCATGATTTTGCTTGATTTGCTTACCAGTAAACCCACCAAGTCTGAGAAGTAGAACGAAAGAACCAGCCACTATATGCCGACGTGCTACAAAAAAAAGAAGAAGCAGCTACTTGTAGACTGTTTGTATGCATTGCATTAGAGATGCAGCTCAACACTTGGCAAGACGCACTCTCGCGCCAAAATGCAAGATGGTCTTCAATAGCGCCTCAACACCACCGCATTGTTGCTGAATAGGCCGTTGCATTAAAGTTTGCGGTTGTTATTAGCGTATACGATGTTTACGTACGAGTATTTTGTTATTATTATTCTAATAATATAACTGTACTATTAACTAACATACTTTGGGCCGACCAGCCAGCCGTGAGTGTGAGTCAGTTAGTTGGCCGTAAGCCAGTCCAGTCAGGTACTCAAGCAGTTATTGAACCAACCAATTATGATGTGTGTATTCATGGGCAAGTGTGTGGCAGCACTGAAAGCGCATAAGTGCACTATGGCAAACAGGGGCGTCGTTGGGATTTGTTTAAGGGTGAGAGAAGATTTCAAGAATCAGAAAAACAAAGGAGATATAAGCTACTTGATTTGGAGTTACCTAACTCTGATTCAAATTAGAAAACATGCCTCTGAGTTTAATTTTTGGGTATCATGTAAGGCTTTGAGAAGTTTAGGAGACCGAAAAGTGGGGCATAATACCTCTTGCATATAATCAAAGAAAAAAAAATTAAAGCGTGAATAACGAGTATTCATGAACATTGATGTGTAAACAGTTTCGAAATCTGATATTTATTCCCTTTTCCTTATTCCTTTTTTTCCTGGTTTTCTATGGATTAAAATGCGACTATCGTTTTTGTAATTTTTGTTGTCATTGTGACTGCTACTATTTTGTTGTTTTTGTTTGTTTTGGTTTTTGGGTTTTAAATTTTGATTTTTTATTTTCTTTTGTTTTGTATTACTCAGAAACATACAAGATCATCAGAGTCCACGTTTGACCCATATCTGGAGACCCGGCCTAGGAATCATAAAGAGTAGAGCTTCGTATAGAAGTCGTGCTCAACACTTTTCATTTGATACCAATATTGCTCAGAAACATACCGGGGTCACATTTTGACCCATATTTGGGGACCCGACCTAGGACTCATAAAATGAATAGAGCTCTATGTGAAAGCCCTGCTCAACACCTTTATTTGACACCAATATTGCTCAGAAACATTCAAGGATCATCCGGTCCTCATTCTGGCCCATATCTAGGGACCCGACCTAGACTTCATAAAGAATAGACATCCATGTAGTATTGCTCAGAAACATTCAAGGATCATCCAGGTCCTCGTATTTCCCCATATCTCGAGACCCGACATAGGAATCATAAAGAGAAGAGCTCCGTGTAGAAGATCTGCTCAAAACCTTTCATTTGATACCAATTTTGCTCAGAAACATTCCAGGATCATCAGGGTCATCGTTTTGACCCATATCTGGAGAACCGGCTTAGGAGTCCCAATGAAAAGAGCTTCATATCGAAGTCCTGCTCAAAACCTTTCATTTGATACCAATATTGCTCAACTTCGCTTCGTTGCTGTTGTTGCTGATATTTGCATTTGCACGACTATGCATGCAAGCATTTGTAAGTACATGCCTAGCTACCTACCTACCACTGACAATGCCAAGGTCATTTACGGTTTACGCATTTACATGTTTACTCGTTTACGCAATTACAAGTTTACGCGTAAACTTTACCTGTTTTTCGAAATTACTCGTAGCTACAGCAAAGATGTTTACACATCAAAAAAACTACATATGTGTATGCCAGTGCACTCTTTTCGACTATAATTATGTAGGATAACTTTTGACAAATAAAATCCTTTAAAGAAGTCTCTTTAAAGTGAGGGGTGGTCAGAACCTCTTGCGAGTCCCTCTCTCTGCCGACACATCTGCTGTTATCATCTATCGCTCATCTTCAGCCTTGACTTTATGCATTCTTGTGCATCACGGCAACGGCACGTATTCACATGCCACAAATACTTATAAAAAAGTGCATACAAACATTCTCCTATAAGCTTTCTTGCCACGGAAAGTCAAATGCCAACGCAAGGCATGATGCGTAGAACAAAGCATAGACGATAGTTGAAGCAAAGGCAGTGGCAGAAGAGTAGATACGAAGATGTTGCAAGAGCCAGTAGAGGCCAGAGCTGTAAAGAGCTGCAATCAGATTGTATTGCAATCATAAAAAGTGTATATTATTGTAAGCAGCTTTGATTGTAAATCATATTGCTAGTAAATTTTTTGATTGTAAAAATAAAAATTTCACAAATTTAGAAGAATGTTAATGCAATCGACCTTCACCATCAATCATTTTGATTTCAGAAATTAGAATTGCAATAATTTACAAAAGTTTCATTGCAATCAACTTTGACCGTAAATCATTTTAATTGTAAAAATTACAATTACAATAATTTAAAAAAATTTCATTGCAATACACTTTTCTCGTAAATCATTTCATTACAATAATTTACAAAATTTTTCATTGCAATGAACTTCAAACGTAAATCATTTTCATTGTAAAAATTACAATAGCAATAATTGTATTGTAATAAATTTTCATCGTAAATCAAATTTCATTGAAAAATGTTTGATTGCAAGGCTTGCAATAGCAAGCAATACAATTATTGCTATTGTAATTTTTACAATGAAAGTGATTCATGAGAAATGTTTATTGCAATGAAATTTTTGTAAATTATTATATTGAAAATTTGTACAATCAAAAAATTTCAATGAATTGTATTGCAATGAACTTGATCCCCAAAAATTTCAATAAACATTTATTGCAATAAATGGAAGGTAAATTATTGCTGATTGTAGTTATTTTACAATCAAAAATTTTATATAAATGTTTATTGTAATCTATGGAACACAAATTATTTCAAATTGCAATTTTTACAATCAAAAAACTGCAATAAATTTTCATTGCAATAAAATTGGAAGAACAATCAACGATTGCTGGGACGAATGATTGCAGCTTTTTACAGCTCTGGTAGAGGCCTATGTTTGGGTTGGCTGGATGCGACAAAGCGCAGTTATCACTCATTCTGCGTGTGTTTGCATGCATATGTGTGTGTGATTGTGCCCATCTCTGGAACATCTTCACATTTCTTGTATTTATGCTACACACACGCGACTTGTCTGGGCGAGTAGAATGTTTGTCTGGCTGTGCTCGCGTTGGCATAACGTCAAGAATAACGCTATGGTGATTGTTGTTGTCAAGAACATCACTATGATTGTTGTTGTTTTTGTTGTTGTCTTGTTTCGTCTTGCATTGCGTTGCCAACTTTGTGTTTTTTTTTCTGGCTAACAAACTAATAAAA
This sequence comes from Urophora cardui, assembly GCA_960531455.1. Lineage (NCBI taxonomy): Eukaryota > Metazoa > Arthropoda > Insecta > Diptera > Tephritidae > Urophora > Urophora cardui. The sequence goes on from OY482673.1 coordinate 131,018,842, forward strand.
AAGTTACTTCATTTCATACGTTTTAGCAGCAGAAGTTGCTGTTGTGCCTGCAATTGTTGTTGTTGTTGGCTGTTGCAAGCATTGTTATAGCTTTTCTACGCATTTATTGTATTGTTTGCAGCAGCATGTGATACTGCTTTTTGTTATTGTTGTTATTGCTGTTTCTGCTGTTGTTTTTGTTTTTTTTTTTTGTTCTTCTTGTTGCAAATGTAAAGCTTTACTTAATCTCTTAAATTAAGTTCTTTGTTAGCCAAGAATTTACTACGTATTTGTATTGTGTGAATATTTGTATTTGTTGTTGTTGTTTTTGTTGTTGTTATTGTTCAAGAAGATTACTTGATTTTGTAAAGACTTCTGCTAGTTGCTTCCTACAAAAGTATTTGTTTGCCTTCTAAATTTCTTATTCGCTTTGTTGCATCAGTTTGCCCCTTACTCTTCCATTTCTTCCATTCCTTCTTCCAATACTATGTACTCGTACATATTTTTCCTTCATTATTTTCCTCTCTCTTTTATTTTTTTCTTAATCTTCCTCTTCTTCTTCTGCTACCTTAATAAACGTGCAACATTTACAAAACTTCCTTCCTTCCGTACTTGTTACGCCACGACCCCAGCAAGGAGACAATCAATCTCGCATTCATGCAACATCACTATCTTGTCACAATGTTCTAGCTTATTTTGCTTATCACACCCCAGCCACAATTAACTATTCTTCTTCTTCTTGAAACATTCACATTTTTCGCTACTTCCTTACATATTTCTTTCGCATGCCGCAAAATGTTGCATGTTGCTGACATGCGTTAATATTGAGCTCTCTTATTATTTTTCTGCTCCCTTGTAAGTTTTCATTTTGATTGATGAAGCGCAAATTGTTATTGCATGCAAGTGAATTGCCGGTTATTATTTGAGAAATGATCGTGTTTAAGTTTTCTTTTGGAAAGTGTAACTCACTTATTGAATTAGATTCGATTGAATGAAGGAAACCAGATTTGACTTGCTTTTGGTTTCAGGGAGGATTCAAAGTAGAATGTCTTCAATTGTGATCGGCACGTCAGCCAAAAATTGGTCCACAGTTCGTTGAAATAATCTACACCTTATTGTATTTGATAAAGATTACCAGGTTAGGTTAGGTTAGACTTCTTCGTTTTCTTCTTAATTGGCGCGTAACCGTCAAGACTATTCTAGGTGAGACCGGCTGGCCATTAGTGGCCTCACATAGACTAAATATGTAAGTTCGAAATGTAACCAGAAAATTTCTCGAACATGAGCACATTAAATGGCTGGACTCAAACTGAAGAACAACCTCATCCTTTTGGCAAATACACAAATTTTGGATACTTATTCGAGATCACTATATACAACTTTTTTTAGTAGCCGAAACCGTTGCCTGCTGGCAAGACAGCAGCAGAGAACATGCAGTACTATCTCTTCATGCAATTCGCATCCCCTGAATTTACTAAAGTGTATTTAATTCTACATTGCTAAAAGTCACCAGGCTTATCATATATATTATTTCTAATTGGTGTTTTATAAATATCCCTTTTTCTGCTCACATAATTTACCAAAATTAATAAGTAAGGCATCGTTTTAAAGGTATTAATTAGCTATGCATGCGAAACGGTGTTTTATTGGGTGTGGTACTTTTTTTCTAATAGTATTTTGTAAAAATAAAATGTTTTAAACTAAAAGATTTACGCCTAAAACTATGCCTTCATAATTATTTTATTCTAACGAGAGTGCAGAGTTAAATACAAATTTCAAATGTAGATTCCGCTCCAGTTGAATAGTCGTGTATATTTTAAAACACTTCTATAAGCTTCAGCTGTATGGTTGTATGTAAACATCACATTATTTTAGGCGAACACGTGTGTATTCATACTTACCCTGATTGGGGGTTTTCAGCATGGGATGTGCTTATTTACACACAGGTGTTCGTAGTACAATATATGTATATGTATTTATAGTTTTGATCAAATAACGGTTGTACGTAAGACCATAAAATATTGAGATAGATATGGACTTACATAAATCAAAACGATCACGATGAAAAAAAAATTGATTGAACGGCCGGTCGTACAGAATCTAACTGCCGCAATAATAGAAATATTTGAATGAAATTTGGTACACAGATTCTAATGGGAACAGAGAAGGTTGGGGTTGAACATAAGGCATATGTATGTATTTCGAAAAACACGTAAAACATGATAATTAAGTCACTAATAAAGCCCGAGTGATGGAATTTCAACCATGCAATGACCTTATGCCGTTATGAGGAAATATGCTGAAATTTAAAAAAATGGGCCAAGAGGGGCAAATTTTCAAAGATTTATAAGTAAAAAATCAGAAAGTGTAGCAGATAAATCGATTAAGCTTCGGCCACTGATTTGCTTGCTAAGGCAAACGTGTGGAAAAAAAAAATTACCCAAGTCGGCAGGGACCACATACATATGTATATATAAAATTATAGTTTTTTAAAATAGGCGTGACAGCACAAATTATACCGACTGGCGCACAATGGGTGATTGCGGCCAAAAATAAATTCAAAATTAAAGTATGAGTAAAACCATTTTTTTAAACAGAGATCGACAGATACATCAAATTGTAATAAAAAAGCTTATATAAAAATTTTTGAGTATCTTTTCGTTTAGCCGTACAGGGTGCCCAAAGTTGAGCAAAAAATAGGTCCTTTTATTTCTCAATGAACACACCTCATACAAAACGCTCTTTCTCATTTAACTGTTAACCTACATACACGAATGATACATCGTTACATAGATAATGATTTTCTCTTTCAGAAAAAATAACTTAGTTGTAAATAGCGCTCACTGTTGAATTTATATGAATTTTCAAATATTCACAAAAAATGTCGATGATAAAAAAATTTTCCTCGACTTTGAATAAAAAAATAAAAAAAACAAAAAATATTACCTCCTCAATTTTTTTTTATGCTTTGAAATAATATATTCTTAATCAAACTGCATTTTCATTTTAAAAATCCACTTGCTCCATTTGCTTTTATAATTTTTTTCCCATCTGCCTAAAACTGTGTTTTTGTAAATGCATTAATTATGTTACTTTTGACATTATGAAAAACGTGTATATTTAGGCGACTAATCGAATATTTCTCTATCGTCTTTCAGCAAATGGTCCATACTTTAAAATTATGAGGTAATTTTTTTTTATCAGCGTTAATTATTATCTTTGGCAGCTTTTTTATTTTAGAATATAAAAAAAAAATTGTTAAAATTGTAAAATTTTAAAATGAAATTAAAAAAAAAAACAAAAAATATTACCTCCTCAATTTTTTAATATTTGATGCTCCTGAATGTCTTTTAAAAACTGGCGTAAAAATTGTAAAAATTCGTTTGCTCCATTTTGTTTTATGAACATTTTTATGGTAGGTGTTTTTTGAGTTTTGGTACATTTTTCCCATACAAAATGCCCAGAAGTATGCTTCAAAAAGTTTAAATTTTTTTGTATGGGGAATATTTGTCAAAATGGTGAAACTTAAATATCGATATTTCCAATTCTAATTAAGATATTCGAAGAAACTAAACGCTGTTTTCAAGGGTAATGATTGTGTTTCAACTGGTTAAATCGAATTTGAGTGGAAAGTAATTATATAAAAGATATTAAGCAGGGAATAGAGCCAAAAAACGTGTTTTTTTCCTATTTGGGCATGAATATCTCAGAAACTAGAAACAATTTGGAAAATCTGACTCCAGACTCAGGTTTATCACACTGAAATCCTTTAGAAAAGTGTAATTTCATTTCCGGTATAAAATTTTTTTGAAATGCGATTTTTTTGTATGAAAGTTTTATGATAAATGCTTATAACATACTTAAAAGTGCATATATTTTTAATTTAAAAACGGTGAAGTGCTTTACCCTTTTTCCAAAATGATTACCGCATTTGATTTATATTTCAAAAATGTATACACTAATCAAAATGGAGCATTTTAGCTATAATAGTTAGGAAAATGCTGAAATTTCAAAAATACCGTTATATGGGAGGTGGGCGTATTTGTGGGTGGATTTTGTTCAAATTTTCACAGTTTACTAACTTCAACCAAAAAAGCTTAAGTTCCGAGTTTCAAGATTCTAGCTTAATTATTACTATTTTTGGCCGCGTTTGTATGGAGGTGCCCCCACTGTGTGGCGCCACGTACGTTTTGTTGACTTTTGCGCAAGATGCGCACGGGTCCAGCTAGTATAAAAATAATTCATGGAAATATAGTGATATTGAGGGATAAACAGGGCTATTTCTGTGTTTAAAAGAGCTTGTGTTATAGGCCCGACCAGAAAAGTCCCTATATAAACAACATTTTTTTATATACCTTTTTCAGGCCTCACCTCCATTAGTGCATGCGGAGATTGAGATTGGTTGTTATGAGGTTCGAGAACTAGATAATTCTAAAGCAAAACCGAACGTTCGTTAAGCGAAGTATTTTCCCTTCGCTATAAATTCGAAATTCAGCCCATGCTCGAAGTGAACATTTTAAGGAGAGAGTGAGTTTTTTGATCTTAAAAGACATCACTTTTACTTTTGTTACTATAGTAACATACGATTCTCCTATTTTTCAAACATATTTTGAGTATATTTCCAATATAATGTGAGACTAATAGGGCTTCTCAGGTACCTGTCTTTCCAAAGACAATTAAGTATCGTGGCCGCTGTGGTGCAGTGGGTAGAGTGCTCGCCTGCTATGCCAGAGCTCTCGGGTTCAAACCTCAGTCCGAGAAAAACACCAAAAACATTTTCGAATTAGTAAAAATCCAATTATTGGCTCTTTTAAGAGCAGCGGTCACCTCTCGGCAGTGGGTGGCATACCCTCCGAGTGTATTTCTGCAATGAAAAAGCTTCTCACAAAAAATGCATTCGCCGTTCGGAGCCGGCATAAAACTGTGGGTCCACCCAATTAGTAGGAAAAACAAAAAGGAGCACACCTCGAATTGGGAGAGAAGCTCGGCCATAAAACTCGTCAGAGTTATAATAGCGCCATTGTATTATTATTATAAGTATCTTTAAAGAGGAAAAAAAATTGTTTTTTTTTTCTTTCCGAAAGATAGTTGTCTTGGAAAAAAGAGTTACCGGAATATAAATGTGGGTTAAAGCGGATTCTTAGCTTTAGTTTCAAAATTGTCTTTAATGTGATTGCTTTTATGTTTTCCTTCCAATTCGAAGTGTGAATGTTCTGAACTCTGTCCTGAGTAGTTAACTCAACTTAAAATTTAATTTTTTTCTTTTTTCATTTCAATATTGCTGTTATCGGTGATATATTGCCCTTTTGGCAGTATTGAAAATTAATAACTATTGAGCTAATGAAGATAAATTACACTGTGCTACACCAAAAAAATGCAGGTGCTCTCACATGGTTCTTTGGTTTCATCATGGCCCATAAAACACTACCTCATTTGCGGTTTTTCCCCATCACTTCGTTTTTAAATTTTTTGAGTACAAATATAATACAACTCTGAAATTATTGAAATTACAACTTCGAGATGCTATAACTTTCTTGTTTCTTGATCGAATTCAATTTTTTTTCTTTTATTTGAAAGATGCTACTTTTACCTTTCAAACAAGCAAAATAGTTTGCAAATCGACCTAAAAATGACCAATTTTTGGTCTTTTATTCCAAAAAAAAAATAAATTTTTTCTAAAAATATTGGTTTTCGGCACGTTTCTATTGGATTTTGAAGTTACAAACAATGGGTTTTAAACCTTTATAACAAAATACATAAAATCAGCTTTTCAAAAAGCAAAACTAAATTAAAATTGATTGAAAATTACGGTAGTAGTGTTTCATAAAGTGAGTAAGCCTTTGTTTTTGTGTTTTAAAAATGTTTTTTTTTTTTTTATAGATTAATATTTGCATACAAAGTAGGTATGAACTTTCACAAAACTGAGTATAGAGCGATCTGAGTGTGCTCTTTGTTACTTGTCAGAATTGGTCAGTTTACCTACTTTAGATTTTTTCCCCAAGAGATTGGCGTCTATTCATCGACGGTTCAACAAAAAGTACACTTGAAATGTTTATTATGTAATTACATATTCTAGTTTCATTTAATTTTTAAGGTTTGAATGCTGTGCTTTTACACAACACTGGCATATATCCATCAGTCCCACTGGCCTACGCTACCGATATTAAAGAATCATATGACAGTATGCCTAATTGTAGCTGACTTCAAGGTACTCAATATTTTAAATGGTATTCAGGGTGGAAATACGAAGTATCCATGCTATTTCTGCGAATGGGACAGCCGATCAATTAGCCTACACTACAAACAAAAGGATTGGGCTCCACGTACATCGTTTGTAGTTGGTGAAAAAAATACTATAAATATTCCCTTAGTTAATCCAAACAAGTAAAAGCGCGGCTGCCTTCGTCCGTACCGAAGACTTCATACCTTTCATGAGTGGGGAAATGAAAAGTTACCTATGCATGTATGTACATAGCCTGATTTAGTACGTATAATTTATAATTTCAATTGTGTGGGTTATTTATGGAAGGATTTATTAGAAAAAATGGTGTCTGAGCTGTTAAAATTGAGAAGTTATACCCCAAAATGTCCATATCTGAACAATCGGTTGTATGGGAGCTATATGTTATAGCGGTCCGATCTTTACAATTTTCGGTAACCTTGTTTAGGCCAATATGGGTACAAATACTTCAAAGTTTCACGCCGTTAGCTGTTAAAATGGAGGAGTTATACACCAAAATGTGTATATCTGAACAATCGGTTGTAGGGGAACTATATGTTATAGTGGTCTGATCTTTACAATTTTCGGTAGCCTTGTTTAGGCCAATATGAGTACAAATACTTCAAAGTTTCATGTCCTTAGCTGTTTAAATGGGGAGGCTATGCAGAAATTACACCCCAAAATTTTCATATATGTATATCTGAATAATCGGTTGTTGTCTATATGTTATAGTGGTCCAATTCGGCCGATTCCGACAAATGATCAGCTGCATATAACAACCTACCTGTATTCCAAATTTCATTCAGATATCTCAAAAACTGAGGGACTAGTTTGCGTTCACACAGACGGACGGACGGACGGACGGACAGACGGACATGGCTTAATCGACTCAGCTCGTGATTCTGATCATATCGGTATATATTTTGGGGTCCCCCACGCTTCCTTCTGGTACTTTCGACAAAAAATTGGCACAAAGTTATAATACCATTTCATTCTCATGAAAGGTATAAAAACAAAAAAAAAAAAAAAAACAAGGCCTACTCACTTTATGAAGCACTACTACCGTAATTTTGAATCAATTTTAATTTACTTTTGCTTTTTGGAAAGCTGATTTTATGTATTTTGTTATAAAGGTTTAAAACCCATTGTTTGTAACTTCAAAATCCAATAAAAACGTGCCGAAAACCAATATTTTTAGAAAAATTTTATTTTTTTTTTGGAATAAAAGACCAAAAATTGGTCATTTTTAGGTCGATTTGCAAACTATTTTGCTTGTTTGGAAGGTAAAAGTAGCATCTTTCAAATAAAAAAAAAAAATTGAATTCGATCAAGAAACAAGAAAGTTATAGCATCTCGAAGTTGTAATTTCAATAATTTCAGAGTTGTATTATATTTGTACTCAAAAAATTTAAAAACGAAGTGATGGGGAAAAACCGCAAATGAGGTAGTGTTTTATGGGCCATGACGAAACCAAAGAACTATGTGAGAGCCCCTGCATATTTTTTTTTCTGATTTTGTAGCACTGTGTTATTATTGGGATATTTTTACTTTTGAGGGCAATTAAAAATTATAGCATTGTCATGTATATTGGAACGATTTTCCGTTATCCCTTGTCAACAATTAAAAACATTATCAATTTAACCACAGTTTTGACATGCTCATTATCATTCTCTGTTCTGTTCGTCATCTCTGCGCTCGCGGTCTTTGAAGTATTCTACTCTCTACGCTGAACTAACAACTGGATTATCTTTCCATCCTTACTTTTACTCATCGCAGACTAATCATATAATATCTGATGTATAGTGTAACGATTTTCCGTCAACTCTTGTCAAATTTGTTTTAAAGAAAAACTGATATCGGCGATGTGTTCATCTTCAGTATCTTTTTACGTTCTGTGGTCTGTAAGTATATCTTTAAAATTTAATTTGCTTGCCCTATCATTTCAAAGCTTCTTTTTAGAGTCGCAATGCAAATCAATCACATCCGTGTTGCGTCTGCACACACTTCTTTTTTAATCATTTTAATTTCCTCTGTTTCTGCTTATTATTTCTTGTTCTTTCATTAATTTTAAACTTTTGCCTTTATTATAACTTCATATTTCTGCTTATTATTTCTTGTTCTTTCATTAATTTTAAACTTTTGCCTTTATTATAACTTCATATTTCTTACATATACTTATTTTCTTGTAATTTGGAATTGTCTTTTGTTGTGGGGTTCGTTAGCGTGTGCGTGTCGAAATATGCAAATTTTTGCAAATTAACAATTCGTCATGGGGCTCACAGCAGGCAGCTGGCAACCTATTACAATTTCCTTACTTACTACCTCGTATTGTCTTGCTACGCTTTTTCTTGTTGCTTCTTTTTCCTCCGCTGCTTCTTCTCGCTTCTCTGCTTCTTCTTGCCTCTCTGCTACTTCTTTTCATACACCTCAGTCTATGCACTCTTCTTTGTCTTGAAGTTCCTCTGCGCCCAGGCACTGTCAACTCATTTGTTCATATCAATATGTTTCGCTTTTGTCTTGTATTTCTTTTTTTGTTTTGTCTATGTAAGGTATTGAAATTCGCTGCAACATAGTGTTTCGCTGCATAATTCTTGCGAATTTGTCATCACTTGCATACGTTGCACTCATGTCCATCAAAAGCTGTCGCAGCTGTCGATGAAGATAAAATTTAATGAAGAGTACTGTGCTGTATGGCGAGCGATGGCTGGTGATGAGTGATGGGTTTGTTAGCATGTGATTTTTCAGATAATTTCGTTTTAGTGAAGCGAGTTTTCACAGAAATTTCGTTTTAGTGAAGCGAGTTTTCACAGAAATTTCGTTCAATAGTTGGGTGTAGTCAATTTAAGTGGAAATATGATTTCATTTCACTTCTACAACCTCTTTTCCTGTCTAACAATATTATTCTCAGAAAACAAGCTATGGCACAATAGGCATAAAAATTGCTGTGGTGCAATATTATGCGCAAAATTTAGACTCTTTTCCATATAGAAATCCACGATGATCTTTTGCTTGAAGTTTAATATTGAAAGCAAACAAAATTAATCAAAATTTCACATAGAAAGGCGCAACAACAAAACCTGCAAATTTTCGATGTTTTTGAGTTACACCAAAAAATTACAAATGCAGAGTAAATGGACACGTCCATACATATAAAACATTCTCTAAATTTTTAGCCCAAAATCAACAGAGAACAAAGTAAATACATCATCATTGAAGTAAACTTTCCTTGCTTACAAATTTTACTACTAAAACAGACAGACAGCAGGACAAAGCGGCAGAGAGAAGGACTAACGGCTGGGTGCACGCCAATAAAGCAGCAAAACCCTCCCCAAACTTTACATTACTTTCCATCTCAGCATTATACTACTATAGTGAGTTTGCTCTATAAAATATTTTTTTTTTTTGCTAGTTAGCTATTTTCTGTTTTACGATTATTTTATGTTTCTTCGCTTTTCCGCACAGCAAAAACATACACCCAAAACTTCTTCTAAATTTCATTTATGTACCTACTCTACTCTACTTTTGTAACATGCGCTCTTAACAAATAAGATTTCATATCCTCTTTATTGCATACACATAAGTACTTACTCCTCATACAAAAGGCCTAACTTTGTAATGAAAAGTGAAATACTAATTTCGGGCAAAGAGAGTTTACTTGGAATTTCATACAAAATTTTTGATTTAGCAGACAACTTTCACTTATACATAGTGCCTGCATATTGATTTTCCTTACTGTATGACTACACCACTGTTCAGCTGAATGGGTACACAATTTCGTGGGTTACATTTTCATGCATCACATTTTCATCTAAGAGAATAACTTGTGTTCCTATAAAAATGACTGGCTGTGTAAGAGTGGGAGTGTTTAGCTTGTGCTCTGCTTCCAGGCAACATCCCAAAACCAAATATTTTCGTAAGCCAAAAATCCATACGAAAAGCAAACAAACTTTGCAATTGTAGGCCGTTTAATGATGTCTTCAAAGTTTTAAACTTCCTCTACCCTCACTTCTGCCTGTTTTATTTCATTATTGTTTGTGTTTTTATACTCAGCTGTACTAGTACACAGAGTATTATAGTTTTGATTTCCTAACGGTGGATTGTAACAGAATGAAATAATCGAGATAGATATAGACTTATATATATCAAAATGATCAGGGTGAAAAGAGAAATCGATTGAGCCATGTCCGTCCGTCTGTCCGTCTGTCCGTCTGTACGCACGATAACTCGCGCAAAAATTGAGATATTTTGATGAAATTTGAAATGTAAGTTGGTATCAAGACAGGAACGGATGGTATTGAAAATGGGCGAAATCGGACCATGACCACGCCCACCTCCCCTATATAGTAAAAATCGGAAATTTTGTATCTCAGTCACTAATAGAGCTAGAGTGATAAAATTTCACACACGTATTGAGCTCAGGTCCTTATGAAGAAATATGATGAAATTTTGGAAAATGGGCGGTGCCACGCCCACTTATTAAGGGGCAAACATTGAAAGTTTTATGAGTCATAACTCAGAAACCGTTGAAGATATATCGATGAGTTTTGGTAGGCGTGATATACTTACTTAGGCAAATGTTTTGACGAAAAATTGCCAAAATCGGTTGACGACCACGCCCACTTTTATATATGGGTCTTATAAAGTGACCTAATAAAAACATTTTAAGCGATATCTCTGTCAAATATAAAGATATATCATTGAAATTTTATGGAAGGTGTCCAACTATGGACATATAACAAAAAATACAAAAATTTTGGAAAATGGGCGTGGCACCGCCTCCTCTTAGAAGCAGGAATATACGAGATTTCTGAGCCCATAACTCGACAAATAATCGGTATATTATGACGAAACTTGGTGTATACACTTTCACTACTTGTAGTAATACATGTTCAAAATTTAGCGAAATGGGTTGACGACCACGCCCACTTTTATATATGGGTATCATAAAGTGGCCTAATAAAAACATTTTAAGCGATATCTTTGTCAAATATAAAGATAATTCATTGAAATTTTGTGACATGAGTTCTACAATAGATGGGAAACAAAAAATAGAAAAATTTCGGAAAATGGGCGTGGCACCGCCTCTTTTCAGACAAAGGAATCAACGAGATTTCGGAGCTCATAACTCGACAAATAATTGAGATATTATGACGAAACTTGGTTTATACACTTTTATAACTTGTGTTAATGGACACGAAAAAATTTATTGAAATCGGTTTATGACCACGCCTACTTTTTAACAAAGATACTTCTGGAACACCCTTTGGGAATTTGTAACGTGACATCTTTGTAACTCATAAAGGGATGAAATTTTGCACAAAGAATAATATTCATAAGCTTAGTTGGATGACTGATAAAAATTTAGAAAATGGGCGTGGCTACGCCCACTTTATGCAGCACTCGATTTATATAAAGTACCTACACCGTGTTTCCATCAAACGCAAACAAACAATGAAAGCATACAGCTGAGTATCTAATGTTCGATTCCACTCGAACTTAGGCTTCCTTACTTGTTTGCTTTTTTTTTGGGTAAATGACTGCGCGAAATTTAAGTGCTTCATAGAAAAGCAAAACTTGAGTTTTTGGCAAGGCAAATGAAAATGCTTTTTTTGCACAATTTTAAAGTATGTAGAGGGTTGTTGCTGGAAAATTTTGTGCATGCGAATATATACAAAAATATATGGATATATGTATACAAAAACATATGTATAAATGTATGCGTATACATATATTTTAACAGATATTCACATTTAAAACGACTTACATAAGTGCCGCATTGCAGTTACATTTTCTGCTATAATTCGTTGGGTCTATTGCCCTCTCATCCGAGGACGCAATAGAGAGCAACCTGCCTTCATTTGTTCTGTGTGTGTGTATACGTAATGTCATCAAGTACCCGTGCCGCAGAGATTTTAATGACTCCACTTGATTTGCAAAAAATGTTTGTTGGTTTTATTGTAAGAACTTCCACCCTTAGTTAGTGGTGGTAGTGCAGGGTTTATAGTGAAAATTGCCGAAAAGAAAATTACCCAAATAAGATTATATCTTCAAGCCTACATATTTGCGCTTGATAATGTTTGTTGTGATAGCAATTTTCATGCCAAATTTCATGGGAAATTTAATTAAGCATAGACGATTTAGCAACACTGCTTTGAACAAAAAAAAAAAAAGAAAATAGTCTTCCCTTCAATATTCTATTAAATACAAAGCTCAAGCGTGAAGACTTTGAACGTCTTTTGAAAATTAACAAACGGAACTCTGCGAGGTAGCAGAAAAGGAGACCTATATTGCATTCGGTAGACCAGATGAAGACTGACTAGTCCTACCTTGGTATTTCCGATTCGCGGCAGTCAGGTTGTTATGAGGACTGCTCGATAAATATACTTTTTTAACCTCTCAACTCTATTCTTATGAGAACGAGCATAGCATAATAAGATTAAGAAAGAACTGAAGTTGCCTGAAGTCAACCACGATCCATAAAAACACACTTTATATTTCCTCTTCTACTTCCTCTTCTGAAGAAACCCTAGAAATCCGTAAGCCATATAAAAACTCTGTCTTCTTTCTCTGCCGAAGGGAGAAACCCCATGAATCCGCACTTCATAGAAAATTTTTTTATATTTCCTTTGTTGTTCGCCAGTGGAAGTATTTTAAATTTTTTGTATGACTTTTGGATTACTAGGAAATCCGTAGGTCACAGAAAATCTCTTTCTATTTCCTCTACCGAAGAGGGAAACCCCAGGAATCCGCACGTCATAGAAAACACTTTCTGTCTCCTCCTCCGAAGAAGAAAACTTAATCATCAGTAAGTCATAGAAAAACTGCTTATGCATCCTCTTCGGAAGAAGGAAACCCTAGTAATCCGTAAGTCATATAAAAATTCTGTCTACCTTCTCTGCCGAAGAGAGAAATCCTATGAATCCATAGATCATATAAAACCCCTTGCTATATCCTTTCCCACGGAGGGAAGCGCGAGTAATCCGTAAATCAATTCATTACATTTCTTCTTTCGAAGAGGAAAGCGCTAGTAATGCACAAGCCAATTAAAATCTCTTTCTAGTCTTCCTTCTGAAGCATGTAATCCTAACAATGACTCTAATAAAGAGTTGATCTGAAAAGGGTACATATTTCATTTCAGATCAAGGCATAGATTGGATTTTAAATAATATCTGAAATGTAACATACTACGAAGATTAGGTCTACGAATGCTTGGCATAAGCTTTCTTAGCTGTAAGTGTAGTAGTGTAAGTCTGAATAATCTCAGAGCATAATTTCATGCAACTCAAAATAAATTAAGGTTTTACAGGAAGTTGAGACCTAAATGATTGCAGCCAACTAAGCTCTAACTAACTGAAGGAACGAAAAAAGAGACTGAAAATGGCACAACGCCGAAACCGGTTTATAACCAAATAAAACTTGACAAGGGATGACGGAAATTCGTTACGCAAAACATCAGACTAAAGGAACCTTTTTCAGCTGAATGAAGATATCTCTGCCTGAAACGAAACAATGCAAACAAAATGTCGTAAATGACGCTCTTTAAAGAAACCCATAAAAATGTTTGTCACTTTTAAGCTTGTGACTTCTAAACACCCACGCCTCTTCACGGAATTTATTGTATGTACAAAGTACATACATATGTACATACATATATGGTCTTTAAACTTGCATCATACCACACAAAATTGCCAACATTTAAATTCCGCCAACAATCAACAAATATCGTGGCTTAGCAAATACAGACAGCAAGCAGAGAAAAATATGCGCTTGTAGTTAAAGAGAGAAAAAAAGTAAATGGAAAACGTGTTAAAATTAAAAATTCTTAACACGTACAAAGCGTGCTTTAATGTTTATTTACATACATATGTAGATATGTATGCAAAAAGCCAATTACCAAGGAAAGGCAGCAAACAGCAAAATGATGCCAAGATCTAAAATATATACAGCGATATTTTTCATATACCATATGTATTGCTAGAAGACGTGTCTGTGGTTTGAAGACAAGACGAGTAGCTCATGGCAATTTTTGTGTGCGCAGAAATGTTTAGAATGGTTATATATTTACATATGAAGTTAGAGACATATTTTTGTGGTTTCGCAGTATAAGCATGAGTTAAGCGTGCATTGGGCGCATAGAAGCGCGAGAAGATACTTTTAAGGGGCTTGCTAAAATGATATTGATGATATAATGGATAAGGAGTTTTTAGCACAGACTAGGGGAAGTAAAGCTATAAAACAAATACGTAATTACCTGAAGAATACTTTAAACTTTTCATGGAAAGAAAACTCCCTCATATACCGAATTACAAGCAGATATCTAAAACAAGTACATAAGTGACTAGTGGGAGTTCAAAGAGATGGAGTAACAGACTGACATGGCTTAAAAGACTCTGCGAAAGATATTGGTCTGTATTTTGGAGGATCTGTCAGCTCTACTTCTAGCACTTAATATAATCGTGTTTTGGAACAAAGTTATAGTACAATTTCATACTCATGAAAGCGTGTGCTCTCCAAGAACCAACCTAGAAGTCAATACAGATCTAAAATACATTCTCAATAATGAAGAATCAGCAGTCTATATTATTAATGTTCTAAAATGGAGAGATGATTTTTGGGCCTTCGGATAATACTACTATAGAGTTCAAAATAGGATGAGACGTAGAGCTCCCCTTTTGGGGATCGATTCGCCCATCACACTATGTATTACATAAATAATTTGAATTCATATTTTTCTCATATCACTGAACATTCGTCAACTTAAAATCACACCCAACCGACACAGTCATGTGCTTTGGCGTTTGCTGCTCTTTATGCCATATTAAGCTCATTTAAACCACATTAAATTATTTATTTATTATACAGCAAAGCTGCGGCTAGATAATATGTACATAAGTTGTAGATATATAAAGCAATGTGATAATTTAATGACTTAAGCCTGGTTTTCATTAGGACAAATTCACTGACGTCAAATCACTGCCCTAGATGACAATATGTCATTTTGAGTCAAATGTGTTTTCATTAGGTTTCAAAAACTGACATGAAGTCGATAGAGCAGTGTGAGTCAAAGATTGCCGTCAAATTTTGGTGTCAGATGATTGATAGTCCGTTTTCATCTCTGATGTCAAATGTGAGGTAAAAGCTTTTGACAGCCGGACAGCAAGGTCAGTTTTCTCACCCGTGGTTTTCCTGTGGTGGTGTTATTTCTAGGTTGCACAAAAAATTGGGAATCGTTTACTAACTCTTCCATTTTCTTAAATTAAAATACCATTAACAAAATAAATAAATAAATTTATAATACTCGCACAATCACAATCAGCTGTGCGCTCGACAAACCAGGGCCCCGGTGCAAAGGATTATTTCGTTTGCTCCGCTCCCAAAATTTTTTGCTGCTCTTATGCCCATATGACACTACGTTTTTTTCCGGTAGTCTACAAGGTTTTTTTGAGTGAAGGAGATGGTCAAAAACAGTTTTGTCATATAGGCATTAGCTCCCATCCGTTTTTTTTTGCATAGGGCTCCGTTCTCGCTCCGTTTTTTTATATATTGGCTCCGCTCAAGACTGTTTTAAATCAGATACGACAATTTTTAATGATAAAAAGAGACGCTCAACGCTTACCTGCGATAAAGGTAAACTCGATACTATTTGGCATATCCTAGGATCGCTTTAAAACCATCTTCGGTTTTAAACCTACATATCTTTATTCTCTATAGCAGGCCTGCTCAACGCTCTCGTATTGTAAGTACAAAGCTCAATACATCTACAAAATTTGTATATGCACTGAAAAATTTTTTGCTCATTTAAATTTTTTTATGAATTCCAATAAAATATTAAGGGTCTTCATCTAAAGTGGTAAACTGCTGGTAAATGCGGTAGAGTGATATATTATTAATTGTGATAAATTATCTGTCAAAATTTGTATGAAAATATATTTAAGCAAAGTTTATCACTTTACCGAACGATTTTGTTGCGTAAATTTATAATTTTCGGTAAAACTCAAGTCTGACACATTGTCAGTTTTACTTTTTCAATTTAAAAGAAGAAATTGTGGTTTTCTTCGGCATTTTTTTGTTTATTTTATTGGGCTTTTTTATTTATTAATCAAATTGACACTGACAAGAGTTTAAACAATTATTTACCAAGGTAGTTTCATGTAAAAATGCGGATAAACTGATAAACTTTAAAAATTTATTAGTTTATCACTTTAGATGAAGACCACTATTATTTTATAATTTATTTTCGAATGGTAGTATCACATACATACAAATTTTTATTTATTTTTATATGAACATTTTTTGAATACAAATTTTTTATAGTGCTTTCATATTTTGAATTTTTTTTTCATTACACATTTGTTATTGTATATTTCGATTTCTTACGGCAGTGCTCGAGCTCCTATACAAAGTGCCTTTACTCTGCACATAAAATATAAATCATAGGCACATATGTACATATAAAATTTTTTATATCTGAGTGCTTGTGGCATTGCAAAGAAAATCTTATTTTTATATTTTTATTCGAAGGCGTTTCTTAACAAATCAAAAAAAATCGATTAAAAACCATGGACGCAAAATCAGTGAGCCATTTACAATGTTACGATCAAATTTTGTAAATAAAACAAAATGTCATGCAGAAATTTCATTAAGTATATACATCTACTTTGGCTGATATAGCAAGTTTAATATACCTCTATTGTAAGTTAAGCGTATAAGTATGTTTTTTATTTATATCTTTTTATTGAATTAAGTTAGAAGAATGGGGTTTTTATAGAAATATAGAGTTTTAAAAGGAGAATAATGAAGTATATGTAACTCAAAATCATCCTAAGTCGACTTAAGCGGTTATTGCTTGTGGCCACAGATATAGATATGTAAATAGCTGGTGATTTTTAACTCCACTTCCAGCTTCTACCTATAATTTGAGCTCCAGCTCCACTCCGTTAAAAAGCCATAGCTCCTTATCTCTTCGCTCCTTGACACGCTCCGGGGCCCTGCGAATCAGCTGTGAGCTTGACAAACGAAACAAGTTTGCCAACACGCTGGCAAATGAATTTTGTGTGTCAAATGTTGCCCAATGCGATGGCAAACTACAATTTGAGTGTTTTCATATGGCTGTCATTTTATATGACAGCGAGTGGTCAAAACTGACTGCAAACGCATTTGACACAATATGCCAACCCGTTTTCATTTGTTTGACAATATTTGACGTCATATATGACCTAGTGAAAACCAGGCATTAAGCCTGGTTTTCATTAGGTCAAATTCACTGACGTCAAATCACTGTCCTAGATGACAATATGTCATTTTGAGTCAAATGTGTTTTCATTAGGTTTCAAAAACTGACATGAAGTCGATAGAGCAGTGTGGGTCAAAGATTGCCGTCAAATTTTGGTGTCAGTTGATTGACAGTCCGTTTTCATCTCCGCTGTCAAACGTGAAGTAGAAGCTTTTGACAGCCGGACAGCAAGGTCTGTTTTCTTACCCGTGGTTTTCTTGTGGTGGTGCTATTTCTAGGTTGCACAAAAACTTGGAAATCGTTTACTAATAACTCTTCCATTTTCTGATATTAAAATACTATTAACAAAATAAGTAAATAAATTTAGAGCCTATACACACTTGCGACTCAATCGATTTAGTCGAATGATGATTTGCATGGGAATGTATGGAAGCATTCACACTACATTCAATTAGTTGTACAACTGAAACAGTTGGATTTGCAGCCCAATTTCATTCCAACTGAAACAGTTGTACAACTGCTTGATCAGCAAGGCGCCCTTCTACGTATTCACACTTGAGACAATTTAGTCGAACGACTACAACAACAACAGTGATATTCGTAGTGGAAAGAGTTGCCATGCTGACAGCACTACTTTTATTTCACTTTTGGTAAATTGTAGAGATTGAATATTTCAATTAATATTTTCAAAATGTTTAAAAACAAAAGGTTCGTTTCTTATTAACTACACCATTTCCAGATGGATTTTAGAAAGCGTTAACTGGATTTTAGAAAGGGGAAATTGGATTTTAGAAATGTCAATTGGATTTTAGAAAGGGGAAATTGGATTTTAGAAATGTCAATTGGATTTTAGAAAGCGTTAAAAGGATTTTAGAAAACAAAATTGGATTTTTGAAAGCTTGAATTGGATTTCAGAATGTGCGTTTAAAATAAATTTTACACAGAATTTTTCGAATAGAAATTCTTTATTGCGTATGAAAGTATAAATTAATAATTATATAAATTTTCGAAAATCCAATTTACAGTTTCTAAAGTCCAATTTCCCTTTTCTAAAATCAAATCGACATTTCTAAAATCCAATTTTCCCTTTCTAAAATCCATTTGGCTATTCTAAAATCTAATTTCCCCTTTCTAAAATCCAATTGACATTTCTAAAATCTATTTTCCCCTTTCTAAAATCCAATTGACATTTCTAAAATCCAATTTCCCCTTTCTAAAATCCAATTGACATTTCTAAGATCCAATTTCCCCTTTCTAAAATCCAGTTGACGCTTTCTAAAATCCATCTGGAAATGGTGTAGTTATAGACAAGAATTATCTAACTAAGGATATTTACTTCCGTTTTCATATGTTTCTTGATATTGTTGTTCTCTTCAAATGTCATTAATCGCATTTTAAAATAAAATAAAAATGAAAATGAAATTTCATGAAAATTATTAATGGCTGATTTTTACTATTTTTCCGTTTCTTGTACTTCTGTTCGTTTCGCCTTTATGAGCGTAATTCCTTCCGTTTTTCTCTTTTCATTTACTTGACAGCTAGTTGCTAGTTTAATAAGAAACAAAGCCAAACAATGTATGCACTTTTTGTTTATTTTATTGTTTTTTATTTATTAATCAAGTTGACAGCTGACAAGAAGGTGCTTTCATGTAAGAATGCAGATAAACTTTAACAATTTAATACTTCATCACTTTATATGAAGACCACTAATGTAAAATTTGCTGAGTAAAATGTGAACATTGGCAACACTATGTCATTGTCAATCGCACGACTATTTAGTCTCAAGTGTGAATAGCTGCCACCGATTCGACTAAATAGTTGGAGTAGTGTGAATACAACAGTCCAATTCGACCAAATCGATTGAGTCGCAAGTGTGTATAGGCTCTTATAATACTCGCACAATCACAATCAGCTGTGCGCTCGACAAACCAGGGCCCCGGTGCAAAGGATTTTTTCGTTTGCTCCGCTTCCAAAATTTTTTGCTGCTCTTATGCCCATATGACACTACGTTTTTTTTCCGGTATTCTACAAGGTTTTTTGGAGTGAAGGAGATGGTCAAATACATTTTTGCGTTGGTGCAACCGAGCAAGCTATATTGAAAAAACCAAACGAAATACCAACAAAATACCATCTAGGCAGGTTTTTCTGACAATTGTTTTAAGTTGACAACTATAAAATAAATTATATATAAAATAAAAAATATATGGAAATACAAATTTTAAATTTGCCTCTTGTAAGCTTCTGCTTTGGCCGTAAGGGGAAAGAAGATGTCCGGAAGGAAAAGTATACTGCGCACTGGCTTCTCTTTATAACATGGAATACACAGCTACTCTGCCATCTGAGTTTCATAACTTTTATTGCAGTAATTTAAATTCAAATTTCCAAAAAAAATTAATTCTTGAAATAAATATTATTTTCATTTAGTTTGAATGGCAATCAAATTGTTTTTGAGGGAGTTTTTGTCTCTTTTCAACCTACAGAAGAATTGTTTTTGTATTTTGACTTTCGGTGGATTTTCCACACCAAAAAAAAACAAGAAAAAAACGTAGTGTCATATAGGCAATAGCTCCCATCCTTTTTTTGCATAGGGCTCCGTTCTCGCTCCGATTTTTTATATATTGGCTCCGCTTCAAATCGACAAGACTGTTTTAAACCAGATACGACAATTTTTAATGATGAAAAGAGACGCTCAACGCTTACCTGAGATAAAGGTAAACTCGAACTATTTGGCATAATCTAGGGTCGCTTTAAAACCATCTTCGGTTTTAAACCTACCTTTATTCTCTATAGCAGGCCTGCTAAACGCTCTCGTATTGAAAGTACAAAGCTCAATACATCTACAAAATTTTTATATGCATTGAAACATTTTTTGCTCATTTAGATTTTTTTATGAATTCCAATAAAATATTAAGGGTCTTCATCTAAAGTGGTAAACTGCTGGTAAATGCGGTAAACTGATAAAATATTAATTGTAATAAATTATCTGTCAAAATTTGTATGAAAATATATTTAAGCAAAGTTTATCACTTTACTGAACGATTTTGTTGCGTAAATTTATAAATTTCGGTAAAACTCAAGTCTGACACATTGTCAGTTTTACTTTTTCAATTTAAAAGAAGAAATTGTGGTTTCCTTCGGCATTTTTTTTTTTTGTTTATTTTATTGGGTTTTTTTTATTTATTAATCAAGTTGACACTGACAAGAGTTTAAACAATTATTTACCAAGGTGGTTTCATGTAAAAATGCGGATAAACTGATAAACTTTAAAAATTTATTACTTTATCACTTTAGATGAAAACCACTATTATTTTAGAATTTATTTTCATTTATTTTTATCAATTTATCATCAATTTATTTTTTTTTTATTTTTTATATGAAAATTATTTGAATACAAATTTTTTAGTGCTTTCATATTTTGAATTTTTTTTTCATTACACTTTTGTTATTGTATATTTCGATTTCTTACGGCAGTTCTCGGGAGCTGTAATACAAAGTGCCTTTGCTCTGCACATAAAATATGAATCATAGGCACATATGTACATATAAAATTTTTTTATATCTGAGTGCTTATGGCAGTGCAAAGAAAATCTTATTTTTATATTTTTATTCGAAGGCTTTTCTTAACAAATCAGAAAAAATCGATTAAAAACCATGGACGCAAAATCAGTGAGCCATTTACAATGTTACGATCAAATTTTGTAAATAAAACAAAATATCATGCAGAAATTTCATTAAATATATAAATCTACCTTGGCTGTTATAGCAAGTTTAATATACCTAATATACCTACATGTTTTTATTTATATCTTTTTATTGAATTAAGTTATAAGAATGGGGTTTTTACAGAAATATAGAGTTTTAAAAGGAGAATAATGTGGTATATGTAACTCAAAATCTTCTTAAGTCGACTTAAGCGGTTATTGCTTGTGGCCACAGATATAGATATATAAAGAGCTAGTGATTTTTAACTCCACTTCCAGCTTCTACCTGTAATTTGAGCTCCAGCTCCGCTCCGTGAAAAAGCCATAGCTCCTTAGCTCTTCGCTCCTTGACACGCTCCGTGGCCCTGCGAATCAGCTGTGAGCTTGACAAACGAAACAAGTTTGCCAACACGCTGGCAAATGAATTTTGTTTGTCAAATGTTGCCCAATGCGCTGGCAAACTACAATTTGAGTGTTTTCATATGGCTGTCATTTTATATGACAGCGAGTGGTCAAAACTGACTGCAAACGCATTTGACACAATATGCCAACCCGTTTTCATTTGTTTGACAATATTTGACGTCATATATGACCTAGTGAAAACCAGGCATTACTGTTGGTTTTGTAGCCGCAAAAACAAAGGAAAAAATACAAGAAACAAAAACAACAGAAACAAAAAGTAAACAGAAAACAACAACAAACAAATCAAAACCACAGCAAAGAAATCAACAAAAATAGCACAGTGTTGGATAAAGCACAACAAAAAAAAAGAAAACACAAAAAATAAATGAAAAAGAAAAAAATAAACATTAAATAGATAAAAAATAGATTATAAAAACATGCCTTTAATAAGCAAACAAAAAATAAACTCACCCAAAAAAAATCACATAAAAATAGACTCAGATTACAAAGGCGCGTTAGCATTAAACATAAAAAACAAACACGTACAGCCGAGGGTATTAAATTTAAACCAAAAACAGCAACAATAAAAAATTTAAGTCACAACAACAATAACGGTAAACATGTATATTTTAGAGGCAACACAAAAAAAAAAAAACAAACTAGAAAACAAAGCTGAAAAAAAGCTAATTGAATAGTAATCATTACCGCCACCACTGCCGCACAGTGGAAAATTTTTAAAGGAAATTTGAATGAAACTACTTAAAAATCGGCAATTATTTCTCGTTTGAAAAATCCTACCGTTTTCGGTCTTTTGGGTTTCGCTCCTTAGAATTTCGGTTTTTAATTCTCTGGATTCGGTTTTCAGAATTTCGGTTTTTTAATTCTCTGGATTCCGTTTTCCGTCTTCAGAATTTGGGTTATTTGGTTTTCGGATTTCGCTCCTTAGAATTTTGGTTTTTTAATTCTCTTGATTCGGCTTTCAGTTTTCCATCTTCAGAATTTCGTTTTTCTGGTTTTTCGGTTTTTGGTCTTTCGAATTTCGGTTTTTGGTTTTCGGTCTTTTGGATTTCGGTTTTCCCTCCTTGCAATTACGGTTTTTTAATTTTTTGGATTCGGTTTTCTGTCTTTTGGATTTCGGTTTTCGTTCCTTAGATTCGGGGTTTTTTTAATTTTCTGGTTTTGGTTTTCGGGATTTAAAATTTCGGTTTTTTAATTCTCTGGATTCGGCTTTCAGTTTTCCGTAATCAGAATTTCGGTTTTTTGGTTTTCCGGATTCGGTTTTTGGTTTTTCGAATTTCGGTTTTTTGGTTTTCGGTCTTTTGGATTTCGGTTTTCCCTCCTTAGATTTTCGGTTTTTTAATTTTCTGGATTCGGTTTTTTGTCTTTTGGATTTCGGTTTTCGTTCCTTAGATTCTGGGTTTTTTTAATTTTCTGGTTTTGGTTTTCGGCATTTAAAATTTCGGTTTGTTAGTACTCTGGATTCGGTTTTCAGTCTTCAGAAATTCGGTTTATTGGTTTTCCGGATTCGGTTTTTGGTTTTTTGAAATTCGGTTTTTTGGTTTTCGGTCATTTGGATTTCGGTTTTCCCTCCTTACAATTTCGATTTTTTAATTTTCTGGATTCGGTTTTCTGTCTTTTGGATTTCGGTTTTCGCTCCTTAGATTTTCTGTTTTTAAATCTTCTGGATTCGGTTTTCGGCATTTAAAATTTCGGTTTGTTAGTTCTCTGGATTCGGTTTTCAGTCTACAGAAATTCGGTTTATTGGTTTTCCTGATTCGGTTTTTGGTTTTTTGAAATTCGGTTTTTTGGTTTTCGATCATTTGGATTTCGGTTTTCCCTCCTTACAATTTCAGTTTTTTAATTTTCTGGATTCGGTTTTTAATTTTTTTGGTTTTCTTTCTTTCGGATTTCGGTCTTCACTCCTTAGAATTTCTCTTTTTTAGTTTTCTTGATTCGGTTTTCTGTCTTTAAAATTTCGGGTTTTTGGTTTTCTGAATTCGGTTTTCGAATTTTTGTATTTCGGTTTTTGGATTTTGGATTTCGTTTTGTGGTCTTTTTATTATCAAAGAGTAGGATATATATACGATATATTTTCAAATCGTTTTTGAATTTATGAAGACTTTAAAGAACCATTTTAGAAACTGTCTGTAACCTGTGCTTTGTCTCGCACTCCATTTCAAAATCGCCCATTGTGCGTCAACGAAACCAAAAGACAAACAAAATAAGCAACACTGCGGTTATACGAGCAGATATATATAGCTGCTTTTTTAACTGGCTTAAAGGCCAACGCATGGTCAATAATATAATAATATAATATAATACAATGGCGCTATTATAACTCTGACGAGTTTTATGGCCGAGCTTCTCTCCCAATTCGAGGTGTGCTCCTTTTTGTTTTTCCTACTAATTGGGTGGACCTACAGTTTTATGCCGGCTCCGAACGGCGAATGCATTTTTTGTGAGAAGCGTTTTCATGGCAGAAATACACTCGGAGGGTATGCCGCCCACTGCCGAGAGGTGACCGCTGCTCTTAAAAAACCCAATAATTGGATTTTTACTAATTAGAAAAATTTGTTTGGCTCGGACCGTGGTTTGAACCCGAGACCTCTGGCATAGCAGGCGAGCACTCTACCCACTGCACCACAGCGGCCACAATAGTGCATGGTCAATAAGCTATGTATAAATCCATAGATACTTACATATAGATACAAACAAGCATAGTAATGCCGCTTTAGGCCGTTTGTTTCAGTGCGCTTCGCTTGGCTTTTTGTCCATATTTGAGCAAATGAGTTCAAGTCTTTAAAAATATTTTACTACGAACAACATCGAGGCAAGCAACCATCATATAATCATGTATTTATCTACATATCTATGTACATCTGTTTATAATGTAATGACAGTTCAGAGATTAGGTTTTTTTATGGTGATTGGATACATAGAAAAATAGCTTGAACAGAGGTGATGGCAAGCGATGCCAATTTTTAATGACTCAATTGTTGGCGCAAAGATTTTTGGAAGGAAAGGAGGGAGATGGCGATTTTTTGTAAGACCAACTTTAAGATCTGCATAAGTAGATGCTGGGGTTGTAGGCGGTGACTGCCAAAGTGGAAAGCATATAAAATTTGTTAAAGTGTTTTGCTATGTTTTCCAAAACTCACAGAGATAAGAAACATTAATTTGGCATTGGAGTTCAAATTACTTTTTGAGTTGCCTATAAAATAAACCTTCGACATTGTGGAGTAAGCGCCTTTGGTCATACTTAAAAGGCAAGGAACATATGAAGACAAATTGATATTGCGATGAGGATAGCTTTTCTATAAAAACACCCTTCCTTCTCAAGAACTGAAATCTTAAGACAATTTCAACTGAACACACTCGTTGGGCTTTCCGATATGTTTGACCTGGTTAGTTTATAGAGCATATTCTCGCTGAAAAAGATATGCATATGTAACTAAGATACCGAGAAATTAGTCTCTTACCCTGTCTCTTTCACTCTCTCAAGTTTAAAGTATCCAAAGCAGCGGATCAGAAGCACTCCCTCTCTCGAATAGTGCTGGAAGCGATATCGATATATTATCGATTCATCGAAGTTTCTGAACTTTTTCGATATATCGATATTTTTTTCCGATATTCGATATATCGACGGTCATGGATCCATCACTGATAAACGCGGAAAGAAGCTGGTAAAAGGCAGCATTGCTGTTTTGTGGGTAATTCCCCAAATTTGCAGATTTTTTTAAATTTGATTCCTATGTAGAAATTCCTGTGTTTAAAAGTAATGTAAATACGAACATTTTTTTTTTTAATTGTTCATTGTAGAATTGCAAAATCAAGAAAAAATATTTTAAATTTAAACATTTTTATTTCTATTTTAAGCACTATGAGATTTTGAACCAAAAACTTATGTTTTTTTTCCATTCATTTTTATTTTTAATTTAAACATTTTCTTTTTAAATCCCAAATACATTTTAATTCCAAAAATTTAATTTTTATTTTAATAAATTTAATTTTTAAAATAAAATGACTTGGTTGAAAACGTGCATTATAAAAATAAAAATTATATTTTTGATTTATTTTCTCTGAGTGTAAAAGGTATTTAGATGCTTTATTAATTTGTCTATTTCAAACCTTTTAGTCTTTAAGATGGTTTTTTAAATAACTTAAATGCTTTTAAATAACTTAAATGCGAAATATTTAAGTGAACCACTGTAATTGATACCTACTCTTTCTGGCTGGAACAGAATTTGCCTTTTTTGTTTTTTTTTTTTTGATTATTGATTCCATTTTCAAAAAAGATTTCTGTTGATAATAAATTGAAATATTTAGTTTAAATGTTTATTTAGTTAATTTTTAGAGTAATATAAATGACTGTCAGATGATGCAGACATTTCGAAAAATAAAGCTGTTATATATAGATATGTTAAATTAAGGTTTATATAAAGTAGAGCTCTCGATTTTTTTGAAAATTTTCGAGTAGCCCGAACAAATGCTGTTCAAATTCTCGAACACTTGTTTGTTTGTTTATTACCCGTATGTTTGCACGGGCATTTGAAGTTTGTATTTTTCGTTTGTTTATTTTTTTTTTGTTGTCTTCATAGTGGCCGCTGTGGTGCAGTGGGTAGAGTGCTCGCCTGCTATACCAGAGGTCTCGGGTTCAAACCCCAGTCCGAGCAAACACCAAAAAATTTTTTCTAATTAGTAAAAATCCAATTATTGGGTTTTTTAAGAGCAGCGGTCACCTCTCGGCAGTGGGCGGCATACCCTCCGAGAGTATTTCTGCCATGAAAAAGCTTCTCACAAAAAATGCATTCGCCGTTCGGAGCCGGCATAAAACTGTAGGTCCACCCAATCAGTAGGAAAAACAAAAAGGAGCACACCTCGAATTGGGAGAGAAGCTCGGCCATAAAACTCGTCAGAGTTATAATAGCGCCATTGTATTATTATTGTCTTCATATGTATTTTTTTTATTTTTGTTTTCCTGATACAAATTTTTTTGTCTGTAAGCTCGAATGCTCGAATGTTTGTACGGGCATTTGAACAACAAACGAGCCTCAGACAAATTCGATCTTTTCGAATTGTTCGATACCCGGCTATCTAGAGCTCTAATATAAAGGTCGATATATCGATAATATCGATGTTTTTTCTCGAAAATATCGATACTCGTAAACATCGATGTTTTTCCAGCACTACTCTCGAAGGTGAACCTGTTTTTCGACAGCCAGCCATCGGTTAAAGCGACTACGTTGCGACAATCACTTGTGCGCGGCAGTGCAGGGTGAAGATAGGGGAATTTTATACGAAGACACAGAGGAACAGTCGGAAGTATCTAAGAGGGGTGGCGTGCTAACAAAAGTCGAGACGGAGCTACCACAAGTGAATGCTGAAGACATTTACCCACTACTCAATTACCTAAAAGCACAAAATGGATCGAGAAATGATACGCAAAAGCGATGCACATGGGGGGAGGGATTGCTTGACACCCAGAAGGACCGCCGCCAAAATCTCGATTATATGCTACAAACAACGACAAAATTGCCAAAAAAAGTAGGTACCTTGCCTATACTACAGATTACAGACTGGTAGTGGGCCTACTAACGGGACTCAGGAACATCTCCTCTGTGCATGTCAAACACTGTGCAGACAACAGCACAGATGCTTCGGCTCTGCATATCTCTTGTCTCTGGCAGGCATTATGCACCGGGTGGTTTAATCATCGAACTTGACAGCTGTTGAGAATGCCACGATCTGCTTTCAAGTGGGTTCTCTCATGTTTGAGTGGAAATTATGGTCACCAAGAGCTAGGCTTTACATACGATTTATATTTAAGGGCCAACCTTATACCAAAAGTTGCCTCTAATATTCGTAGACTCCAATGGAAAGGTATTGATAGTTAATAAATAGTATCAAATGAGCTCATCACTAAGCTTTCGAAAAATGTTCTTGAAATAACCCGTTGCTAAACTATAAATTTTAGGCGCTATATAAGCAAAAATGGAAATAAATAAACAAATGCAATCTTCAAATTGCACAACCATACTCATAATAGCACTTAAATAAAGCAATTTGCAAATTGTTTGCTATAAAATGTTCGCCATAAAAGTGTGCTGCCATTTGTCTTGCCATTTATGTAATAAATTTTTCAATTCATATTATTATTATATTTTTTTTTTGTTATCGATTTGTAATATTTTTACAAGCTGCTAAATTAGTATTATATTTTTGTTTTTGCTATTTAAATCAATTCAATTAAATCGCAAATGCATTTAGGTACTTTTTCTATTATTCATTTTTGTACTCACCTTCAACTTTGGCCAATGCCAACACTGAAATTGTCTGCAATGCCGGTATCGCCCAGGCGACCAAATGAAATAAATGCGATTTATTTTCGATCGCCTCATGACCCCATTTCAAGCCGGCAGCCAAAAACCAAGCAAACGCCAAGCAAGACCACCAAGCAAAGGCGGCCATGCAACAAAAGTAGAGCGCCATAAATAAAACGGTGCAAGCGGTGGTTTGGCGATGACCCTGGTGATGTAAAAAGGAAATGTATTATTGTATTGCACAAAATTGTGTTAGAAAATATTGAAGCAATTACAAAAGTGTTGAAAAATTATGCAAAATTACAGAAAAGGGCAAAATATAACATTAATCACGGAGAAATTTAAATCTGAAAATGCCATAAAACAAGGATGGCGAAGCAATTTGATTAACGTAGCCATACGGCAACAGCATCATAAACTTTACAACAACATCCTTTTCGGAATGTCAAAAAAATAATTCGCAAAAGTGCTATAGCCTGGCCCCACTTACTATGAAGTACGTAACTTTGAAAAAATTTTAAAATTTCTTCTTTCTTCTACTCACCTGCGTTATCGTTGCCATCATTTGTAGCCGCCCCAAACGCACTGGCGGCGGAAAGGGTTCACGACACGCCACCGAATCGCCCGCACCCAAACCGGCCACATACGCGCAACCCACAACCAAATAGCAAATGGCGAGAAAGACGATGGCACGTTCCGGATAGCGAAAACGCGATGAGTCGATGAGAAAAGTCAGAACCTGCGTGAAGATAGGAAGAAAGAAAGAAAGAAAGAAAACAAGATTATGAAAAAATATGTAGATATACAATTAGTTTATTTGAATTACATTAATGCATTACATTTGCTAACTAACTAATTTAGTTCTATTACAAATGCTAATAAATAACTAGACAACATAATTGCTGACATAACAGACAACTTAATCATATATAATACAAGTTTATTCAGCAGCAGTAAATCAAATTTGCAATGATGTGGAGAAATTATATACAAGTGATGCAAGAATAAGATAGAAATGGAAATATTTTTTTGTTTATAACTAAAGTTAATGGAGGAATAGAACTTGTTTTAGCGTTGCAAGTGCAATGAAAACTAATTTATTTACTCTCGCTTCCACTCTCTACTCAGAAAAGCATGCTCTTCAAAAATTCTCTCATGTCTGCTATCTTTTTTTATTGTTGAGAAAATGGTAATCCAGAAGATAGAAACCTGTATGTCCTCTGCTAACGAAATAGAGCATAAATTAGATATCTATAAGACCTTTTCAATGCTTCCAGAGCAGCTCCTAACATATTTTTGGGTTATGAGACCCGCGTGTTGCCTTAATTAAGTTTATCCTTCAAGTTTGAACATCGCCCTATCTCTCTATATCTCTCATTCTTTCTCTCTCTCTGTTTTCCAGTCTTTCTCTAGTATCCGCTTATTAACTTCTTCTAGAGAAATATCCAAGTTTCTATCTGATAAATTAATGTATGATGGCCTAATGGAGAAATTGATTCCAAACTATAAAGAGACTTCGAGACCCAAAGGCTTATTTCGGAGACTATGTTAGGTACACATTGGCATTTGACCTCGCTATTTTTAATCATATGAGTAAATGAGAAACACCACACATACATATCTTAATCAATATAGCACAGATTGTTTTGCGCTCTCCCATACAACCTCTTTCTCAACATTGACTTAAGGCTGAACCGGGCACTTTGACTTATGTGAGTAAATGAGAAACATCACACACGTTTTAACCAATGTAGCGCAAATCTCTCTGCGTTCTTCATACAATCTCTCTCATAATTTTGCCGTACTCTGATTTAAGGCAATGACAGTTATGAGAGAGATTTTTTCGGAGAGTGCAGAACTGGACACAACTGTGTTATGGCGTGCCCATATCTGATTTGGGATCAGAATATATGGAGACATCACGAAGGAGCTATGTATGTCAGGTTGAGCTTGCTAACATTCTGGATTATAGTTCAACAGTTAGGGAAATGCCTAATTCGTTATTCTCGCCACCGAAACCCTGTCAAGCAAGAGAAGAAAGGTCTTTATTAAGACAGGTCGGTAAATTTTAATAACCCCCTCGAGCTCTTCTACAAAAGTTGATCTAAGGTGTAAATATTTCTGGAAGTAGAGGCACTTTATTGAATTATTGAAATTACTTGTCTGTTATGATGATGAGTGAACCCAAAAGTTTCATTGAATATTCAAAGTACTCTAACTGTTTCTGGAGCTTTTTTTTTATAAAGATGAAAGCTAATGATAATCTTGTGGAACATGGGGATTGCATCTGAACCATCACGGGACCTATCGATTCAAACTCAGATGCGCTTAATCAGTAGACATTATTGCAAAGCTAAAACTTTCATATAAGATAAAGAAGATAGAAAGAGACCGCGACTACTATACAGATGAGTCTCTGGTTGGATTTTTTCACTTCGCATACATATTTTGAGGATCAAAGGTACTTTACCTATATTTCGCACCAATTCATATACAATAACTTAAAATAAAAAATTAGCGGCTTGTCACTCTATATTGTCACTCCCTACAATCCGTGTTACTTAACAAATTGATGGCTGTTTTGTCATTTCAACCACTTCATTTTTTATTTTCCATGTAATTTTTTTTTTTTTTCAAATTAGGTTTGCCATTCGAAAATGAAATGAAACTCATTAAACGTCAAACTTTAATGCACAGAAGTTTGTATGTGCATAATTATAAATGAAAAAGGCATATAACTATGCCGTCAACGACCGAAGATAGACAACTGAAGTCGACGACATCATCAACTCTTCAGTTTTTTTTTTTGAAAAATATTAATATTAACATCAGAGTTCACTCGAGGACATCGCACCTGTTATGCAAGCAGCAACCTCTCTCGTTGGATAAGTTCATAAGTTAAAACAGCAGCAGCAGCAGCTTTTCTCACAAAAACTGCAGAGCACAAACAGATTTTGTTTTTCATTTAGTCAATGACATTTGTAGCTGCAATTTCACTGATTAGTGACGACGAAGTTGACATTTGTTGCATGCAACATAACTCATGCATACATGCTTATATACCTGTACAGATATCTTATGCACATAGGTCCCTGCTAGAATTCTGTGACCGAAAGTACTAACACTATTACAAAAAATAATATTACCAACACATTTGCACTCGTATGTGTTTCTAGCCAAGTTCCAAACCAATGAGATAGATAAGGATAAAATGGAATTTGAAAATACACATACGGGAACGTGATGAATGAAACGGTCACAAAAGTTCCCGATGCCCTTAAGAATGTGATAGGAAATATCCCGAAACTTTTGGTCATGCCTGCCGGTCATATGACCTGTCAAATGACCTGCACAGTTCTTGAAGGGGTCATAACAGTGTAAGGCCTCATATATATTTGTAGTTGTTGCTTTTGCTGCATCTCCTGCTGCTAAAAGTTCAAAATCTATTTAATGCGCGCGGCAGGCAGCTTTTCAAGCAGTTATCTATTCATGTTGCATTTATACATACATACTACTAATGCAACAACTACAACCACGAGATAATTTCATATACCCATAATGTGTTTAGCAGTCAAGCAATGTGTTTGGTTGTTGTTGCTGTCAACCCGTGTGACGTTATGACCAAAGCTGATGCTTTCGGCAGTCGCTTATCGATGTTGAAGTGTCGCTGTTGTCAATAGCAACGGCTGTGGAAATGTCAATTACTCTCTACGCCTTGAAAGCGTGAAGCTTCCTCTTTCTAACGCTTCACACTTCTTTTATTCTCAACTTTTGCTATTGAAGTCAACGACTTCTCGCTGCCTCTATCCGTTTACTCTCTTTTATTACTTACTATCTCAAGCAAGCTTTAGTGCTGAACTGTGGCGCTTTGGGGTGCAGGGTATAGTATTTCAAGTTGATTACTTCTCTTAATTACAAATCTAACAGCAACACAATTTATTATGTACTTTTGACTACATATTTTGTTTGCTGTATGAGTAGCAAAAAAAAAAAAAAAAAACGAGCACGTTACCTTCGTAAGGGTTCAATTAGTTATGCGTTAACTTTATTTCCATAACAGTAACAGTATCGGTATTAATTTGGTCGATTATTGGTGCAGTAACAGTAAACAGCTGAACAGTGATCATAGCCCAATAAAGGTGGCCAATCAATAGAGTCGCTCTTCTTCTTTTGGTTTTTTAGGTTGCGAAATTATCATATTTTGTATTAACGCTAATTGCGTGTTCTCTTTTGATTGCTACGACCATATTATTATTGGGTTATGACAGTGAACAACTGAAACAAACAATCGATCAGCTGGTTAGCGTTACGGCTGAAAACCAAAATTTATTTGGTTGTTACCGATAGCGTTACCGACTAGCGAATCACTAATCAAATACATTGTTTCCCATAAGGTTGGTTGATCAGCTGTTTTATAACGATACTGTTACTGCATAACTAATTTGAGCTTTAACAGACAGGGAGATACCTATGAATGAAGGTGACGATTTTAAAGGTACTTCATGTAGGCGTGGAAGAAGCTTGAATTATAGAAATGAAATATTTTCTTATAAGATAGTCGCTCATCTAAATCAAAATACAGTTCAAGCGACTTCTCGAAAAATTGGATATGAAATGTACTGTATATTTTATGAAAGAAACTGAGCATCTCACCCAACTCAACATAAGTAAATACGATGTATTTTATACATCATATTCCTACCCTGTCGGAAAAGCAAGCAACCAAAAAGTATATAAGTAAATACTATACGTTAATTGTTAGTCTGTCACCCTGTGAAGCAAACGATATCGTAATATTGAGATTGCCTCGAAGAAGACATGCCTTTTCAAAGATGAATAGTAAATGAATCCATCATTTTCAAAATTTTATAAAAATTTATGTTTAGTATGTTTCTGTTACGATTCTTCAGGGATTTTTTTTATGGCAACGGAGTGGACTTATTGTATTTGTAAAATTATCCCTACAAACAACAAACTAAAACACGAACAATACGCCTCCTGCCTAAAGTAAACTTATGTATCTCAACGACTATCAAACACCCCTAATATCAAAAGTTCTGCAATCAGAAAACTGAACTTAATAAGCCTTCTTCTTTATGGGTGGTCTTCGGGCTAAACATAGGATTTAAAATTCTAGAAAGTTACCCAATTTTAAGACTTGTGATAGGATAATATTTTCAAATAAAAATGAATGTAAAAAACCACAATGAAAAGAACTGTCTGTGGAAGAAATTTGGCGGTACTAATTAACCTTCATAAAAGTGCAACTTTTTTCCTGAAGGTTGTTGGCAAAACTCTTATTGAGAACATCTTAAATAAAGTGAATCTGTGGGCTAGCTAACAGATTTAAATAGCCTGAAATGACTGCAGGTATTTATGATTTAATAGCAGTTTAAAAACGCCAGCTCGAATGAAGTAAGAAGTTCCGCTAGAATTACTGCATTAGAATCAATTTACTCTTTGTCATTTTTGAAATTGACACTTTAATAGAAGAGCTTGAACTTTCATGAAATCAGAACATGATCTATTCTTTCATACAACATATACATACAACATTTCATGTGGTTCACAATACACAATAAGCTCCATCCATAACACATGCAACACAAATGGCTTTACATGCGCTATGCATGTTTGCCGAAAGTGTGACATTGTGATGTGGTGACTTATGCGCAGCTTGCACGTATTCATAATCTTGTTTATGTTGCTGCTGAAACAGCGACGACCGACCATTCATCAAACAAAGTTAGAGCCATGAAAAGAAAGAGCAGCAAAAAGCAACAAAAGCTCTGAAAACCGCAACAACAATACCAACAACAACAACAGTAGGAAAGGCAACATCGGCAAAAACAGTATGAGCATCAACATCACAACATCACAATCACACAATATCACATCACATCACATCATATTCGCGTGTCTCACTAACGAAGTGAAGACATCAGCTAGATTTTTTTTGTGTTTTGTGAGTTATGATCCTTGTTATTATTATTTCTGCTTGCATATGAATGAAGTTATATGTACCTACTACATACATATATGCCATGTGGCAAGTGTGGCAACTAACAAAGGCACATTCAGCTGGATTTCAAAAAAGCAAATGTCATCAAGCCGATGCTTGTTAGTTGTTCATTTTTCAATTTGTTAGTTTGACAAGCAACATTGGACTTTTGCAAGAGCGGTCGTTGGCTGCTCGTTATGGCAATAAAAAAAGATAGTACATGAACAAAAATAATGTAAATACATAACTACATACATACATACATTCTATATGAATATATGTAAATCTTTGACAAGGATTAATGACATTTCATTTTGTTGTTTGCTATGCAAAATATCACTTGCTTTTAACTGTTTTGCTGACTGCAACTGGCGAAAAGCCGGCGTTGACTTTTTTGCGTGTCTTCAAAAATATATTCATTAATTTTTGTCTCTTTGCTTTTTGACTGGTTCTAGTATAGCTGCCTAACTTAGTTGACATTTTTGTTATTATGTTTGTTGTGTGTTGTATTTTTACTTTTCTTTTTTTAGCAAAGACAATGCTTTAATTATTTACATATATGTATTTTCAATCATTTGCCTTCAGCAAAGCAAGTTGACAGCTGTCAACGTTTGAAATGTCATTTTTCATTTGCCAACAAACCACCGCAAATGCTGCATTTGCAATCATTTTGTGCTAATTAATATTTAAATGTCAAAGTTTGGAGCTAAAGTTTTTTTTTTTTAAAGAGAGGGAGAGTATAACTAGTAGCGCGCTCTAACGGTTAAGTTTCAACTAAGAAGAAGAGAATGTAATTAGTTGACAAATCAATATTTTGACATAGAGGTCGGAAACTATCGATAGTCAGCACCATCGATAGTGTACGATAGTTTTTTGCAAACTATCGATAGTATATCGATAGTTGACGATAGTTTCGGGTGATTTGGCAGAGTCTACGGCTACGCTCACACTGTAACCGCCTTTTGCCGTCCAGCAGCAAACACATCCACAAACACATCTGTTTTAAATGAGCTCACCCGATTTCACCCGAATGTAAACAAACTTTGCCCACCTGTGCTGGTCTTATTTTTACCAATACATGAAAGTAATAGAAGATGATCCAATAAAACTTTTTTCAGTACATTGTTTTGTTTTATTTATTTATTAGCCATTTATTCTTGTTCAAAAAAATTAATATATTAATCAGAGGCCATAACAATTATAACAAATAAATATAAAAATCACTTGATAACAATTATTGAGCAATGGAAAAATTTTTCCATCATCAATAACAATTACTCAAAGATCGATATTTTTTCGATCAGATCATAATTGTTATGAGCAATTGATATTTTTTTCGATCTTCCATAACAATTACTGGATGATGGATATTTTTTAGATCAGCTCATAATTGTTACTAGCAATTAATATTGTTTTCGATCTTCCATAACAATTACTGGATGATGGATATTTTTTAGATCAGTTCATAATTAATTAAGACTCGACCAAATGATAGCCCTAGCCAAGCGCTTTCATTTGATACCCATTTTGCGGTGTTCGGTATTCTATATTCGTATTACGTATCCATATTTATCCGCTTTTCCACAATTATGAGCAATTATCGATAAATTTATCGAAATATATCGTAGTCCAAATAAAACCTGGCGCCATCCCCTTTCGTTTGATACCCATATTGTAGTGTAATTTTAATGTTTTTGGGTAATCACATTTTAAACGACCATGCGACTAGAAAGCATAGTCGTATTTATGTTGCTTTGACTACTTGCTAGTCAGCAATTCAAACCCTGCATGGACTAGTTACCGTTTGTTTGGTGCCTAGTGATCACATTTCAAATTGTCAATAAACTAATGCTAATGATTTTGTAAGAAAAGTAGTTTGCTAAGTAAGAGCATACACTAGCTCTATTGTTTACTGCTGTTAAACTGACAGCTGTCACTGTTTGACAATTATATTACGCCAATCTAGGCCGCTGCTTTGGTTTAGTGATTTTAAAGAGAGTGACCAAAATAGCATTTAAATAAATCTGCGCTACATTATTCACCATTTCTATTCAATAAATTAAATGAATCTGCGCTATATTATTCACCATTTCTATTCACGTAAAAACTCGCGTTATCTCGAAACAGCATACCAATTCACGCTTCATATATTATGAGCCGTTCCAAATAAAGATTAAAATTGTAATTAAATGCAAATTTAAACACATTAAAAAGTGTTAAATGTACATATTTTTTTTTTTAATCTTTTTACACATTTGCATAACAAATTTTTAAAATTTTTCTTTTTTTGTTCTTATGTAATTCCATTTTATTTTTTAATATTCTTTGTCAGCGACAATTAAATTAAATTTATGCATACCATGACAACGTGACGCCACGGCGATTGGGAATTATGCGGGCGTTGCCAACCATAGCAAATTTAACGATGGTAAGCGCTTGGGAATGACCAATGGCATTTTGATTTCCAAAAAAAAATATTTAATAATAATTTGCTTGATTTAAAATGACAGCACATTTGTCCATTAAATAACTTAGAACACAGCTACTGTGTACTGAGCTATTATAGGGTAAAAACACGGTAAAAAGAGCTAAAAGCTTGACGTGCAAATGATTGGCGCATAATTTCAACTTTTTTTCAAAGCATTAATAGTTCCAGTGCGACGACACGTAGTCATGAGGTCATGAGCAATGGATGAGTGCTTCTATACTCACAAAAATTAGTAAAAAATCATGCAAGAAAACTGAAAAAGACAAAAAAAGGAAATAAAAGTGGTAACAAATAGAAAAACACAAGCTAAACGAAAAAAAAAACAATAAACAAAGCAACTCACAAAACGGTTGTGCCACAGCTTATGGCGTGTATAGAATAACAAATTGCCGCCGTTTGAAAACAACGCTTTGGGAAACATAAAAATCGACGGAACAACAAACGTGCAGAGGTTGAAAAAAAGCTAAAGAAAGAAGTCAAAGTGCGCATAGAACACACATGGGAAATAAAAATGAAATGGAAGCATACAGAAATTTCTTTTGGAGGAGCGACAGGAATACAGCAAATAGAGTTGCTAGATTTCGCACAAAATAAAAACAAATCAATTTGTAAGTTATACAGTGAAAAAAATTGACGAAACATATGTCATGAATGCACAGTACGAAAGCGTAAAGAAGCAGAAACAAATACAGACTAAACTGGATTGAAAGCGATGAATAAACTAAGCATATCAACCAACAAATGCAAACAGATTTGTGGGCGATGATATGAAAACTCAATTTGACTTTCTGACAGGCGATGATGGAACAGAGAAAGAAAAAAATTAACAAAAACTGAAAAAGAAAATGAAAAACGGCAAAGAAGTTACAAAAAGGGATAAACAAAAAAATTAAGAAGCCAAAAAACTAAAGAAAAACACTGAAAATTTAAATAGAAAATGAAAAGAAAGAAACCAACAAACAAAAATTAATAATATAATAATAATACAATGGCGCTATTATAACTCTGACGAGTTTTATGGCCGAGCTTCTCTCCCAATTCGAGGTGTGCTCCTTTTGTTTTTCCTACTAATTGGTTGGACCTACAGTTTTATGCCGGCTCCGAACGGCGAATGCATTTTTTGTGAGAAGCTTTTTCATGGCAGAAATACACTCGGAGGGTATGCCGCCCACTGCCGAGAGGTGACCGCTGCTCTTAAAAAACCCAATAATTGGATTTTTACTAATTAGAAAAATTGTTTTGGTGTTTGGCTCGGACCGTGGTTTGAACCCGAGACCTCTGGCATAGCAGGCGAGCACTCTACCCACTGCACCACAGCGGCCACAAACAAACAAAAATTACAAACCAGAAAAAAGTAGATACTGAAAAAAATGAAAGAAAATAAATTAAAAAAGTGGAAAACTACTATCAAATGCAATTAAAATTGTTAGCATTAGCTACGAAAAGGCGACCAAAAATACGCTATAAACCAAAAACTAAAAGTACCTACTAAAAAAGAAATAAATGTCAGCAATTACCAACAACGACCAAAAAATATGTATGCAAATTACAGACATTACAACTTTTTTGTATCTAAATATGTTTGTACATACATACATATGTAATTTAATATTACTCATTCAACTAAATGCCAACGCGCCAAACTATAATTTTAAAAATCATCTTGACACCACAACGCCGTCAATTTTTTAGGTGTGCGCGCATAGACAAAACCACGTCGCAGCAACTCCTCCCTCGTACAACGCGCATCAACAAAAAGCGTCGACGACACGACCTCATTTTGAGCAGAAACAAATCGTCTTGCCATTCAAATAAAATTGTAGGTTTGTACATACTATAAATGGTTTTTTTTTTGGTGAGCTGTCAGTGAAAATTTAGTCGCATTAAAACGGCTGTAAATTATAAGCTTGAAAATCTACGAAGCGGAAACTTGTCGCCGTCTTTTTTTCACAGCTTAAACTTGTAGGCGGGCACTTCCGTCAGAAGAAAATTTTTATAATTATTTTGGGAGTGTTAAAAATTTAATTTTTTGTTTTAAATTTAATTTTATATGAATTATTTTTAAGTGGGGGTTGTGTGCATTTGTTAAAGCAATAATTGTTGAATTCAGTTAGAGTTGCGCTATGATATATGGTTTGTAAAGTGTGGAGTTAACAGGTGTTTAATGAAACTATTATCAGCTGTTTGAACACTGAAGCAAAAAACGTGAAGGTTTTGAACTTTATTGTGTTTTAAAGTAGCGGAAGCTCGAGCAAAGGGTTAAAGGGTGTCAGGTTAGTAAGTCCTTTAGGAACATTTCCAGTCCGAAACGGCAGGTTTCTGGAACTTGTGAAATGAAAGAGAGCAAAAGGCTGAATGCTGGTAGCTTTTACGAGCTTGCAAATGTTCTAAAGGATTCAACTTGAAAACATATCATTAATAACCGACATGCACTCATGACTGTGCGCTTTTCCATGTAACCAATCTGCTATCTTTTTCCAATTTTGTACTCCAGTTTTTAACTATGCAAGTCAAACATTGTGTACACCGACTTCTTCAAGGCATTCGACAAGGTTTTTCACAAGCTATTAGTTGCTATATTTCTCTTTTGGTATTCGCACCACTTCTCTTGCCTGCAGTGTTGCCAGGTCATGAAGAAAAACGAGGCTAGATTGGCAAAAAAAAAAAGTTAGAAAAGGCTGAAACTAAAAAAAAGAAGCTAAAAAGAAGTCAGCATTTTTTTTTAAGAAATTCATTCAAATTTTATTTATTAAAGTTTTGTTCATTTGCATATAAAAACTATAAACATTACTTAAAGGAACTATTCATGTTTGAACACATATCAGGCACATTTTCTCGACTAGTACTGACTTTTTTTTAAATAAATGCTCCTATTTTTGGTTGTTGTGTTTATAACTGATTAGGGATGCCGTTTGCCGGCTTTTCTTACCAAATTGACATAGGAAGTAAGTATATACTTTAATATAATATAATATAATAATAATAATAATCCGATGGCAAATATTAATTTCTGCTTTCGGGTTCGTTTTATAGGGGTTTTTCGAGTTGACTTGCGCATTATATTTATATGTAGGTATTAAGGAGCTGGGATCTAGTGATTTTTTGCTCCAGCTCCGCTCCGGGAAGAGGGTTTAGCTTCTTTACTCTGGTGCGCTCTGGGGCAAAACATTAAGCGTGTTTCAATTACGCTGATCCTGAGCCACATAAAAAATTGTTCATATAAATTCAACAACAGCGACTTGAGCCCGATAGAACCACATTCATTTCTTGTTAATTTTATGATCCGGT
Organism: Urophora cardui; assembly: GCA_960531455.1. Taxonomy (NCBI): domain Eukaryota; kingdom Metazoa; phylum Arthropoda; class Insecta; order Diptera; family Tephritidae; genus Urophora; species Urophora cardui. The sequence continues at coordinate 131,058,474 of OY482673.1, forward strand.
TTTTCGATTTGTTTCTTCCGTGCTACCGGAGCTTTTTTGATGTATAGCACCTAACACGTTCACACATTGTGCATGTGTTGCTGACATTTACATAACAATGATCCCGATTGTTTCAGTCAGTTTAGTTTGATCCAGAGCTTGGTGTAATAATTAAAACACGCCTATTTTCACAAGGTTGCTACAAATAGCTTACGGTCAGAACACATTCATGGCTACAATTACTTTACATTTAGAACATATTCATGGTGTTGCATATGTACAAAACGTTCATATGAATTAGAGCAAGTTCTCGTTGTACAAATTAGTAAAATTAACATTTGAGTAAAAAATGCTAGAAAAAAGCCACGAAGCTAAAACGAAAATTATGAGGCTAAAGGACAAAAAGAAAGGCCAAATCTAGCCTCGAAAAGGCTAACCTGGCCACACTGCTTGCCTGTTTGAAACCATATATCTCTAATCCTATCTGTTTTGTTGTCTTATTCCTTTATAGCTTCACTTGGTATACCACAAGTTAGCATTTTGGTCCCTTGCTCTTTAATATCTTCATTAACGACATTCGTGTTTGCTTGTCCCAATCTATTTTTCTACGACATACATATGTATGTATGTATATGCTGATGTTCTGAAGATTTCTTCCACGTTTCAGAACCAATCTGATGCAATTAAGTTGCAATCCGACATTAACAAATTAAGTATTCTTGTGGTATCAAAGAAATGGATTGCAACTTTATATTAGCAAATGTTTCCATGAATTACATCTATCTTTCTATCCCTACCACCTATTATAATGGAGCCTCTCGCCTTTTTACCCACATTTCTACCCTGTCAATCAAATGTATTTATTATAATTTCAATTGAGACTAATCTGCAGAGCAAAGTTAGGCTTTACTTGAAAATGACTTATTTGGAAACTTGTACTTAGAATTTCGATACTCTTTAGCAATTATTTTCTTAGAACTAACCCTCTTGGTCATTTACGATCTTAGTTTAAAAGTCAAGCAGTTGGCTGAAAAATAGATCTTCTGTTAACTATGGACTCAGAGAGAGAGAGAGAGAGTTTAGAAACAAGTGACAGCTTTGAAATGGCAAAATAGTTCGGAACATCATGCATGTTAAACTTTATGGAACACTGGGTTGTTTACTTTCCAGGCATCAATAAACACACCTATTTCTAGAGCAGACCCCGGCATTTTGACTCATGAGAAACATCACACATACACATTTTAATCAATGTAGCGTAAATCGCTCTGCGCTCTCCCACACAATCTCTCTCATAATATTGACGGGGTTTGTTATAGAAATATATTTTTTTTATTTTTTTTACCTCTTTTGTTGTACTAGGTATATTCTTCAATATACTCAAACGTTGCCATATTAAGCTGATTCCACATAGAACTTTGTGTTGCGCTACGTGACACTTTCAGCGTGACAGCTGAGATTAAAATACATGTATGTATCTATATGAGGTTTCTCACATAACAAAAAGTAACGTAACGCCGAAGTTACGTAAAGCACAAAGTTGCCCAAATCTCAACTTTTGGAGGCGTTGAAATTTTTTTTTCAGTTTCACTTTAATTCAAATGTAAATAAACAAATTTAAATTTCACACAATTGAAAAATAATTAGTAGATTTTTATTTTCTTATTTACTTTTTTGTAAATAAAAGGGAGAATGAAAGATTTTTCAGAAAATAAATATTTTTTGAGTGATGTTGCAGCGTTCATTGTGGCATAGTTTTTCAGTTTTGCGTTATTTGACATAGAAAGCGGCGTAACGCAAAGCGGAAAAAGTTTTATGTGGAATCAGCTTTACTTGTACATTTCCCCTGAGCAAAGCTTCGTGGGAATCGAAATCGTCGAAAAATTTGTGTCATATGCAAATTCGCAGCATATCCAAACGCAGAAAAAATAATGATCAACACGCCAAGCATATATTTATTTTTCAATTATCCTACGTTATATTTGGACAGCAAGCCATACATCACTGGCAATGACAAAAATCTGTCAAAAGATTTTTGAACAAGAAAAAAACAGAAACCAGAAAACGCGTTGGCGCTGTTATTGAGACCAAAAAAACAGACAACGTTGACTGCTTTATGTGCTTAATTTTTTCAATCTTTTTTTTTTTGCTTATGTAAGCTTATTTGATTTTAATTTGTTTTATTTATTTATTTATTTATTTAGCTCTATTTTTCTTATTCTGTTGTCTATACCTATAACCTTCTTCATATTTCAACTTGCTTTGCTTTGCCCTCTTTCTTGCTCAACTCAACTCTACTCAATATCATTCAATATCACTCGTTGTTGACATATTGTCGTCATCTGCAAGACTCAAGTGTGCTTTACCTTGCAGCTCTGTGTTTATTGTGAATAAATAAAATAAAACGTAAAAATCACATTGACAGGTAATATGTCATGTCAAGGATGTATTTTTTGCACATGTGTCAATATGCTGCTCATGCCTTTAGCGCTTAGTTGGCGTCTTGTTGCCTTCCTACTGCCAGCCTTAGATATCTTAAAATGTTGTCAGCAACTGCTTTTAAAATAGAGCTACTTTTATATATAGTAGGTTTTTAGGTAGCACATCCTAATGTAGGTCATACCTCTTTATGTTACTCCTTCCTTTGCATCGCTAAACACATAAATTTTCATAGCAGATTTAAGCTGACACCCTAAATCAATCATAATACGTGCTAATAACATAATTAAATTAGCTTACTAGATTTACATGATAAATATTGAGAATAAAACTTACCGTAAAGAGACAACTTGCCACACACACCGCCGCCCAAGAGCCAACCCAATAACGCAGTACGGTGCGCTCTTTTTCCGGAAAGAACATTGCATGACACGGTGCACCACAATCGCGTAATTCCTGTAAGAAAAGAAAAGAATTAAAATTAAAAATTCTTCATTAATCTAGATATTAGCATAAGCTGTCTATAAGGGCTATACTAGGTGCTCGCTCAGGGAGAGATATTTTTTGAAGGCAACGCTGTTAGATTTAACATACCTAAGTCACGTGGAAGAATGTCATCTAAAAACGCATTAGAGAAAAGTCTCCCATTCAGTACGAGTTAAAGGTGTAGTAAAGTTAGTGATATAAAGCTCATATGCTGTCATAATTGATAGCTGCAAATAACAGATACTAAATTTAAATACAGTAAAAATTGGTTACCGATTCACACTAAACTCCTTGTAGCCTCTGCTTTCATTATTTTCTCTAAATAATTTCTTTTCATTAAATACCAACCTCATTACATTTTAATTTACGTCACATTAAAATATGATTTCTTATGCAAATACTTTCTATCCACACACAAATCACATAATTTACGTTTCTCTTAGCCAAACATCAAAAGCACTTAAAGCCACCCAACAAGGTTTAGCAGCGCCACAGGAAACGAATTTCTTTTAGAGGTACGCAGTACTTAAAGCAATTCTTATACATTCAAACTAGTGATGAGCGATATATCGCAAACGGTGATTTTTTCACTGTGAATAAAAAATCACAAATCGCAATTGCGATCACTTTTTAAACGGTTTTTTCAAAATAGCAGTTCACTTCTTATTGGCAACTGCTATCGATGTAGCAAGTAAGCAGTTCACCTATGTGAATCGCAATCGGAAAAGCATTATAAATTTCTTTTTGTTTACACTTTTGAGCAGACCACATACGTACATATATAGAAATATAAGAAAAAAATTAAAAAATATTTACAAACAGCGATATTACTGCGGAATACGTTGTTATTGCTATCATTTTGTTAACATAAAATAAAGACAGGTTATATCGCTCAGAAAACGCAAAATTAATCTCTGCCGGTAACTGATGATTTTATACCAGTCCATACAATCGCAATAGCAGTTTAAAATCACAGTGATTTAAAAATAGCAATCACCGAAATCACAGATATCGAAAAATCGCAGTTTCGCTCATCTCTAATTCAAACTATGCACACACAAGCAATGCATGACAGTTTAACGAAAATATAACTACTATAATGTGGCATAAAATAGATTTAATATAAAGCAAATAAACCACTCAAGAACCTGCAACGCACCACAGGATATGCGAATGAATTGCCAGCGCTAAGCAAGCAAATATAAAAAAAAATTAAGCCGGTGTGGATGAGATTGCAGGCGAGATGAGCTCATTAAAAATTCAAAATTTATCGACATCGAGAGTTCAAGAGTGGCAAAAACAGAAAAAAAAGAAGAAGAAGAAGCAAACTGTAGTTGCACGTGCACCACCGCACCACCGTGAAAGCAAATTTTAGTTGAGAGCGGATATTAAAAATTTCAAACCAATAGTCCGACGGACTCACTTTAGTTTTCGAGTTGATGCAAGTTTTGTTGTTGCTGGTGGTTGGGGTGGTGGTAGATATAACAAACTCCCCTGCAGTGTGATTTAGAATGAAATTAAGCGTAGTTAAATATGAAAAAGTTGGCAATATGGACACGAAAGGCTGTAAGGGCAAATGGGTGGCATAAAATAATAGATGGAGGACAAGATGGTGGGCAAGTAGGTAACTAAACGAATGGAAATATTGTGATGGTAAGATTAGCTTAAGGTTACGAAAGAAGAAGTTGAGAGGGCAGAAAAAAAGAAAAAAGAAGTTGAGAGGGCAGAAGAAAAGAAAAAAATATAATAAAATAAGAAGAAAAGGTAGGTGTACACAGGTAAATTATATGAGCATTTTTATAGCCAAAAGGCATTGGAGAGCTACAGCTGCTTGAGCACATGCACACACTTTTGGTCAGTGCAGTGTTGCTATAACGAGCTAGAAAATTATGTTAACCCTTATGAAAGTGTCTTCAAAGTAGTTTCAGGGTTACGCAGAAAACTTGTAAGCAAAATTTTTAATATTTGATTAAATTAGAAGATGAAGAACCGTCATTAGCAAAGATGGCTTTTGTTTCTTTTTTCTGCGTTGAAACTGAAGTTTCCACACTCAGGAAAAAAAATTATAAAAACATATGAAAACGTGCTTAAAATGTGCAAAAACGTATTTAAAAGTGATGTAAATACCAAACGGTATTCTCTTCATCTTCTCTCAATCCGAGTCCCAACTGCAAAAATATAACCTCCGCTTGTTCTTCTCTACTTCGCCTTAAATGTTTGCTATGTTTATTTCTTATTCTCCTTTTTCTGTTTTTTCTTCCTTATTTTATATTCTCCTCCGGATTCGAACCATGACGTCAACCTGATATTCAATACAACGCCATCACATAGTGGAACATTAAACATTATATTGAATTGTAGTAACATAAGTATTTATACTTCCCTTTTCCTAAAAAAGAAACCATGAATTATATGAATCATTGTAAAAACAAAATTAAAAAAAGATCGATTCTCATTATTGTTTTTGTTGGATTTCTCACAAAAAAATATTTTCTCCCAAAAAATTTTTGAACAAAGAGCGAGTTTTTGCACATTAATTTTCATTTTTAATTTTAGTATGTTTCTTTTTAAATCCAAAATGCATTTTTACTTCAAAAATTTCATTCTTAATTAAAAAATTTCATTTTTAATTTAAACATTTTCATTGTTAAAATAAAAATGGTTTTAAACTAAATCAAAAAAACTGAAAACAAACATTTTATTTTTGATATTAAAATGCTGTTTTTCCCTTAATGCAGATATGAGTAAAATTACGACACAGTGAGGATTAATTCAGCTTGACTTCCGTGCCTTAAAAGTAGCTACATTATAGTACGTAAGAAAAGAAAAAACTATTGCAGAAAGAAAATGGGAATACAACTCTTGAGAAAATGTTATAGACTTTGCTTACCTTTTTGAACTAAATTGTCCTCAGAGATGCTCTCATAAACATTTCGAAAAAACCAAGAGTATTGTCTATAAATAAATACGGATCTACAATGAAAAACCATGTATTTTTCTCTTTGATACATTCTATATCTGACAACACCCTTTGATTTTCAGACCCTCGGAACCTAGAGGCAACTTCAGAGCCAGCTTTAGAATCATAATGTAATACTAAAGGCCTGAATTTTAGCTACAGGGCAGTCGTCAGCTGTATTTTTCACACTTTTTCAGTCGTTTTTCTACGAAAACTTATACTTTCCATCTTTTTCAGGTGCTCTGAAGGCGTATCTACATACACAATTAAGGGTTAAATACCAATTCATGTACCTAATACAAAATGAAATATGTTCGTAATATAACTGCACACGGTAGGCAGGAAGCGACGATAGGTTGCATGAAAATGTCGAGAAAAAAGGAAAGTGGGGTTGTGTTATGTGATGTTTATAGATGAAACATCCGTTGAAATTAAAATCCGAGCTGCTCCTTTTTCAAGGATATCCACATTTTTTGTTTTTTTTGAAAGGATCAAATATTGAGGAAATCGAATATTCGCCACCGTCCAAATTTTTCCGATTTCAATACATTATTTGGTCGCTAAGGGATACAAAAAAAGGTATTAAAAAGAAAACAGGACACCTGTAGTGGAAAAATCCAATGTGAACAGGACCTAAAGGATAACCACTAAAATATAAAATAACACAAAAAGTACCCACTTTAATTTGCGTATAACTCCTAAAATGTTAACTCTACGTGAAAATTTCTTATTATATGTTGCATTCAGAATAAATAAAGAAATATTTCTTTAATATACAATTTTGATGTACCTGCAGTGCTTAATGTACTTTTGTGCATCTAAAGTGAAAATTTCAAAAAAAGTACGTTTTTTTTATGGTGCTATTTTAAGTTCAAATATTTTTCTAGTTTATGTAAATATTTTAATCTAATGATCCAACTCTCATTCCTACATATCTCTACGTTAATACTAAAAAAGAGTTAGAGCTGAGATACGCGCTAGCTGTGCACGGTGGGCGGGAAGCAACAATAGGTTGCATGGGAATATCGTAAAAACGATGGCCCAACGAATATGTGCCTAGCTGTGTGCTGGTACTAATTTTCGTTTAAAAAAAATGTTGGAGATTTTATTCACGCTTGCTGTGTGTTTATGAAGTATATTAGAATATCATTTTACGTAAGTGTTTAGCCGGCGATCGTTTTTTCGATATTTTCATGCAACCTATTGTTGCTTACCGCCCACCGTGCACAGCTAGCGCGTATTTCAGCTCTAATTCTTTTTAATATTAACGTATAGATATGTAAGAATGAGAATTGGATCATTAGATTAAAATATTTACATAAACTAGAAAAATATTTGAACTTAAAATAGCACCATAAAAAAAACGTTCCTTTTTTGAAATTTTCACTTTAGATGGACCAAAGTGCATTAACCACTGCAGGTACATCAAAATTGTATATCAAAGAAATATTCCCTTATTTATTCTGAATGAAATCTATTATAAGGAATTTTCACGTAGAGTTAACATGTTAGGAGTTATACGCAAATTAAAGTGGGTACTTTTTGTGTTATTTTAAATTTCAGTGGTTATCCTTTAGGTCCTGTTCACATTGGATTTTTCCACTACAGGTGTCCATTTTTCTTTTTAATACCTTTTTTTGTATCCCTTAGCGACCAAATAATGTATTGAAATCGGAAAAATTTGGACGGTGGCGAATTTTCGATTTTCTCAATATTTGATCCTTTCAAAAAAAACAAAAAATGTGGATATCCTTGAAAAAGGAGCAGCTCGGATTTTAATTTCAACGGATGTTCCATCTATAAACATCACATAACACAACCCCACTTTCCTTTTTTCTCGACATTTTCATGCAACCTATCGTCGCTTCCTGCCTACCGTGTGCAGGCAACGAATCCAATAAGATGGTGAGTGAATTATTTATTTTATACATAAGAAGAAGAAGTGGAAGTAGTAGAAGAAGAAGAAGAGTGCGTGCTGTGCTATCTAAATACATATGAATATGTATTTAGTTTTGGCTTATCGTTAAGATTATTGCGTAATTTTTTTTTTGTCGTTAGCTCTCTTGTGGTGGTGCAGCTGTTGCATGTGAGAACAGATGAAGCTCATGGGAGAGTAAAAAAAAAGCGAAATGTGTTGTTATGCAAACGGAATGGAGAAAATACGCAACAGTGGTCGGCATACGGCTAACGCAATACTGTCGAATTAAAGCAGTGTTGAGTTGTTGCTAGATTAGCGGCTAAAAACAGAGCTGTATTTCGGCTAACTTTCTGCCAAACTGTTTTAACCAACTTCCATATACTACTCAACGAAACATAGAGAGCTTAACATGCCGAATGATGTGCCACTTTTGTCTAATGCTGACTTTTATGCGCTATACGCAATTCAACGTTTCAAAGTTCGCTCGCTTTGTAAGTGCAATATTTTTATGCTTCATCTCTTATAAAATGAAGTCGAGTAAGTATTTATGCGTTGAAAATAAAAAATAATAAAATGAAAAGCATAGACACATACGCAAGAGATAAAATTGAAGAGCAGCAGCCACCGCAGCCGCATCCTCAAAACAAATGCACTCTTTTAAGCAAACGCGCATAGAGTGCGTTCGTTAGCGCGCGGCACACACGTAGAAATCCACTTTACCCAAACCACATCGCCAACAGACAAAGGTCGGTACTTACTTCTGTGTATTATTGTCTCGCAAAAATGCATGAATACCTTTTCAGTTGAGTTTTTGTGGCACGCGGTTTTTGTGCTGCTTTAGCGCTTTGCAGCTTTGAATTTGACGATACTTAGCTGCTTTGCTATGCTATCTATTCCCTGGAGCAATCAAAAATGTGGAAACGTGTCCACATTGATGATGATGATGATGCTGGTGATGTTATAGCACGAAATGAATGAGCTGATGTGCACAATGAATGTGGCGTAATGAGTGCCTACATATGTATGTATGTACGTTGCGTGTGGTGTGACGAAAAGTGTGAGGCGTTAAAAAAAACGAAGTTAATGAGCAGCCTTGTTGCCAAATTTCAGTGAAGTGAATGCGGAAATGAAGTCGGCATATGAAATTTGACTGATTTTGTATTGTCTAAATTGCCGAAAAGGTTAGAGAAGAGCGCACTAACCTTAGAGTGATAGGATGAGGTTATCAAAGGAATCAGCTGTGTTGCCACATTTCAGCGAGATAGTCGGTATATGAAGTGAAAATTTACTGCCTTTTCATTAACTAAATACCCGAAAGGATTAGAGAAGAGGAAAAGAACATTAGAACGAGAGAATTAAATGATAAGTTTGAGGTGCTGTGTTGTCAAATTTCGGTGAGAGCAGAGATACAGAGAATAAAGTGCTTAAATTTTCACTTTTTTGATGCTAAAAGCTTAATGAAAATTTCGCTAACGTTAAAAAGAAATAAGTGTTAGAGAAGAAGAAAAGAACATTTGAACAAGAGAATGAAAACGAAATTTTGAGATGCTGTGTTATCACATTTCATTGAGAGATGACAGAGAAATAAATGCATACAGCTCCATTTTCTATACTAAATGAAACTTCTGCTAACTTCAAAAAGAAATAACGGCGAGGAACTGCGTCCAAATGGTGCTAGAACACTTTTGTATCATTCTAAGCTAACCTGGTTGCTTTGATGAAGAGTTTGAGTGTCACAAGCTTCCAAAATACAGGCTGATGGTTAGATAGGCATTGCCGAAATTGCCGAATGAGTTAGAGAAGAGTACAATACCATGTGATTTAAAGAATGAAATTAAAATTGTTTAAAGCCATGTTGTCAAATTTCAGAGAGAGCGAATACACAGATAAAAAATTCCATAAATTTGCATTTTCTTATGCTAAGAGGCTGAACAGACGGCATTGCCGAAATTGCCAAAAGGATTAGAGAAAATTAAAATAACTTGAGACTTAGAGGGTAAAATCAGAATTATGTAAAGGCCATGTTGCAACATTTCAGTGAGAGAGAGCATATAGAGGATAAAAATGTTAATATCATCGAGGAAATTGATACTAACGAAGCCGGAATAGTTTAGAATCGTTCTCAGCTCAACTGTTTCCAGGTTAAACAGTTAAGGTAGAGTTGAAGTGTCACAAGCTTCGAACTATAGACTGATGTGTCATATACATTTCACTCTGTCCACTAAGGATTAATCAGTACTATCAAAAGGCTGGAGTATAACCAAGTCTGAACTAGAAAGCCCCCTTTTCAATACAAGCACGTCCTATTCAAAGCTATGCAAAACCATCACAATCTAAATCACCACAAATGCCAAACTGCCCCTCAGAACCTTAACATTACAACGTCAAGCGAATGAAAAATCAAACAAAAAGAAGAAACTGTAGTAACCATAAATATCCAAGCCAACAAAAAGCATACCATACAACAACAAAGCACACAATATACAAGTTAAAATCATTGAATTACTTAAAAATACCCGCTGGCGTTTAAACTATCAAAACATCCAATCAGGAATAAGAAGAAAACCAAAGCGGAGAATGCATAAATGCAGTTAGAAAACAGGAAAGAGGAGGAGGAGACATGTATGTATCTAAGAAAACACACAACCTGGCATTTAAGCGAATTTTAATTTATTGTAGATAAAAGTGCCAGTGAGCCAGCCAGCCCAGCCTCCTCCCTGTCCAGCTCTAGAGTTTAAAGTTTGCTGTAATAGCAAGCATACACATGGCCTACTACGAAGGTTGTATGTGCTAGGAAGGAAGCAACCACTAAACTTCATTTAAGTACATGATGCAGTCTGAAGTTTGAAACGCGATTTTAGTTTTTCTTTTGTTTGTGTGTCTAAAACAAAACAAGCTTTTGAGTTGCGTTTTGGTTTTGTTTTCAAAGGCTTTAGGGCCAACGGCTATAAGCGAGTGCGTTGTTTGCAGTTTATTTGTGCGTAGTAAGCGATCTATTTGGTTGGAGTTGATGGCAATGGCCGGTTCAAATGGCAGATTGAGGATATACATATGTAGTAGGTGAAAAGAAGAGAGAAGGTGTTTGAGAAGCAAGGATTTGTACTGAGTTCAAGTACATGAAGCTGGTATAGTAGTGCACGAACTTCGGTGGATGTTTGTATCCTTTTAGTGGAATTATAGATCAACAGAGGTGGTGCTGTTTGCAAGCAGGAAGACGACATATGTACATACAGGCGAACAAATGGTAACAATTTTAGTGGTTCAGTTTGCTAAAGTTTGGAAATGGAACCGTGATAACCTTTCCCTCTTCAATCTACGCTTCGAAACAAAGTTTCCAAAAAATTTCAATTTGAATTGGCTTACTTATACCACAACAGGATTGACAGCTATTCTGGAACTGCCTAACAAATGATAACTAGATGGTAAGGCAATCGCTCCATGTGAAATAATCTCCTCATATCTACTTCCAGCCTTCTTATTGAACAACAGAGTTAATAAATGTGGGCGGTACCTAACTGTATCAAAAGGCTGGTAGCTCTAAAGCCATAGCCTTAAAATTAGCAACGTATGAGACACAAAAACATAAAGGACTTTAATAAGGAAATAAATTCATCTTGTATCTTTCAACATAGAGAATAGCTCCAAACCTGAGTGTGTCACGAGTTTCTACATACATATATATTGATTAGATAAAGTTCTATTTGAAATCAAGGAAGAAGAATAGAACTCAATCCCTCTGTTTGTCAAACAATTTCGGGATCCCAAAAAGTGCTGCTATACCTTTGTTTAAATGGCAAAAAGAAACACAAAGTTATCACAGGACTAACATCCCTAAAACAAATACATTTATGTCTATAAACACATGTGCACTTAAACGTCTAACAAAAGTCAAAAATTATGGTCGTCTGGCAAGCACGAGCGTCACAAACAAAAACAAGCAAAACAAGGGTTGCAATGCCGAAACACAGCAAATACACGTACAATAAGAAGACTACAGATAGACATGCGTTCAATTTCATTCGTTTTACTTCAGCTCTTCACCCTCCACTCTTTATGCTCTGGTTTAGATTAACTCATTTGTGTTTATATTCATTTGCTGTAAATTGTAACTGTTGGCATTGTTGCACACTGTGCTGTAGGTCGTTAGGAGTACGTTTGGTCAGTGCTACATATACGACTCTTCCAGCTTCGCATTCCCCTAAGCACGCAGGTCATTCATTCATTCATGTTTGCATTTTGGTGGTGGTTTAGTCGAAAGTCGAAATTGTTGGATAATTTGTGAGATGTCAGTGGGGTGTTAGTTATGTTGTTAGTTATAGTATATGTGCGAGGTAGAGACTGCAAACATATTGTATAGACATAAAACTTCATTTGCTCCACACTAGTCTGTCACTATCGTTGGCTAGCCTAATTTTCACGCTCAATGTCAAATGATCGCGAGCTTTGTTTGGCAGATTAAAGTTGTTAAGATGCTATATTTCTACTACATATTTATTACAAACTTGACAAGGGATGACGGAAAATCGTTCCACAATACATCAATTTTGAGACTTAAATTTCCCATATCGAGAAGTTTGAAAGTAACTGGAGTAGAGAAGCAAAGCGAGCAAAGGTTTTAGTTTGAGTGGAATGTGAAAAATAATATACTTTTTCCTGGTTCATCAAACGAATTATGTATGGTGACGAAATGAAGGTTAAGTGAAATTTTAAAAGCACTGGCTTGACAAATAATCTCTTATAGCAGTTTGGAAACCTATTGGTTAATATTATATATATAATTTATTACTTGCTCTAAGTCTAAAATTTTCTAAGAAGCTCTCAGCTTTGTTAGATAAAACTCTCATTTCAAGTTTGAAAAGCAGTAGCCTGCCATATAATCTTTTATAACAGTTTGAAAGCCAATGGTTAATATTACTACTTGCTCTAAATCAAACATTTTGGAAGAAGCTGTCAACTTTGTTGGGTAAGATTCTTACAAGCACTTAAAAAAGTTTTAAACCACTGCAGAAGAAAGCATTGGGAGCATAGTGTTTTCCTGGAGTAAAATGAATAAAACAAGAAAATCCTTCCCTTCTCTTACCTATATTGCAGGTTAGGTTACCCAACGATAATCGAAGTTTTCGAAGCACTAGTATGACAAATAATCCGATATAACAGTTTGGAAACCAATGGTGAAAAAAAACACTCTCCATTCCGGCTCATCAATTATAGATGTGCTATTTAGGCTTCAATCCTCCCAATGAGTACCATTTTCTATAGTTGAGAAGTACTGGCTTGATAAATTATACACATCTATAGGACTTTAATACTCAAGCAAGCACAGCCAGCATCAAATAGGACCACTGGCATGCTCTTAAATAGCGTCAGAAAAGGTGAGGAAAATTACCCTTTTTAGTACATTAAAGTTAAGAACGTGGAGGTTTACATTTCTATGGATATAAGGTGAATTTAGAGAACGCTACTGAGTTTCATGAATCCAATTAACTAGGAACTGTAAACAGCACACTTTCTGTGAATAAAAGCCTTTTGAAGCCTCCTTAACAACTCTTCCTTAGCTCTAAAAGATTACCTTTCTACCGCCACCAGCCAATTAATTATGCTAAATAAGCCGTTGTTTGACATTTTAACAAACAAACTAATTTGGAAACATACAGAAAAAAAGGTTAAACCCTTAATTAGGTGAAATAGTATCACTGCTGCGCCTAAAACTTTTGCGGGTATACCACAAAAAAGGAAAAAAAAAGGAAGAAGGAAGAAGAAACAAGATCCTTTATTAGTTACAACAAAAATTACAATATTCCCTACAGGAAAAAAAGGTCAAAAAGTTCAAAGGATAACAAAATTAATACGCACAGCGGAGACTTGGAAATGGTCATAGGTTACAGAAGGAGACAAAGAAAAAAAACAAACACATAAATAATTTCAGCAAACAAAAATAAACCAAAAGAACAAACACAGGATGTGCATATACAAATGAAGCGACATGAAATAGAAACCGGAGAATGCCTAAAGAAGAAAACAACAACAACCACAGAAAGACAAAAAAGCAGCAAAAAGTACAATGCAAAAAGGCAGGATACTAACAGAGAAAACGTTGGCATTCATTGGTTTGTAATTTAGTATAGCTCATAAAAATTTAACAGCCCCAACAACTGGAGTGCAAAAGCATGCCGAAATAAATTATGAAAAATTATAGCCGCTCGTCTTACTTAAGTGTAGTTACTTTTCGGGCTTTGCTTTATTTCTTTATCAATTTTGAGCGATAAAACTTTTTTGCAGACAAGAAAGGCATTTGGCAAAGAAACGACGCTGAAGATAATGGCAACGAATAATGGCCAACTAAAAACAAAGCAGACTTAAATTGGAATACGATTAAAAAGTATACAGACATGGAGGTATAAGCGAGTGATTGATAGAAAGCAAGTGCCTTTTGGTTACTCTAAAAAAAAAAAAAAAAAACACAGGCGCTGTAATTACACATGTCGACACTTGATTAAAGCGGCATCTCGGTTATTTTATGTGTGATTTTTTCGATTGTTTGAGATGCCTTTGGCCGAAGTAACGCCTCTTCGCTGTTCACATGCCATGCGGCTAGACTCACCGTACTTTTCTCACCTTTTTGCCGCTTTTTCATACTTCTTCTTTGTTCCTTTATTCCTGATTCCTCATTGCATTTTGCTATTGGCTTGCGGCTATTTTTTTGGTTGCTTGACCACAGCAAATGGTTGAGAAAAGGCAAAAATTCGTTTACCTCATATACAAAGGTTTTTGAAGTTAAAATGTGCCAACAAGAGGTATTAAATTTTTGTTGCGAAGTGCTTTTGTAGGCAAAACATTAAAGTAGAATGAGTAAATGAAAGGCTTAACTTCCTTTGCCATGGAACAAAACGACCACAAAGCCAGCAAAAGAAGTAAAGAGAAGGCTCTGCTTTCAGCTCGAATGCCTCGAACCACCAAAGCAACCGAAAGTTCCTTTTGCATTTTGAAACATCTTTCAAGTCAAACGTTGATTCTGTTTTAAATTATTGATTATTAAAAAGGCGAAAAATGCTTGAAACGAAATGAAAGTCTTTTTGAGTTAATTGCAATAATGCGGAAGACAGATGGCCAAACGCCTGAAGGAGGCGAATATGTGGTTAAGAAGGAATTAAACTGAAGTGTGTTTTATTTGAAGTAATGGAAGATGGCGGCAGCAAAGGCTGAAGATGTTGAAGAAGTGAGAGCAATCAGCAGGCGGAATTTCTGGTTAGGAGAGAGAGAACGGCTAAGACGCTTTAAAAGTAAACTGAGAAATTGAATATTTACACTCTCTCTTCGCATCACTTACTCTTCTACTTGTATATATGTGAAGCCCTTTTCACCGAATGCTATAATTTTCTAATGTTCCTAAGACCTAACATCATTACATATACCTTCTAAGAGGAATCCAAAATCTCTTAACGTTTGAATTACCATGAGAAAACTATAAAAAGGATCACTGAAGATCTCAAGACCTATATCTGGTGATAGAGAGATTCATTGAGGGAGGAACCTGGTGGTCTGTAGCAGATCAGCTTGTTGGCCTCTGTTGGCCTTTAAGCATGTGGCCAGTCTCTGTCAGGGACTGTGATTGAATTGAGTAACTAATTACATCAAATACCTCAAGACCTATAGTTATCTGGTGATAGAGAGACTACAACATTCGTAACACTAAATAATGTTTTAGACATCCTTAAAGTGGGAGAGTATTTCCTATATTGTTTTACAAAGAGTACAATAACGCAGAAAATATCGGCACCTTGAAAATATTTCGGATAAGCGGACGTATGTATGTAACTGATGGATCGTATGTGGACTAGATTAACTTCCCAGTTTCCAACAATCATAAATATATATCTTCGTGGCGCACTTTCACGTACTTTGAGGTCCCTTAGTTCCTACAAATATATCTACGCAGATGAAAAAGAAGTCGAGCTAGAGTTTTGACTGCTTTAAGTGGCAATGGTGCATCCACTTGACCCACTTAGCCTCTCCAAGCACCATTTTAATTTTTTTAGTTAGTGCAAACAGTGCAGCGCGCCGCCACAAGGTGCAACTTCGACAACAATCGCTTGCACCTTGAGTTCAATAGCGCATGCGCACATTACGCAAAACAGCAGTCATTAATCGCGCTGCATGCAGCAGAACTGGAGAGCTGAATGGCAGGCAGGCTAACACTTAGCAGCTTGTGATTGCTTCTTGTTCGCACATTTGCATTTAACGCTTCCAAATATATTTCTTTTAAGCATTTTCGTTACTTTCCTTCTCCTTAAAGCTTTAAGAGCGCAGCAGCTTTACATCAAGCATTGCCAGCTACTGGCTAATCGCACTTTTGGCACACTATGGCCCACAACAACATCACCTTAGCTTATTTTGGCCCACAACATCACACTGGCTTGGTTTAGCTCCCAACAACAAATTAATTGAGCACTGGCAACTTTGTGGCGCACACTCAAAGCAAAAGGTACAAACGATCGATGATGTTGTTGTTGTATGGCTCCGTTTGTCAAATTGCTTGCCCAGCCTTGCTTTAACATCATTTTCGCCAAAGCGCTAATCGCTTCAGTGAATATTTTACATTTATTATCTTTCAGCGTGTCGCTTTTGAATTTGCAAAATATTTATGTGTGACATGCCCACTTTTTCTAACATGAAAGCCTAAGAACTTTGAGTATCTTCTATTATTTCTTCTCCAAACAAAATTTAAGTTTAAGCGACGACAAATACAAATGACGCGCAATAAATTTTTGCATCCAGTTTAATAGTCAAAACGACAAAAAAACGGAAAATAGAAAATGGCAAACAGCAAGACACATTTGCAACATAAAAGCACAAGCCTAAGCCAAGTCAATTTGGCGACAACTGAGGCTGGGGTGAAGTGGAAAAAGTGGAAAAAAAAGTATTACAAATGTGCGCAAATTTATTTACATCTTTTTCGCAAATGTTTTTTGTCGTCCTCCGCGTGGTCCAAGACCTTAGCTGTGTGACATAAAAGATTACAAGTGAGTGTTTCTGGTGTTTTTGCTCTTGTGGGATTTTAATCTTCAACGGACTATCAGTTGCATGTTTTTGCTGCTGCATTTTTTTGCTTTAAAAAGCCCAATGCTGATAATTTGCAAAAAAGTAAAAGAAAAGGCTTTCAGAATATCGGCGACGAGATTAAGTGTAAATTTCTATGTATGTATGACTTAATCACTTGAAAGCGGATTGGCATGCATATACATATGTACATACTTATCAATCCCTTATCGAAATTCCGCATGACGCAACCCAAACGGACTGATATCCAAAAAAAATATACTACCATTTTTATACAGACGCAGAAGCTTTAAAAACAAGTAAGACCATGTGTTAAACCAGACGTGTTAAATTCCGATTAAAATCGGTAATGATTATTTGTTTGCACATTTTAATTTCAATGATTATTTTAATTGTCTAACATCAACATGAGATTCAATAATAAGTTAAATTAAAAAATTTTAAAGAATCTTCACGATTGAGAAATAAATAAAAAGTATTTTTTTTAGTTGTGATTATTTTTAATTGTCTAATTGTTTTATTTGTTTGATTCTTTTTAATTGACTAATTATTTGTAATTATTTGTAATTATTTGATTATTTTTAATTGCTTAATTATTTTTAATTGTTTGATTATTTTCAATTGCTTGATTATTTTTAATTGTTTAATTTTTTTTAATTGCCTAATTATTTTTAAATGTTTCATTATTTTTGATTATCTTTAATTGTTTGATTATTTTTAATTCTTAATTTTCAATTGTTCGATTATTTTTAATTGCTTAAATATTTTTAATTGTTTGATTACTTTTAATTACCTACTTGATTATTGTTAATTGTTTGACTATTTTTAATTGTTTGATTATTTTTAATTTTTTGATTATGCTTATTTGGTTGATTATTTTTAATTATTTGCTTATTTTTAGTTGATTGATTATTTTTATATAATAAATAAAATTAAAAAAAAATTAAAAAAATATAAACGAAAAAGTATTAATCTATGAATTAATTAAACATGCAATTTAAAAACCAACAAAAAATAATTTAAAATTAGAAATAACTGAAAATAACAAAATAAATGTATTAATCATGCAATTACAAAAAAAAAAATAGAAAAAGAATTAAAAAAAATCAAAGTAATCATGCAATTAAAATTAATTAATCAATAAATTATCGGCGGCGAATTAAAAAACTTTTTTTATTTACAAATGTAGAGTGTAATGTCAAAATCAAAGCGAATTCACATCATGGCCAATAGGAATGGACGAGCCCCAAGCGAATTCAGATTTTAACCACGGCGAAATATCATTTTGACATTACACTCTACCAATTACAATAACAAAATACATGGGAAATTTCTGAATTCGAGATCTGCCTTGATTTTGACCATGATTTCGCGTCGGACCGTGATCAAAGGGGCAAATCAGTGTTGCGGTACAACTGAAATTTGGAAAGTGTTGCTCATCTCCGCGAAAAGGAATAATTTTTGTACCAATACAAAGTTGAAAAAATAAATTGCATGGTCGAATTTCGACCACCGGCGATACTAGTAATTATTAAACTTTTTAATCATTCAACCACAGTTCTGGCTTAAATAAATCAGTGGATGGTTTTGATCACATCGCTATATATTTTGTTAGTCTATAAGCTCTCGTTACAAGAATCGTGTTTTAAAAGGCATAAAAATGCCTTAACCCTTGCCTTAAGCCAGCGTTGGGCAAAATAGCTACTGGTAGCATTTTGCACTTAGGAGCCGACTTGGCACATTTGGGTGCTGATGAGGGACGCAACCAAGTGCAGCATAAGGTGAGAAGAACTGAGGAAGAACTCACCAACACATAAGCAAGATTGAGAACGAGAGAGTATGTCGCCGCCTGTATTCGTGGCAGTGATGAAAAATGAAAGTTTCCAATTGTGTCAAATTTGTACAAAAAGTGGTGAATTTTTGAATTTCATTGTGCAATCAATTTGAAAATCGTCTGTTGGTACCATTACCTTGATAAAATAAGTTTACAGCACATATTGTATAATAAGGATCTCATACAAAACCTTTTTACACATATTTGTGCGTCCTACTTTTATGAAGATTACTTTATAAAAAAGTTTATATGCCTACATAATAAAAAACAAACAACATTTTCCATCACTGGTTCATGCCCGAGAGGCAGTGTGCAGCAGTATTGCCGCAGCGTCAAACAATTTGGTATCACAAATTCGTACTTTCATGGTTTTTTCTTCGTATCACCTAAAAATTATTGAAAAAAAGTTTAATTAAATGGAAGGCCAGCTTAGCACCTTTCATTTGGTACCAATATTGCTCAAAGTCTATCTAGGTCACTCTGGGTCCACATTTAGGCCTGTATTCCGAGAAGTTCCCACTTATTGAAATTCTATATACCCTATCATGTGCGTTAATACCATATGAATATACTGCAAAAATTTCATAAAGATCGGTTGATTAGTTTGGGAGTCTATAAAGGACAGACACTTTGCTTTGCTACTATCAATACTAAAAATATGTATACAGTTTGTAAATAAATCGATTTGCATGTAGAAATGAAATACGCACAAACTAAATGTATATTATAAAGTCGTTGCTACCTAAAAATCGAAAAATTCAGTATTAATTACTTTTTTTCGTAATTCTTGGCGAAAATTGTATTATTTTGTTTCCGTACTACGGCAACACAGTTTGACAATTGTTGATCCTGGCTGAGAGGTGGTGGTTTTGGTTTTTGATTTTTAGTATTTCCGCAGGCTTCGTGCCAAAGATGACTTGATACGAAACTCTTTCTTGCTCTCCCAATTTCGCGATTTTCCCAGGGGTTTTATTTGGCTTTGTTGCCAGCATCAACACAACATAAAACCCCGCCGATCAGCTGTTGTGCAAATTGCTGGTGCCAGAAGGGAAAACACGCCAAAATAAATTAGCGCATTTGGTGGATTTAGATTTTTTGTTTTGTGTGTTAAATTTTGTTGAAATAATAAAGAATCAAGAAAAATACCGATGTAATTGTATTGCTTGTGTTTACTATGGAGTGCAGTTTATTGTTTCAACTGAAAAAATTGTGTTTCAGTTAAAATTATAAAAAATATGTTAATGAGATGGAACGCGGGCAGCGGTTCTTCAGTAGATTTATATATATATCCGGTTAAAAATTATTATATTTCAGTTCTAATATATTCACATTTTAATAGAATTGCAAAATAGAGTAAAATATTTCTTAAAAAATACCACCCAACTACATGTATTTTCGTCCACCACTTTTTGTACTTTTTTCTTAATTTGTCTGAGATTGGGTTTCGAACACGAATATTCGGAATGTGGGAAAATCATACTATTATGTGTATCACTTGTGGTTATATCCTTATCATAATTTGGTATAAACAAATTTTATTATTGCTATAGTCTTCAATAACATAAGGAAGCCGAAAAATTCCCAGAAATAATATGTAAAATACCCATTTTCAGTTTTCGAACAGAGTGGTACCAATGAAAAATGTTATAAAAAATGCGCATTTTGACAGCGCTCTCACGAAATGAAGAGTTTCGTATCTAGTTATCTATGCTTCGTGCGATGAACATGACGAGCGAGGCAATATACGCTGATTTTAATTGTTTTGCATTCCCCTTATCACCGAAAAACAAATCAGCCCCTCTCCTTCCTCTTGCTGGCTCCGAGACTGCTGCAAGAGCCAAATTTTCGCCCATCACTGCCTTAAGCAAATACTTATTGAAAACGAATACACGTATGTACTGGGAATTTGCGGGTTTTCAATTAAATGCATTCCACTAAAATAATACTAATTGATTATTCTTCTTCGAAATTAAATTTTTTCATTGACCTAATTCAATGATAAAAATAATTAATTCCATTTCATTGTAGTTAGAAGTACATTGTTAAAAATGTAAAAGCATTTTATGAATGAAATTCCAAATAAATAAAATCTTTTCATATACTGCAAAACAATCCATTTTAAATTCTGAGCAACCTGACTTCCTAGAATGAAAGGATGTGCTTTGTGTAGCTTGAGACATACATGAGTACATATGTATGCAGTTTGTAGAATTTAGGCTTTCATATGTATGTATATGTATATGTACATCTGTATGCAATGTATTCAGTATTATTTTTTTTGTTCCCCCCTCTCCTTCATGTGTTCAGTCTACAAATTCAGGCCATCACAGCCTCCATACGTACCTACATATCATTCATATCAATCAATTCTACTTCCAGCGAAATGAGTCAGTTTCCAGCACAATAAATCAATTGTTGGTTATTCAATGAAAAATGTACAAGCTTTTCCCAGATTTTCTGCTGAAAACTGTGCATTTGCATTTCAATAGAAATAAAAGTGAAAAGCGCAAAAATGAATGAATTTATTTCCTCCTCTCTGAAATACTAAATGCAATCATTTGCTTCTCATTTCTTCTCAAACACATTTCGAGTGAGTTAGATAATAATAGGAGGATGTATTGCATAGCGACTTTAGGGTCTCTTGTGCCTATTGAGGTGGAGTCTCATCACATCACCTCACCAAGTCCAATCTCATTCAAGAACTCAAGAATTGAGGTCGGTCTTTGGTTTGGTATGTGGTTGCTCTCCAACTGATACGAGCCGAGTGTTCTCGCCTTCTTCTAGAATCTAGAGATTGCAGTACATTCGAGGAGTATGTTCTCAGCACTCTCATCTTCCACGTCACAGAACCGGCATGCACAAATAGAGTAAATGCCAAGTTAGTGCATATGGCTTTTGCGTCTGCAGTGACCTGTGGGAATATCGGTCACTATTCTCATCATGCTTTTCGCCTTGAAGCGCTTTTTTAGATCCCGAGTAAAAGCTTCTTTGAGTGAGTTTCCCCTCTACTATATATGGCCGTTGTATATTTAAGGTTCGTTATATATGTATATGTAAGTTCGTTTCTAAGCCGATGTTCATATTCGTCGATCATATCGTAGATCAATTTCATTTGTTTGCATGAGCGTCAACCACATACACATTTTACTTGTCTTTGTGGTGCCTAAGGCTGCGAACAGAGTGGGCGCTGAAAGCCGAGCCGAGATTGTCAAAGCGATAAAGATTGTCAGTGCGATAAAACTGGTTACATACAAGTCAATACAAATAAGCTTGTGCATAACACAGTGAACGCCGACAAGAGCAGAGAGCAAAGCCGATGAGTGCGAGAAAAACAGTTTCAAAGCGTTTTGCGCGCTTGTTTGCATTGTTGACGTTTACTTTTTAGCGTGAAATCGTGTTTTTTAATGTTTTTTTTTAAAGAAATTTAGCAGGATATTTTCTTAAATCATTATATAAATGATGAAATTCACCAAATTGATATATTTTTAGTGTAATTGGATGTTTTCGAAATTCTTTTGTGATAATAATTGCATTAACCACACTAGGAGAAGCAAAATATTCTTCATCAGATGAATCCATTACCGTGTACAGCAATTTTATAAACACAAATGAAAAATAAGACTAAATCACATAAAGGCAAAACACATGGAATAAACAGAATTTCAGCGCTGATTCTCGCATTCACTGTGTTATAGACAAATTTTCTTCTCGCATGAAAATAAGCGTCAATAAGCTCGGCTCGGCTCCGCTCGGCATCAGCGCCCACTCTGTTCGCACCCTAAAGCTATTAATCGAGTTGGATTTGCTTTCTTAAAAAAGCTGAACCTATTCTTACTGCTTTCTCTTCTTGCCGCTCTCTCTTCTGTATCTGCTTATTTCTTCGTTGATTCTTCTTCTTCTTTTCCGCCTTGACCTCTTCTTCTTTTTCTTCTTTTAATAGCATTCCACACGACATGCCACATCGTCACGGTTAATCGTCTCTACAAAAAAATAAAAGCGCGTTGAATTCGCAATTTTTTATGCTTTTTCCAATGTAAAACATTTAAATGAAATCAAGTTGCGCAAATTCTATTAAAAAATACTAATCACAAAAACAAATAATTGTACTTTTTTATATGCAAAAAAGCAAGAATTTTTTGCTCTCCAAGGAATGCTCATATGCAGATATTGACCAGCAAAGTGAGACGCGGTTGCACTTGTTTGTTTGTAGCTCTTCTTCTTCTTTCTCTTGCTTACTTCTGCCTTATAACGGCTTATACCGGTTTCAACCGCTTGAATAATGGTCTTTCCAACGGTTCAATATAAATAAAAATAAGTTGATATGTTTACATGTAGCTGTCTTTCATTTGAAATGGTGCAGGAGTTAGACTGTGCGTCTGAGTGACGCCGAAAAAAAGTTGAATGTTGCAGGCAAGGAGCTTGACTTGGCAGAGGAATACTAACAAAAGTCAGAAAAAGGAGAATGAGAAGAAGTGTAGCTAGGAGAAGGAGAAGTGGAGGAAGCAAAAGGAGAATGAAGAAGAAGGAGAATATACAGATGAAGAAGAAGAGGAAGGAGAAGAAAAAGGGAGAAAAAAGTACTGAACAGCAACAGAAAAAGTCATCAGACAACAATTTACATATAACCTGTTTTGAAAGCAACTCTCATCAACATGTGACCGGCAGGTGGCAAATATGGGCAGCTGTTAAACTATTTAGTGTATGTCTCGGCAATTTTTAAGATTAAAAAAGTTACAAATAACTTTGTTTGTAAGCATTTTTTTCCGCTTTTGCCAACATTTGCAGCACGAAAACGCTTCAGCAACATTTTGAATTTTATAAACATGTTGCCAAAGTGACATGTTGCAAGCAGATTTAGTAATGTTGCGTGCGTTTTGTAATTTGCATATGAGTGCTAAAGATAAGCTGATAAGCTGGAAAAAGATACCGTTAAATAAAGCAAGACTGTTTAAGCTAACATATTTATTTATTTTTTTGCAAGCTTCAACATATTTGCAAGAAGTCTTATTGGCACTTAATGCGCGCGAAATGTACATATATGAGCTTTATGATTGATGTTGAGTGAGTGATTATTGTATAGATATTTGAATAGTTTTTTGTCGATGCATATTCATATGTGAATATGACATAGTGAGCAGGAAAAAATTATGTAATAGAACATGAAGACTCAGCTAAGTGCTGTGATGACTTGCAACATTTTTCCATTTCTCTTTTGCGCATG
The DNA here is from genome assembly GCA_960531455.1 of Urophora cardui. Lineage (NCBI taxonomy): Eukaryota > Metazoa > Arthropoda > Insecta > Diptera > Tephritidae > Urophora > Urophora cardui. The sequence continues at coordinate 131,082,367 of OY482673.1, forward strand.
GATAGATTTGCGTTTGAGCTGTGTGACATGGTTGATTTTTTCTGCTTATATAGATTTTGGCAAATCATTAGATGTGATCGTGAGCTTCAAGCTATCTTTTTGCTAATATCTAAAATGAAATGCATCTACATTTTCTATATGTTTCTTCAAGATTGAGCAGTAGCGAAACTTGACTTTCAGAGGCAATTTATTCCCAAGAAACATTGTGGCGAACGTGAAAATGAATTTCTGTATGAATACCATGTATCTAAAAACAAACGAATTCTCATTATAATCGTAGCATTCGACATTTAAATTTTATTTATTCACAACAAAGTATGTGTTAATTTATGTTTATTGTGCAATAATGACATTTCAAATACCAAGTACAAGTTGGACATATCTAATTGTTATTGGCAACATGTGGCGCGCAAGTTGTTTTAGAACACCAAAAATGGACAATTTACATACTATCAATAAAATTAAGTAAATGCCCCCAACTGCGGATTTACAAGCTTGCAATGAGATTTACGGAAGTGGGCGCAACAAGTTGCCAATTAATTTGGTAAAGATTAGATGGGAATTTTCGCAAGTGATTGGCAGTCTGTGTTTATTGTGGGAATTAAAAAGACATAAAAATAATTAAATTTAAAAATAAGTAAATAGTTGTATAAGTACGCAGTTGTACTGCTGAAACGAAATAGAAGCTATACCTATAGCTGAAGGGTCTTAGAACACTATAAGCGACAGATTTATATACTGTTCTGATAAAGTGCTGCACTTTCTATGGACAGTTTAGTTATATTACAAGTAAGCAGACAGGAAAAAAGCAAATCACACAGCAAAGACAACAACGAAATACAAAAGCCAGAAATAAACACTAAACACTAAAAAAAATTTCCTTCAAGCCTGAAGGAAAAAAAGTAAAAAAAGTATCGCCTTAAAGCTCAAGAACACTTGATAAAAGTCGCCGATAAGCTTATTAGCAAATTTATGCTCGAATGCCGCGCTTATCAGCCTACACTCTAAATAAAAATTGTAGTCATTGGAGTTGGTTTTGTGACCAGGTGAAGGGAAAGACAATTTTTTGCACAAGCTCACAAATACACTGAGAGAAAAAAGATATATGGAGGGGTCAAAGAAATTGTTTACCTATTTTGAACACTACTTTCTTTGTTTTGAGTAAATTTTCCTTAAAACATGTTAAAAGGTTTATAAAATATTGTTGTTACATGCGTTACCATGGTTTCATATACTTGTTTTGAAAAAATTCATACATTAAAATAATGAAAAATTCTTTAAGCGCCATTCCATTCCCAACTTTCCTTGTTTTGAAGACTTGATTTCTTTAATTTTGAGAAATTAAATTCCCATACAAATCCCCATGGCAACGAATTTGTTTGAATGTTTTTTTATGTTTTTTCCACATTTTTGAGAAAATTTACACAAAACAAAGAAAATTTTGTATTGGGACGCGTGTTCAAAATAAGGAAAATTATGTCTTTGATCGAGAGAAATTTTTTTTTGAGTGTACTTAAATCCCTTACTTAAGATAAAAGTAAAATAAATACATATAAATTTGGCAAATTATTTACTCTGTATAAATATAATAATAATTATAGTATAAATTTGGATACATTTAGCGGAAATACATTTCAATCGCCATTTATTTTCTTTGATACCAAATGTGTAAAATATAATATATACAACACAAGTGAAAACATACATATGCCAATTCATATAGAAGAAAGAGCGCAAAAATGAAGGCATAAATGAGAAGAAGGCCATTGCATGCAAAAAAAATAAAAATAAAGCGCAGCAAAAAGCTAAGATATTGTGAAATATGCTTACTTACAAGTGCATAGTCAATTGAACATATTCAGCAGAGCGCAGAACAGACAGACATATTGAAATGCGAATGAATGGAGACGAGAAAAAAAAATGTGTGAAAATTATGACATCAGCATAATAACTAGGCTATAGAAAGTGATAAATAGATACCCTTTCAGCAAATCGCGCTATTTCAAAGCTAACACAGAATTAGCCCATAAACAGATAGGCTTGATTCTTCAGCTATCCCAAAGCAATGCTTTCAACTTTTCCTTTAAACACGGATGAATGTTCTATTTAGTGGCAATTGCTAACCTTTTTTGTACTTTGATTCAATTTTATAGAAATTTCCCTTTTTGGAAAATTTAATTTAGTAAAATTACATTAAATTTATTATAATGACTCATTTAAGGCTAAGGCAAACCATTTTATTATATTTAAAAAAAATCCGTCAGCTGCCAATCAGTATTCAACACTTGCATAGCAGATGTACGAAAATCGTACACTAAGTGAGGTTAGATTGAATAGAGTAATGGCATATATAAGTGAAAAATCCAACAGCTCCGCAGGACCATCGGTAGCCGCAGTGCTTAGCGTTTCGCTAATATTCGACTACTGATGGTTGGAGCGTAGGTTCAAAGCCTGGTGTGCTCCCGAGAAGATGTCTGATGATGAAGAAAGTGGTTTTTCTTCGAAATAGCTATCACATCTACCATCGCTGTATGAGCTAATTGGATTTTTCCGCTTATTCCAAAGTATAAAAAAAATCCCTTTTTGGGAAATTTTGGTAGTTAGTAAAATTTCATTAAATTTATAATAATAACTGACTCAAGTTTAAGGCAAACCATTTTATTTTATTTAAAAAAAATCCCTTTTTTGGAAATTTTGGTAGTTAGTAAAATTACATTAAATTTATTATAATGACTCATTTAAGTTTAAGGCAAACCATTTTATTATATTTAAAAAAAATTCCCGTTTTGGGAAATTTTGGCAGTTAATAAAATTTCATTAAATTTATAATAATAACTTACTCAAGTTTAAGGCAAACCGTTTTATTATTTAAAAAAAAAAAAATTCCCTTTTTGGGAAATTTTGAAAATTAGCACAGTTTGGTGAAATTTACAATTTTAAGTTAGTAAACTTTAAGAGAAACTATTTTATCAAACGTGAAAAAAATTTCCCTTCAGGGAAATTTTCATTTGAGATAATTTTTCTCAGTTTTGTCACTATAGCACTATTAAACATGTAGGCAAACTATTTTAGTTGATTTTTTTAAATTTTCCTATATGAGAAATTTTGTAAATAAAAAAATTCTTTTTGGAAAATTTTAATTTTAGGCAAATTTTTTCAGTATGTCTAAAATATGCAACGAGGAATCAGGTACATATTTGGCACATTTATGCAATGAATATACATACATAATAATCAATGTTTGTATGAAATGCTGCTGTAAAGGCTTAAAGACACTTATCAATTTGCACCTCTGTATTTACCTTTTCATTGTAGGTATAATAAAAGCACATTTTAGCTTTCAGAAAAATTTTGCTACAATAACAATGAAGCCTTTGCTATTCACATAAAATATATATATGTACGTATTTTATTTCTTTATATCCTTTCACATCGCACATTCATCGCCTCCCGCCCGCCTCTACGCTGACTCGCTGATGATGATGCGACCCACACCCTCGCAGATAGTCATTTATTGTTGGTGCAGTCGCAATCATCAATTTCGCTGACGTAGGCCACTGATTTTTATGATTATTTGTTTTTCCGGCCGCACATAGTAGTAACGTTAGCCAATCGTATGCATGGTTAAAATAAATAGGAGGAAATTGTGGCAGCTTTTTTGTTCTTCGAGCAAGCACATAAAAGCTGCCATTGTGGTACATTAGAAAAGGCTAAACAAAGAAAATGATGGTTTTTTTACTTTAGGACAGGATGATTGCAACAACTGGATGTTATTTGTTGATTGGTTCCATTCTATGAAATTGAACACTCTGAAGTTTAGAGTCTGAAAAATCAATACCTCTGAAAAATCAAATCTCTGATTTAGCATTATGACAGGAAGGCATTTTTATTTCATAGCACGTTTCAGACTAAAGTTTTTGAAGAAATGTTAATAGTGTTTTCACAAACCAATCTTACTTCGAAATACCCAAAATCAGAAATATAGAGAACACGAAAGTGCTGTCACAAGAAGACTATAAATAATAATATAGATCATAGATCAGAGATAATATGCATCAGAGATCATATAGATCATGGAACATATAGATCATAGAGCAGGGATCATAAAACTCATAGAACATATAGATTATAGGGCATACAGATCATAGACCACATATATTATAGATCATAGATCATATAGAACACAGAACGTATAGATCATAGACCATATACCTCATAGAACATATAGAGCATAGACCATATCTTATAACATATAGATCATATAACACATAGATCAGACCATATAGATCTTAGAACATATATACCATAGACCATGGATCATATAAAACACAGATCATATATCATACAGATTATAGAACATATCAATCATAGACCATATACATCACATACCTACCACATATGGATTATAGATCAAATAGGACGTAGAACATATAGATCATAGACCATGTAGATTATAGACCATATATCATATTGGTCACAAATAACAGATATCATAGATTATACAGACCACAGTTCACAAATTAAAAAATTTAATTTTCATAATACCACAGATTCTACTAAATTCAAAGCTAAAGTAAAAAAATCAAACACACCAGAATGATCAACCTTTTTCTAGCAAAAACCTCTGTTCGGAGACTTACTCGACACTTTTCTGGATGACAGACTGACCACAGCAATACGAGCAACAGTCCAGCAACCGTGAACCATGAATAAAAGCAGTGACGAAAATGAAAACTGGCAACAGGGCATGTTAAATAAATTAATGATTTAAAATTTTTTCTCTCACTCTCACTGCGTACTTCTCTACGGTTTTATAACATATGTAGGTTGACAAAGTTGCAAGAGATATTGTGTTGGGGAGCGCAGAGCGATTCACACTTCTTTGCCTAAAATGTATGTGATATTTCTCATTTATTTATATGAGTCAAAATGCCGATGGCTGCTTTATAATATTGGTAAATATAGAGCAGGACAATCCTTATAGCACAAGTGCAACTGTTTTCTCTAACTTTTCCCATACATTTTCTTTAGACATATCCAGTAAGGGCGCAATGAGAGCATTAGCGGAAAAAGTGACAATGAAAATTGGCAACAGAGCATGCCAAAAAATGTAGTTAGTTTGATATCTATGTATTTCTCTCCTTAGCATTGAAATTCTCACTCGGGTTCTATTATCTGTTCACAAGCAAAAGTAGCAGCAAATTTGTTTACAGGACAAATGCATTGTCTCCTATTTGCTCTGAATCTTCTCGGATATTTCCTATAAACACTCCATTTTATTGCACTGCTCTTTTTCACATTCCCTTTTTCACTACATATTTCTTAACAGAAGGTATAAAACAATATTAAACTGGCGCTTTACATAGTACCTAACTTAAGCCAAGTTCTTCCGTCAGACCATCAAATTAAGTAATTACTTAAAATGCATTTCAGCAAAATTGAAATATTCACCAGGTGAGAAAATAACAGGCGCTGTGCAAACACATTAATGAACAAAAAAAAAAAAGAAAAGAGAAAAAATGGGCTGATATTTACTACAGATGTATGCAGATAATTGGAAACTAAATAAAAATATTTGATCACTACAAATTTAGTGGCACGTTGAAAAAAGGGCAAGGCAAGGAAGATGATGCTATGAAAATGCTATAAAATTTTATAGCACAATTACAATTACTACAAAGATTGGACTTTTTCTCTTCCCTTCCTTTCCTTTCATACGTTTTTACATTTCCCTTTACTTTATAGTGATGTTCATCAATTAAAATGCGAGCAGGCAGGCGGCCGTTGAGCCCTTTGGTGGCAACCAAACGAATTGCATATACAACGAACGTCCGACAACTGAGAATATTCCTACATATGAAAATGCATGCAGAGGAGAAATCGAAAAATCGAATAAAAATTTTTGTATACAATTTATTACTGTCATCGATTCGTACAGGGATTGGATAGTTAAGCATTTTTTTCTTTTTTTTGACTTTTATTGCACCTTGTACTTGTTGACTACACTTGCCACTCGACTTGGTGGCAACAAAGTTGTGTGAATGCTGCTTTTGCAAGCTTATAAAATTGTACCGTAGTCACAAAAAAAAAAAAATTGCAGCCTCAAAAAGTAAAGAAAGGAAGGCAGTGAAAATAATGGAAGTGAAAAAATAATAAACGACAAGCAATCGCAAGCAAATTATATGGTGGCGACACGGCAAAGCAACAACAAGGCAACGGTTGCTGCGCTGAAGGCCTGCCAGCCAATATGTCCGCAGCATATCCTGCAACTGAAACTGTCCGCCTATACGGTTGTCCGCGTGGCTGTCCAGCACTGACTGGCAATGATGATTGGCTGCAAAAGCAGGGAAGGAAAAATGTTGCGAACCAAAAAACAAAAAAAAGACAAAAAAAAATGAAATGGTAAATTTGCACGTTTCAGATTTTGCTGCCTCCTACTTTTCGCTTTTTGAGGAACTTTTGCGGAGTCAATTCGATTTTTTATCTTTTCAACTCTTTTCTACTCCTTCTTTTTGCTCCATTTGCTCAGTGATGCTGGCCGTTGCATGCACTGGCACTTTTTTGCTAGAGGTGCCTAGCAACTGTTGCGGTTTTTTACATACCCAAAACGACCGTAGGCATATTGCAGGCCATTCGAAAAATATTTTCTAGAAAAAAGTCAAGAGCAGTGGCAAAAGAAGAGCGTGCAGAATAAAGCGGCTAAAAAGCAAAATTACTAGTTACATCAACAACAACCAACAACGGTGGCAGCAGTGACAGCCAAACTCCAACAATCACCAACCACAGCCAACCGAACGACATGCGATAATTCGGTGCTGCCACACGAAACAATTTGTAAAAGCGCGCTTGCCACCAAAACGGTGATTGACAGGCGCAGTTAAATGGTTTGATTAGCAAAATGCAAGGTAGCAAATTTACATGCAACTAAAAAAATGAGCAAGGAAAAAAGAGATAAACCTCTTAAAGCGGAAAAAAAATTTTCACCAGAAACAAAATTTGCTCCATCTCAATTCACACACATATGTAAGTAAAACTGGCAACATTGCATGCATTACGCCGCTTTAGTAACGTAAGCGCAGCCAATATGCGCTAACGCTACTCTCTCGCTCTCTCTTTCTTGCTGCGTTCTGCACGCAGTGTTGCATTATATTACATGGCTTGATATTTTGCATAACTCACTCGCGTATGTTGGGCTGACCACCATAGCATCGGCATTGCATATCGGCATCGTATTACGAAAAATGATCAACATCTTGCATATGGAGCAACGAGTTGCTAATAATCAAAAAATAAACTCTTTTTGCTCCGCTTTTTTTGAAACTTTTTTTCTCATTTTAATTTTTTTATTTCAGTTTTTTTAAGTGAAACTTCGATTAGCTGATATTTGGACCCTCCGGTAGTCGTTGTACATGCTTAATGAGTTTGATATTGTAACTTATGGCAGGTTTACGGCAGCGTGTTTGAAAATTTATTGATTTTCGCGGCGTTGTACTTATATGTATGTACATAGAGCAGTTGTGCGGCTGTTAAAATAAGAATATACTTTTGTACCTTGGCTGTAAAAAAAAAATACTTTTTTAGTTTTTTCAGAGTGTAATGAAGTTTTTTTACTGCATCAAAAAAAAAAAACAGGAACAATTGAACAAGTTTTTTAATCTTAGTTTCTTTAAAACCAACTGCAAATTTAGTTTTAGACTGCCTCAGCTTAAGCTCCTCAGCTTACTTTGCAATGGGTGCGGTTTAGGCTAATGAAAATTTTAATACTCCATTGCCGATTCTATGCCAAGTTGTCTTGAAATGGTTTAGAGGTTTTCTTATTACTCAAGTTATACGGGACTGGAAAAAACTTTAGTATAATGTACCAGATACCGAATTTTAATTTTTTCAGAGTCAGTTTTATAGGAGAGTACAAATGAAGACTATAAGTAAAGAAAACTGATAGTTTAATAGTAATATGTCTGCTAAAGTTGAAAATCCACTCTAAAAAATTATTGGCACTATCCTCACAGCTGCTCATTTACATACATGAAGAGCCCCTTCTTGCCCACTAAAGCGCTCACTTGGCATAAGCTCTTGCCAAATTAAGTACCTACTTAAACATTTCCTTTTCACTTTTATATGCCAATTTCCGCCTCATCATCTGGTTGAAAATAACTACAAGTCGTCCGGTAATACTTGGAACTCATTAAGCTGAATAAAAATCAATATCAGCGTCGAGCTGCGGCACTCAAGTGTTCTGTGACACATAAAAAAAGCAACCAATCTTCGTAATTAAAAAACTAAGAAAATAAAAAACGAGGCTAAATGTAAATGAAATAAAAAAAAAAGAAATTAAAAAGCATATAAAACAAACAAAACGTGACGAACAAAGATAATGAAAGAGCCCGAAGACAAAAAGTAAATGCCAATAGAAAGCCATTAAAATGACACTGCAACTAATTCATGCAGTCGAACGCCGCACTAACGAAGTCGCTAGTAGAAAATTTGGGGCAAATAAATATGTGAACATGGAAAATTACTTAAAAATAATAAATAGAGCAATTTTGTTGAAAAAAAACGAAGCAAATATTAAATATAACAAAAAAAGTTAATTAAAAGAGACTTAAATGCAATTCAAGTGGATAGAAAGGGGAACTAAAGCAAATAAATAAGTATTTAAAAAAAAAAAGAGATAAAAATATAACAAAAAAAGATAAAAATAAAGATAAAAACAAAAAAAAATAAAAATAGAAAGAAAAATATAACAATAAAGTAAAATAATAATAACCTTAAATTAAAAACGAAATCCGTTTTCGAATAAAATCGCTTGTGACACTTGCGTTAAACAAAAAAAAACAACTTTTTTTTTCCGCTTGAGCTGATTTTTCTACCCAGCAATGGGATTTTAAATTTTCGACGCGGCACAGTGTATGTAGGGGGGCGAAAGTTTTATGTCACACCAGACGTGTTAAATTCGGATTAAAATTAGTAATGATTAATTTTTTTTATTTTTGATTTTTGATGATAATTTTAGTTCTTTTATATTAACCTGGCAGTTAATAATCAATTAAATTAAAAAAATATAATAAATAATCATGATTAATTGGCATTAAAAAAACCGAAATAATCAAAGAATTCTATTTTATTGTATGATTACTTTTAATTGGTTGATTATTTTTATTGGCTTGATAATTTTTAATTGTTTGATTATTTTTAATTGTTTATTATTTTTAATTATCTTATTTATTTTAAATGTTTGATTATTTTTAATTGTTTGATTATTTTTAATTATTTTATCATTTTTAATTATCTGATTATTCTTAATTTTTGATTATTTTTAATTACTTGATCATTTTTAATTGTTTGATTATTTTTAATTATTTGATTATTTTTAATTATTTTATTATTTTTAGATATCTGATTATTTTTAATTGTTTGATAATTTTTAATAGTTTGATTATTTTTAATAATTTGATTATTTTTAATTATCTGATTATTTATAATTGTTTGATATGTTTAATTGCTTGATTATTTTTAATTATTTGGTTATTTTTAATTATCTGATTATTTTTAATTGTTTGATTATTTTTAATTGTTTGATTATTTTTAATTATATGATTATTTTTAATTATCTGATTTTTTTTAATTATCTGATTATTTTTAGTTGTTTGATAATTTTTAGTTGTTTGATTATTTTTAATTGTTTGATTATTTTTAATTATTTGATTATTTTTAATTGTCTGATAATTTTTAATTGTTTGATTATTTTTAATTGTTTGATTATTTTTAAATGCTTGATAATTTTTAATTGTTTGATTACTTTTCATTATTTAATTATTTTTAATTGCTTGATTATTTGTAATTTTTTGCTTATTTTTAATTGTTTGACTAATTTTAATTGTTTGATTATTTTTAATTATTTGATTGTTTTTAATTGTTTGACTAATTTTAATTGTTTGATCATTTTGATGTGTTTGATTATTTTGAATCGTTTGATTATTTTTAATTTTTTGATTACTTTTAATTTTATTTTTAATTAATAATCATATTAATCATGCAATTAAAAAAAAACGAATAGAAAAATCTAAATAATCATGCAACTAAAACTAATTAATCGATTAAATAATGAGCTTTTTTTTAATTAAATTAACTATTAATCATTAAAAAATAAGAAATAATCGTATTTAATCATTAAAGTGCTACAAAAACAAAAACATGCTTTAATTAATAAACATAACAATTTTTAATCATTGAATGACAGTTCAGTGTCACGCACAACCATCGCGTCGGTTTTGATTTTATTTTATTTTTTTTTTTTTCAAACGTCACATATCATGCAATCTCTCTTTTCGATTTTTTAATTGTCCCGTCATGCAGCGTCATTAAGTGTGTGGCGTATTTAAATTTATATGTATTTGTCGGTCTTTAAGCTTTTTAAGCGTACCGCCGACAAGGAATGGATGGTGACACCATTACCCTTGATTTCAAATTATAGTAGACTGCCACAACAACAACATTACCCTCATTATTACGGTTGCTTGATTTGAGCTTAATTTTTTTCGGTTTTTATAGTTTTTTCGTGTCACTTTGGATATTTTTGTTTTAATTTGGTTTTTTTAGCTTTAATTTATGCATAACAACTTTGCTTCATTTGCTGCGTGTTGTAGACTTTAATAAAATTACTCTGCTGCTGAAACTGCGTTTGAGGTTTTGTGATGTGTCTGAGTTTGATGTGATTGCCACAAAATGTGTCTGTCTGTATTGAGGTTAGTTGTCTCAGCGCTGAGCATCTACGTCTTGCTTGTGCTTATTTCTATATTGATCGCTTCTAATGCCTCTCTGTCTGCCTACGGGCCTGGTTATGGTTACAATCTTGCTGGTCGAGCACCGTGAAATTGTTGTTGTGCACTCCGACGGTGAGAGAATTTTCGGACTCTCACATCCAGCAAATCTGCTGTGTGAAACAGGCAGCCAGCAGTCGAGGTTTCGGGGATAATAATGTGTTATGTTGTGTATGTGCGCTCCAATTATCAATGCAAGCATAACCACCTCTCACCAATCACGAAATGTTTCCGATTTTGATTGGCAATGTTGATTGGTACCATAACCACAGCATACTTCGCTTTTCCGTTGACTGTCTGCGTGTGTTTCCATGTATTTCTTTCTCTTTCTACTTATTTTCAACCATTTTATTTTCTTTCTGTGTCATTTAATCTTTCTGAAATGTGTCAATTTATCAATGCAATAAGCGCTTCCTCAATTTTCCCACATCTAAGGGTCTTCCCTATAACCGCAGTATTTTCTTCTCAACTCAGCTATAAATACGTTCATTTGCAAAGATTCTGTTTTCATTCTAGAAATATCTTGTTTGTTACTGCTCATCCTTGTGGTTTACATATTATGGCTTCCATATAGACAGGCTATTCGTTTTGACAGCAGCTTAAGTGTCATTCAAATGCAAATTTTTCCTTTCATTTCAGCTTTCGCTAATACATTTTATGTTGTGATGCATGTCGCGATATGTGAGTGGAGATGACATTTTCTTAAAACATATGCTTTTATTTCTTCTGCTATACATCAAAGTAACAAATTCAACTTAAAGTGAATCACTGGAAAGCTCCAATCCTTGACCGTTTCACAGATTACTTTCACTGGCGTTTCTTCGAGCGCATCTGGAGCCTTCAAAGATACAGCATCTTTTGCGCTTCATTAGGCAAACGCGTTGGTTTAACTTTATTGGCTGCTACTTGCTTTATCTTCGCTATCTGCTACATTGCCAACGCATAACAAACAAACGCAGAGTTGCACAAACCACAATCCACATAGTTGCAACAAGATTGTATGTAGCACGCATTGCGATAACAGCAAACGTTAACAAATGCGTTATTAATTTTTAATTTAATTAAAATTTCTGCAACATTCTGCAACCGCAGTCTCATGTAAGCTGTGTTGTGTGTGGCAAGCAATGCAGAAAGGTCAGCAGATAGCAAAAGGAAGTGAAAGAAGAATAGAAGGATCAGAAAGATTGCGGCGCAAATGGCAGCAAAATACTATTGAAAATAAAACCCTGTGGAAGAACAAACACGATGCATGTGTTGCATGCCACAAATTCTTCTGTGTATGTATATATATATATATATATATATATATATAGTCTGGCAGTGTGGCAAGTGATGACCGCATATTGCCTTTTTGAAGGCACTCAACAGCGTACAAGCAACGTCTTTCACTGCATATTTCATCCATCAAATGTCCGCATGTTGGCATGATGCTTGATTTGTTGCATGCTGCATTACACATAAACACAGCAAAACTGCTTGCTTGCTCACAGCTTCAATTGCAGCGCCCTTTGCAAATCAACAAATTCCATCAAAGCCAAGTATGTGTGAACTGCCATTGTTGACGTCTTGTTGCACGTTGCACGTTGCACGTTTCACATGTGTGCTACCTTGTGGTCAGCCAAATAGTTGAGCATTTCTCGCCAATCTGCAAGCAAAACAGCCTTATTATCTACTGCAAACTAGTTTTAAGGGCTTGTGGTCGATTTGTCTGCTATCTGCTGATTTCGTTTGCTTGCAATTGCATGTTGCAACTTAACCAATGGCATTTATTGTTTGCTGGTTAACGTGCTGCTGCAATAGGTTAGGTTAGGTTAGGTTGAAGTGGCTGCCTTAGGGGCACACTTAGGCCAGTACAGAGGCCCTTTGTGATACCACAAGAAGAAAACAGATTACTCCTCCTTTTTGAACCAGTTTGAAAACCTGGTGAATTTCACCAGGTCTTCTATGTCGATATCCGCGACTTTGCATAGGCTATCCAGGAAAGGTGTCCCAAAACAGCGTCTCCTGACGCCGTTAAGAGCCGGGCAGTGGCAAATGCTGCTGCAATAATAATGACTACAACTGCTCCCGCTGTGCGTTGCTTGAAAGGTGTATACACTACTGTCAGGTCATTGCCACCACGTTGCCACATTTTGTCTAAGATGGCTGATGTTTTGTTTTTGTAACTCTTTAATATTAAATATGTTTATTTTCACGTTCATTTTAATAATTAATAGTTAATTAAATTAAAAAAAATGCATTAATTATTCGATTAAATAATTTTGATTGCCTGATTATTTAGATTTTTTTTAAGTAATCGATTCCTCTAATTGAATGATTGATGCAATTATTTGATTATTTTTCTATTATTTCTGATTTTTTAATTGCATGATAAATTAATTAATCGATTGATTATTTTTAGTTTTAATCTTTATTTTGTTTTTTTTTTTTTTAAATTTATTATTTATTTCCGCTGGTGAATAATACGTTATAATGCTTCAACTATTATCAAAAATATTGAAAAATAATCATATAAAATAAAATAATTGCATAACTGAAAATAGTCATGTAATTAATAATAATCCAACAATTAGAAGTAATTAAGCAATAAAAAATAATCATACGACTGAACAAATTTTTTTGATTAATTTGATTATTTATATGATTATTTCCTATTATTTTTAATCGTTATTAATAATGATTACTTTTTATAGATAAATAATTTTTATAAATAATAATTTTTAACTAAACTTTAATTACATTTAAATTTTTAATTTACTTATAATTACATTTTTTTAATTAATTATGATTATATGACTATTTTTGATAATTTTCTTAATGCATATTAATCATGATTAAGCAACTAAAAGCATTGATTATATGATTATTTTATATTATTTTTTTAATTGATATTAATTTTTATTATGTTCTATAAATAAATAATTAAGCAGTTAAATGATTAAATTTGATTCCATGATTATTTCAGATTAGTTTTAGCGGCTCTTAATCATGATAACTTTTATAATAACATAATTAATCAATTAAAAATGATGATACAAGCAAAAACAGTATTTTGATTAATTTTGTTTGATGATAAAAAAAAAAATAATGATACAATCAAAAAAGTCTTTTGATTAAAAGAGTTTTTAGTGCTTAGCACGAAATTTTTATTTTAATTCAATTTTTAATTGTTGGGGTAAGTGGAAAAAAAGCTATGAAATAGCTATACACTCAACCTTCGCTGTAAATAGTTGTTCAGTTTTTTTCTACTTACCCAACAGTCTTTTGATTAATTTTGTTTGATGATTATTTCTGATTATTTTTTCATTTCTATTAATCATGACTATTTTTATAATTAAATAGTCCAACAGTTAAATTAAATAAATAAAAAAAGATTTTTTTTATTTATTTTGATTATATGATTGTTTCTGATTATATTTTATTGGCCTTGAATAACGATTATTTTTCATAATTAAATAATTAGGCAGATAAAAATAATCATACAATTAAAAAAAAATTATTGATTAATTTTTACTAATTTTGATTATATGATTATTGGTGATTACTTTTTTAATGACTATTAATCATGATTATTTATTACAATTTTAATTATAATTGACTATTAATTCCCAGATTAATGTAAAGCAATGAAAAGCAAACAACAAAAAAGCAATGAAAATAATCACTAAAATTCAAAATTTCTAAAAAAATTTAACGATTACTAGCACGTCTGCAAACGCTTGAGCAGTAGCAATCGGCTAACAAAGACTCAGTGTCATATTTTCTTACTTTGGCGCCATCAAGGCAATTTTTAATCACACAGATTAAATCATGTAATCCACAAGTAAACAGAAGAATTACTTACGCCCATGTAACATGCAACATGAAATTGTTAGAATTTGATGACGATCGTGTGGCGTGCCGAACTCTTTAGTTGATCAAATCAACTGCACTGCACTGCATATTTATGAGTATTAAGCTGTGCCGCCAGCAAAAAAAGGCGCGCGCTTAAAATTAAGAAAAATATGCGGCATAGCGGCGAGGCGCAGAGAAAATGCGACAAAAAAGGTAATGAAAATGTTGCCACAGCAAATTAGCGCAAGTCGAACGATTTATTAACTAAATGCAGACGAGGGTATTAATAACAAAATGCGAAAAAGCGCATTTACTAGGGATGCGCAGCGGGGGTAGAGGGGCGCTGGGGGCTTAAAAATGGCAAACAGACAGAAAAACAGGTGGCTGGCAAACAACAACAAAAGCTGTTTGATAAAAGTAGGTAGAAACTGGTGGACGGCACAACATCAAAGTGACACACAAGCAAAAAAAAAAAAAATATGCGTGTTGCACGTTTTGAATATTTCATGATATCATGCGCCAGAAAAGAGAGTTGAACGTTGAATATTTATATTGAAGAAAAATATGAAAACATTTATGTACGGTTTTCGCTGCATTGCATTGCACAGTTTACTGCCAATTTTGGCGTGAAATATTCACTTAGTAGCAATTTTAATGTGGCGCAGCAAAATGTGTGCCACAGTAACATGGCATGCCACAAGTGGATAGATAACACATAAAGCTGAATATTGGCTGCAGAAGCAGAAGAAGAGGAAGATGTAGAAAAAGAGGATGAAGTTGAAGAGGAAGAAACAGAAGAGGAAATGGAAGAAGCAGAAGAAGAGGAAGAAGCATATGAAGCTTTGGAGAAGGAATAAACAGAGAAGGAGGAAGCAAAATAAAGCGCGTGAAAACCGATTTTGATTGCAAATTGGTAGAGCGCGTGAATATGCCACAAAATATGGCAAATACGTACATATATTTTCAAATGAATATTGATACCATTGAACTGCAAGTTTAATTTCCTTCTTCTTTCTGCTTTTTCAGCAATAATAAAACGTTTTAATTAGTGTGTGGTGCGCAGCCGGCAACCATTTGAAATTGGAGCGCTATGGGGCATAGTGAGTGAGTTATGTGGCAAGCGCTTAGCTATTTATGTATGTAGCAAATCTTAATGCATTTTTTCTACATTTTTTGTAGCTTACAACATCGCTTAATTCCGCTGAGACATTTATTATTTGTGCTTCATTGCTCTAACTGGCAATTAGAATTGTCGTACAAACATATCGCTTGCCACATGCCGTCGCTGACTTAAAAAATGGCTGCATTCCAACACAAGTTTGCTGCTGCTACATACTTGCTAAGTAAGCAATTCTAGTACATTTGCACATGCAACATCGTTGGAAATTTACAAGTGCCCATAAAGTGCGCTATTTTATGATCAAGCGGCATGCTTTGTATGAATGTGTGGCAAGTAAGTAGCGGAAAGGGCTTATGTACATGCATGCGTTGCCAGTTGTGAGAAATGGCAATTAAAAAATTGTAACATAAGCAACACAATTGGCGTGGAAGAACTTCTCACACATTGTTTTTTTTTTTGTTTCTTTTTACATGCCACAAAACTGTTAAGCTCATTAACGCTGTGTTGCACATATCAAATATAATTTTTTTTCTACTTTTTCTAAATTACAAATACCGTAATTGAGCGCAAAATTACTTATTTCGCGTTAAGGGCTGCGCTTATTGCATGCCACATGACTTACATTACTTGCCACATGCATAATCTCACCATTTTGCGTACATATGCTACCCAACCAACGCCATTACTAAATCAAATAATCGCGTGATTTGTCATTTCAATCACTCTACGGCGCTTGGCACTTGCCACAGTTGCATATAGACAAATGTTGCAAGCCCAAATACTGCGTTGTAGCTTAAGCTTAAGCTAAAGCATGGTGCTACTAGCGACAGGATAATGTATGGAAATTTGAGTGAAAAGCGACAGACGGATGTACAGACGGTGTGCCAAAGTTGCACACGCATTCGCACATAATATTATGCAAACACACACATACCAATAGTCTCATTGCCCTTCAGCAAATCGCGCTATTTCAAAGCTAGCGCAGAACTAGCTTATTAATACACAGTGTTGGTTCTCGATCTATTCCAGCACAATGTTTTAAATTTTTAAAACCTTTTTTTTACTTTTATTCAATTTTAAAAAATTTCCCTTTTTGGGAAATTTTGGTAATTAGTAGGATTGCGTTCAATTAATCACAGCAACTCACCGGGCTTTAAGGCAAACCATTTCATGATGTTTTAAAAAATTTCCCTTTTTGGGAAATTTTGTTAATTAGTAAAATTGCATTAATTTAATCATTATAACACATTGAATTTAAAGGCAAACCATTTTATTATGTTTTTAACAAATTTCCCTTTTTGGGAAATTTCTAAAATTAGTATAATTGTGTGAAATTTTTCCATTTTGATTGAGACAAGTTTAAGTGCATGATTTTATGTAATTTAAAAAAAATTCCCTTTTTGGAAAATTTTAATTTGAGCTAATTTTTTCCATTTCGCGACTCTAACGCGTATAGATGTTTAGGCAACAAATTTTTGTTGATTTTAGAAAAAGTTTCCTTTTAAGGAAATTTTGTAAATTAATATAATGTGTGAAATTTACCATATTTGTCACAACTGTCACGCTCTGTATCCCTTTAGAAACAGTTCTGTGCCAGTTATAAAACTGTCCGCTTTATTTTTTCTGCAGGGATCATACAAACACACACATGCCAATAGTCTCATTTATTACAAACACATACACAAACACTTAAATCCCGCTTCGATTATGATCTATTGCTTGTGTGGAAAATCCGCTTTGACACCGCTTCGCGTTGCTCTGCGCTTTTCACGCCACATGCCGGTACACACGCATTTGCAACGCAATTACGGCTTGCTATAATTAAATGTTAATTTAATTAATCCCGCTACATACCTGCCACACCACACAATTGCCACACGCGCACACTTGATATGCTTATTTTGTTTTTTGTTCATCAAACTTGCCACATTATTAGCTGACGCACACGCTTTATGCGTAGTAGATAGCTATTGCAAGTGACACGCATTAGACTTCCGTTTATGAGTGTCACAGTTTTTATCTGCCACACTTTTTATGTGCCCCAAAAAAATATGCATGTATCATGTTATGAAAAACTTGTTAGAAAGCGAACTCAGTTTTCTATATTCTGCTCATACATATTTTGATTTGTACATTGATTTTCTTCTCTTTTTTCTGCCGTCACAGTTGCCACTACAGTGTTGTTTGTTATCAATGAAAGTGGCTTAATTATTAGGCCACTATATCGTTACACTGTGTCTATCATACTTACATATATCCTGTTTACATATATATAAAAAAATTATGACTTCGTGGCTAGTTTTTCTTGTTTTGAGGGTGCAAAATGCCTTTCGTTAGCTTCGAGAGTTGACGGTACTCACTCAAATATAAAATGTCCTGTGAGGACCCCAATTATAAGTCTGCATTTCTCCCTTTTCAGGAATAGCAATCACTTTGATAGCTTCGGTTCGTATTATTTACACATAATTTTGGACACCCTGCAGCCCTGCGATTTGTTCCACACCTTATCAGCCTGGTCCATCATATAAATATAATACCTACCCTTAAATTCACTTAGTGACATCGGAGCGTCCATTGAGTATTCTGCTCCGAGACGTATCCCCTTCTTTGGCAGCTAATCAGCTTTCTCATTACCTTCAATACCCTTGTGGCCTGGGATCCAGTATGAATGGATATTATTATCCCTGCACATTACCCCTAAGGCTTAATTGCAGTCATAATATGTCCCTTTCGTAAGGTATTACAAACTAACAGCTCTGCTGCCCTTCTTATAGCAAATACTTCTGCCTGAAATACACTGCAGTAATCCGGCAGCCTAATGCTGGTGCTGATGTCCAGTTCACTGCAATAAAACGCAGCTTCTTCTGATGTCCTGCACTCATCTGTGTACACATGGATGACGTCTTGCTACAGACCTGCACCCTGCCTCCAGTCCTCCGCCTCTATTTCGGAATCAAGTTACTTATCGAAGCGCAGGAACGAACAATGTAGTCAGTCTGCACACACAGGGGAAAATAAATAAATACTAACTGACAATTAAAAATAATAAATATCTAATGCAAACCACAAACAAAACCATTAATGAACGCTTACAAAAGCAGCCTGAAAAGGTATTGAACCAAATACTCAAGTACTACAAATACAAATGGGGAAAAAATGTGTAAGCTCACAAGTCAAAGGTATGCAATGTAAAAACAACCAAAGAAATCAATACAGTGAAAATGCAGAAAAATTACGCAGCTTAAACTCCAAAGAAAACCAACTCAGTATTAGCTTAAGCAAAGCCTAAATAAACTTTAGTAAGGCACCGTACTAACTCCAAAGCAGCAAAGCAACGCAACAAATTGTATGCGTCAGCAAAAGTACACGCTGTCAGACCATATTTGATTGCTCATTAACCAAAATAACTAATCACAAAATAATTGACATTTCATTACCATTAAGAAAAAAGCAGATCAATAGCAGAGGAAAAAGAAGGAGTCAATAGCCGCTTTCGATTCACAATTTCTCTGCTGGTTATAAATTTCCTTCTGTCAAATTTATATGTGAATGATAGCGAGCAGAGGGAAATTTTTATCGACAAGTTAGCGAGTATGGCTACTACTCATTATGGATTGAAACATTTTTGTTCGATCCGACCTCGCTTGTGTGATGGCGAATCGAAAACGACAAATGAAAAATACAAATAACACAAATGCGAGTACACACAAGCCATTAAAACTACTGAAAAAAGCTGCTTAAGACAAAAAATTGGTTGTAAGGAAATTTCACTTATACACGCGCCTTAAACAAGTTTCCACCTAAAAAAAAAACCAATATTAATCAAAATTTAAATGCTTCAAATGTTTAGCGTTCAATCAAAATATAAGGCGAAGAAAAAACCTGATTGACAGAATCAATCTGGTAACTGGAGCGCTATGTGGCGCGTCGCATAGATGCAGAGATGCTTAGCTAACAGCAACAGCAGCCAACTTCATGTGTTTGCTGAGCAAGCGGCAAAGTAACTGGTTGATGATGACAGTGAAGAGCCATGTATGTATGTATATTTGTAATTGAGCGTGGGTTGTACCAAATCGGATTTCATATCAAATGTTGAAGCGCGAAAAAAGGTAGATAATATGAATTTATTATTTATTGCTTCAAAAGCTTGAAGGTGGATTAAAAATGATGGAAAGCATTGTTAATGTGGGCATAGTAAACTATGATATTCAACTGGTTGCATAATTATAAGATCGATTGTTTTTTATGAGTTTTTTTTTAACTTCAGGCTCGAAAGGTCAAAGTTAAGTGAGTTCTGACGATCGCATAAACAAACTATGGCTCTTCAGAGCAAGAACAAGAGATATGATGTATTGTGAAACGATTTTCTATCATCCCTCGTCAAGTTTGATTTGGTTTTAAACCAGTTTCGGCGTTGTGTCAACTTTAGTATCTTTTTTCCGATACCGGTTTATAAACAAATCAAAACCGGAAAACCATTCCACAATACGTTATATTCCTACCTTGTCGAAAAAAACAAACAATAAAAAAGTGAAAAAGAGATCTAGATAAGCCTTGAGCATGGATTAGTTAGTCTCTATAATCTGAAGTGACTCAAGATATAATCAAAAACAGGCGCTTATAGAAAAGGATATTAAAACCGTCAAGTTTTTTTATAGAGATTATAAGTTCATAAGATACTTAGATGACCTCCATTATATAAATTTTATGAAAGATCATATTGAAAAATATGAAATTCTCTTTTAAATTGATTAGATCGACTAGTTCTACGTGCTCTCTTGAAGCCTGGAAGGCTGTAATAATAACTGAGTTCTACCAACTGGGTCTAGCAAGTCGATATATCATCTCTCTGATCTGGGTGCCGGACACCGAGACACCACGACATCAAGGGAAACGAAATGGCTGATGTGCTGGCCACGCAAGGCTCGGCTATTTCTATCATGCAGGCGCGGGAGGTTCTTGCGCCAATGGGCTTCATCAGGGGCACTGGTCCAAGGAGGCTAAAACCAGAGGGAAGCGGTTACAGAACGGCAGGGTCCGCAGAAGTCTGTGGCCTTCATACAATGAGATGCCTTCTTTAGCCATGCTAAAGATGGACAGGAAAGAAATTTCCCACTTAACTGCGGTATTCACGGCACATTGGGTTAATGGTACCCACGCGACCCGATTGGGATTGGATCATAACACTCTGTGTTGCAGCTGTAATCTTCTAGGAGCGGAGGAGATGGTGGAGCACCTGCTATGCGAATGTTCTTCACATTTCTTAGGCAGAATGAAATTCCTAGGCAACCACTTCTTCGACAACCTCTCGGAACTCAAGGACGTTAGGTCTGAGGGGCTGCTTAGAGACCCAAACACAACAGAACGGATAGAGGGCGTATGACCTGCCCTGATTTCCGATTTGATATTATCTTTTATTCTATTCTTCTGGTTCTGGTTCTTTAGTCACTAGTCGTGGTATCAAAACGGCTTCGGCGATAATTGGAGTCTGTGGTACTCGCTACTCAAACTAACCAACCAACTAACTATATTAATATATAACACAATGGCGCTATTATAACTCTGACGAGTTTTATGGCCGAGCTTCTCTCCCAATTCAAGGTGTGCTCTTTTTGTTTTTCCTACTAATTGGGTGGACCTACAGTTTTATGCCAGCTCCGAACGGCGAATGCATTTTTTGTGAGAAGCTTTTTTCATGGCGGAAATACACTTGGAGGGTATGCCGCACACTGCCGAGAGGTGACCGCTGCTCTTAAAAAACCCAATAATTGGATTTTTACTAATTAGAAAAATTTTTTTGGCGTTAGCTCGGACTGGGGTTTGAACCCGAGACCTCTGGCATAGCAGGCGAGCACTCCACCCACTGCACCACAGCGGCCAACTTTGGTTAGTCAAGAAAATATTCTAGCTTTGACTAAAATCAAATGATGTCTAGGGAGCTGTACAAAATCTTCAGAAGTATTGAAAATCGTTATATTTTCTGGGATCGTTCGAACGTTTCTGTGGGGCTAGATTAAGTAAGCTTTGTAATACAACGTCTAAGCGATAAGTTTAGATCGAAAAATTGTTCTACAACGAGATCAATTGGACTAAACATTTAAACGCACTTAAATGTATGCATGTATGTGAGCATATTTCTAAACCATACAATTATAAATTGCCTTAAGGGGCCTCTACAAGTATCTGCCTATCCCACACACGCAACCAAACCAATCAAACAAGTTTACCAATTTATTTTTGTCCGATGTTCCTCTTCCCCTTCCCCATCAACAGCGTCTTCTTCTTTACCATGTTCCCTCTTCTTTTAGCTACCTTTTTATTACCTTTAAGGGCCTGCTTCCTCCGCCTCGTCTTTTGCTTCGTTTCTGTCTGCCACAAACTTAACAATATTTATATTCATCTTCGTTTTAAACATGGCTAAGCATAATTTATGGCTTCTTCATGCAACAAACAACTACAAGCCCGGCACAGCCAGCAATACACACTTGGCTATCAATTCTCATCGAAACTGGTTTCCCGTTTGAGGCACTTGAGAGCGCCGCATCGGCCTCTTGAAATGTGAAACTCGATCAACGACGTAAACGAGCTGGCTGGCACGCATACAGAGACTCGACTCGAATGAGGAAGAAGATCGATTGTCTATGTAAGTATCGCTTGCAACGAATTGCATTTGAGCTGCTTCGCTGGTTTTTGCATGCATACACAGACCTCTTGTAAGACGACGCGCATGCGCAGTAGCTTTTCGACAAAATAAGACTATACATCAGGGCCGTGCGCATGGGGGGGGGAGGGGTTTGGGGGTTAAACCCGCCCCCCCATGACCAAATCTAAGTTGCAATGATTTTGCAAAAATTTTCAAAATACAGTTTATAAATTTTGCATTGAATTTTGACTCATAATTTTTGACAATATTAGTTACAATAATTTTACGGAAGAAGAATTGGTAAAAGTTGCAAAAAATAAGGTTGGCCAATACATAAGTTCGGCACTTTGAATTGCACTTGGAGCTTTCCGAAATTACAAAGGTGTGTAGCATATGTTCGTTTGGCATTTTTAAAAAAATTGTACTGATAACAAAAAATGTTCATTTTGTGAAAACAGTGAGCAGTTTCAATTAACAAGTACACGGAAAGAAATTTGTATACTTGAATTAAGAAAAATGCTTTCTTGAACTCAAAAATTGACTTAATTATTACTGGAAATAAGAAATTGAGCTTTCCAAAAATGAGACAATTATTTTCTTATTCAAGAACACTAACAAAATCTATAGAAAAAAAATGTTGAAAAAAAATGTTTAAATAAATAAGAACATCTTTTCTTAAATTTACTTAAATGAAGAAAATCTTTTTGCTAATATCAAGAAGAATTTAAGAAAATTATGTTTCGACGAATTGGAACAACAAAATACAGCGAAAAAAAATGTAAAATGAATAAGAAAACGTTTTCTTGAGCGAAGAAAAATTTTTCTTCCTGAATTTGCATTTCCAAAGTTACATGTATTTTTTTTCATTTGCCATCCGCTTTGCATATTTCTGAACATTTTTGCAATTCTCAGACTGTTAGTGAAGCATTTGTTATAAGGAGTTCAATATTTGCATCTTCATTTATATTAAATAAAATGTTGTCATTTCAATAAACAAGTCCTAGGAAAATACTAGTTGACTAATTATGGTTTTCTAATCCCTCATGATTAGTTTTCATTTTCTTTAATTTTTACGTTTTTAATATTTTTAGAAAATATTTGCTTAATTTAATATTTAATATTTTCTTATGCCTCAGACACACATGTGGTATGAATATTAGAATATCAATATTATGATTTGGCTATGCTATGAAAATTTTCAATTAAACTACAATATGAGGGTGACACATATGTGGTATAGATCGAAATATTATTACTATACTACTATGTGTGTCTCTCGCATTACTTACTTAAGCTCGTATAAGAAAAGTTTTACTTGCAACAAAAAGTTAATTTCTTAATTTATTTCAAAAAACAAGAAAAAAACACTTATCCTGAGTAAATTATTTCTTATTTATTTAAAATCCAATTTCACTTGAAGCAAGAAAATGTTTTCTTATTTATTTAAAATCCAATTTCACTTGAAGCAAGAAAATTTTTACTTATTTATTTAAAATCCAATTTTCTTGGATTTTCTTGATATTAAGAAATTATTTTCTAAGTTCAAAATCAAGTCTAATTTTTCTTGTCTCGGCATTGATTATAGTAAAAAATTCTTTCCGTGTACTATTCAGGACCTGGTTAACTAGGTTTTGATGAATCATAATAAGTTTCAGAAAAGTTAGAGAACATTTAAATTTATGGTGTATGGGTCTGGATATCTGTTTCAGCAAATATGTTTATCTTAGCGAAAAATGTATGCGAATGCAAACCAAAATTAAAACCCCCCCCCCCCCCAAGGCTAATTCCTGCGCACGGCCCTGCTACACATAGTGCTTTGTACATACATATATGTATTGCATGCTTGTCTTACGAACTGCAGTGCATCTTTTTTGTAAACGGCCGAAGCAGTGAAGCGTGCGCCGCTTAAGTAGCTTTAGGTGACCAGCAGCACTTACTTACGAGCACTTTTATTGCTTCCATATGAGTTCATCTTCTTATTGTTGTTCTTCTTCTTCTACTCGGTATCAATAAAATACCTTTCGAGCACCTACTCCCTTGGTGGTTGTGGCATTTTATGTAGGAATATGTATAGTGATCATTACAAGGTATTATAAAAGTTGGAAAGTTTCCGCAAAGTCTTCCAAGAATAATTCTCTGGCAAGACAACCGAAGTGTTAGCTCCTAGGATACTTAAAATCCGAGTGCTTACGGAATATGAAAAGGAATAAAAGGAAATGTTGTTAGATTTGGTCTGCCATGGAAAGTTCATTATCGCAAGTACATATATCTAAAGCGAGATTCTGGCAAGCAAATGCGATCATGTCAATCAGTTTTGGATACTTGAAGCATACTAAAATAACCAATAGGCATCTAATATGACAATATAGGAATCTATAGCTCATGGATCATTGTAAATTATGGGGCTAAGAGCGGTAAAAATCCTCGGCTGGAATCTCCAAGAGGTTGCTGCCTAGGCAATGGACCTCCGTCTCTCCTCTGCGATACCTTTTTTCTGGGCTTGCGCCAGGGTAGACTACGGGGCGAGACCGCGAAGGGCTAGAAAAGGCTGTTGCCGGGTCGAGTAGGTCCCCTCAAGGCGCGATCCAAGGGGGGGGAAGGTGCAATACGGCCTCAGTCATGGTTCGAGGTGCTTGGCGGAAGGCATTATAAACAGGATAAAGAATCACAATAACAAGAACAACATATCGAAAAGGCCCTTTATTACAGAGAGTGCCATAGGTGTTTTTCTTGATATTTCGGGTCCCTCTTCGGGGCTGTTGGATGGGCTCGAATGGCTTGGAATTCCACCAATCAGTCGGCGCTGGATCGTGGACCTGCGGAGTTGTCGGACGGTGACGGGTCGGTGGGGGATTTCGACGATGTCATGGTGGGCACATAGGGGCGCCCCACAAGGTGGAGTACTTTCACCCTTGTTGTGGAATTTAGTGTTCAACAAATACCCTTCATTAATACACAAAATACTCTTCGAAAAACACAAAAAATTCCAAAACTCTCGAAGTTCCAAGTTTAGTATAACGCCTATAATACGATCTTGGTAACCTAAGAACCATATGTGGTCTATGTGAAGGATCACTGTATTCGGCTAGCCTAACCTACGGGGTCAATTATAGTCGACTCGACAGCAAATCAAAGATCATTGCTGCGATCGGTGCTTCCAAATCCATATGACAACTTTTGTGCCACCTATTAAATATTCTGCTCGCCTTCTTTCAACTGTTCCCCTTCGCTCAACTGTTTCCCTTCCTTCAAATATTTCCCCTTCTTTCAACTGTTCCCCTTCTTTCAACTATTTCCCCTTCTTTCAGCTGTTTCCTTTCGTCAGTGCCCTAACACGTTCGACTGTCACGACGCTGACTGCTGAAGAGTCTCTTCCACCGCGCTCCTGATTCTAGCTCTGCCTTCATTTACAGCGTTGCATGCAACGATCGCATGCACACTTCACTACACTTCACTGGCCCCGCAGTGCACATCCGCTTTTCATTGTGCCTCGCTGTTGAGAAGCTTTTGTTGACGATGAGCCGTTGAGCAGCTGAGCTCAGCCATCCGCCATCATCCATCGCCATCGCCATCGCCACCACAAACCGCATGTTCGGCTGTTGAGTTGCAGTTGTTGTTAGTGTTGCAAATGTTGCGTTTAATTAAGGGCCTTTTGTCATTTGGCAATTTATGAGCCAACACACAACAATCATTGCGATTACATAGCAACAACATTTTTATGCTCATATCTCAGTACATACATGCATAAATATTTATTTATTCTTGTCTATTTGTAGATCGCTGAGTATGTATGTACATTTGTTTATGTCCACTTACATGCCGTGCATGTGTGTCCGTCCTCCTCTTGCATGTAGGTATTCGTTCGTTACATTGCGACTTACATTCATAAATCTATCTGCCATA
The DNA here is from genome assembly GCA_960531455.1 of Urophora cardui. Classification (NCBI taxonomy): domain Eukaryota; kingdom Metazoa; phylum Arthropoda; class Insecta; order Diptera; family Tephritidae; genus Urophora; species Urophora cardui. The sequence goes on from OY482673.1 coordinate 131,108,687, forward strand.
AAATCGCGCATGGCATCGGTGGCAAAGCATGCCATGGCGCTGATGGTGGTAGGCGGTTCTAAAAATGATTGTAAATAAATATAATGATCCGCGGCAGCAGTGAGGAGCGCAGAGAGCGCAGACTTGCGGACTTACTTGGTGGGTGTTGATGATATTTTAAAATGGTATATCGGTGAGTTGCTGTAAGGGGACACCCAAGTTGGTAGGAAATGCTAATGAAAGAAACGGGTAAGCACTTTTTGCGCTTAAAGAATACTTCTTCAAATGACAAGGCATCGAAATACTTCAAACTACTTCTTTTGACATCGAGAAGCCTTCAATCCTCCTCTTAATCCAATAATAATGCTTCAGGGTGACTCTACGTTGCGTAAGCTCGATTAGTCCGATAGCATGTGGTTCGACAATTGCAGCTGGGGGCACGGGGAGTTGTTTAGCAGTCTGTCAGAGTAATACCCTTTGTTTCTGCCAAATGGCACCAAATGACAAGCTGGTACCACGAGTATACCAAGATTGATCCATAAGGTTGCCGCAGTGCGGAAAAGCAACCATGTTGCCCGTTTTGCTATCTCAATTGTCAAACGTCCATTTTCAATTGGCCAAGCAACACATGCATACAAGAAAAGCAACAAACACATAAAGTTTGACAATTTAAGTAATGAAAAAAAATAGTCGGCTGTTTCTACCAAGACAACCTTATGTATCAACCTTGGAGTATACTTTGGTAGACGTTACACTGTCGATTTTCCTACAAGAGTTCAATGGATAGATTCAGAATCTCTACTGTGAAGACAGAAGAAAATCATCTACACAGACGGATCAACAACAGAATATGATCCGGCTGGCAACTGGAGGCCGACTTCCGTTACCATTATGCTTTAGGTACAATGACGACGATTTTTCAATCGGGAGTACTTGAAACTGCGGGAAACTTTTCAAAAACTGTTCACGAATGTAATTTGAAGCTTGGCTCCGTAGCAAAATGGCATAAACTCCAACTTATGTGGGTACCCGAACAATGTGGTTTCAAGGTAGCGAATTGGTCGATGAATTGGCAAAATGTGGTTCAGCGGATCCAACTGCACCGCAGCCAATCATAGGAGCAATTATAGAGCACACTGTATACATACTGTACATCAGAAACACGATAAGCGAAACTCACGGGAGACGCTGGAAATCTATAGATTCCTGTAAAAATTACAAAGTGTTTTCTAATAAAATTTAACAGGGAGATAGTAAACTTCCTCATAAAACAAAGAAGGAGCTAACTTTAGGCCCTTGTGTGGTTCATTACCGGACACAATCTATGGGAATAGCACATTACCACCATAAATAGGCACTTTCGAGAGCTATCTTGCCTAGGGGAGGACGATGACGGCATAGAGCATTTTCTCTGCACATGTCCAGCCTTCGCTAGAATAAAATTGTGCATTCTCGGGTCAGATCCTTTCTAAAGGCATTAAGTACAATGGGCAAATACTTATGCCTGAGTGCTTGGTAAAGACAAAATTTTCCCGGCCTATCATGCTACTAAATTGAATATATACACATTACTTAATTCTAAGAGAACACGTTTGACGGAAAGCTTAAGAACCTCGAAACAGCCCTATGCAACCGCTTGTTCTAAAACAGATCCTTGTCAGCAGTTACCTTGCGAATGATCCGATGTCTTGGCGATTGCAAAATTTGAACTAGATGAACTTCGAACTAGATGAACTTCAAAGTGCGCTGAGTATTGAACAGCTGTTGATGAGGCCAAGAAAAGCTGGTTATCTTCCAAAATTAAGGCCTGCAATCTCTCTGTAGAAAACTGCAAATTTGATTGCAGCCTAACTTTAGCTATTCTACTACTTACAATGTATTATCTACCTTAGAAGTTAACAACCATTAATCATTTAATTTCCCTCTTTTCATTGTCTTAACCGCACAAGCCCTTTTCTAAACGATTTGGATTCTTTTTTTTTTTTTGTTTGTTTCGTTTTTCGGATTAACATAAACCATTTCCTTTTTCCTGTAAAACTTCCGGCTTCCTTTTCCGTATGTCCAAACAACATGCACATGATTGTGCTTTGACTACATATTTTGCAAACGTCTGCTATTTACATAAATATACTCGTATCTAAGCTAAGTATATCTAAGCACACCCCAACCCATGAGTGCTGCCTAACTAATTGTGTTTGTTTGTCTGAAAACGCCCGCATAGCGCAATTAACTTGCTGTCATTTAACTTGTCACTCAACTGGCACTTTCTTAACACCAAAGTGGTAGCTAAGCACAACACAAGGCGCGTGAGGTAAAGTAAGGAACTTCTTCCAATGTACTAGTGATGGGCGAGTCCGAGATGTTTTATTCGATTCTCTCGATTGTTGAAACATCTCGAATGGTCTCGATGGTTTTCATTCGTATTCGAGTCAAGTCGTAAATTGCCGTCAGTCGAAACAATCGCTAAAATATCTCGGACTCGCCAATGATTCCTCTCGTTTTCAAAGCAACCCTACATTTCGGACTCGCTGCAAAAAATACATAACATTTGTTGTTGCCGCTTGAATATCAAAATTGCTTAAAAAAGTATACAGTGGTACAAATCTATTGCCGTTGTCACTGCTCGTAAAATTAATTTGTTTCGTAAGCGTCTCACTTCAGAAAACTTATTAATGTATTAATGTTTAAATAATTAATTGTATTTATTAAGCACGACACTCTTTAATTGTGATTGCAAAAATGCAGCGTCTATATATAGCATATTTTTCAATTTGGTTCATTTATTTACATATGTATTTGCCTCACTTCCATTAACAATCCTACTTTCTTCATCAACAACACTCATTCAGTTTATTTTATCAACTAAAACAAATCATCAAAACAACAGCCGGCCCGCCGACTCGGAACAGTCGCAAAAACATCTCGCTTGTGTAGTCGAGATGTCATCGAAACAACCTCCGACTCGCCGACTCGGAACAATCGCAAAAACATCTCGGTTGTGTAGTCGAGATGTCATCGAAACAACCTCCGACTCGCTGACTCGGAACAATCGCAAAAACATCTCGATTGTGTAGTCGAGGAGCGAGTCAACTTTTGACTCGATTGTGATTTTGCAACGATGGCGATTCTCTCGATTGTCTAAACATCTCGGACTCGCCCATCACTACAATGTACATCTATACCTTTTTGCTTATTCTATGCAAATTTAATCTATGTTTTAGTCTTGTTTTTTCTAGTCTTTCTAATTTGCTTCGTTTGCAACTGTTTAACTTGCCAACTCGTTGAATAGCGTGACAAAGACAACGCACACAGAAGTTCCTAAAAAAGAAAACAAAAAACTGCAAGAAAAAACCAAAAAATTAAAAAAAAAAATCTAAAAACATTTACCAGCAAAATCAGTAAAATACGGCATTTAAATGTTTACAAACGAAGTAACATTACGCTGCCATAAAAAATCGAAAAACATTGGCAACTTCAATAAAAATAAAGAGCTACATGCGCTATTACAACTACAGCGTATGTAACGAGTAGAGTAGGCAACACTGAACATCTACGAGAGCGTACACTGTCATGTAATAAAATAGCAGTTCAAGTGGCCAAATTCAACGGCGACGACGGCAAGCGCAGCGCAGCGTAGACAACAAACGTCAAATGTTGCAGCAAAACAATAAAAACTAAAAAAGCAACAAACATATAAATGCAACAACACATTTTGCTATTATAAGCCATCAACGATAGCATTACAACAGTAATATTACAAATCAACAACTTTTGTAACAAACAGCAAATGAAAAACGAAAAAAAAAATAGTGTCAAATTTTTTTTTCGGCGGCTTGGGCAGCCAGACTTAGCTCAATTGGCTGCTAGCAATCATAACAAAAAAAAAAAAAAAAAAAAAAAAGGAAAAAATTATAAGAAAACAAATGCGCATTACTTTGCAACCAGTGGCGGATGCTTCATACAATCCCAAAAGCCCGGCTTGCGTAAATATTTTCATTCATTTTATTTTACGAATTTCTTTAAAAACTTGTTATTTTAAGCTTGGTATGTGTTTACTATTTAAGTGATTCAATGAGTTTACTACTCAAATTCTGATGGCGCGTTAGCCCACCAACAACATGCATGTATATTTTGTTTGTACAGCCAATCACAGCAGAACCTGTGTAAGTGAGCATGCTTTTACAGTTCCACACATGAGCTTTAATGAGGCTTTCAAAATAGAATAACATAGCTTGTTTTCTCGCTTTCCCTAAAAGCCCGTCTCCACATAACTTGATTCGCCAGAGAATCATCTCGGGAAACATCTCGCTAAATAACCCGTCTCCACGTGGCTGATCGTGATTCAGTTTAACATTTCTCTTTCTTCTTATTCTTAAATGTTTGTATGTTTGCTTATTTTTGCGTTTTTGTTTTGGTCTGTGTGAGATTTCGATACAAAATTAGAGAAGGCATCGATATCATCGCGTTTGGCAAGAGGATTGAGAACGAAACAATGTTTCAATCTTCACTCGCTCTCAAAAATTTGTATGGAAATTGGCAAGTTTCGGCACTCGTTTTGTGGTCGAAACAAGATTGAGAGAGCGAGTGCAGAAAAAAAGAGCGAAACACGTTATGTGGAGACATGGTGTAAGGAGAAGGTAATTGCTTATTTTCAGAATTAAATTGAAAAAAAGTGGCAAACCCCGTTTTTATTTTTCTTCAAATTAGAAAATTAAGCAAAATCACCAATATTTTAGACATTCTCTTATAGTGCTGTAATAAGCAATTTCAATTGTTACTGCTGAAATTTTCATCGATATAAGAAAACTAAAAATAGGTATCTGCGCTTTCGAGTGAGATTCAGAGATTTCTCTACAATTTTGGCCTGACGCCAGTTGAATACTTCCCAAATGATACTAATAAAAATTTCAACATTGGTTCTGACGATGAGGAACTTGAATTTACTTTCGACTGATCCAGGCTTGTTGATGTGCTGACCAAAAGTAGGTACAGCTAAGACAACAAATGCCATAGACATATCTTCATATTATCCCATTGTATATCAAAACCTAATTATTCTTCATCATCATCTTCATTTTCTCTATTTATTCCAATACATTCAGTTTCATATGGTGTGAATATAAACAACAAATCAAATATGCAAAATAAATTTAATCAAAGTCAATGACAGAACGGCAATCAGACTTTCAAAGAAAATTATATAAATGGCAAATGGCTATGCTTCATATGTATATAGGCTTGCGCAGCCAACTTACGCTAGGACCGCCACTGCTTACTTTAACATTAGTCAACTTATATTATTACCCGGCTTTTCAAGCTTCCTTCTTCTATCTATTCACTTCCCTTTTTTGCCTCCTTGCCTTTGCCTTTGAGTTGCCTTGCATGCATTCAACCCACTACCCACTTAGCATAAGCGCCAACAAACTTTTCTCAAGTGCCACTTTAAAGTTGACACAAATTCATGCGCTTTTGTTTTTGTTTTTTTTTCGGCGCCACATTTTAGTTCTTTTATTGTTTGAATTTCTTATTTTACTCACTCTCCATTCATTTGCTTTGCAATAGTTCCCTAGAAAACTTAAATGCAACTGTCAAAAATGAAAATGTACAGCGCACAGCAGGAAATGTTGTCAATGTGGCGAAACTTCTTTGGCACCGCAAAGATGAGCAGTAAATGGACGGGGCGTTAAAATTTGTAGAAGCAAATTCAAAAGGAAGGGGGAGAAATATAAGTTTGGCAGACACTGGTGCAATGATAAATATGTTAGAAACGCTCCTATATTTTTTTAAGAAATCATATTTTAAAAAAGCAATCGATCTGAGTGACCAACTTTTGAACAAAGTGGTGGCATTTTACAACTCATTATACCCCTTTTACACTCTTCAAACAATACTTTATTTTCGTTTACTTTTTCAGTCACAAAAAGCACTAATTAAGCACGCGCTGCATTTTAAATGTCATTTACGTTTTTCACTACCACCACAAACGAATAAAATTAGATATCATAAGTTGCAGTAAAAATCATTTTCACATAAAAGACTTACGCACTTTAGCCAAATCACTGCGCTTAATGTCGCGCAATCACTCACAGCTGGTGGCAACCAGTTGGTACTTGCGTAAAGTAGATATTTAGTTGATGGTGGCAGCAGTTAAAAGCAGTTTTTGACAGTAATGGCTGCACAATTTTGGATAACCAAGCGATAATTTAACCAAATTTATTAAATTGTAGCCTGTTCAACTTGTTCCAACGAACACAAAAACGTAAAACATTAAACGTAAATAATATTTCGATTTAGCAAATAAATTGCAAAACATTAATTAAAATATTAATAAAATTAAACAACACATTGCAATTGCTTAAAATACGACAGTTTCAGACTATCGATAACACTTTGACAGCTAGTCGCTTTGTCAAAGTACAGCTTGACAGCTGTTAATGCTCTTGTAGCGACAACACGCCTTACGCAAACGCCATACGCACTGTGTGAACCGTGAGAGTTGTGCTTAATGAAGTACAGAGTTGCAGTAGACGAGCGGAAAGCAAGAAAGGCTGCTCCCATTTGTAATGTTTATAAAAGAGTATTATTTACTAATCTCTGATTACACTGGATCACAAAATGAAATTTGTTGTCTGTACTTTGGACGTGACTACCCTATATATATGTAAAATCGGTCGCTGATTCCGAAAATCGGGATAATTTTTAATTCTATGGGAAGGTTTTTGAGATATCCGCAATTTACCGTTATTTGGCCAATGGCTCCACTTAATCCTGAATGTCTCTTTAACGCAGTGAGCTATCTTCCTTGATGTAACACCAAACGAAAAAGATAAGCTATCAACGAAGAAAATCCATGGTAAAATGGAAAAGTTATAGACGATCAAGTAAATACAGCCAAGTCGCGCAATGCCTCTGCACGGGTATATTCTATGCATGTTATACCCGTAAATGGGCTTGTATCTACTGCGCTGCCAACGTGCTGCTACTGCAGATGTGTATGTATTGGTACAACATGCATAGAATATACCCGTCCAGAGGCATTGCGCGACTTGGCTGTATTTACTTGATCGTCTATAACTTTTCCACTTTACCATGGATTTTCTTCGTTGATAGCTTATTTTTTTGGTAATGGAACGGAGCTTCGCACAAAGGAGTAAAACTGAAGCTGAAAACATTGGTTTTAAAGATATTGCCTGACAAAGTAAATTTTTTCTTCAAAAAATCGTAAAAAATCGAAAAAATTCAAATTTTATCATCAATATTTCAGAAACTATAAGAGTTAGAGAAAAATGTTATAGGAGCCATGAAAAGGAAATTTAATTTTCTTTCGTTTGGTGTTACCTCAAGGAAGATAGCTCACTGCGTTAAAGAGACATTCAGGATTAAGTGGAGCCATTGGCCAAATAACGGTAAATTGCCGATATCTCAAAAACCTTCCCATAGAATAAAAAATGCACCCGATTTTCGGAATCAGCGACCGATTTTACATATAGATAGGATGGTCGCGTTCAGAGTATTTTTTGGCTGTAGAGCAGTGTTATTAATTCGTATGTATGTATGTGTATTCTTGCTTTATCTCTGGTGAAATCTAAGCCATTTTTTAAATCAGTTAAACTGCTGTATTGCGTAAATACAACTTTTCCGCATCGTCTATGCGCTGTCACTTTGTCGGCAGATTTTGTAATAGTCGCCAAACAATTGACAGATGAAAATGACAGTTGGATTTGAAATGTCAGATTGTTTGTTTGTAAAAACAAAATAAAATTAAAATAAATGAAATAAAATAAAGTAAACAAATAAAAAAAATAAAATAAATAAAAAAAAATTAAAAAAAATAAAATAAAATAAAATAAAATAAAATAAAACAAAATAAAATAAAATAAAAAATACAATAATACAATAATACAAAACAAAATAAAATAAAGTAAAACAAAATAAAATAAAATAAAATAAAATCAAATCAAAAAAATAAAATAAAATAAAATAAAGTTAAACAAAATTTAAATAAAAGAGAATAAAATAAAATAAGAAAATAAAATTAAAAAAAAAAAAAAAAATTAAAAACAAAATAAAACAAAATAAAATAAAATAAAATCAAATCAAATAAAAGAAAAGAAAAGAAAAGAAAAGAAAAGCAAAGAAAAGAAAAGAAAAGAAAAGAAAAGAAAAGAAAAGAAAAGAAAAGAAAAGAAAAGAAAAGAAAAGAAAAGAAAAGAAAAGAAAAGAAAAGAAAATAAAATAAAAAAATAAAATTTTATTAAATTAAATAAATAAAAAAATAAACAAAATAAAAAAATTACGTAAAAAAAATAATAGTGTAAAATAAAATAAAAAATTGAAATAAAAGAGAAGAAAATAAAATAAGAAAATTAAATAAAATAAAATAAAATAAAATAAAAATTAAAAATAAAACAAAAAAAATTAAATAAAAAAAAAATTAAATAAAAGTAAGTAAAATAAAATAAAATCAATAATGATAAAATCAATGAAAATTACATGATAGAATTAATTTAATGAATAGCATGTATAAAAATGGCAATAACCATAAAGAGATTATACTTAATATCAAAAAAAAAAAAAAAAAAAAAAATAATAATAATAATAATAATAATAATAATAATAATAATAATAATAATAATAATAATAATAATAATAATAATAATAATAATAATAATAATAATAATAATAATAATAATAATAATAATAATAATAATAATAATAATAATAATAATAATAATAATAATAATAATAATAATAATAATAATAATAATAATAATAATAATAATAATAATAATAATAATAATAATACACTATAGAAATAAAAGTCCACATCGATACATTTGGGCGTGCCAAATATCCCACTGGCCGCTGTGGTGCAGTGGGTAGAGTGCTCGCCTGCTATGCCAGAGGTCTCGGGTTCAAACCACGGTCCGAGCAAAACACCAAAACAATTTTTCTAATTAGTAAAAATCCAATTATAGGGTTTTTTAAGAGCAGCAGTCACCTCTCGGCAGTGGGCGGCATACCCTCCGAGAGTATTTCTGCCATGAAAAAGCTTCTCACAAAAAATGCATTCGCCGTTCGGAGCCGGCATAAAACTGTAGGTCCACCCAATTAGTAGGAAAAACAAAAAGGAGCACACCTCGAATTGGGAGAGAAGCTCGGCCATAAAACTCGTCAGAGTTATAATAGCGCCATTGTATTATTGTTATAAATATCCCACCACTTCTGGCTGACGTTTGCAGCCACTGAAAATATTATGTATTTGCAATAAATGCTGTTTTCATACGCCAAATTGTCATTAAGGCGTTGTAATTAAGCATTTTACATGCATTTGCGACATGTACACGTAACGAATAAGGCACTCTGCACACGGAGCGTCCTGCTTTAGACGCGTATTAGATACTACAGACGAAAGCTGTACGCTTTGATGTCGCGCACGTATATTTCAATTGAGGGCTGCACACGAGTCGTCAGCTTCATGCATTCGTCAAAGTATGCTGGCTACATGTCGCTTGGCGTAAAGCAGTGCTGTAGCTAGGCGTACTACGCTTAGAAAAGAGGAAGAAGAAGATGTTTGTTTACATTTTTCCACTTGGTGGAATTTATGAAAGCAGTAAAATTTGTGTAAAAAATCGGAAAAAATGAGTGTATAATTAAAGAAAATGGAAGATTCCGTAAAATTTTTTATCTTTTCTATTTAAAGCTTCGAAATTTAAAGCAAATACCGTATTATTAATTTGTTTGTTTGCTTTGTGCAGCGAAGTTTCATGTCGCTTCGTGTGCAGATCTTGAGGCGTAGAGAAATCGACGCTACATGAAATGTCTCGTACGCGTCTATGACGATACGCCTCGTGTGCAGAGTGCCTAAGAATAAAAAATTAAAATAAAACCAAATAAAAATAAAGAAATTCACATGAAAAATTGCAAACACTGCAAAAACCGCTCTCCCCTCAAAAAAAATTGAACCACTTCAAATAAAAAGTGACATAAAAAATGGTATGCACGCCACCAAGTAGGCATTCAAGACCGCGTCGAGAGCGTCGCGTAAACGCGTGAGTGCCATTAATAACTGGCATTTTGGCGCCCACACGCTATTTGGCGTGAAAGAAAAAAGCGCACAAAATATTCGCTAGCCAAAACCCAAAACTTTTGGGACAATAAAAAATTGTTAAACAATTGAAAAAAAAAAAAATTTTTGTCTGGGCTCAGTTAAGCGTTGGGCTTTTTTCTGCGCAACCGTTTCGTGTGAAACAAATAGCGCAAGTTTTTTACTTATTTGAAACACATTGCCTAGCAAATGGCAGGCGTTGAGGCGCGTACATTGCAGTCAGCTTATAAAGTGACTGTAAATGTGCTGTTTTGTGTTGTAGATTTTATTTTTTACATGTCGCTTGGCGTAAAGCAGTGCTGTAGCTAGGCGTACTACGCTTAGAAAAGAGGAAGAAGAAGATGTTTGTTTACATTTTTCCACTTGGTGGAATTTATGAAAGCAGTAAAATTTGTGTAAAAAATCGGAAAAAATGAGTGTATAATTAAAGAAAATGGAAGATTCCGTAAAATTTTTTATCTTTTCTATTTAAAGCTTCGAAATTTAAAGCAAATACCGTATTATTAATTTGTTTGTTTGCTTTGTGCAGCGAAGTTTCATGTCGCTTCGTGTGCAGATCTTGAGGCGTAGAGAAATCGACGCTACATGAAATGTCTCGTACGCGTCTATGACGATACGCCTCGTGTGCAGAGTGCCTAAGAATAAAAAATTAAAATAAAACCAAATAAAAATAAAGAAATTCACATGAAAAATTGCAAACACTGCAAAAACCGCTCTCCCCTCAAAAAAAATTGAACCACTTCAAATAAAAAGTGACATAAAAAATGGTATGCACGCCACCAAGTAGGCATTCAAGACCGCGTCGAGAGCGTCGCGTAAACGCGTGAGTGCCATTAATAACTGGCATTTTGGCGCCCACACGCTATTTGGCGTGAAAGAAAAAAGCGCACAAAATATTCGCTAGCCAAAACCCAAAACTTTTGGGACAATAAAAAATTGTTAAACAATTGAAAAAAAAAAAAATTTTTGTCTGGGCTCAGTTAAGCGTTGGGCTTTTTTCTGCGCAACCGTTTCGTGTGAAACAAATAGCGCAAGTTTTTTACTTATTTGAAACACATTGCCTAGCAAATGGCAGGCGTTGAGGCGCGTACATTGCAGTCAGCTTATAAAGTGACTGTAAATGTGCTGTTTTGTGTTGTAGATTTTATGATTGATAAGTACCCGTACTTGAGAGTAAAAGCGTATTTTTATATCAACAAATTTTCAGCTAAATTTTTTTCTTATTGCATTATTAGTTCTTTGCAGAACTATTTTCTATGGATAAAAAAATCTCAAAAAAAAAATGTATTCTAGAATCTCATGCCGTATCATATATTGCATAATCTTGGTCTGCCTTTGATGTACTTCAACAATATAACTTTGTAAGGTCTGATGTTTAAGGTAGAGATCTCTAAAACACCAGAACGAAATCCCAAAAAAACCCTTTATTCTAGAACCTCATTCTGATTCATATATTACTTTGGGCCTCACTTTGAAGTAAATAATTCCTTTTTATTTAGCGAAAAGCGAACAATTTCAAGACTACGTATTACCAGAGATGGTAGAATTGATAGCTATTTCGAAGAAAACCAATTCTTCATCATCAGATTTCTTTTCGGGATCAAGCCGGGAATCGAACTTAGACCCACCGTGAGAAGGTGTTAATGTTAGCGGCGCGCTAACCAACTTACCCAAACACGGCCTGGTACGCAGTTGAACTTTTTGTGTCTTCTGTGTACCTACACAATAATTCAACAAGTAAATAATTCCTTTAATATCGATAAGTTGCCGAAAAAAGGCACTATAAACGCATACATATGTATATCTCTTATAATTACCATTTATTGATATATGACAACAATTTATCAAACTAATTCTCTTCAACATGAATACATCTAGTACATTTATGGTCGCTGTTACCAAATATATAGATCAAAAAGACCCCCTTTTCGGCAATGTCCTCAAAAAAAAAAAATATAAGTACTCAGCAAAGCGTAACGTTGACGTTGACACAACCTGTCAAAATTCACACACAGCTCAGACGACAATATCAAAAGCGCCCAACGAGATAGACAGGGCATGATGAAACGGACAACCAGATAAAGGGCAACAAAGACAAAACTTAAACACAGACACAGAAAAAAGCTGTAAATTAACGACAATAATAAAACACTTAAACACAACGTTTATAAAATAGATAAAAACAACAAAAGTTAGCAACAACAAAAACAAATACATAATAACAATATAGACAACACTGATACTGTTAACTGGTTCCATAAACATATCGATATAAAGAAACTAAGTAACAAATCCCAGAGACAACAAAAAAAGGCACAATATGTAACAACAAATGCACTAAAAAGCTTAACGAGCAAAACATAGAAAAATGAAAACCTAACGAACATCGAGTTGTCTATGACTGGGGGCAGCAGCAGTGCAACAGACACATAAATCGTTATGAAATCCCGACATGAAAGAAGAGCAAATAGAAGAGGATTACACAGACTGAGATTGTGTAATATAAATATGTATTTTTTGGTAAGACATTAATGTAAAAGCAAATAAAGCAGACGAGTTACGAAACACAAACAACAAAGATGACACACAGTTGGAGCTGGAAAACCCAATTGAAAACATATAGCAGCAAAAGGGAATAAAGCGAAGCAACTGTATAGATAATGCTAACAGATGAAACTGAACTAAATGTGAATAGAAAAGAAAATCAATGCAATGGCACACAACAGGGATTATGTGTGCAACAAGAGCAAAGAATGGCTTAATGTGTTGAAAATGAGAAAAATGGATGACGAATTGCTTGTTTGAAAAGAAAAGTGACTAAACAGAGTTAGAATGACTAACACAGAGGAAGACGATGTAGCTAGAATGTTATACGGCAAATAGAATTACTTAGAAAGCATTTATTCTTAATAAACATTATTAAAAAAGAATCAATCATAATAAACATTAGTTTATTATTAGTTAATAATTCGTAAGCTATTGAATAACGCAACTCCTTTTCATGTTTCAGCTTCGAAAATGACTGTTCTAATAGTTTGGTAAACGATTTGAGAAATATTTAGACCACATACCAGTGAAATGGATCTATCCTTATAGTAATCGATGTATACTACCTTCGCTATGACTCTTAAATAAAACCGACCATTTTTGAAATGAAATTTTAAGCAGATGGCGTATTTGTCCTTATAATAGGTCAGTCTGGTTCTCCTTTATCGTTGGAAAAATAAGGTTGTTTATAGTATGTAAAAATATTAAAATACTAAGGTTGTTTATAAGTTCTTTGCCAGTTCTGTAGGAATACTGGATATCTCGAAGCTCATTTCGAATTTTCGCCACACACTTTTAAAGTGGATGAGTATGCCGATAGGCGGTTGTAAGTATTTATACTTAGGCGGCAGAAAAAAACTCTTCCCATCCCATGAAGAATCACTAATTCTTTAGTGAAAACTGGCTTTTGTGCGTAATATTTTCAAAATCCAGTCTATTTTATAAAGGAATTTGTTTGAAAGAGGTCAGAAGGAGGAGGAAATGGTGAGGAAATCATTTTCATGGACGGCAACGTTACTGTGGAATGAATTTTTTTTTAACTAAAAAATATATTTGCTGCAGATCTCACAATCAATCACATTCTCAAAGCAGAAAATCCGGCAACCAAAAACTAAGAAATAACAAGTGCCAAATGTTAAGTCATCTTAAGACACTCTACAACGGAAATAAGCAGCAAAATATACAGAACCATTTGGTAGAAAACACCAACGAAGTAAAAGAAAATAATAAACAACAAACAAACCAAAGAAAAACAAATTGCTTACAGGACTCGAAAATACAATAACGTAAAACGGCGAGGATGCGCTTATGGAACAAGTCAATACGAAAACATACATACGTACATTAGACTGCGTTTCAAATTCAAATTAACGATATTTTACTGTATCGCCTCCTCAATCGGGAGTATCTAATATGGTCAAAGTATCACACATAAATTTTGACGCGCGATTGGTGGCGTTTAAGGCATGGGGCATTGCGGTCAAAGTCAATATGTACATATGTATGTATATATTGTAAGACTCAAGCTTCCTTCGTATGAGTATCGCCAGCTTTGAGTGCCGTAGTTACTGTAGATTTTCGCGAGCGAACACCTTCCAATTAAGTAGTTCTAATTACAAAATTTTTCTTTTACAACAAAAAACCACACAAAACTATATCTTGTACATAACTTCTCAGCGACGAAAAAGGTATTTATGTTATAATGGGTCTTTCCCTCTACATTTCCCTTGCCGTCTACATTTACCTCTACCTTTACTTTTACCTTTACCTTTACCTTTACCTTTACCTTTACTTTTACCTTTACCTTTACCTTTACCTTTACTTTTACCTTTACCTTTACCTTTACCTTTACCTTTACCTTTACCTTTACCTTTACCTTTACCATTACCTTTACCTTTACCTTTACCTTTACCTTTACCTTTACCTTTACCTTTACCTTTACCTTTACCTTTACCTTTACCTTTACCTTTACCTTTACCTTTACCTTTACCTTTACCTTTACCTTTACCTTTACCTTTACCTTTACCTTTACCTTTACTTTTACCTTTACCTTTGCCTTTACCTTTACCTTTACCTTTACCTTTACCTTTACCTTTACCTTTACCTTTACCTTTACCTTTACCTTTACCTTTACCTTTACCTTTACCTTTACCTTTACCTTTACTTTTACCTTTACCTTTACCTTTACCTTTACCTTTACCTTTACCTTTACCTTTACCTTTACCTTTACCTTTACCTTTACCTTTACCTTTACCTTTACCTTTACCTTTACCTTTAGCTTTACCTTTACCTTTACCTTTACTTTTACTTTTACCTTTATCTGTACCTTTACCTTTACCTTTATCTGTACCTTTACCTTTACCTTTACCTTTACCTTTACCTTTACCTTTACCTTTACTTTTACCTTTACCCTTACATTACCGGGACCATCCATCACCATCCGCGCCCACTACCTGAGCCATCTCTCGGATACAGACTTAGCAATTAAAATGAAAATAGCTGTACGCTCAAGCCCTGCTCAACGCCTTTCATTTGCTACCAATATTGCTCGAAGACTTGCTGGGTCGATCTGGGTCCAAATTTGGGCCTATATTCCGGAAAGCCCACACTTTTTCGAAATTATATATACCCTATTATGTTAATACGTTAATACCACATGAATCTACTGTTGAAATTTTATAAAGATCTGTTCATTAGTTTGGGAGACCATAAAGGACACATTGAGTGTATGGAAAATTTATGTAACGCGCGAATTTAAAAAGTACTAGACCGATTTTAATAATTATTTTTTTTATAAATGACACAATGGTCCTTTTATGAGCTTTTCTTTTTTTAATGCAAATTAAGCGCACTCTAATGTACATACATAATTATTTAAAAAGGTGCCGAAATTTGTAAAAATATGTTTTTCCAACATTCAACACCACTTTAAAGGTCTCTCGCTCTTGCGCTAACTAAGTGAATTTTGTCGGCATGTGGAAGAGAACAGAAAAGTATTTGCTTGTTGTAAATATTTAATTTCACGTGCTGCCAGACAATATCTACATTCTTGTCATATGTACAAGAAGGCACATTGTGGCATGCTATAGAAAGGAAACGTATGTATGTACATCTAGGTACGTGGTTATGGGTTCGTTATGCGCGCAGGCATAAGAAAGAGCTCTACAATTAGGGGTTGAAACTCTACACAAGTTTCTTCCTTTTCCTCTTCTACTTTCGGTCCTTATTATGTACAGCAGCAGACACATGCAGAGCGAGGTTTGCCGGCTTCATTCATTTATTCTTCTGCTTTTGAACAGCGCAGGTAAAAAGGTGGCAAGTACATATGAGTATGAGTATGAGGTTTGTTGCAGCCAAAAGCAGGTAGTTTTTTTTTAGTTCTTTAGTGTTTGTGGTAGTTTTGTAGATTCATATGTCTCTGGCTGTTTTATATTTCTTCCAAACAAACTTGTTGAATTTTTTATGATCTCATTTAGTGTCTCTCTGTGTATTTGTAGATACCTATTTCAATGGAATTGAGGTCAAACCCAAGGGTTTCATGCATTTTTGCCATCATCTACGTACGTACTACACGTAACTGAGTACGTATGGCTGTTGCGCAATGTGTATTAAAAGAAAGAAGAAAGAAATGTGAATAATGTTTGACATAGTACAATGGCAAGTAAGGAAAATGGGTATTAAATAACTGATTAGTGACTTTAGTGTACATAACGAGCATGGGTTCATATGTAGCTGAGAGTAAAATTGTGCTGGTAAGTAGTATTTGCAGTGAATCTATTGCAATTTTATTATACTGCTTTTCTATTATTTTGTTCCCTCTCTATTTTTATTAGTGCATAGAATTAAAAATAGCCCTTAGTGTTGATAATGAGGTTAATCTTTGGCATTAGGGGATTATGATGTAGAGAGCATCAGTGTGGTGCAGTGGTAGTACTCGCAGTTGGATGTAGGTTACGTGCAAATCAATAATGGAAATGGATTAATTGAAAAGTAGAGCGAATGAGTTTGAAAAGACCCGCAATGGAAGGGATTTATTTATCGCTCTCTTAGCTACAAATAATTTTGTTTCATTGATAAGCTAAAGTTTGAGGTTAGCGGAGAATTACTCAGACTCTTTTAGACAGCAGAATTCAGTTTCTTTGTTTATTCAATCGAATAATTTGAAGATTCCTGGACTAGGTTAGTTTAAGTTGCAATGGCTGCTAGCTTCCAGAAGGTCCCATTGCGATATCACGTAGATCTGAAGACACCCCTACTCGTATGGAATCCACAAATCTTAGAATTTTCCTTAATTCCACTGTAGCTATATCCCCTAACTCCCTAAATTGGTAGGCTCCTAAATGCTTCAGTTCACTGCTTTCTAGCGCTGGGAAATTGCACAACAGGTATTTTACTGTTTCGTGCTCCGCTTCTTCCTCACAAGCCCTACAGTAATCGTAACATGGAGCATTCTTTCTCTTTCTGCATGCTTTCCAAGTATTATATGGCCTGTTATTAGCCTTGTCATTAGTGCAAGCTCGGACCTTCCGAGTGCGAGTAGACTCTTTGTCCGGATGACGTTCCACCGCGGCCACAAGAGCCTAATATGGTTGTAAGTACTCAGACATTGGCACCTGAAGATTCCTAGGTTCTGTTTTAACTTTTAGACGGTGCTCTTCTGTTGTAACTACGTGGTAAAACTCGCCAGAAACACGCTCTCTTATTCAGAGGTATGCTGAAAATATTTCATTAGTGTAAAACAAAATGGTTCGGAAATGTTTTTAAAGCAAAGAATATGAAATGTAAGATAATTGGAAGAATAAAATTTTCGTTGAAGAGTTGAAGGATCTTTAGAACATTTTTCTGATATAATTTTAGCCCAACCTTCATATAAGTAGACTAATGGTCGGCAAAGTTGTGAGAGAGATTGTGTTGGAGAGTCCAGAGTAATTTCTGATACATTCATTCACATGTATGTGAATCGACTCCACACAAAAGTTTTATGTCCTGCCTATGTCTGAAGTAGCCTATAATTTGCTGCAATCAAGAACTTCTAGAGATCTCATTAGAGTGAAGAAGAGAAACTAAGTGAGATCAATTGTTAAACATCTCGAACTCACCAACGATTTCTCTCGCTATCAAATATACCCTAAAACATCTCAGACTCCCTCATCACTAATCAACTCTCGGAACAACTGCAAAAATATCTCGAGAAGCGAGGAGTTAAGTTTCGACTCGATTGTGATTTAGCAACGATGGCGATTCTCTCGATTGTCTAAACATCTCGGACTCACCCACCATTAATGAGGACTAATATTTCCTTTAATTTACTGATTTCCTAGGAAGAAACTTAATTCCTTTGCTTTCCACCGAATTCATTAAGGGCTTAAATATATGTTAGAGACAACTAGTCTATCCAAAAGGCGATTATGACGACTAAGAGGTCCAGAAGAATTACGAATTTAATTTGTTCCGCAATTTATAGCGTTCCTATAACTGTGGAGACCGTTAAAAAATTGTCTCAGAAAGCTGTATTTTGGAAAGATTTTCTGTCGTTATTGTAATTTCTCGTATGACTTGGAAACAAGCCGGTTTCAGCGATGCACCATCTTTTTCAGGATCTTCTATCTTATCAAGTAAAACTCCCCAAAAAAAGTATGGCGATTGTTCGAAAAAGACCTTCGATATTCAATACGCACTGATAGCGAAATAGGAACCAACTTTAGTTTTTCCACGATTATAGAATATTTAAATACACTCAAAATTAGTTCGAAAAAAATAGAACAAGAACAATTGCAACAAGCTAAAAAACGTATCGTGTGGCCGCTGTGGTGCAGTGGGTAGAGTGCTCGCCTGCTATGCCAGAGGTCTCGGGTTCAAACCACGGTCCGAGCCAAACAAATTTTTCTAATTAGTAAAAATCCAATTATTGGGTTTTTTAAGAGCAGCGGTCACCTCTCGGCAGTGGGCGGCATACCCTCCGAGAGTATTTCTGCCATGAAAAAGCTTCTCACAAAAAATGCATTCGCCGTTCGGAGCCGGCATAAAACTGTAGGTCCACCCAATTAGTAGGAAAAACAAAAAGGAGCACACCTCGAATTGGGAGAGAAGCTCGGCCATAAAACTCGTCAGAGTTATAATAGCGCCATTGTATTATTATTATAAAAAACGTATCGTAATAAAATGCACTCCTTTTACGTATTCATAATTTGCTTAAAAAAGGGCCGGATTTTGAATACATACATAAGTAACGAAGATAATATACATCGGAGAGGAATGTTTCCACGGGAGAAAGGTTTAGTTCTCGGAACTAATACCAACCACAATATTTTTACAAAACATTATCGAAGGTGACATGAAAATAGATACGTTTTCCAAACGTTTCCGATTTGTTAAAATCAAGTCTAAGCATACGTTATTGAGTCTTAACGACAAAGAACCTAAATCCATAATAAAACCCTCAAAAATATTCAATTCGCTTCACACTTTTCATCACAAATCTTACAAACTAAAACACAAAATTTATTCAAACTAAACTTACCTTTCCGCCCACCTTCAAACCATAACCCATACCCAGCGGCGTCTTCAGTTGCACCGGACACACAAAACCGATATTCCGATGCGGACCGTCCGCGTAATTTTTACGCGGCGTCACCTTCGGCAAGGTACGCGTTGGCGTCGCCGTCGACGATGTTGTATTCTCCGCCACGCACAATGCCTCACCACCATTTACCGGAAATTTCGAACATTCCAAATTCTCTGGCCAATTAAAATTATAAGTTTTCATTAAATTTTCACAAATACGCGCCGATTCACATAACGAACGACACGGCGGTATTGGCTGCTCCAATATCGTACAAACCGGCACGTACAACGAACAAAGAAAGAGTTGCAAATCGGGACTACAACCAATTTTGACAAGTGGCGCAAATTGATGCACCTCCAAACCGGCTTCCTCTTGCTTAGTGTGTCCAATTAAATTTGGCATTATTGTCATGTTATAGGGTATATTTTTACAAATCGATATGGTGATGGGTTCGCAACGATTGTGATGGGGAAATGCATCGCTGGTCATAGCCGATGAGCTAATCATTTCACCTGAGGCGGAGGTGCGATAGTAAGGGCTCGCCTCGACGGGCGTTTGATCGTAGCGATGCACCGCTTCGACGACGGCGGGTGCGCGTTGTAGCAGCGATAGTAGACAAGTGAGCAACGCGAACGCGACGATATTCGATGATATAGCACAACCGTTTAGTGCGCGGCGGCGAATGTTGTGTGCCGCCGTCGGCAGTTGTTTGATTTGGCGGTGGTTGGGCCACATTTTGTCGCGATGCTGGGGAGTGCTGCGTGTTTGTTGGTGTTGATGCGATTATTTGATTTAATTTTTTGTGCGCTGCTGATTTCGGCGAGCTGCTTTATTTTAGTTGCACTGCTTTTATTATTATTTTAAAATAGCACTAAATGCATTTGAAAACTTGTGTTGTTCTAGGAATTTTTTTTCTTTATCTGTAAACAATTTGAAAATTTTTTTTGCATACAATTTCGGCTTTTTTGTGATTTTCGAAAAATTTTGTTGACTTCAAAGCACTTTTTCACTCAGATAGGTATTATTATTTTTTTTTGTGCTGATAATATAAACGTTATGCATTTTAGCAAATTAATTATTCATTCATCAATAGCTTTTTCACTTTTTATTAATTTTTATAAAATAAAAGCATATTTTTTCTACACTTTAAGTAGAAGTTAAGAACATCACTAGTTATTGCAGCACGCCTTTAAACAATTTTCGAGAAGAGATTCCTTAAAAGATTCTTCTTTAATTTGCACTTAAGGATAATTCCTTTTTTAATAGATTCTTTAAATTTTAAAATTTTTTATAACACACATTTTCTTAAATTTAATTTTTTTATTTTTTTCTTATAGTAAATTTGGCCAAGTTGAAGCTCCAATCATCTGAACTAAGGATGAAGTTGTTATTCATTGAAATTCTTCCAACGTGTAGACATTTTTCAGAATTTTCACAGATTACCAATATTTTCTTTTTCAATTAATCGATATTTTGGGCAACCTAACCAAGTGCCCCAACCGTTAAATCCCTGCTTAAGCGAAAAAAATCATCCCAAATCTAAGCTACAGAATATTACGGTAGATTCTCACGTCAGCCACAAAAAACCAACTATCCTACCATGTTGCGGAAGTTGGGACTCTGGCAGTAACGCACATACGGTCACGTTCGCATTCTGCTCCAAGTCACTAACTCCTACATCAATGCAAAGACAGATAATATCTGCGCTATAACAGTCTTTGATACTAACTATGAGATTATCTTTCAATATAGGAAGTACTGGGGAAGTACTGACGAGATGGTAAACTTGCTCATAGATACTTTGTTTCAGTTTTAACGAACGAGTCAAAGATGGCATGCGGAGTGGACCCGGACACTACTACCATATCGTTTAAGCTACCCGGCACGGCGAGCGTCCTTCAGGCCGAATTTTTCGCCATACAGGAGGCTTGCAATGCTCTACTGGCAACGGAAAGTGCCGTTGCCGAAAACAGGATAGGATTTTTTCGAATATTCAGGTGGCTCTGAAATCTATGGGGTCTAAAATGGTGTCATCAAGCCTGGGAATGGCAGGTAATGCAGAGAGTGGGTCATGAGCTATGCAAGTCAACATAGCATCTCTCTGATCTGGATGCCGGGACACCGAAATGTCTGATGAGCTGACCAGCCAGGGTTCGGCTCTTGATGTCGCAGAGGCGTAGGAGGTTATAGCGCCATTGGGTCGCATAAAGGGCCGCATCTCTCGGCGCTGGTTCGAGGGGGTTAAAACCAGATGGAGGCGGTTGCAGACTTGTAGGGTTTGCAGAAGCCTGTGGCCTTCATACAATGAGATGCGATCTGCAGCATGTTCAAAGATGGACAGAAGGGACATTTATCGCTTAACTGCAGTTACCACAGGACATTGACGCTTAGTAAGCACGTGGGATTGAACCATAATACCTTGTGCCGCAGCTGTAGCCTCCCTGGTACGGAGGAGACGGTGCAGCACATGTTATGCGAATGTCCTTCGCAATGCAGGCAGAATGAAATTCCTCGGCAAACCTTTCTTCGTCAGCCTCTCGGAACTTAAGGACGTTAAGCCTGAGGAGCTTATAGATACCTAAACTCATCATTTCCCTTGGAGGACCTTGGCGCAACTCATTTACGAAATCCTTAACTACGCTTAGCTGATTTAGTATTCGGCTACTCTCACGCTTATATCAGTCGAGTGTCATAAGTCTTCCTCTAGATATGGCTTCGCCTTCGAGCAGTATTGTATATTCCAAAGTCTCGCCTTTCATATCACAAAATCGACATAAGCATGCTGGGATAGATGCCAAGTTTGTGCATTTGGCTCTTGAGTCTGCAGTGTCCAGATTGAGTGTTCCGGTCAGATACTCAGTTTGCTTTTCGCTCAGTTTAAATCTCGCCTTAAAAGCCTTTTTCATACGCCTTCCGGCAATACTTTCGCCTGATGTATAACAACAGATTGTTGCCAGGCAGAATATCCAAACTATTACCTACTCTAGACTTTTCTATTTTCCAATATCTTCTAGAAAAGTCAGTGCGCATTGTCCTACTCAATGGTTTATAGTAGTCCTTGCTTGAGGCAGGCCATCTATTATAAGTATGTATAGGGCCTCACAACCTAAAAATCACTTTGGATTTGTGCCAAAAGGTATGATTCATCATTGGATAATGCTTTCACAAACATTCTATCAACCAACCTTCTTTATTAAATTTCGCACTTCAATTATGTTTTTCACAACTTCAAAATAACTGTTTTACATTTCAATGCTTCCAATCACAACACAACTTTTTCTCAAATTCAGTAATTTTTCCATGGCACTAAGCACCAAAATTTAATCCACTGAGAACACATCCATTTGTATGCCTTTTTTCGTGGCATAAAATCTTCTCAATACAATTCATCAAATCCGGCGGCAAATAAATTCCGTTCTCAACTCGTGTACACGCCACAAAAACGATGCAAGAAATTCCCAACCGAACACTACAAAAGTCACTGCCAAACTAAATGCACAAGACAATTGCGCGCCGCAACAAGCAACACACTAAAACGGTATGTGGATGAATGAGCGTGTAGAGCAAAAACGACCATGTTGCATAGAGCAACATAGAGAGTTACTGAGGTGGTAGAAGGCGTTAATTTGTTATGGAAATAAATGTTCTGTGGAGAAAAAATCATTCCAAATATCTTTTATTATAATTTATTTAAAGAAACTTTTTAAAAATTGATGAGTTACTTAATAATGTTTAATTATTCTATTATTAATGTTTATTGACTTATGCTACTTATGCTCCAAGAACGCCAAACATAATCCACAATGTATGATTTTATATGCCTTCTAGGCGCTGAATATGTGAGCGCATAAACAAGTTTAACCACTTTAAACGCAAACGCTCTTTGTTTGCCCAATACTCTTAGTTTGTTTGCACTATTCAGCTGTTTAATGCGACCTTGAATTGAGGGTTACTTTGGTGTGTGGCAAGCAGGTGGCGGCAGACGGTGGTTAGTTGATTTGTTTTGCATGGTGGATAGTTGATGGTTGAGATGTGTGGAGGGTTTGCGGATGTTTGGTGGTGGCTAATTTTGAAATTGTTTCCAATGAAAGCACTTGTTGTGCACTTAGCAATCATTTTTGGAACATAAAAAACAGGCTGTGTTTTCCATAACCACCCTTAAATGAAAAGGATGTGATACAATTGACTCTAATCACACTGAAAGCAATAATTTATTTTAACAATTAAACGAAGCTTCAGTAGTACCTAAACCTGTACGCCTTGATGCTCAGAAAAGATAAAGAAAAGTCAGAAGGAAATTTACTGAATTTGAAACAAACAGACCGAGTGTAGATCATTGAGTCTTGGTCGTAGACACGTTGTCTTACGAACTTAGGAAAGATTCTAACCAATAATTGTATGAAGTTTAGTTTATTCCACTTTTGAATTTGTAAGTATACTTTTTCCTGTCAAAGCTCGTCCCGTAATTACATAAGTTTTCAGTTTTAATCGTTCAGTCTAAGAAATTCGCCCCTATAGTGTGTAGATCATTGAGGGTTGATCACAGAATAGTTCTTAAGAGCTTAGGAAGAGTTGTGTTACACCCATGACATAGTACACTTCCATGGATAAGTGATACAGATTGCTTCCTTAAAACTTATAGCCTTCCACTAGAGACTTTTGCTGATAAATGTTTGCTTAAAGATCATAAATCAATAATTGTTTGAAGTTTAGTATATTCCACTTTTGAATTATATTTATAAGGATACTTTTTCTTGTAAAAGCTCATCTCGGTGTTAAGCGAAGTTTTATCATTTAGCCAAATAATTGCGTTCCTCTGGCAGTGCCTCTACCAGAATCTTTTCTTCTACAAATAAATAGTTTTGAAGTTCTGTGACCAATTTGAAATACCCAAGTAGGCCAAGTCATTCTCCACTTTACAGCAGTCTTAAGTTCTCCCTCTTCTTTTGCTGCCACGGGTGGGTGTCGATAGATATGCTCTCTGGGCTGGCGATCGTTTTAATTAATTCGTACAAAATCAGCAAACAAACACAGACACTGGATTTTGGTTTACCTAGCTCGTACAGCTGAACATTAAATCTTCTTAGAAGCTCACTGCCGCTAAGGTTCCATGAATCTTTCGAATTCCACAAGTCCTTTTTCATTTGATATTGATATCGTCCCGGCAGTACGAGAACTTTTAATATTCCAGTCCTTAGTTCGCTCCTGCCTGGCATTCTCACTCACATAGTACCTAACTGCCTCAAGAGGAGTTTGAGAAGTTCCTTGACTTTGCCAAAAAGCAAAGCATCCACTCAGCTCTACGCGCAATCTATTTTTAAGTCTCCTGAGGCACTACGCTCAAGAATTCCAATACACAACAAACAAAAAAATTGCACAACACAACAGAGAATAAAATGCCCAAAGTTCGTTAACATGCGCTCAAACAATAGATAACAACAAAATAGCTACATATAAGAACTGGAAGAAAACACAAAAGGCAATGTAGTAAATAACACAAAAAGTGGGGGCAGCTAAGCGCTTACCTACACATATGATCAGAAAATAAAACACACAAATAAGCACAAACACAAGTGCCCCCTTCCCCATACCATCCAACAAGCCACAGTCAACACAAAGGAGAAGAGACTTGAAAAGAAATGGTTGGAGTTGGAGGGTGAGCAAAAGCAGCGTAAAGGCATTTTTACTGCACGGCTATTGTTCGCTTCTTTTCTACTTTGTTGTTTTCTATTTATATTTTCTATATGTATTCCGCATTGGCGCTGATTTTATTTTTCACTCACAAAACCAAAAAAGTAAATAAACAAAAAAAGAATAAAAACACTCCACATCAAACAAGTATAAAAAGGAAAGACGCGGAAGACTATGGAGCTAAACGGCAACAGAAGACGCGCAAAATGCCGGCAAAACCGGTTCCACAATTAATGCGTTCCACACAAAAACGAAAACACAAATAAACAGTTGTTTTGTGGAAGAGTGCGCATTGCTTGCCCAAAGCGGCTGAATAAAGAGCACGAGAGCGAGAGCACTTGTGGAATATATTTTAAGAGCACAATCTCTTTAAGGAGTGTGCTTGTTGGTTTGCTGACACGCTTTTGTTTACATTTTTAATTTTTAATTGGAATTGTATTTTTTTATTTGTTTATAATTAAGTAGGTAAATTTAATGTTTTTTTTTTTTGTTTCTTGAATTTATTGCTATTTATTGCGGTGGCGGGCAGACTACAGTAGATTACTCAACTCTAAAAACTTTCCGTTTGCTTGTTTAACTGTTGTTGTTTTAAAAGTTTATTGTTTTTCAAGTTGTAAAAATTATTGGATTTGTAGAAAAATAGCGGCCACTCCTCAGCAGTGGGCGGCATACATATCTTACGAGTGTATTTTTGGCTTGAAAAAGCTTCTCACTTTAAAACTCATCTGTCGTTCGGCGTCAGCATAAAACTATAGGTCTACACAAGGAGCACGCATCAGTGTATTATTATATTTTTTGTGTTCCACTGTTTAATGGGCTTCAAAGAACTGGTTTCAAAATTTCCGCAAAGTGCTCTAATTTTTTTTTTTTACTTTTTCGTCCAACAAACAAACCAATTTTTGAAGAAATATTATTTTTTGTAGCTTTCTAAGTTGTTTCTGGTCTTCTGGTTCCTTTTCTTACGAGGGGAAGCATCGAACGCCTTTACGCCGCCAGTGTGAGACTTTAAGCTTGCTTATTTACTTAATTGGCACGTAACCGTCTAGATGATTTTGGCTGAGTCCAATATAGCACGCCAGCTATTTGTGTTTCGTACAGCATGTCGCCATTTGGGAATACCTAGGGAGTCAGCATCAATGTCCACCTGATCCTCCCAGCGCAGTGGAGGTCTCCCCTTTCTTCTGCGTTCAGCGGGTTTCGACAGAAAGCACCTTCACCCATTCTCACGACATGACCAGCCCAGCGGAGCGGCTGGATCTTTATTCGGGACTTTAACCTACTGTTAGCAAAACAAACCACCCGATACCCCCAGCGGGTTAGGGGGCTTAGAATATAACCGTGGTAAGGAATGCCTGTCGTAAGAGGCGACTAAAATCCACCGGCCTAGAAGGTTTGATAATGGCCAAAAAAAGAGCTCGCACGACAGTCGGGCCAGTGTCAGAAGGGATTGGTACCCAAGCATACCGGATTTATCCGGCAAAGGACTGTCACTTCCCCTACACTCGCCAAAACCTTCGGGGAGTGTCTTGGTGGCTACAACAACAACAACCCGGTACCAACGTCAAGCTACCGTCGGAAGGTAGGTTATTCATTAAACTTGTTGGACCTGGAAATAACCAGACATAATGTGCCGGATGCAGGAGGCTGAACTCCTGCACGTATCCGTTGCAATCGCAGTGGCCCATAATAAGTTGGTACGTGCCTCTTGATCTCTGTAATATTCTCGTTCTTACAGTCTCTACAATGAGGAATTCAGTAAACAAAACCGAATAACCCCATCAGACAAATCAACTCTAATTCCGAAAGCATGATATATGTATGTATGGCTTGAAAAGTTCAGATTTTGCTATAAGGATCTGTATTTTGAACGAAACTGAGACGTTTCAGTCATATTGAAGGCATTAATTAGAGTATATGCTAGCTATAAAGTGTTGACCCCTTGAACAATTTCGGTCCAGTCAAAGTCCAATTATTTGGTACCAAATGTAGCTGCTAACCTTTGGAAGTGATCGCTATTCCAGTTTAGTGTAATTGTGCCATGAAAGAGCTGCTCATCTGGCTTAGTATATGCCCTTCGAAGTTGACATGTAATCGTGGGTCCAGCGGGTTTTTAAGATGGAGATCCCCATGAACTAGTATCTACTAAAACTCTTTAAAGTTTTGTTCAGAGCGAATTGAAATACCTTAATTTCCCTTTACTCATGTCTCTGTTATCTGTTCTTCCAATCCAATATATGCAAGTTATCGCATCTTCTTTTCAGCCTTTCCAAATCATTTTATGTCTTCATCAAGAGCTACTTAAGCGGATATGAAACAAGGAATACAATACATAGGTACATTCTATCTATTGCCAGCACTTCCATTTGCTCCGCTTCTTAGCGCTCAGTGTGCTGCTTACTCTGAATGCCCGCCCGGCGCATTGTTTATGGGTTCATTTGCCTTTGGGCGCGCGATCGCTGTATTGTCACCTTTTAATGTCATTATTGACAGCAAACAAGTTTATTGCCGTCGTTTGCTGTTTTGCCGCTCACCGCTTTTGCTTTGGCTTTGTTTTGATTTTTTTTTCCACCTTTGTTTTAATACAAATTAGCTTGCAAACGAATGAAAGTACCCAGCAAACACAATCTCTAACGTTAGAAATTTTGTCGAGATTACCTTAGATAACTAGTGTAATTCTCTATATATTCTCAAATCGATAACTAGGGTTGAAAACTACACTAGAATTCGATTAGCGAGTGATTAGAGAAGGAGCCAAATCTCACGCCTTTTATCAATTCTCAATATATTTCCGTGATATATTGAATATACATACATATATTGAAATTAGATACTAAAAAATGGTAAAGTTAGTATTACCGTCGTACAATGTTTTCCATTAAAAAGTACAAGAAGTACCTTTAATTTAAATAATAAGACTGAATTTTGTTTAAATTTCAGTTCTTATAAATGTGGTAAACATATACATGTCAATATATATAATCATATGCAATTTAGGCACATATTGCGTTAATAAAATCTAAACCATGAAAAAATCATGTAAAAGGAGACAAAGCTTTGTTTTTCATTTCAATTGGAAGTATTTGCAAATTCTGATTAGAATCTCATTAGAGAACTACATTAGAATTCGATTCGAGAATTATAATTTTCTCGATTTGAGAATTAGGTACCCTTTTGTTTGAGAACGCTATGATTCTCGATAGATTTTCGAGTCGTCCTCTAACGTTAGAGGTTTGAGAATGAGGCTAGTTCTCGAGTCATTCTCAAATCGATAACTAACCTCAGTGTTTGTTGGGTACATACATAAGTAAGCGAAAGAAGTTAACGAATTAATTCCACATACCGAATAAGTAAGTAACCGGCACGCGTTTTTAAAGCCAAAGAAATATGTTTTTTGTGGCCGCGGTGGAGAACGAATGTTTGCTTGTGGGTATGTATTGTGTATGAGCATAACAGTCAGCGCACAGGAAGTGACATTTAAAGCATCACCGCCTCAGCCTCATTAGGCAATTAAGTAAGCGTAATTTTACTTTTCATCAAATGAAGTTATTAGCGAGAATATGTACATACCTACTGTGTTTAATTGTCACTCTTCTTTTCTACTCTATTTCGTTTATCAAGCAATTATTTTGTTTTTATACTCAGCTGTACTAGTACACAGAATATTATAGTTTTAATCACATAACGGTGGATTGTAACAGAATGAAATAATCGAGATAGATATAGACTTATATATATCAAAATGATCAGGGTGAAAAGAGAAATCGATTGAGCCATGTCCGTCCGTCCGTCCGTCCGTCCGTCCGTCCGTCCGTCTGTCCGTCCGTCCGTCTGTAAACACTCTAACTGGCGCAAAAATTGAGATATTTTGATGAAATTTGAAATGCAAGTTGGTATCGGGACTGGGACGGTTGGTATTGAAAATGGGCGAAATCGGACCATGACCACGCCCACTTTTCCTATATAGAAAAAATCGTAAATTTGGTACCTCAGTCACTAATATAGCTGGAGCGATGAAATTTTACTCACGTGTTCAGCTCAGGCCCCTAGGAAGAAATTTGATGAAATTTTGGAAAATGGGCGGTGCCACGCCCACTTATTAAGGGTCAAACATGGAAAGTTTTATATGTCATAACTCAGAAACCATTGAAGATATATCGATGAAATTTGGTACGCGTGATTTACTTACCTAGGCAAACGTTTGGACGGAAAATAGTTAAAATCGGTTGACGGCCACGCCCACTTTTATATATGAATATTACAAAGTGACCTAATAAAAACATTTTAAGCCATATCTCTGTCAAGTATAAAGATATATCACTGAAATTTTGTAGTAGGAGTCTAACTATGGACAGAAAACAAAAACCACAAAAATTTTGGAAAATGGGCGGTGCCACGCCCACTTATTAAAGTGCAAACATTGAAAGTTTTATGAGTCATAACTCAGAAACCGTTGAAGATATATCGATGAAATTCCGTACACGTAATATACTTACCTAGGCAAATGTTTGGACGGAAATTTTCCTAAATCGGTTGACGGCCACGCCCACTTTTATATATGGGTATTATAAAGTGACCTAATAAAAACATTTTAAGCGATATCTCTGTCAAATATAAAGATATGTCATTGAAATTTTATAGCAGAAGTCCAACTGCGGACATAAAACGAAAAACACAAAAATTTTGGAAAATGGGCGTGGCACCGCCTCTTTTTAGAAACAGGAATATACGAGATTTCTGAGCCCATAACTCGACAAATAATTTATATATATTGACGAAACTGGGTGTGTACACTTTTATTGCTTGTGGCAATACATGTTCAAAATTTTAGCGAAATCGGTTTGGCGACCACGCCCACTTTTATATATGGGTATTATAAAGTGACCTAATAAAAACATTTTAAGCGATATCTTTGTCAAATGTAAAGATAATTCATTGAAGTTTTGTGGTATGATTTCTACAATAGACCGGAAACAAAAAATAGAAAAATTTTGGAAAATGGGCGTGGCACCGCCTCTTTTCAGACAAAGGAATCAACGAGATTTCGGAGCCCATAAGTCGACAAATAATTGAGATATTATGATGAAACTTGGTTTATACACTTTTATAACTTGTATTAATAGACACGCAAAAATTTATTGAAATCGGTTTAAGACCACGCCTACTTTTTAGCAAAGATATTTCTGGAACACGCTTTGGAAATTTGTAATGTGACATCTTTGTAACTAGAAGTCATAAAGGAATGAAATTTTGCACAAAGAATAATATTCAAATGCTTAGTTGGATGACTGATAAAAATGTTAACAATGGGCGTGGCTACGCCCACTTTATGCAGCACTCAATTTATTTAAAGTACACAGTGTTTCCATCAAACGCAAACAAACAATGAAAACATACAGCTGAGTATCTAATGTTCGATTCCACTCGAACTTAGGCTTCCTTACTTGTTCTTTTTTTCATTGACAAGGTGTTTAAAAATGCATGTATCTCATTGTGTTGTCATAAGGCTTTTAGGCTACCGTTGGTTGATAGGGATGGTTTGTCCGATATTCTCCAGTTCTCCACTAGCAACACATATTCGTCTGTAGTGAGAGTCAGATCTAAGACTTCCTACCATCCCTGGAACCTCTCGGAATTGTGAGATCTGAAGGTCGATTTGGACCCTACGTTACATATACATACCTAATAAAAATTGAAGTACGGATTAACCTCAGTCGTTTGTTGTCGAACTTCCCCAGATTGTGTGGCTGGCCTATGATCGTGTGGCCGTTGATGTTTTTGAGTAGATACTGCAGTTTCGCGGGTGGAGTTTCCCTGCAGTTTGCCATACATACAGACACCACGAACATGGGTCATGTGCTCCTCTGCAAACGCCGGAATGTGGCTGTTGTACAGCATAACGAATTTTGAAGCTTGAAACTCGCGTTGGAAGATCTCAAACTCCTCCACCACCTTTCTGTATCTAGCCAGATCCTTCCAGCAATGAGGAGAGTCACCATTTTCTAGGTTTTTCAGCATGTAAAATGCCCTCTGGTATTTGTTCTTTCGGATCTGGTAGAAACTCTTCTTGCGCTTTTTCTTGCCATCCCCCCGTGACAGCAGGTGCACTATGGTTGGTGCTTCCGACTGCCTTGGAGGATGTGTTCTGTTGTTGTGCTGCTTTTGACCTGGGCGTACTATAATTGGTACCTTCCAAGGCATTATTAATTGTTTCTTGGCTGGTGGCCAGAAGTGTCTCTTTCTCAGACTCCGTCACTAAGCGTTGAGGACTTCTCTAAAAAGTCGTTGTAGTCGTAGTCATAAAGTCTATTGTCGAGTCCATATCTCTGTCCGTCCCTCTGTTGGTCTCCGGTATCTTTTCGTTCGCCGTTGTCTCTTGATTTTTTTTTTTTTTTTGTTTTGTTTTGCTTAAGAACTAGAACACTGTTCAGACAATCGATAGAATCGCCGGCGTCGCAATAGCACGATTGAGACAAAAGTTGATTCGCTCCTCGACTATATATTCGAGATGTTTTCGCGACTGCTCCGAGTTGGAGGTTGTTTGGATTAGTATTTTAGGGCTGCTTTCCTCGAAGAATCCGCACACAATCATCCCAAATTTATAGCCCAACTCTCAAGTACTTCTGCAGCAACTGACAGCGTTGCCAAGCATAAAAATTCAACATACTTATGTACATATCGTCGTTTAAAGTGCATTTTTGCGTAAGAGGTATTTTCATTTTCGAGTAGCGGACATTGGTTGAATTTTACAGGAGAGCAAAAAAACTGTTTCATTTCAAAACCGTTACTTCTTTCTGCGTACAAACTTAAATTTAAATAGTTACGTAGATCAGTTTGTTAGCTAAAACATCAACTTAGTGTAGAAAAAGAAACAAATTGAATTATTAGGACTTTTTTTTCATGTGCGGTTGTGCAATTTTTATTTGGCACAAAAACCACGCACAAGCGGTTATGAAATGGCAAAATGTTCAATATAATTCTTTTTTTTAGTATTTTATAAAGAAAAAAAGTAACAAAACTTAAACTTATATTAAATTTGAAGCTAAAATTAATATTTTTAATTAAGAAAACGTAATTTTGTTTACACATTGCTGGAGAAGTCGTAAGGTAAATGTGGTAAATTGTCATAAAAGCTATGACAATCGTAGGGCATCACTTGTTTTAAGTGTTTTAAATCTTGATATTTACTTTTTGTAAGTTTGAGGTGACTTGTGGATTGGATTACGAACATCCGTGTTCAATCTGGTTTATAACCTGACTTGAATGTCTTATAAATTTTCGCATAAGAATCATGGCCTACAAAAAACATGTTTTTATCGCAATGTAATAAATTAATTTTTATACACAGCTGTAATAATACACAGATTTAAATATTTTTGTGAAATTTCGTATACAGGCATATCTATATGTTTGTTTTCTCGTTTTTGGGAATAAAATTGAATAAGACAAAATTTCATTGTAGTTTTTCAATGCAAATTGACTTAAATTTTAAGGTTTTATTGAAACAAAAAAAAAAACGTCCAGGAATTATAATTTTTCAGAAATTAGAATCACCCTAAAAACAAAGTGGTTCTAATTTGTGAGCGTCTACTGTACCACGATAGATAGAAGACCATAAACAGAAAAATTTTGGAAAATGGGCGTGGCACCGCTCTTATTACACAAAAGAATCTACGAGATTTCGGAGCCCATAACTCGACAAATAATTGAGATATTATGACGAAAATTGGTGGACTTATTTCTACCACTTGCGGTAGTATACGTGCAAAATTTTAGTGAAATCAGTTTATGACCACGCCTACTTTTTAGTAAAAATATTTCTCGAATGCCCTTCAGAAATTTGTAACGTGACATCTCTGTAAATAAAAGTCATAAAGGGATGAAATTTTATAATAACAAGAATATTTATACGTTTAGTCGGATTATTGATACGAATTTTCAAAATGGGCGTGGCTGCGCCCACTTTATGCGGCACGGGCTTTATGTAGATTGCACCGTGTTTCCAGCAAACGTAAAAAAACTATGAAAGCTTACAATATTTGGCTCCACTCGAACTGAGGCTTCCTTTCTTGTTTTGTTTTTTTAATTTTTGATACCTTTAGTCATAATTTGGTTGGGAAAATTGTAAAGATTGTAGCAAAAAAACGTAGTATCAGATCTTACCAATTAGCAACTTCATTTAATTTGTTTAAAATAATACCTGCTTGATATTTACCTGACATTATTTGTTTAAAATATTTAACTTTTGCTCCCTTTCATATAAATTGGCCATTTAATTTATTTATCTAATAACATATAACTTCGCTTGTATGAATCAACTGAAATTATACGCAGTAAAGCTGCCAAATTTTAACAATACTCTTCATAAGCGATTATGAAATTTACTGTTATTATGCGTTTTTGTTGTTAGAATTGCAAAGTTTTGGTATGGATCGATAGAGCTGAGCGTCAGGAACTCAGGGTTGGAAAATCTCATTTTTGGCAAAAATGTCCCTTAATCGAAAATGAAAATACCTCTTACGCAAAAATGCACTTTAAACGACGATATGTAGTTGCATTTATGTATGTAATCAATCTAAAATATTATGGCGCGGCCACAGCGCATTAACTGCAGCAGCAGCACAGCACAACATACCTAACACCCACCTCACACGCAGAGAGATACATATATACATACATACATATTTGATATTTAAAGCCAGCTAGACATCAGTCTCATCAACGCTGACAAACAAGCTAATGTAATATGTTTTGTTGCTGAACCGTGACTATGAAGCTGCTGCTTGCTTTTACTTCCAACTTGTTAATGTGCACAGCAAGGCTTTGTTGTTGCAATTTTATTTGCATTTACACATAATCGCACTTCCACCAAGGCAAACATACATAATAAGCCACTCTGGGCCACAAATCGTCTTGATGCTGCGTGGGTGAGGTCTTGTGCATTGGGTGCAAGTCAGCTTACTAAGTTGTTTTTGTTGTTGTCTACTCTTTGTGTGTGCTTGTGCTAAGGCATTGGGTGGGCGGTAATGCAAATTTCGCCGCAAAGCGCATAAAAACACACACACAAACGCAGCGTTGCAACATCACGTTGCTTATAGCCCAGTTAGTCGAGAACGTAAACCCGTGTACCGTGTCAGCTGATCCAACCTATTTAATGGGATTTGTATGTAACCGATTATTCAACGACGTAGGACGCAGAAGCCCGTACCGCAGAAATCAAAATCATTTTGATTTTTTACGTAAAAACGTGTCAGCTGATCGCTCGCATGGTTGCAAGGTAGAAGGGTTGCCAGTTGAACATTTTTAGTAATTAAATATTTCAACAGTAATTTTCACAGCATTATACAACTAACTTAACAAGATTGTAAAATGTTATCGAATATACATATATGTGTTCACATGGAAAAAATAGTATGTCTACTTAAACGAACCATTTATTATTCCTTTAATTTTTGAAAAGAAAGGAAAGAAAATGTTTATAAATTTTTTTTAAATCCCTAGCAAAATGTAAATATTAGAGCTGTCAAACTATCGACGATACTATCGATAGTATCGATGGTCTAGTCCCTTGAAATAACTATCGATAGTTTTACTACTATCGCCACTATCGTGTATACTCTTTCCCAGCGCATTTGACATTTACCCATTTCCACATTAATTCTCAAAGCACAATTTTTTACTGAGAACACATTGCCGTATAAGAAACCAAAAATTTCCGAAGTGTTGAATCAAAAACAGAGAGCAAAAAAAGCCGATGTAATCCTAATGAAGGGCCAGTACTTGGAACAAGTTAACTCTGAACCAAACACAAACCCGCTATTGTATTGGAAGGTAGATACCGGAAATCGTATAATTATTATAACAGATATAAGAATATATATGTATTTATTCGAAACCATCATTTTCTCTTCAGGTGTTAGAAAATCAGCTAGAGTCTCTGCCTGGTCCTGCAAACAATTTTTTTTGTATCACGGCATCATCTATAGAGTCTGAATGCATGTTCAGTAAAGCTGGTTTAATTGTAAGTGATAGGCGGTCGAGTTTAAAACCAAAAAAAGTCGATGTGTTATTATTCTAACAAAAAAATTTTTATCAATTGTAAAATCAGTTGGTATCTTTAAAAGTAAGGCAGCGAAAAATAAATGGATTTGAAAAAACATATAAAATGGGTCGATACTATCGATAGTATCGATAGTCACCTTTAGGACTATCGTAAAACATCGATGGTCGTGACTATCGATAGTTTGACAGCTCTAGTAAATATATATATATATATAATTAATAGGGCATGGAAATCTATGCAAATACATGTTTTTCTTAGATTTAGGTTGATCAAAATAAATAAACAATCTTTGCGAATCGTGAAATTGTCTTAAAAATGGCATTCAAATGTTTTTGCATATTTTGCATATTTTGGTCGTATATGCATATTTTTACATATTTTGCGTTGTTTGCATTTTTTTTTTATTACATATTTCGCATTATATTGCCTATTTTTGTAATTTGCTGATTGACAGTTTTATAAAAACGAAATTCATGCATAACAGTCATCTGACGACGTATAGAGTTTCGTGTGAACACGGCTATTATTAGTATTTTCGATACGGTGCATACCTGTCGACAAAGAGCCGTTTTCAAACATGCTCCTATTACCTCTGTGGATGTAGAACGTTCGTTTTCTATTTACAAGAGCTTTTTTCGACCGAATTGGCAAAGTTTTCTTTTTGTGAATATGAAAAAATATTTCATTGGGTACGCTAATGAATCGTTGAATAAGGATTAACCTTTGCAAATTATGAAATGTTCAAGACTGAATTTATGTATCTATATATATATATAAACATACATATGTATAAACGTACAACGTAAGAGCAAAATTGAATTAAAAAATGTTTGTACCTAATTTATTTAACTATTGTAACTTCAATAAACATGAATTATCTGAAGTTGAAAAATTTGAATTAATGCATTTTGTTTTGATTTTTCATGCATATTTCTCAGTTTTTGTTGCATTTTTTATGCGCATATTTTTTATTTTTTAGTACATGAAATTCCATGCCCCAATAATTAATAACAAGATAATAAAATAAATAAATTAATAACAAGATAATAGCTTTGTTCAACAACTTTACTTGCAAGTAAATAAAATAAATAACAAGATAATAACTTTGTTCAACAACTTTACTTGCAACAAGTAAGGAAGCCTAAGTTCGAGTGGATCGAACATTAGATACTCAGCTGCATGCTTTCATTGTTTGTTTGCGTTTGATGGAAACACGGTGTAGGTACTTTATATAAATCGAGTGCTGCATAAAGTGGGCGTAGCCACGCCCATTTTCTAAATTTTTATCAAACTTCATATAAATTTTTATCAGTCATCCAACTAAGCTTATGAATATTATTCTTTGTGCAAAATTTCATCTCTTTATGAGTTACAAAGATGTCACGTTACAAATTCCCAAAGGGTGTTCCAGAAATATCTTTGTAAAAAGTAGGCGTGGTCATAAACCGATTTCAATAAATT
This sequence comes from Urophora cardui, assembly GCA_960531455.1. Taxonomy (NCBI): domain Eukaryota; kingdom Metazoa; phylum Arthropoda; class Insecta; order Diptera; family Tephritidae; genus Urophora; species Urophora cardui. The sequence continues at coordinate 131,145,098 of OY482673.1, forward strand.
TTTGCGTGTCTATTAACACAAGTTATAAAAGTGTATAAACCAAGTTTCGTCATAATATCTCAATTATTTGTCGAGTTATGGGCTCCGAAATCTCGTTGATTCCTTTGTCTGAAAAGAGGCGGTGCCACGCCCATTTTCCGAAATTTTTCTATTTTTTGTTTCCGATCTATTGTAGAACTCATGCCACAAAATTTCAATGAATTATCTTTATATTTGACAGAGATATCGCTTAAAATGTTTTTATTAGGTCACTTTATAAGACCCATATATAAAAGTGGGCGTGGTCGTCAACCGATTTTGGCAATTTTTCGTCAAAACATTTGCCTAAGTAAGTACATCACGCCTACCAAAATTCATCGATATATCTTCAACGGTTTCTGAGTTATGACTCATAAAACTTTCAATGTTTGCCCCTTAATAAGTGGGCGTGGCACCGCCCATTTTCCAAAATTTCACCATATTTCTTCATAAGGGCCTGAGCTCAATACGTCTGTGAAATTTTATCACTCTAGCTCTATTAGTGACTGAGATACAAAATTTCCGATTTTTACTATATAGGGGAGGTGGGCGTGGTCATGGTCCGATTTCGCCCATTTTCAATACCATCCGTTCCTGTCTTGATACCAACTTACATTTCAAACTTCATCAAAATATCTCAATTTTTGCGCGAGTTATCGTGCGCACAGACGGACAGACGGACGGACATGGCTCAATCGATTTCTCTTTTCACCCTGATCATTTTGATATATATAAGTCTATATCTATCTCGATTATTTCATTCTGTTACAATCCACCGTTAGGAAATCAAAACTATAATACTCTGTGTACTAGTACAGCTGAGTATAAAAAGAGCGTCAATGTCAAATGAAGAGTAAAAACGAGAAAAAGAGAAAATTATCAACCAAAGTAATTGAACACAAAATCGTAAACATTCGCAAGAAAACAGCTAATACGCTGTTTTGATAATTTGATTTTTAGGTTAGGTTGTAATTGAAATTTTTGAAATTGGAAATGAATGGAAATAACTGAATTAGGAAAACAAATTCTACTTTGGCTATTCCACAACATCATCAAGATTCGTTTTTGCGCTAACTTATTTAGTACACAATTAGAAATTTGCGTTTAAAATGTTTGTATATTTCCAATTGAAATTTTTGTGATCATATATTTTTGACACTTCTATTTTTTTAAAGCTGCTAGTAGTTGCAAGTGAAAATTTTACTTGCAGCGTTTATCAGCTCTCTCGAGGTCATACTCTCTCAATTTGGCTCTCTTGCGAATTTTTTTGGTTTATTGAACATAAATTCGTAACTATTCGTAAAAATATATAAAAATTTTGAGATATTGAACACTCCTAATAAATGAAGATATTACTGAAAATTAAAGCAAAAATTGTATTTATCCACAATGGTGGCGGTATTTTCTTAATTGATAACTCTTTGTGGTCTTCTTCTGCAATTTTTCTACATCAAAAAGTTATAAATTGCCACAATAAATCTGATTTTCTGTTCTCTTGCGAATTTTTTTGGTTTATTGAACATAAATTCGTAACTATTCGTAAAAATATATAAAAATTTTGAGATATTGAACACTCCTAATAAATGAAGATATTACTGAAAATTAAAGCAAAAATTGTATTTATCCACAATGGTGGCGGTATTTTCTTAATTGATAACTCTTTGTGGTCTTCTTCTGCAATTTTTCTACATCAAAAAGTTATAAATTGCCACAATAAATCTCCTTTTCTGTTCTCTTGCGAATTTTTTTGGTTTATTGAACATAAATTCGTAACTATTTGTAAAAATATATAAAAATTTTGAGATATTGAACACTCCTAATAAATGAAGATATTACTGAAAATTAAAGCAAAAATTGTATTTATCCACAATGGTGGCGGTATTTTCTTAATTGATAACTCTTTGTGGTCTTCTTCTGCAATTTTTCTACATCAAAAAGTTATAAATTGCCACAATAAATCTGATTTTCTGTAACAAAATCAATTAAAGTGATGTCACACTAATACGATCCACACTTTGTCACCACCTATTTATACTAGAAAAGATATGAGTTACAGAAACTCAGTACAGATTTCTTAATTAAACACAGATTTTTGTGAGAATCTTGTTGCTTCCCAATATAATTTTTTTATGGATTTTCAATTGTAAATTTAATGTTCTGACTGTGTTTTTTGTTATTTTATGTTTTAGCCCTTGATAACTATCACCAAGATGTGATGGAAATATATTGGGTAGCAACAAAATTACAAGAAAAATGTGTTTTAATTACCAACTAAGCCGTAAAAAAGTAACTAAATTAAAAAAAAGTCGTCAACGACAACTTTAAAAACGATTAAATTAGTATTTTCTTGTCATTTGGCAAATAATGCACAGTTGTGTATTAAGGCTGTGTGCCAATCGGTAACATTTTTCTCTATGGGAAAATGGGGTAGAAAATTTTACCATGTTGAGAAAAAAAAACACAATTTTGCTGTGCCAAACGGAATAGAAAATTTTGACAGTTACAAAGATAAACTTTTGGGCGAACACGGACAACGATACAACTTTAAAACGTAAAATGAATATAATTGTTGATGGCAATATTGATGGAAATAGCAGAAATGTATTCATGTAATGATCTGATGTTATTTTGTTTTTGAATATTTGTGTTACTTGTATATGTATGCAATTACAAAATGTCAAAATTTTACCTAGCCCATTGAGCTAGGTAAAATTATGACAATAGAATTCACCACGAATACTGCCAAAATTTTACTCCCTTATGTCAAAATTTCATTTTTTCTACCGATTGGCACACAGCCTGAAGAGTAATCCGCATAACACTTTGAAGATTAGTAAAAATCTTGTTTGTTCAAAAATGACTAAATGGCAACCCTGCCAAAATGTAAACAAACTATATATATATGTAAATATGTGTGAGTAAAACAGCTGATTGCTACGGGCTCAAAAAATCCTAAAAATTGCATACGGGCGTTTGCGTCAGCGAGCGGACCACATGTTCTTGACTAACTGGGCTATTATAGCGAAGAGAAGATTTGCAAATCTACGTTGTTATTGTTGCTTGTTCTTTTTTTATTTATTGTTTTTGGAGTTTTTTGTTTTTGTTGCTTCTTGTTTATGGTTTTTGTTGTTTTTTGTTTTGTAGTTGTATCATTGCTGCTGCAAGAAAACATTTTGTGTGTTGTTGTGGCACAGGAAATTGACGCTTGAGCGCTTCTTGCCACTTTGGCGAATTGTTATGCTTATTGTTGTTGGCGATTGCTTTTGTTGCAGTTGTTGTTGGTGTTATTGCTGCTGTTGTTGTTGTTGCAGCTTTTGTAGTTGTTCTTGCCGTTTTGTCTGAGTTTACTTTGTGGTGATTAGCTATGCGCGCTTGTTGTTTTTGTAATTTTATGCATACGCAAATCCCTCAAAGACTTAGCGCCCCCACGCACTCCGCATTCGCTCTTTGGCAGTCAGTCACTCACATGTTTACATACAATAACGGCTCATTGTTGCACTTAAATGTGCATAATATTGTTGTTGTTGTATTATTTTCGCATGAACTCACTAGTGCCACAATTTGTTGTTGTTATTTTTTGTTGTTGTTATTTTTTGTTGTTGCTTATTTTTTGTTGTTGTTATTTTTTTGTTGTTGCTTATTTGCCCTCTTCCTTAGCATTTGAAGATGAATTGTGGCCGCTGTCGCTTTCGGCGCCGCGCTCGTCCAAAGTCATTGACTGGCGCAATTTTTCACATTTCTTTCATTTTTTCATACTTTTCAATTTTTCCGCTTTTTAATTTTTTCTACTTTTGTTAATTTTTTTATATTTTCTATTTTTTGTCTTTTTTATGTTTTCTTTCCCCTTTTGCCTTTCATGTTTAATTGATCGCGCTGATGGAGTTTACTTGCTTAGCGCATTGTAAATAAATAATGCATAATTTATGAGCGTGTATATGAGGCCATCCATATGTGACTGGCTGAGGAGGAGTAGGAAGGAGAGCATGTGTTGTTATTCAAATAAGCTTTAAGGCAAGTACTTCCATGCTTTAACCCTAGTTCGGCCGACGAGTCACCTGGGTGACTATTTCACATTTTTCGCACAAAAAAACATATTTTTAATAAATTCTATTACCTTGTGTTCCATGACATCTTAAAGTTGTTAATTTTGAGCAGAAAAAACACGAAATAAAGTTTTAAGATTTAATCCATAGAACACTTTTACAGTTTGAGATCTTATATTCTTATTCTGGCCGACGTAGTCACCTGGGTGACCACGGGTAAATTCAAACGTAATATACATACATACAAATGAAAATGTTGGCATATGATTATTTCCTGCACTCAACACATTTGACAATTGATTGAATGCACTCCTGGCACCCTGGCCGTTTACAAACTAAGCAAACTTTTCGGGAGTTCCGTTGTCTTTCGTTCACATGCCGACAAACATGACACCTGCCTTTGATTGCCATTTGACCAGTTTCATCACGGTGCTCAATTCGCGTTTCTTATGCGATGGACGGAGATAAACGAGTATTCAAAACAGGCTGCATATCGGTAGGTATGTACGTGATAATGCTGCAGGATACGAGGGTTTGATGCGTGGCGGCTTATAGCTCCAGTGGCCAATTAACGAGCAAGTCCTTTTAGATAGGTTGCTGGCCTAAATACAAAATATTTGTATGCCATATTTTGCTGGCTTTGACGGGATACATTGACGGAACGACACTCGATCACGAAATGGAAAGTTTCTCTAAATGGTAGAGTTGAAATGAATAAGAAGTCCATAGGTCATCAATCGCCTCCATGCTGGACTTATGAACTCCACAAGCTATGCAATAAAATTCCATAGAATTCAATATTGTCAGTTTTGTCATCTTCAACATCGTTGTCATTGCCAAATTTAACATCATGGTCATCCTCCTCGAACAACTTCTCAATATCCGCTCCCGTCAATGTTCTATATAGTATAAATATCCAGTACACATTTCATCAGAAATAGCATACTTACCTTCGATTAACGGTGTTCTGCAGTCGGTTATGGCTACAAACCGCTCAATTTCAATCCTACGGTCTGCATTTTTATCTTTATTGGTTGAACTGATTGCGTCCTCGTATTTTACACGCTTAGAGCTGGCCATTTTCAACAATTTAAAGTAACTGAATTAAGTTTTTCACAATTGTACCAAAATGAACAGTAAAAATAATCAGCTTTTAATCTTTTCAGATGCCTATTTTCACTTAATTTCACTTATTTCGCAATTTTTCAGACATTTTTTCTTTACTACCCTCCATTTACATCTGAACTTTAAAACTTTTAAATATGGTCACCCGGGTGACTGCTTCGGCCGAAATGAGTTGTAAAAATCGTCGGCCGAACTAGGGTTAATAGCTACAAGTACTGCGGCCACATATGTTGATACTTACTTGCACATATATCACAATGCCTTTTTGCTTTTTCCAATTAAATTTTCCATATTCAATTCTACTATTCTCTTTCGTTTTAAACAGGAAATGCTTTTGGCATTTTCAATTGCCGTTTAACCGTTTGATTTGTGGGGCGGCGTATGTGGAAAGCAAGCGTCCGTTATGACTACGTAGACCCTCAGCAGTGGAATAATTTTATTTATTTGAACTCTTTATGCTTGTTAGCATTACAGAAAATTATGTTGCTTTTCAATCATCGATAAGCAAGAAAAAATTTTTAGACTAGTAACTGACTTATCATATATGTATATTATCACTATGCATAGTTGGTAGATCTTATAAACTCAGGCAACCTTGGCAATCAAACTCACAAGCTTAGATTAGTGATGGGCGAGTCCGAATTTGACTCACAAAAGTTGACTCACACCTCGACTACACAATTGAGATATTTTGTTTGCAGTTGTTCCGAGTCGGATGGGTTGTTTCGATTAGTGTTGGGTGAGTGCGAGATGTTTTAGCGGTTGCTTCGATTCACGGTTCGTCGCGACTGGACTCGGATGCGATTGAAAATCATCGAGAGCATTCGAGATTTTTGAACATCGAGACAATCGAATAAAATATCAGGTTAGCTATACCCTGGTGCGTGTTTTTTGCCATGACAAGACTAAAAAAATCTCAAAAAATGTGTTTTAGTTGTGAAAAAAAGTTGACGGATGCGTAAAGAATTTTTCGTTCCATTCCATCAGGAAGAAAAATGTTAGCACTTCCTTCTCCTCATCGAAGCTATTTACTTTCACGCAGACCGACCTGTTATTTAATGATTAAAACTTTTAATGATTATTTATTTCAAGCATCTTTTATTTTTGTAATTCTTTAAAGATTAAATACGATTGCTTTCACTTTTTAATGATTAATAGTTAATTAAATTAAGAAAAAGTACATAATTAATAATTTAATTTTGAATTTTTTTCAATTATTTTTCGATGTTTTTAATTGCGTTATTAATACATATATTTGATTATTTGTAATTATTTGTGATTTTTTTTAATGCATGATTAATTAATGGATTAATAAATAGATTAATTATTTTTCATTTTTTTTTTTGTTTTGTTTTAGTTGCTTGATCAATATAATTATTGATAATATTCAATTAATTATGATTTTTTAATCGCATGATTAATTAATTAATCTTTTAAATTAGTGTTTTTTTTTATTTATGTTTTATTTCAGCTTGTGAGTAATATATTGTAGCACTTCATCATCCATAAATAAGCAATTAAAAATAATCAAACAATTAAAAACAATCAAGCAATTAAAAATAATCAAACAATTAAAACTAATCAATCAATTAAAAATAATCAGGCAACTAAAAATAGTCATTCAATTAAAAATTTGTTTTTAATTAATTTTGATTATGTGACTATTTCTGATTATTTTTTTTTTTTTGTTGGCTATTAATCATGTTTATTTTTTATATTTTTTTAGTTTAATTGATTGCTAATTTCTATGTTTATGTAGAACAAAAATACTCACCAAGAAATCCAAAAAATTAAAATTAATTATCAAACAATTAAAAACAATTAACCAATCAAAAGAATCATAGAATTAAAAAAAATTACTAATTTTGATAATACATATGATTATTTCTGATTATTTTTTTAATGGCTACAAATTATGATTAATTTTTTAATTTAATTGATTATTAATTTATAGGTCAGCATAAGATAATTAAAATAATCATTAAAATTGAAAATCGAAAATATTAATCATGACTAATTGTAATGGGAAATTAACAAGTCTCAAGTTTTTCAAGTTTGTTTTCTCATATATTTGATATTGTCCGATATATCGACCCCTTGGTGCGATTTTATCGTAAGGGTCATTTTCTCGAAATTTACTTTTTGATGCAAATTTGTTCTGCATCCCTCAGCGCATGACCTCGTAAAATATTGTAGCTGAAATCTTTATAGTTGTGTCAAAAATTGGCTTTCTTTTTTATCGTAAGGGACAATCTATACTTTTTTCTGGAACTCGAATTTATCGTATCGCCCATATATTGAGAGCGAAATTATCGTAAGGGACAAAATTATGATTTTTTCGCAAACTGCAAATTTTTTCAAGAAAAAAATATCAGGTTCAGTATATTAATTAACTATCTATTCGCGTGTTTAACTTAATTTAAATATACCAATAAAAAACAGTAACAAAACAAAAAAATGCTCTCCTGTAAAATTTGCTTTTGTCGCTTACGATAAAGTCACACAAAGGGGTCGATATGTAAATCAAAGCATATTCCAACAACTGTCCTTACCCTATCTTAAAATAATTTTCTATCTTGAAGTGCTTAGGAACTCATATTTATCTGGCGACCCTTGTATGTTGTGATTTTTCTCGTCACTTTTATCTGACACTGCATCTGCTTCTTCAACCCTTCTCCTAAAATCATGCACAAAAAATGCTCTAAGCCATCAAATTTATTAATTTTGACAGCTAAACGAAGAGCTTAATGCAAACTGCTTCTCGGCAAAAGCTTTCTGTGGCAATTCGCTTAGAGTAGATAAACAAAATCACTTCTTTAAATATGTTTTCCGGTAGTGTGTAGCAGAAATATTCCCCTCTTTCGCTTCTTGCGCTTTTTTGGGAATTTCCTGACACTTCCCTAGAGCTTCGCCTATCCTTTCCTTCACTCTAAGTGCTTTTCCGAATACACGGCTTTTGGCAATTGCACAAAAATTGCGCAGAATTTGCTTCAGGCTTTTTCGTCTGGAACATTTTGCCAAACCAAAAATGAGGAATAAGAGCAAATGTAAATGAAACGAGAGAGATGAAAAAAGGTACTAGGGCAAAGGTAAATTAAGAAAAAAGTCAATTCCGAAGTTAACAAAATTAAACACGTCAACAAAAATATTTGGCTTCACGTACTAATAATGACGACAAGGCGTATTTGTTGAGGGCACATGAGCCCAAAATACAAACAAACATACAGACAAACAAACGAATTTAACACATGAGTACATTTAATTATAACGACGATTGGGGACGGCTTAGCAAAAGGTGTTTACTTTAAATTACGAGGGAGAATATTTAATTTTATTTTCGTCTTTTGCGACTTTATTTACAAAACTCAATTGCTTTTTGGCGTGCTGAAGTTGCAATGAAAACAAACAAAAAACGTAGCATACTTTTAGGTAAATATATGAGAGAGAAGCAGATATAAATCTTTGGCGAAAAAGGAACGCTCGAGGCGATTTGTGTTGACTACGAAATTTGCAAGAAAAAAATGACGCCCTTCTCGGCTAACTAATGCCGTTTTCTTTTCTCGAAAAAATGTTGCCCTGTTTGATTTTCTTAGCCATTTTGTAAGCTTGTGTGGTGATTTCAACGAATGTTGTCCTCTGACTAAGTAAGAGGGCACCATTAACTACAAATTCAGCCATTTTATAGAAAGTCATGTTACGTAATTCGATAATTGAGATATTAAAGGGCAACATTTTTTGTCAGAAAAGAAAACGCCATAAGACTACGAAATGAGGGTTCATGACGAATTTGATATGCCCGAAGCAAGGAAATTGTGAATGGAAATAACTAAAGGTGGTATTGTGTATAAAATATAACCAGTAACGCGGCTCTATTGCTCATGGCATGAACAAGCAGACAGAAGATGGAACATTCTGTTCACATTGACTATGATGAACCTAAAACCCTTATAAGATATTATCAATCTCCTCAGCTCAGTCAGTTACAAACCCACTTTCTGTGCACAAATATAAATGCTAATGCTACTGGGTATAATAATGGCACAAGAAAAAAAAAATATTGCATACTCATCAAGGGTGGTTTGCTGCGTATTTCGTTCGTGAGCATGTAATACTTTTTACTTCAGTGCGCCTAAAAATCTGCAACATATCCGCTTTGATGTTGGCACAGCTGTGACTCGACCACAACACGAAAATAGAAGAGGAAAAGTTACATAGCTTTCCCCATATCAGCATGTGCTCTATAAGCTTATTTTCTACATGTTCTACTGGCATTTGTAGTTCAGGGCAAATGTGATTCTGGCTAGGTTAGCTACCCTTTGACCTGCTTCATTCTCACACACTGTAAATTTTATTCCTTTGCTTGGCAAATTGAATTCATTTGATAAAAAACAGAACAACAACAGCAACACAACTTCATGTTTGCAGTCAACCATGCATTTAACTGCATGAAAAAGCCAGACATGACAAGCGTAAATTCCTGTACATTAGCTAACGTAGCGGCTAAAGCGCCTTTAAGTATGCAAGGATATTACGATTTAAAACTTGAATGAGGGTGAAGGAGAGAGATAAAGATAGAGACAGAGAGAGACAGAGAAAAAGAGAAAAAGAGAAAAGTAGAAAGAAATTGCCAGCTGAGCTTATGAGTGAAGTTTTAAAGTGAAAATATACTGGCAAAATGACGAGTAAATTTTGGTCCGCAGTAAAATGTAAGTAATAAAAAAAAGTAGGGTATAATCGTTGTTGAAAAATGTTTGCAAAAAAGCTCAGAACGCAGATTTTAAAGTTGGAGCAAACAAGTTTTAAGCTTAAGTAAAAAAATGTACACATGACTGAGTACTTTCGTGTGGCTTGTTTGCCTAAAGCGACAAATTGCTAGGAAGGCTGAGTAAGAGAGTTGAAGTACTTAAAAAAATGAAAAAATAACTGCCTAGTAGGCGACTTAAATGGAATAAATTTTACTCGTAAGTCCTTTGATATTATCTTACCTTAAACAAGTAAGACTGCGACTGTCTTCAGTCATACCGAGTACTTTATATCTTTCGTTAAAGGGGAAAATGTTACGTGCTCTGATCTGATAGGGCATTTATACACCAAAATTTCTACATCTGAACAATCGCTTGTATCGGAGCTTTATTTTATAGCAGTCCATTTTCATTGCTTCGACAGAAGGACAGAAATCCAAGGTCGAGCTGTTGAAGTCGAACATACGCACACACGACTGCAGATGTTGGCAGCAGCTTTCCGTCACGTGAGAGTGAGGGGTAGAGAGAGGGGCGGCCAGGGTAAATACGGGTTTCAATAGCTAGGAGCGGGGGTTAATGGTGGAGCAGTAGTAGAGCGATTGTCACGGAATCAGATAGCCCGCCATCACCCGGTCGAGTTGATGGAGGAGGATCTCTCCGTGATTCTAGCCAAGTCAAGGATGACTAGCGCCATGACGACGTCTCTTATGACCAGTAAGCTAGCAGGAGGAAATATACTCTCTTGCTGGCTTACCTACGGAGACTGACTCGATCTGCCACGTATCAATGGCTATGCGCACTTCGATAATATCAATGAGAATTGCAGTGCTTTCTGCGAATGTGAATGCGACTGCGAATGAACAGATGAAACGGTAATGCTGGTCACTGCCAAGTAATGCAGTGTTGTTGGTAGACAACGGAGTATCAGGTATTGTTTTTTTTAGTATGCTTTTAAGGACATTTGAAAGTTGCGGCTATATTATCGTTACAACTTAATCGACTCAGCTCATGTCTAAGTAAAAGAAATGCCATTAAATTGATGTATCCTCGACAAAAGCAGGGAAAGTATGCCTTCTCAAGCTCTTCATTGTGCTTCTTCATACAAAAATACTAGTTTTATTCTGTTCTTCGATATATCATGATAGTTTTTTTTTTTTCAGCCAAGAATTTTTAATACTTCCGTAGTTGACATTCTAGCTTCCATTTCATTGATATCATACATTTCCTTATTTTTGTTACACTCAGTCACACTCTACACTATTTTTCCCTTTTCTCACTCTCCCTAAAGTCGCAACAACTAGTAATTCTCACAAGTGCAAAAATAAAACTGAGTTATCGACACTTAGAGTACTCAAATATAGTCATTCATGTTGTTTATGCTTCCGTACTTTGTGGGTAGTTTACTAGCAAGCAAGTGCAGTGCAACATGCTAACATAATAAGTGATAAATATGATACATACTTTGATATTTTTTTTTATTATGAAGCATATGCCACTCGACATAAGTGGGTTTAAGTAGCTTAAAAAAATTAGGCTAAGTTGATTTTAGGTCCAAAGCTCACTAAATTATATTTACTAGTATCGCCGGTGCTCGAAATTCGATCATGCAATTTATTTTTTCAACTTTGTATTGGTACAAAAATTATTCCTTTTCGCGGAGATAAGGAACACTTTCCAAATTCCAGTTGTACCGCCACACTGATTTGCCCTTTTGATCACGGTCCGACGCGAAATCATGGTCAAAATCAAGGCAGACCTAGGAAGGTAGGCCCGGTGGTGAATTCAGAAATTTCCCATGTACTATTTTGTTATTGTAATTGGTAGAGTGTAATGTCAAAATGATATTTCGCCGTGGTTAAAATCTGAATTCGCTTGAGGCTCGTTCATTCCTATTGGCCATGATGTGAATTCGCTTCGATTTTGACATTACACACTACCTTTGTAAACAAAAAAGAAGTTTTTCAATTCGCCGCCGAGCCTACCTGTTAGATATGCCTTGGTCAAAATTAAAATTACTCAGTGCTCTCCCGCCCTCTCTCTCATTTTTCGCTTTAATGGAAAAGCAATAGGAGATATTTGGCCGCGGTGATTTTGATCTGAGCGTAAACTGGGCCAATGAATATAAAATAGAGAGAGCGCTTTTAAATTAAAGCGACTCTTCAACTGTGTTTACGATATTTGTAAACACGTTTACGATATCTATTTATCTTAACTAAAAATTTTATTTATTAATTATAAAGAAATTAAATAATTTATAGGAAAAATTATATGCCTATGCACTGCTCCTGACTCATACGAACACATCCATATCAATTTTATGTGGATATGAGTATGTAAAATGTGCAAAACAGCCTGGCAATTGTTTGTATGGAAATAATGTTAGCCTATTAATATATAGATATGATTTGGTAAAATTCTTGGTATGCGTAATTTGCTTACATAGACAAATGTTTTGACGAAAAATTATCAAAATCGGTTGACGGCCACGCCCACTTTTATATATTGGTATTATAAAGTGGCCTAATAAAACCATTTTAAGCGATATCTCTGTCAAATATAAAGATCTATCACTGAAATTTTGTGGAAGGAGTCCAACTACGGACATAAAACAAAAAGTACAAAAATTTTGGAAAATGTGCGGTGCCACGCCCACTTATTAAGAGGCAAACATTAAAAGTTTTATATGTCATAACTCAGAAACCGTTGAAGATATATCGATGAAATTTGGTACGCGTGATATATTTACTTAGCCAAATGTGTGGACGAAAAATTACCAAAATCGGTTGACGACCACGCCCACTTTTATATATGGGTATTATAAAGTGGCCTAATAAAACCATTTTAAGCGTTATCTCTGTGAAATATAAAGATAATTCATTGAAATTTTGTGGCATGAGTTTTACAATAGACCGGAAACAAAAAATAAAAAAAAAGTTTGGAAAACGGGCGTGGCACCGCCTCTTTTTATCAAAGGAATCTACGTGCCTATTACTCGACAAATAACTGAGATATTATGACGAAACTTGGTTTATACACTTTTATAACTTGTGTTAATAGACACGCAAAAATGTATTGAAATCGGTTTATGACCACGCCTACTTTTTAACAAAGATATTTCTGGAACACCCTTTTGGAATTTGTAACGTGAAGTCTTTGTAACTAAAAGTCATAGAGGGATGAAATTTTGCACTAATAATAATATTTATATGCTTATTTGGATGATTGATATAAATTTTGAAAATGGGCGTGGCTGCGCCCTGTTTATGCAGCACTCGTTTCATATAAAATACACCCTATATCGAACAAACGCAAACAAACAATGAAAGCATACAGCTGAGTATCTAATGTTCGATTCCACTCGAACTTAGGCTTCCTTACTTGTTTTCTTTAAATTTTTCCTTTTCTTTTTATCTTTTTTCAATTTTTTCCTTTTCCACTTTTCGTCACCTAAATCTCTGCTACAACTTCACTCTCAACTCAGTCACTCACACTCACAGTTCAATTATGTGACATATTTTGTTCGTACGTGGTGTTGCCACACAACAACTTAATCGCCTTACATATGTTCAAATGTAACAGGAAGCAGGCGGTATTATCGAGGGAAACGATCTTATCAAGAGATACTCCATAGTGACTTTTTGCGAAATACTTGTGTATATATATATATACATACATGTCTATATACATTAAGGTGGAGTCAAAATTTTTTTTTAGAAATTCAATTTGTTCCAAAGCCAGAACGGCACCCTTCTAGCCCAGAAATAAGCTTGTAAAATTTTATTGACCTACTCGCATGTTTGGAAGTGTCCCCAGTACCACAAATTTGAAAAAAATAGCATGATCTGGTACAAATGTGAAATTTCTAAAATTATAAAATCAAAAAACGAAGTATGAGGACTGATAAGCATGGCTAAGCTGAGTATTAAAGTGATTTTTTTTTGTTTGGAAACAACAACGAAAAAAGTTGTTAATGGTCAAAATTTATATTATGCATTTTTTAAATTGCAATTACTTAAAAACTACTAAACCATTCGATAGGCATTTTGATTCCCTTCAATCTGATATACATTTTATATATGAAAAGTAATAGCCCCCTGCGGGGGTCAACCGCCCTTTTACCCTCCTTACTTTTCATATATAAAATGTATATCAAATTAAAGGGAATCAAAATACCTATCGAATGGTATAAAATATTCGAAATCGGTTCAGTAGCTTTTACGTCATTGCAATTTAAAAAATGTATAATATAAACTTTGACCTTTAATAACTGTTGTTGTTGTTGTTTCCAAAAAAATTAAGTTTAATACTCAGCTTAGCCATGTTTATCAATCCTCATACTTCTTTTTTGATTTTCAAAAATTTATAATTTTCAAAATTTCATATTTGTACCAGATCGTACTTATTGCTTTCAACTTTGCGGGGCTGGGGGCAGTTCAAAACGTCATCCTATTGCCATAAAATTTTTTGGGGTTCACTAACTCGTATAAAGGCAACTTTTCATTTCTGGTACGTTCAAAAAAAAAAATCTTCATATGTTTTCACTCCACCTTAATATACATATTTATGAGCGATATACATAAATCATAAATGTATATCAAATTAAAGGGAATCAAAATACCTATCGAATGGTATAAAATATTCGAAATCGGTTCAGTAGCTTTTACGTCATTGCAATTTAAAAAATGTATAATATAAACTTTGACCTTTAATAACTGTTGTTGTTGTTGTTTCCAAAAAAATTAAGTTTAATACTCAGCTTAGCCATGTTTATCAATCCTCATACTTCTTTTTTGATTTTCAAAAATTTATAATTTTCAAAATTTCATATTTGTACCAGATCGTACTAATTGCTTTCAACTTTGCGGGGCTGGGGGCAGTTCAAAACGTCATCCTATTGCCATAAAATTTTTTGGGGTTCATTAACTCGTATAAAGGCAACTTTTCATTTCTGGTACGTTCAAAAAAAAAAAATCTTCATATGTTTTCACTCCACCTTAATATACATATTTATGAGCGATATACATAAATCACATATTGATTTTTTGCTGGGACGGTTTTGGGTGTGCGGGAATTCTGTGACGCAATTGGCAATATACATATATGTATATATTTTTATATAGTGATAGCACGTACTTGCTACCTTTATATTTTTCCAATAAAATATTGCAAAATGTCTTTGAAGAAGAAAAGCGAAAAAAGTTTACTTAGAACCATCGAGTTAAGAAAATCGCCTTAGAATTTTGTTTTTTTTTTATTTTGCAGCAATTTTACTCTGTCTTACAGTTTCTTCATATGTTTTATTTGTTTAGTTTTTATGTAACCTCACCAAAAATCCGATTTCCGAAGCTTACCAGTCGTTCAGCCGCTGCAGGTGTTTTGTTTTTTTTTTTTTTTTTGATCTAAATTGGAACGATTTTCCGGCATCCCTTGTCAATTTTGCTGTTGAGACAAACCGGTTTCGGCAAAGTGCCATCTTTTTGTGTTTTTTTTCTTTCGACAAGTAGCTGTACTATATACTGAAGCTGTTTTAAAGTTTTTTTGTTTTGTATTTTATTCCCATGTAAGGAATTTATGCTTTTGGAAATGGAAGTTTTAAAACAACAAAGCAAAAAAATGAAAAAAAAAAAAAACAAAGTAAAATCAACCTTTCCCTCTTTGTTCCACGAAGTCACCACACTTTAATTAAGTTATGGAAACTAAGGTGTGAAGGAAAAAGGAGATTCAAAGAGATCCGCATGTGACTCAGACCCACTTTGAAGGCAGACACAGTGACCAATCTCAGCTCTATTCGTTACTACATAGTTCGTTAATGAAACTTTTTGCTTTTGGAACCATTTTAGAGTTCTTTGCAACTACTTGGGGACAGCCTGACATTAGTTCGCTGTCGAATATACCGAAACAAATATTCTGTGAGATAAAGCAAAGATTTGGTTAAACGAAACAAAGATCAATCGAGTGGGAAAAATGGGCAACAATACATCTGGAGGAAGCCTCTTGAGCTGTTAACTAGTCATATTATTCTACCATAGTGAAGTAAGATGGGGGAAAGGTGCAGGCTTGGTTTCAGGATCACTGCTTTCAAGTACTTGACTGGCCACCCCCTAATAGTGCAGTGGAGGATGCCACACAGAGGTCATATATGGGCACATGATCTTTGACACCTGTACGACACCACTTAACCGTCTCCGATTGGGATAAAAACTTTTATTTGGTATCCTTGAGTGCGGGACTGTCGATTTTGGACAGTAGATATATATATGTACAAAAAATTCAATTTAATTTCTTCAGTCTCATAAAGTTTTCTAAATATTAACCCCCGTGCGACACCACTTAGCCGACCTCGATCGGGACAAAAATTTATACGTGATATCTTTGACTGTGCTGACTAGGGGTTGAGGTGCACAAAATATGACATACAATTTGTCTCCATTTGGGGACCACCTTAATGTACATATGTAGTATGACTACACAATTTGCAAATTTCAAATGGCTTCATTAAATGCGCTGCGCCATAAATTTGGCTAATCCATTGATGAATGTATTTCTTTAGACGGCTGCCAGCTGAAAATCTTAAGTCAGAACAGATTGCATACATATCGTCGGTCTCCTGCCAGAAACACGAATGTGAAAATTTTTTTTGTTCAATGTCTGCTCTTTATCGGGTATATCGCACGTTTTATGCAATAGGGATTTAACTCAAAAAAATTTTTTTTGGGAAAACGCAAATAAACTTTTATAATTTCAAATAGTTTCCTTCTACGGCTAACTACAAAAACACTTTTATTTCCGCTATTCTTATCTTTATAAGACTAGACTCAAAGGCACTAACCAGTTATTGAAATATATGGCAAAATCCCAGAAATCGAAAATTTCGAGTTAAATCCCTATTGCATAAAACGGGCGATATATTGATATCAAGGATGCATCGTAACGTTAATATTATCGTTTATCAAAAAAAAGCAATCGTTTCCGTTGAAACTATTCAGGTTTTTACCGTTTACGCAATTATCAAAATAATTTATCGCCGCAAAATAACGATAATGAAATTATCGAAATAATACCATTTCGTTGATTAGCGAAAAGAAATTATCAAAATAATTTCATTTCGTTGATTAGCGTTATCATAACCAAATTTATAACGTTGAAATGCTTAGTGCGCTCGCAATGCCGTCACGAACAATCGGCCGAGTACTCGCATACATACATATATGCATACGCAAACGAACTGCTACGAGTGACAGCTGTGTATGTATGCGCCTCGTGCAGGCAATCTTTTTGTTGATTTACTTCGTTTCAACGTTACCGGTTGCATTTTGATAATTTAGTTTTGTGAATTATCGAAACGAAATGGTTTTGATAATTTAGCATTGCGAATTAACGAAACAAAACCATTTTGATAATTTAGCATTGTGAATTAACAAAACGAAATAGAAATCGTTCGTTCGTTAAGCATCTCTGATTGATATAATAACAATTAAAAGCCTCCGCACACGAGCATGATTTAAGAGTGTTTTAGGCAAAAATCGTGTTTTCGGCGTTAATTACCCTTAAATAACGTTGTTTTGCCATACAAAAATGCCAGCTGAAATCACCCTTGAAATGCGCATTTCGGCGAAAACACTCACGAAATTACTCTAGAATCGGTCTCTTCTCTAAATTTTATCGATTATAATCGAAAACATCTTTACCCATCGCTAATATTTCACATTAGCTGAGTTTTATTTTAGCGCATATACATCTGCGCTAAAATAAAAACGGCTATTAAATTTGTTCGCGACGGTTTCTTAGATATATTCTCATTGTATATTGCATTAGCGATTCCTTAATTATAAAAAATTTAATTTGGTGGGAGTATTTTATTAATGATATTTTCATTTAAGTTGACCATGTACAAATTTTTATTTGGCGCAGGAACAGCGTAACTGAAACCCGACTAAATGAAATTACTCAAAAACGTGTGTGAATGCGCGTGATTTCGGAAAGTGATTTCGGCTAATCAACGTAATTTCAAATGCTCGTGTGCGGAGGCTTTAATATTTGTATATATGCTTATGTACATACCCTGCAAAAAATGCGATCACTCCGGGATACATCCGGGACAACTCGCAAGGGAGCATGCGATTACTACCCATTTGTATCTCTTTATATGGGTTGAAGTGTTCTCTTTTGTTTGAGCATATCCTATGAAGAGACTAATTGTACCCAGATTGTACCCGAACGGGTAGCAAAAGCGCACAATTGTACCCGTTTTGTACCCGAACAGGTAGCAAATGCGACACATCCATTTGTGCGACTAATTGTACCCGTTTGATACCCTTTCGGGTACAATTCGTCTACAATTAGTATACATATGTACCCGTTCGGGTACAATTGGGAACAATTGTAGACTAATTGTACCCGAAAGAGAGCGCTCCCGGACAAATCTTTTTAGAGACTCGTCGCACACTTTTTTACAGGGTACAATTACATATTTTGTGTGTATGTTTACACAAGCATGTGCGGAAATATTCACCCTTATTACGGTTGTCGTCGTCGACACTCATAGTCAAAGGTGGGCAAAACCTTAGCACCTGCTAAATGAGAGTAAGCGCCCGTGTACGTATACACACCGATTGTCACTACTACAGCCAAATAAAGAGCGTAAAACGAGCGCTTACGATGGGACTTGGCGATCGTCCTTTAGGAAAAATAATCAGTTTGCCTTCGACTGGCGTGAAAGCAAGTGGTCGCTAGGTGATCGTCGCTTGAAATTCTTTTATTCTATTTGCAGATGCCAAACAACAAGCATATGTATGTATATATGTATGTGTATACGTACGTTGTTTCATAATTTCGCGAAGCGTCCGCGCATGACCCTGCTCGCTCAACATCTGCATGCAGACTGATTATTTTTAGTAATTTTTCACTTTATCCTACAGTAGGCGCACCAACACACACTCATTTTTTAGTAATGGCTTGAGTGTAGTGGTGCCCAAGGCTGCTCATAGTCATAGGCTATGGCATAGGCTTGGGCAAAACCTTAGCACCTGCTAAATGAGAGTAAGCGCCCGTGTACGTATACACTCCGATTGTCACTACTACAGACAAATAAAGAGCGTAAAACGAGCGCTTACGATAGGACTTGGCGATCGTCGCTTAGGAAAAATAATCAGTTTGCCTTCGACTGGCGTGAAAGCAAGTGGTCGCTAGGTGATCGTCGCTTGAAATTCTTTCATTCTATTTGCAGATGCCAAACAACAAGCAAAACTACGAGAAGTTTGCATATAACGTGGGTACACAAATACATATGTATGTGTATACGTACGTTGTTTCATAATTTCGCGAAGCGTGCGCGCATGACCCTGCTTGCTCAACATCTGCATGCAGACTGATTTAGGCATGGGTAACACTGCGCTGCGCGGCGCAATTGCGCTAACACCAACCCTGGTGTTATTGCGCTAACTCCGACTCCAACTCAATATAGCGCCAACTCAATATAGCGCCAACTAAATGTAGCGCCAACTCAATGATGCGCTATTGCAATATAACACTGACTCAATTTCATGCGCTAACACCAGCTCCAATATAGCGCTAGTGTAAAATGGCGCAACCACAACGCCAATAACAATGACAGTATGACAACGTCACAATTATGTGTGCTTGATAGTGATCTAAGTGACTCTAATTTCCAGCATATTTTCACATATATACGGAATATTTTTCCAAATGATTATGAAAATTAAAATTAATTGTGCCCTCGTATATGTAAGCAGAATTGCGCCAAAAGAAATAAAACGGGGATGGTAAACAGTAACAAGCGAAAAAATGTTATTTATCGATAATTCGATGACAATTGCGCTAAAGGTGTTATTGCGCCAGTACCGTGAGTTGGCGCCACGGTTGGCGCTGGCGTTATTGTATCAGCGCCAAAAAAATTGCGCCATTACCCATGGCTAGACTGATTATTTTTAGTAATTTTTCACTTTATCCTACAGTAGGCGCACCAACACACACTCATTTTTAGTAATGGCTTGAATGTAGTGGTGCCCAAGGCATGAGTCATAGCCCAACCAGTCAACGACGCACGCACGTAGCCCGTGTCAGCTGACACAACCTGTCTTATGGAGTTGTAGTGTAAATGCCCAATCACCAACGCATGACGACGGCTCTCTTGACGCACGTATCGTAGAAACCTAGCTCAGTTTGATTTTTCACGTAATAACGTGTCAGCTGATTGCTCTCTTTGCAACAGGGTTGCCGGAGCGATCATTTTGTAGTAAATTAGTACGAATCTTTCAATATGCTCCCAAAGTACCTCAATAACTATTCCGAATGTTAATATAATAATAATACAATGGCGCTATTATAACTCTGACGAGTTTTATGGCCGAGCTTCTCTCCCAATTCGAGGTGTGCTCCTTTTTGTTTTTCCTACTAATTGGGTGGACCTACAGTTTTATGCCGGCTCCGAACGGCGAATGCATTTTTTGTGAGAAGCTTTTTCATGGCAGAAATACTCTCGGAGAGTATGCCGCCCACTGCCGAGAGGTGACCGCTGCTCTTAAAAAACCCAATAATTGGATTTTTACTAATTAGAAAAATTTGTTTGGCTCGGACCGTGGTTTGAACCCGAGACCTCTGGCATAGCAGGCGAGCACTCTACCCACTGCACCACAGCAGCCACGAATGTTGCCGATTATAAAATTATGTTAACATAAGTGTATTTTTTTTTTTTAAATATGGAGATAAAAATGTAATAAAAAAATTTAAGTTTTTTCTTGCGTTTTTTTTTTACTAAATTTGACTATTGCCGCAATCGTTTTTTTACACGGAAATAAAAATGTAAATAAAGAAAATGAAGGTTTTTTGGCGTTTTTTTTACTAAATTTTACTACATATAGTATCAATCGTTTTTATTTGTTTTTATATGGAGATAAAAATTTAAATAGAAGAAAATTAAGTTTTTCCTGCTGTGTTTTCTTTACTAAATTTGACTATTGTGGATATTTTTGACTGTTGCATTTAATACATTTGACTATTGTGAATATTTTTGACTGTTAAATTTAGCAAAATTACCCCAGATAGCAAATTTTTAAAAGCTGTCAGGTGAATAATACTCGGCGAGCCGGCAAGACTCGTGAATTTGACAACAAGCATAAACAACAAAAAGACCGAAATACGTACATATGCAATACATAAATTAAAAAATAATCGCGGTGAATATTATTACTAAAAATTAAAACAAAAACAGTATTTGTATATAATTGCTGCATTTTATTAATTGCAAAAATTAGATTTCTTAGTGCACATACATATGTACATTAGGCATATAACTTTTTACAATTTTTGCAAATACGAAAAACGGCATACTATAGTCGAATGGAGCATAAAAAAGTATGAACCCCATTATTTTTTTTTTTTTTTTTTTTTGCGAAATTGCAATAAAGTTTCCGCGCAAAACGACATTACTTTTTTATCAGAACTGCTGAAAAAAACAAAAAAAGTTTTGTACATCTGCGCAGAGCGTGCAATTAAAATTATGCAAGACATTTTACCATTGCGTAAATCATCATATACTTTAAACTTAAAACTTATTTCATATAACAATTGACAAAAATGTAAAAATGAAAATATTAAAAAAAATTTTAAAAAAATCTGACTTTTTTTAGAAATCCATTTTTGCGCGGAACGTTTTTGAACCGAAATCACCTAAAAAAGTGATATTCATTACTTGTACAATATTTGCCACCACGTGGTGGTATGCCAAATTTTTCGTCAAAATTTGTTATATGCCTAATGTACATATTCTTAAAAGCCTTTAAGAAATAGTAGTAGAAAATGTAGAAGCACGGAGTCAGAAGTAAACAAAACTGCAATTAACATTTGGTTTTAAATTATCATGATACAACATTTTCAATTTAAAAATTTATTTACTAATAATAAATTCTATGAATATTTTCAAGAAAAATTACTACGAAACCAAACACAAGTTACTACGAAATCAAAAACTGCATGTATACTTTGCTGTACAATGGTAACGCTGTTATTCAACTCATTCCAAACAAACCAAAAACAATGCAGAATGTAAAGTTTACATTGTAAACAAAGGAAAACAACTGATTCTTGCGTTGGGTATGCGTGCGTTTACGTGCGTGAATGGTGTCGATTTTCAACTATTGCGTGAGGTAACTGAGAGATATGACGCCGTCGGTCAATGGTTGGACTATCACTCGACGCTGTCGGCGACGACCTATCAAAATCGGTATTACGTATGGTAAAGTCGATAACTTGTGACAACTATCGAAACATATTTGGTATCAGCTAAGTCGACGTCGACGGTCACTCGTTGCCATTTTCGTCGACGCGGTGTTTAATGGTGACAAGAAGAAAATTTAGTATGTATGCATTTTTGTTTTTAAAATTTTATTACGGGAGTGTTAAAATTAGTAGAACTAACATCCGCAGAATATTTCCTGCTAGTTTTATTGAAAAATTCCCACTAGTTTAAAAATAAATTCGGTGAGCGCACATACCGAAGGCGACCCAAAGGTTTTCAATGGGGTACGATACCAACTAATTTTTTACAACATTGAGAAGCAATCACCATTAAATTGAATGCCTTGGCACCTCCTTTAAGAAAGATTGAGGAGAAAACTAATTTATTAAATATTTATGTACATACATACATACATATGTATATATGTATTTCAACTAAAATATTTTTTCTTTTATTTATTAATTACTCGAGCACTTCATTGCTATGTTCATCGCTAAAACTTGATGAATCATATGCAAAATACATTTATTATAAAGAAATAAATTATCTAAATAGCACAGATTAAAAATACGGAAAAAATTGCGCACAGATTCTAAATAAAATCAAACAGCTAGTGCAGAAATTATAGGGATGGTACTTTCGTCATTCGGTTTACCGATAAACAGTCGACGTCGTCTCAATACGCTTAGCTAATACCGATTTTGCGTCGATGTGACGACGACGTGGAGTGAAACATTTTTTTTGGAAATTCAATTTGTTCCAAAGCCAGAACGGCACCTTTCTAGCCCAGTAATAAGCCTGTAAAATTTTATTGACCTACTCGCATATTTAGAGGTGCCCCCAGCCCCACAAAGTTGAAAAAAATAGCACGATCTGGTACAAATGTAAAGTTTCTAAAATTATAAAATCAAAAAACGAAGTATGGGGATTGATAAAGATGGCTAAGCTGAGTATTAAAGTGAATTTTTTTTATTTGGAAACAACAACAACAAAAGTTTTTAAAGGTCAAAGTTTATATTGTGCATTTTTTAAATTGCAATTACTTAAATACTACTGAACCGATGTCGAATATTTTTATACCATTCGATAGGTATTTTGATTCTCTTTAATTTGATATACATTTTATGTGGGTTCCATAATACCCCCTTGCGGGGGCAACCCCCTTTTACCCCCCCTTACTTTTCATATATAAAATGTATATTAAATTAAAGGGAAATACCTATCGAATGGTAGAAAAATGTTCGAAATCGGTTCAGTAGTTTTTAAGTAATTGCAATTTAAACAAGTAAGAGCGCGGCTGTCTTCGACCGTACCGAAGACTTCATACCTTTCATGAGTGGGGAAATGAAAAGCTACCTATGTATGTTGTACATAGCCTGATTTAGTATAATTTATAATGTCAATTTTATGGGTTATTTATGGAACGATTTATTAGAAAAAATGGTGTCTGGGCTATTTAAATGGGGAAGTTATACACCAAAATGTGTATATCTGAACAATCGGTTGTATGGCAGCTATATGTTATAGTGGTCCGAACTTGACGATTTTCGGTAACCCTATTTGGAAAGATATGGGTACAAGTACTTTACGGTTTCATGTCATTATCTGTTAAAATGGAGAAGTTATATCCCAAAATGTACATATCTGAACAATCGGTTGTATGGGAGATATATGTTATAGTGCTTCGATCTGGAAAATTTTCGCTTGCCTTGTTTGGGCCAACATGGGTACAAACACTTCAAAATTTTACGCTTTTAGCTGTTAAAATGGAGGAGTTATACATCAAAATGTGTATATCTGAAAAATCGGTTGTATGGGCGATATATGTTATAGTGATTCGATTTTAACAATTTTCGGTAACCTTGTTTAGGCCAACATGTGTACAAATACTTGAAAATTTCATGTCCTTAGCTGTTTAAATGGGGAAGTTATACACCAAAATGTGTATATCTTAACAATCGGTTGTATGGCAGCTATATGTTATAGTGGTCCGATCTTGATAATTTTCGGTAACCTTCTTTGGGTCAATATGGATACAAAGTTTCGTGTCCTTAGCTGTAAGAAGGGAGAAATTATACCCCAAAATGTGTATATCTGAACAATCGGTTGTATGGGAGCTATATGTTATAGTGGTCCGATTCGGCCAATTCCGACAAATGATCGATTGAGTATCAAAACCCACCCGTGTTCCAAATTTCAATCAAATATCTCAAAAACTGAGGGACTAGTTTGCGTTCACACAGACGGACGGACGGACGGACGGACGGACGGACAGACGGACATGGCTTAAACGACTCAGCTCATGATTCTGATCATATCGGTATATATATTGATGGGTCTGTCACGCCTCCTTCTAGTACTTTCAAGATTTGATTTTCGGCACAAAGTTATAATACCATTTCATTCTCATGAAAGGTATAAAAAGAGCGACATTGAAATGAGAGTGATAAACGAAGGTTAAGCTAAAATGTGCTAGTAGAAGTACGCTTAAATCGATTTACGCTCTATGCTGAGGGTGCGTAAAGAAAATTACTAATAATAGGTACTAGTTGAGAATTAGTTTAGTAGCGATTTGAGATTTATATATATATATATACTATCTTAATATTTATGTATGTATATTTTAGCAGAAATGTAATAGTCTATGGTAGCTTGCCAGTTCCTGAAGTTTGAAGTAAAATGTATAACTTATACAGAGGTCTAATTGGAAGATATCACTAGGTCTAACTTCACTATACGTATCCACATCTTAAGTTTATAGGTAGGTACTCCTTAATCTAATATAAATGGTGCAATGCTCCTGAAAATCTTAAAAATTCATATTTCCATTCATTTTGATTTTTTTTTTTTGTTTGTCGCCTTTTCAAAGCACTCAATTTTGCCAATACTCATAGACATCTTTATGTGGCCGCTGTGGTGCAGTGGGTAGAGTGCTCGCCTGCTATGCCAGAGGTCTCGGGTTCAAACCACGGTCCGAGCCAAACAAATTTTTCTAATTAGTAAAAATCCAATTATTGGGTTTTTTAAGAGCAGCGGTCACCTCTCGGCAGTGGGCGGCATACCCTCCGAGAGTATTTCTGCCATGAAAAAGCTTCTCACAAAAAATGCATTCGCCGTTCGGAGCCGGCATAAAACTGTAGGTCCACCCAATTAGTAGGAAAAACAAAAAAAGGAGCACGCCTCGAATTGGGAGAGAAGCTCGGCCATAAAACTCGTCAGAGTTATAATAGCGCCATTGTATTATATTATATATCATAGACATCTACGTACGTACTAGGGATTCCAATTTTTCCGATTTTTACGATCCCGGGATTTTCGAGATTTGTTTTTATAATCCCGGGATCCCGGGATTTATCCCGGGATTTGGAATTTAATTGCACAGGCCGACAAAATTTCCAAAAAATTTTCTAACTCAAATAAAATTCTGCTTTTCTAAAGGATTTCGGTGCGCTGATTCTGAATCTGAAGTCGGATTTTCGGTAATACGTGTAGGTTTTGAGATATTCATGTCCAAAGAGACGAAAAATGCGATGTTTTGCTATATTCACTGCTCAATCTGTTAAATTACTTACTTTCATTAAAAAATGATTGCAGCTATTGAAAGAACGATCATTTCTCTTGAAAACAGCGCTTTGCTTTTTCGGATATCTTATTCAGATATCTACGTTGTCTTCAAAAGAAATGATCGTGCTTTCAATAGATGTAATCAGTTTTTAATGAAAGTGAGTAATTTTAAAAATATTGAGGAGTGAATATGGCCACAAACTGCGTTTTTCGCCTCTTTGGACATGAATATCTCAAAAACTACACCGAAATCCTTTTGAAACGTAGAATTTTATTTCTGTTACAAAAATTTTTCGACCAGTATTATTTTCCCACATTTGGGGTTGAAAAAAGTAAATACATTTTTAGAGAAACGCCACAACTTTAAAATGCAAAGAAAAAATAGATTTTTATTGCCATTTTTGATTATTTCATTAGTAACAAAATAAAATAGGAATGTAAAATCATGCGTATTATTTAATAATACTTAAGAGTTACTTTAAAAAGCACAACTAACAACGAAAATGACATACATTTGGTGAACAAAACATTTGCCTTTGCAGTTGTTACTTTTAGGATATTAATTAAAAGGCTTGCAATCATTTGATAATTTCCAATAAAATTTTTTTTAGACTTTAACGACGCACTTTGTTTCAGAGAATATTTCCAAGCTTGCCCAAAAATTCAGAAAATTAATGCAACTTCTGAATAATAAATAATAAATATCGGAGGCAAAGTTTTGATATGAATTCCGAGTATGCAGCTGCTTATTTAATTTCAGTACAGTGTTGTAAGACTATCAAGTCTAATTAAAATTTTGTCTCCATTTTCTTCCATTATTTACTTTCCATGTGGGAAAATTCCAAAAAAACATTTGAGAAATAAATGACCAAAAATCAGGAAATAGAAATTATCAAATGAATTTTGCTACAAGCTAAAAGCTTTACAAATACCTAACGTACGTTTCCTTACAACGCGTACTTCAACACAAAAAATTTAATTCTTAAAAAAAATCAAAAATTTTAATCCTTACTTTGATTAATGGACTTTTTTATTCTAGCAAAAATGTCGCACTTTCTTCCGGCTCTCACATTTTTTTGTTCTCTTCCACACAGACAACACTTTTTTAGGGATGTTTGTTCTATTGACAAAATATAAAACTGGCCCGACTACGGGCAACATTTTCTGCTCTTAGCACAAGTAAAAGGTTGCATTATTTTTGTTTCATTCATCACATGAAAGATGCAACACTTTAATAGGGCACAGGACACATGTTGATAATGCTGCAATGTAATATTGCAAGATTTTCATTCAGAATTAGTATACAGATCTGAGACCAATAAAAATTATATAAAATATAAATTTTCTTTGCTATACTAGCGTAATATTCTCTCTTTATCTTATCCCGAAAATCCCCGGATAAAATTCTAGCTATCCCGGGATTTTCGGGGTGTCAAAAAGGGCGGGATTCCGGGATCCCGGGATCCCGGGATTGGAATTCCTAGTACGTACATATGTTGGCAGTACCTTGGAATATCTAAGAACAAGCTGGCAATTTTTCAACGCCAAGAATTTACATACATACATACGTGCCAAAAAGTCTATCAGCAGTCTTAAATTAAAAAGAAAAAATTACAAAAGAAAAATTAAAATACAAAATACAAACCATAAAAAATATGTACATTAAGGTGGAGTGAAATCATATGGAGATTTTTTTTTTGTTCTTTTTTTGAACGTACCAGCAATGAGAAGTTGCCTTTATACGATTTAATGAACCCCACAAAATTTCATGGCGATAGGACGACGTTTTGAACTGCCCCCAGCCCCGCAAAGTTGAAAGCAATAAGCACGAACTGGTACAAATATGAAATTTTGAAAATTATAAAATTAAAAATCGAAGTATGAGGATTGATAAACATGGCTAAGCTGAGTATTAAAGTGAATTTTTTTTTATTTGGAAACAACAACACAAAAGTTTTTAAAGGTCAAAGTTTATATTGTGCATTTTTATACCTTTCATGAGAATGAAATGGTATTATAACTTTGTGCCGAAAATCAAATCTTGAAAGTACTAGAAGGAGGCGTGACAGACCCATCAATATATATACCGATATGATCAGAATCATGAGCTGAGTCGTTTAAGCCATGTCCGTCTGTCCGTCCGTCCGTCCGTCCGTCCGTCCGTCTGTGTGAACGCAAACTAGTCCCTCAGTTTTTGAGATATTTGATTGAAATTTGGAACACGGGTGGGTTTTGATACTCAATCGATCATTTGTCGGAATTGGCCGAATCGGACCACTATAACATATAGCTCCCATACAACCGATTGTTCAGATATACACATTTTGGGGTATAATTTCTCCCTTCTTACAGCTAAGGACACGAAACTTTGTATCCATATTGACCCAAAGAAGGTTACCGAAAATTATCAAGATCGGACCACTATAACATATAGCTGCCATACAACCGATTGTTAAGATATACACATTTTGGTGTATAACTTCCCCATTTAAACAGCTAAGGACATGAAATTTTCAAGTATTTGTACACATGTTGGCCTAAACAAGGTTACCGAAAATTGTTAAAATCGGATCACTATAACATATATCGCCCATACAACCGATTTTTCAGATATACACATTTTGATGTATAACTCCTCCATTTTAACAGCTAAAAGCGTAAAATTTTGAAGTGTTTGTACCCATGTTGGCCCAAACAAGGCAAGCGAAAATTTTCCAGATCGAAGCACTATAACATATATCTCCCATACAACCGATTGTTCAGATATGTACATTTTGGGATATAACTTCTCCATTTTAACAGATAATGACATGAAACCGTAAAGTACTTGTACCCATATCTTTCCAAATAGGGTTACCGAAAATCGTCAAGTTCGGACCACTATAACATATAGCTGCCATACAACCGATTGTTCAGATATACACATTTTGGTGTATAACTTCCCCATTTAAATAGCCCAGACACCATTTTTTCTAATAAATCGTTCCATAAATAACCCATAAAATTGACATTATAAATTATACTAAATCAGGCTATGTACAACATACATAGGTAGCTTTTCATTTCCCCACTCATGAAAGGTATGAGGTCTTCGGTACGGTCGAAGACAGCCGCGCTCTTACTTGTTATTATTTGTTTATTTGACTGAAGAATTAACACTTAAACTGAAAAATTAATGTTGCATAACAAAAAAGGAAGAGGAAAGTGAGAAAAAGGAAAATTGTAACCACTGCAAATTGGGAATTACAAACTCGTAAATGGTGCTGATGCAGATGACAAGGGTGCTAGGGAAATGGAGCAACTTCATGTTTCAATTTAAAGAACATGTTAACGGGAAGAACATAAAAGCAAGTTGATTAAACAAATAAAACGTTTAAAGATGTATAAAGCTAAGGGTCATTATGGGTGTAAACGAGCAATGAAGAGAGCCATAAAATAGAGCAGTGGGTATTTTCAATGGACATCGAAAGTATTTTTTGTTTGCTTAAGGAGATATTCTGACATCTGGGAGCTGCTAATCAAAATCTGAAGTGTAGGTTTTATGGCCTAGGTGCTGAAAAGTGTTCAAAAGCGTTTGGTTTTGGGTGTGTTCAAAAGCGAGGTTACATGGCTTAAGATTCTAGTACAGTAATACAAGAAAGTCCCTTAGTTTTTGTCGTAGCCGTGACTTTTGATGGTGCTACCAAGTGGGAATTTGCATTGGCATGCTTTGGAATGAAAGGTGTGCTAACCTTTTCCACCATTTTAACTAATCATGACTGATTTCTTCACCTTTCTCTTCTGTGTCACTTCTTCGAGCTTTAACTCTAGTTTCTCGCTGCCTATTACCAGAAAAAAAACAACCAAAAGGAGGAAAATAGTAAGAAAACTCCACAAAAAAGAAATGCGGAAGACAAGAATGTCACCAATTTATGTACAGTTTGCATTTGCAAAATACAAAAACAAAAAATCCTTTTAAAGACGCACGATTTCAATGCAACAAGGCAAATTAGCATGTTGCAAGAGTATTTCTTGTTATTCCTCATGTTACTTTAACACGATTTAATTGTAACCAAAACAACAACAACAAAAAAAGCAATAAAAAACGCAAAACATTATTCGCCGTTTCAAATAACGTAAGAAATTCGTCGCGCAACAAACGTATGTTAGCATATAAGTAACACATGTCATACGCCAATTTTTGCAAGTAAAGATGTACATATGCATTTGCATAGTATATGCTTATTTGCTATAGCAAATGTGCACATAATACATACATACATGTGGCTGACTCTACCAACAACTGGCTTTGGGTAAAACGTCTGGGAAGAAACCCAAAACCAGCCAAATAATGCAATTAAAGAAAGCTTTTGCGAGCAGCCAAGGCTTGAGGAAAGAAGGTTGAGCAAGAACGACAACACTTTCGGCGTGTAATGGCAATGCTTGGAAGAGGAACGTATAAACAAATTTACATATATATTTTGTATGTATATTTACAGGGTGCGTCAAAGCGAATTGGCATTAGATATTTTTTCCAGCTGACGTGTTAAATTCCCACTAAAATTATTAATGATGTGTTTTTTTTATTATTTAATTTTAATGATTATTTTATTTATTATTGTCTTACAATAATCTGTGAATTAATAATCAATTAAATTAAAAAATTATAAAAAAAATAATCATGATTAGTATCTAGCAATCAAAAAATAATCAAAAATAATCACATAATCAAAATTAATCGAGTAAACTAAAATTAATAAATTAAATTAAATTAAAAAATTTAAAAAAATAATCATGACTAGTATCTAGCAATCAAAAAAATAAGCAAAAATAATCGTATAATCAAAACTAATCAAGTAAAGTTTTTTTTAATTGTATGATTTTACTTAATTCAGTCAAACAATTTGTTTTTGATTTTCTTTAATGTATGATTATTTTCAATTATTTCCAATTATTTCTGATTCTTTAATTGCATTATTAGTTAATTAAGCGGTTAATTTCATTTTTTAATTTAAAATTTTTTTTTAACTTATGTTGTTTTTTTTCAGTGTGAATACATTACATTTATCATGCAATTAAAAATAATTTTAATGACTATTTCAATTATCTCATGCTAACCTGAGAAATAAGTAATCAATTTAATTAAGAAATTATAAAAAAATGACATGATTACCAGCCATTAAAAAGTAATTATAAATAATCAAAATTAATCAACATCTTTTAATTTTATGATTATCTTTAATTTTTTAATTCTTTGCTTATTTTCAATTAATCGATTATATTTTTCTATATCATTATTTTTAGTTTTTTTTTTTAAATAAAATATAAACATAATTCTAAAAAAAAATGTAACAAAAACGAGAAATAATTAATATATTATCTAATTAATCATACAATTAAATAAATTGAAAAAACAATTGAAAATAATGAAATAAATGTATAAATCATGATATTATAAAAATGGGAAAATAATTGAAAATAATCCGAATAATTGTGCAATTAAAATTAAATCATTGTCAGAAAAATTTTCAGAAATCAAAATAATTAAATAATCATATAATCAAAATAAATCAAAACATTTGGAAATAATCCAAATAATCATGCAATTAAAATAATTTTTTTTAAATTTAATCGATTAATTAATGTATTTTTTTTAATTTATCATTAATCCATTAATCATTAAAAGTTGAAAGTAATCGTATATTAATCATTAAATAACTAGTCTGTAAGTAAGCATAAAAACCCAAATAATATTTATAGGCGAATTCTGTAACTCCGTCTCATCTCATTAAAAAAATAAAGCGTATCATTACTACTTATGACTTATAATAATAGTTATGAATATAATGTTTAATGAGTGTTTTGTCTGAACCGATTCGCAAAAAAATCATGTAACGTAAAACATTGAAATATCGATAAATATCGTATCTCATCACTATTTACACTTGATCGAAATGGCGGAAAAAAAAGTTAGCAAAACCAGCAAAATTTTATTATTTTGCTAATTTCATACAAATAAACTTGTTTTATTACAGAAAATAGCAAGCGAACAAGCAAAGAGCAAACAAATTATAAGTTTTTATAAATTTTGACGCTTTATTTAGTTCACCTCAATGTTTTGTTTATTTTGTGACCTCCTCGCCACCAGGTCACTAATTAGTGACGTATTTTTTGAGACTTGAGACGTGAGCTAGCTTACAGAATACCAAATTGTCTCAAAATCAATATCACCACGAAAAAGTCTCCAAAAGTCTCTATTAGTGACTTGAGACAGCTTACAGAATACTAGTATTAAGCTCATTATCCACCACCCTTTACGTCAGCACCCGATATACATATATAAGGTTGAATGTACCATATAAAACAGCATCTTCTGGCATGCATTTATTAATCCGACAGTGGAAATGTGTGCATACAAAGCGCATCCAAATAACCGGTAACAGTAGATACTAAAAACCATTTCGCATGCATTGCAGAAGGATCAACGCTCCTATAACATACTACAAGCAGGCACCAGCTAAAGCTACAGAGTGACCAACAAAGTGTTAGTCCATGGCTAATTCTATATGGTGTTTTGTTAGCAGTGAAATTTTTTTGTAGGAATGATTTTTTATTGCTCATTTGATATTTTTTTTTTTTTTTTTGTGTTGATAATATATAATTGTTGTTGCTATATAGCTTGTTGTAATTGTAAAGTTGTACTTGTTGTAATTGTCGTGCGACAGGTATTGCTTAATCGTGGGGCATGGCATTCCGCGGGCGATAACTTAATTATGCGCATGACACTGGAGAAGGCAAGAAGCGCAGAAAATGCAATGCGCGTTTTTGTTTTACTATTTTTTTTTTTTGCTGAATTGTTAGTTCTTTTTTGTAACCACTTTTTAACTTCTTTAACTGCTGCTTATTCTTACACATTTTTCACTTTCTACTTAATATTTTATGCACTTTTTTTTGAAAGCTTTTATTTCACTGTCATTTAGAATTTGCGACAGTGTAACTTTAGCCAGTAGCTCGAGTACAGATCGCCTGTGCAACTTATTGGGTGAGTAAAATCATTTCCGCTTGTCTTAAAATGTTTTTCTATAGTTTAACTAATTGCTGAAGTTAATTTATTTGCATGTGTTTACCGTTAATTGCTTGCAACATATGCGTATAATAGGTTGGCAAGCGTTAATTGTATTGAGATATGAGTAGTGAGTAGTAACTTGGTGAGTGCTGTCGAAATAACATATGATTTATTTGTAGTAAACACAACGGAGAACAGCGTTAAGAAAATTTGATGTACAGAGGACAGCAACTGCTTTAAAATATTATTACTAAAATAATATATTACTAGGACCTTCTTAGTGGACATGTTAAGTTCCCATTAAAATTAATAATGATTAATATTTTTGGAATTTTTTTATTTTTATGACTGTTTTAATTAATAATATAATAATACAATGGCGCTATTATAACTCTGACGTGTTTTATGGCCGAACTTCTCTCCCAATTCGATAAATATGTCACTCAAGAAATAAGGATTAATTATCGCTCAAGGAATAAGTGTTATTTCTGATCAAAAAAAATAAGACTCAAAAAATAATGATTATTTTTTATGAAATATAAAAAAAACTCAACATATAATGATTAAATGGCGATTTTTATTATAAAATTCATAATGATTACGGTCCCTGTTATTGAAAAAATACTCTTAACTAATCATATAATCAAAATTAATTAAATATTTTCTTAGTTGTATGATAATTATTATCTAATTGCTTAATTCTTTATAAATTTTTGGTTATTTCTAATTATATAATTGTTTTTAATTGCTTGATTATTTTGAATTATTTCTGATTTTTTTTAAATGCATGATTAGTTACTTAAATCAATTAAATTAAAAATAATCATCAAAAATATTCGGAATTAATCATATATTCAAAATCATGTAAATATAATGTTTTTAATTGTGTATTTTTTGTTGCTTAATTATTTTTAAATACCTGATTATTTTTACTTGTATATTTTTTTAATTGCTTGATTATTTTGAATTATTTCTGATTTTAAATGCATGATTAGTTAATTAAGTCAATTAAATTAAAATATTATAAAAATAAATCATGATTAATAGCTATTAAAAATAATCAGAAATAATCATATAATCAAAATAATTCAAGTATTTTTTTAATTGATTATTTCTAATTGCCTGAATATTTTCCATTATTTCTGTTTTTTTAATTGCATGATTAATTAATTAGTCGACTAATTATTTTACATTTTTCAAATTTGTATTCTATTTCAGTTTGTGAATAATCCATTCACATACAATTAAAAAATAGAAAATTAATTAAAAACGAAATCATATTAATCATGCAATTAAAATTAATTTATCGGTAAATTGAGGCATTTTTTTATTTAGTTAAATATTAATGACTAAAAACGTGAAAGTATTTAGTCATTAAAGAGTTTCAAAAACATGGCATGCTTTAATTCATAAGCCTTCTATTTTTCAATCATTAAATAACAGGTCTGATTCTAAGAAAAATTAGACTTACACTTTCTTTGAATATAATTCTCTTTCAGCAAATGACGACCACTTTTCGCAAAAAGTATTTAAAAAATAAAGGAACCAGAAACAGATACATACTTACATATGTGTGCATATTGTCGTCTTCTTCTGTTTTATTTCATTTGCTGCAATGATTTACCACTTGAAGCTACAACTTGATTTATAATAAGTACAATGTGTGCCCTTCATAAACATTTCAACGCAAATAATAAAGTTATAAATTTTGTGAGTGCTGTGAATCATAAGGTAGTGATACCAATTTTATTTGAACATCCTCTGCATGCACATGTTCCATATTCCATGTCTCTTTGTAGATATGTACGTATACATTTCCCAGTTTCGAAGTCGATTGATAAAAGAGCACTCAACGTCGTAAACCATTTTTTTTAAACAATCTTAAAAACAAAAACTTACAAGACCTTTACTTAATGCACAAAATTCTATAAGGACAACCTTGCGCAAGTAACAACTCATAAAAAATTCTCTGCCATTTTTTTCGTTAATCAACATAAATGTCACCAGCAATATATAATGCATATTATTTGTTGAGCTGTGGTAGCTATTGGCAGTAATATTGTCGGCTTATAGTCTTAATAGTGCAAAAAGATATAAGTGCATATAAAGGATCTAAAGAAGGGTTGGAAAGAATAATGTTTCAATCAATATGAAGCTGCACATTTGGCGCTGGGGACAAGTACTTCTTGCGTGTTGATAAAGCCAAACCACTTAATGATCCGTGAAACGCATGAGAATACATTTGCAAAATATTTAAATAAAAAAATTACATACCTCACAGTTTTGTTGAATAAAAAGGAAGCATAAATAAATAAACGAAACATCGAAGCTGGTTATCTGATCGATTAGCTGCATATAGTACCATCTTTGCTCGAAACAAAACATGTTTTCCGAAAAAAGTGAGACTCTAGCGTACCTAGAGCAGTCACAGCAGTTCTTCTAGATCAAGTGATCCCTGACAAGATACCGAAAGCTTCTTCCATGGGGGTGTTCTTAGTAAACCACTGATAGAGGTCAAACCACTGCACTCAGTATTAATATATCTGTCTAAAAATGTTGGTCGTGAGGCTCACAAGACCACAATATATATAATGCTTTC
The DNA here is from genome assembly GCA_960531455.1 of Urophora cardui. Taxonomy (NCBI): domain Eukaryota; kingdom Metazoa; phylum Arthropoda; class Insecta; order Diptera; family Tephritidae; genus Urophora; species Urophora cardui. Next base: position 131,180,490 of record OY482673.1, read on the forward strand.
TGAAACAGTGGAGTAGAATGAAGCCTTTGAAATGCTTTCTGAAACAGTGGAGTAGAATGAAGCCTTTGAAATAAAACAAAAAGGTGTCGATCTATTTGGTCAAGTTTAATGACCTCGTTAAAAAGGTTTCGGAAGAATTCGCTATGTTATGCTTCAATTAAAGCTCATGTTATCTGATTTTTTATCTATTACTCTCAATCAATTTTTTGATTTCCTAATTCGATAAATTGAAAATGATGTGCTTAGATTATCATTATTAAAACACTAGTCACAGATAATCCTTCAATTCAAATGCATTTTAACATCATTTACTAGCAAATGTGCTTTCAGCACAAAGCCAAGTAACACTTAGTAGCGATTCGCACTAGAAAAAACAAGAGCGATAGGAACGATTAGCGATAACGAGGTGTTTGGACAATCGCGCGAATCTCCAACGTTGCAAAGACACAATCGAATTAAAAGTTGACTCGCTCCTCGACTGCACAAACGAGATGTTTTTGCGATTGTTTCGAGTCGGTCCTTGGCGAGTCCGATATGTTTTAGCGAGTCTTTCGATTGATTGCAAGTTATCGAGAGCATTCGAGATGTTTAAACAATCGCACTAATGGTATGAAACAGCTCGTTCTATCGCCCACCACCAAGCGATAGCGCATTTGCTAACATTTGCTGCTGCCGCAACCCCCGACGATCATTTTACCATGGCTGCTGTGTTGTTGTTATTGCTGCTGCTGCTGCTTTTTATGTATTTTATATTTTACTTGTTTGCTCCTATCATCGCGCCATAAAACTAAACTGTTATTCAAATAATTATAGACTATAAAAATGTATGTTGAAATATTTAAAAAATCACCAATCACCGGTCACTGGTTGAACATGCAAGAGTATAGACGCAACGATCACCCGATCACCTGCCTTGATGCTGCAATCCTCTATAACCACCTTGATTGGCTGGCTTCGTTTGCTCTTCCTGTTTTTCACGGTTGGCGTTTGGATGCCGTGGCTGTTGCTTCTGACTTTGCCACTGAGATCACACCAATCAGCCAATTTTACAATGATTCATGTCCATCTCTCTGTGTTCTTGCCTTCTTGTGCTCTTATGCCTTTCTTGTTCTTCTTCTAGTCCGTCATAAAACTTGTTGCATTTGCACTACTCTAATAGTTCAATACAGATTGCTTCTGGATATTTGTTCAATACAAAGGCATAATGTTGTACTTTTTGTTCTTGTTGTTGTTTTTGTTTCTTGTTGTTGTTTTTGTTTCTTTTGATTTCATAAATGCTTTTTAACTTTCACATAATTTTTACTGCTGTTGTTGTTGTGTTTATTGTTGTTGCTTGCCTCAATTGTTGTTATACTCAGCTGTACTAGTACACAGAGTATTATAGTTTTAATCACATAACGGTGGATTGTAACAGAGTGAAATAATCGAGATAGATATAGACTTATATATATCAAAATGATCAGGGTGAAAAGAGAAATCGATTGAGCCATGTCCGTCCGTCCGTCTGTCCGTCCGTCCGTCCGTCCGTCTGTCCGTCCGTCTGTCCGTCCGTCTGTAAACACTCTAACTCGCGCAAAAATTGAGATATTTTGATGAAATTTGAAATGCAAGTTGGTATCGAGACTGGGACGGTTGGTATTGAAAATGGGCGAAATCGGACCATGACCACGCCCACTTTTCCTATATAGAATAAATCGGAAATTTGGTATCTCAGTCACTAATAAAGCTGGAGCGATGAAATTTTACCCACGTGTTGAGCTCAGGCCCATATGAAGAAATTTGATGAAATTTTGGAAAATGGGCGGTGCCACGCCCACTTATTAAGGGTCAAACCTTGAAAGTTTTATATGTCATAACTCAGAAACCATTGAAGATATATCGACAAAATTTGGTACGCGTGATTTACTTACTTAGGCAACCGTTTTGACGGAAAATTGTCAAAATCGGCTGACGGCCACGCCCACTTTTATATATGTGAACTATAAAGGGGCCTAATAAAAACATTTTAAGCGATATCTCTGTCAAATATAAAGATCTATCCATGAAATTTTGTGGCAGAAGTCCAACTATGGACATAAAAGGAAAACCACAAAAATTTTGGAAAATGGGCGGTGCCACGCCCACTTATTAAGGGTCAAACATTGAAAGTTTTATGAGTCATAAATCAGAAACCGTTGAAGATATATCGATGAAATTTGGTACGCGTGATGTACTTACTTAGTCAAATATTTGGACGAAAAATTTCCGAAATTGGTTGAGGGCCACGCCCACTTTTATATATGCGTCTTATAAAGTGACCTAATAAAAACATTTTAAGCGATATCTCTGTCAAATATAAAGATATGTCATTGAAATTTTATAGCAGGAGTCCAACTGTGGACATAAAACGAAAAACACAAAAATTTTGGCAAATGGGCGTGGTACCGCCTCTTTTTATAAACAGCAATATACGAGATTTCTGAGCCCATAACTCGACAAATGATTTATATATAATGACTAAACTTGGTGTGTACACTTTTATTACTTGTGGTAATACATATTGAAAATTTTAGCGAAATCGGTTGACGACCACGCCCACTTTTATATATGGGTATTATAAAGTGGCCTAATAAAAACATTTTAAGCGATATCTTTGTCAAATATAAAGATAATTCATTGAAATTTTGTGGCATGAGTTCTACAATAGACCGGAAACAAAAAATAGAAAAATTTTGGAAAATGGGCGTGGCACCGCCTCCTTTTATACAAAGGAATCTACGAGATTTCGGAGCCCATAACTCGACAAATAATTGAGATATTTTGATGAAACTTGGTTTATACATTTTTATAACTTGTATTAATAGACACGCAAAAATTTATTGAAATCGGTTTATGACCACGCCTACTTTTTAGCAAAGATATTTCTGGAACACGCTATGGAAATTTGTAACGTGACATCTTTGAAACTGGAAGTCATAAAGGAATGAAATTTTGCACAAAGAATAATATTCATATGCTTAGTTGGATGACTGATAAAAATTTTGAAAATGGGCGTGGCTACGCCCACTTTATGCAGCACTCGCTTTATATAAAATCCATCAAAAGCAAACAAACAATGAAAACATACAGCTGAGTATCTAATGTTCGATTCCACTCGAACTTAGGCTTCCTTACTTGTTTTTAATTGAATATTATGCGTTGTAATTTGCTGTTTTGTCGCTGTTTAAACGTCACTATCCTTTTTGCTTAATCGTTTGCGGCGATTTTCAATTAAATTTTTTAATACAGTTGTGGCATTTTATGTGTTATTTCTGAATATCTGATTGAATATTTACTACTTTACTGTTTGCTATCTTTAAACAATTTATCGCCGTCAGTGATTGCGAGAGGAATGATAGATATTTGTATAAAGAGCACTTGTTTGTAATCGAGAAAGAGGATCATGATCACAAGCAAACAAATTTAGACAAAAAACTATCTTAATAACTATTTAGATGTCAAAAAAAAAAATGGCTTTCTAAATTGAAGTTGAGACATTGAGAAGTTAAATAAGAGGATGTAGTAGTCAGTTTTCTTCTATCAGTTCTAGGAAAAATGGTTTTTGCCAATGATGGACAATGAATGTCTTCCAGAGATGTTAAGGATTGCAATCATCGTGACTTTCAGCCCTTGAAGTCCCATTCTTTTTCTTGAAGTCTTGAATGCAGTCTTTCAGTCCTTTTTTTGACTGATGATTTAAAATTTGTAGTCCCCAGTATTTTTGGCAAGTATGACTGAACATTCATTTTTTTCATTCATTGATGACTGGCGATATTTTTTAAGCAGTCATTTAGTACTAGTACCAAAAATATGCTCTCTATGTATTTTAGCTGTAATAGTATTTATTTTGCATATACCTAAAATGGTCAGTTTATAAAATCTTTGAAATACATATCGCTAGCTTGGAGTGCAAACTGTGTAAGTCCATTTTTATGAAAAAGTGTATTTTTATGTACAACGCTAGAAAAATCAAATAGGCACCGCGCTAAACAAGTCTGTGACTCTTGAAATATTTCTACTCGTTGTTATTCAGTGATACGAAAATTGTGTAAGCCCAAAAATCGAAGAAAATTGTGTAAGTCCCAAATATTTTCAAGAGCAGAAATTTTTTTCATCTCGAAATTTTTTTATTTTTTTGTTTTTTATCTCTCCTACAAATTTTGAAAAAAGGGACTTACATAATTTGCACTCTAAGTTAGCGATATGTACACTAGAGCGTATCAAGAAAAAAAGTTCGCCGTACGCCCCCATATGATCTCTTTTTCGAAAACATAGATGTCGCTAAAATTAAATTTTTCATACCTTCGGTTTTATGGAGGGTTCCTACTTTATAATTGTATTAACACTATGTGCGCCATTGGGGTCACTTCCACCCAGTACTTAGTTTATACCACCTTAATGCAACTGTTTTTTGCCTGTATGTTAAACGTCGTCAATAAGCATTCATTTTTTTCAAAAGAGGGATTTCGATCGATTCAGTAGAGCCGCAAATTAAACACATTTAACGTTCCGAGGAATATGCGTTTTTCTCTTCCTGTGTTTTTTAGCTTAATTTTATAGTCTTTTTCTGAAGAGACTCCTACTGAAATTTTATGCCGAATAATTTTCTAGAACATTTTAACCATCTAGCAACCCGAAGAAGTTGTTATTTTGACCCCTTTTTATACAGTCAGGAAATATAGTATAGAATTTTTAAGGACGCTAGAGGGCTAAAATGTTCTAGAAAATTAATCGCCGTAAAATTTAAGTAGAAGTCACCTCAGAAAAAATCTTTGTAAAATGAACATAAAAGACCACAGGAAGCGAGAAACTTATATTCCTCTGAATGTTAAATGTGTTTTATTTCCAGTTCTACTGAAGCGATCGAAATACTACTTTTGCAAAAGATTAATGTTTTTCGACGACGTTTAACATGCCGGTAAAAAAAGGTACATTAAGGTGGTATAAACCCAGCACTGGGTGGAAGTGACCCCAATGGCGCACGTAGGGTTAATACAATTATAAAGTAGGAACCCTCCTCTCATGCCAAAGAGATTGGTGTATCAGACTTAGGGATCGAAACTTTAAAAACCTAGTAACCCCTATGAGAAGAATGGCAAAAGACTGTAGCTGCAATCATTTCATGATTGCAATCAAATGATTGCAGTAACGGGGTGGATTGCAGCCAGGTGACTGCACAGTTAAAATTTACCAGTCAGAATGAAGGCTTCTTTTTTTAATTCCCAGTCATGACTGGCAAAAAATGAATAGCAGTCATTTTGACCCCAATCAAAAGACTGCGCAGTCACAAAGTACTGCATTACTTAACATCTCTGATGTCTTCAAAACCAAACATTAACTGCTTTATTACACAGTAAAAAATGATAGTTTATTTCTAATACCATTTGGTACTTAATTTAATCATTCTTGGAATTAAATATGAATTTTAATGCCAAAAAGTCTTATTTTGAAACTATGAGAAGTTTTACAATTTTGTTTAATCCACAATAGTTTCAAAATAAAGCCTTGAAAAGTATTAAAATTCTCTCTCGAGAGGTTTACTTACTTATATTTTAAGAAAAATCCTGAAATGTATAAAAAATTTCTCTTTCTCACTTTTGGTTTGAAATCAAAACCAAAAAAATATTAAAAAAATGTGTCAAAATAAATAAATACAAAATGTTTTTTAAAGTGAAAGACGATGGAGAAATAAAATGTATTAAAGCAAAGCGAATTGCTCATGGCTTACGAAACAATTGTATCAAGTGAGTAATACATGAGATTAATTAAATATTATGAGGGTAAATTTTATTTTATTTTATTTTATTTTATTTTTTTTCGGTCTTAAGGCAGCTGATGGTCTTCCTAGATACCTCAATATCCCTGCAATACCGCGACAGTGTCGAAATTTATGTGGTAAATTTAAGAGAAACTGAAGGTAGTGTGCTTAACACGTTAGCTGCCAGTTTATAATCGGTGATCACGACAAAAACCTAGCTCCAGGTACCAGGACAAAAATTACTTTTTGCTTTTGTATTATAACGGGATTTTTACCAAGAGTAAAAGCCATGCATCCGACCCGTCTGAGCAAGTTTTTAAGCTGTGACAACCTGGCGAGCATCTGCTTTTTAATTTTATAATTTTAAAATTAAACTAAATTTTTTACTGTGTAGTATTTTGTTACCGAATCATGCGCAATCATTTGAGTAGATTGAGTATTTATGTAGATGGTCAAGAAAAATAGTTTGTAGAGAACAGCGGATATACTAAATTGTTTCAGGACAATCCATACATATACAAATCATGATATGGAACAATTATTCTATGAACCCTAAATTTTTCTTCTAGAGCAGAAAATGGCTTTCGGCTCATAAGAATAAATGAGAAACATTCAACCATATTAACTAATTTAGCGCAAATTGCTCTGGTCTCGTAGTAAAATCTCTCTAACAATTTTGTCAACCCATGTTCTAGGGTTTATAAGTTTATACCTAAGTGTGAATTGGTCGGAATATCCCCGATCAATCAGCGCAGAATCGAAAGCCTTTTGAATTGTCGGACGGTGACGGGTGATTGGGGCCTTTCGATGATGTCATGGAGGGCATAAAAGAACACACCGTAAGGGCGAGTACTTTCGCCGTTGTTGTGGTCAACAAAATACTCTTACAAATGGAGGGGGCGGAGCTAAAGTCACTGCCTATGCAGACGATCAGGTCGTCATCATATCAGGTAAATGCCTAAAAACAATGAAAGATATATGTACTTGAAAGAAAGCTCAAAAATATACATAATTGGACCAGAAGAATAGGGTTGGAAATAAATCCAGAAAAAAACGGAGCTTTTGCTTTTTACCAAAAACATAAGGTACCGCAGTGGAATCCTCCTAAACTGAGCAATCAAACGCTAACTATGAAACCACGAAATACATATCTGGGGATCATATTGGACAGAAAGCTGACGTGGACGCTTAACGTGAAGGAAACAGTCAAGAAAGTCACAAATGCGCTGTATGCTTGCAACAGGGAAAAACTTGGAGCCTACCAACTCAACTAACACACAGGCTCTTCACGTCAGTTGTGCGCCCAATAATGTACAACGGAATTATGGTATGGTGGACGGCACTTGATAAAAAGAGATACGCAAAGAAGCTAGAGGGTGTACAGAGGAGAAGAGTCTATACACAATAGGAGCACTACGCACAAGCCCCTCAGCAGTGCTAAATAAGTTACGCAACCTGTACTCCGCGGACCTTGTGGCTAAAAGCGTAGCTTAAGTGAGAGGTGCTAAGGCTGAGAGTAACAGAATAATAGACAACGATATTTTGGACACAGCAACATACGGGGGCCAAACAGCAGTGCAGACTATGTAACTCCCTAACCCGACCTCAACAGGGGACCATGGGTAGTAATAGAAGAGGACGCATGGAAAAAAGGATTATTAATCGTCATTTGTTCAATTTATTTACTGACGCATCAAAGATGGACCCAGAGGTGGGGGCTGCAGTGTTTTGTCCGGAGCTTGGGATGCAACCAAACTTTAGGACCGCCGACTACTGCAGTGTCTTTCAGGTTACGCAGCGACGACCAACTTTAAATGCGTGAATCAGTGCAGGGCCAAGTTACATGAACTATGTGCGTATAGAAGCATTACGATCTACTGGGTACCTGGACACGGAGGAATTGAGGAAAATGAGAGGGCGGACATGTTGGCCAAAGCCGGGGCATCACTAGCGTAAGTGAATGTGGAAAAGATATTCCACTCTATAAATTACTACATATCTCAAATAGATCAGCGATTGATACGCACAACCGATTCCGAATGGAAGACCCTGTCAACCTCTGCAAGATCGCCAAAATCATGCTTCGGTCATACAATGTTAAAACTGCAAACTATCTAGTCAAAGCAGATCATTGAGAATCTTAAAATTTTATATAGAATGATTTCTGCCAAGACACCTCAATTGAAGAGAAAAAAGTCTTTCATAAAAAGAAGACCCGTAGATGACAGAAGCAATAGTAAAAGTATTGGAATTATTGCTTTAATTATTGTAACAACAAAACAAAACACTCCACAGAACTTCAAAGAAGTGCAGCTGGAGTGGCAGTTTTTGGCAGGATATAAATACGGAGCGTTTCGACATTTTGATGCGACTGCTGCTGGAACGGAATGTTAGAAAGGTTAGAGCTCAGCGCAGAGCCCGTATTAGAGTTAACTTTGCTGGTTAAATGTAGAGTTCCGAATCTTCATGCAACAGTCTCTGAAAAATCTAACATATCTAGATACATATATCCTCACCGGTTGCCAAGCTTAAAGTCGAATTCTAGTTACTTAAAAAATCCTAGAGATTTGATATATTTAGATAAGAAGGAAAAAAATTCTTGGAGTGAACTCATCTTCCGTCTACCAGTCCTGCATTATTTCAAGTTTTACTCTTCCACATCTCTTAGAAAAAAGTCAACTTGACTTCCTTAATGAACATATTAAATCGCGCAAAAGCGCAAAGGGACCAATTACTTGAGTGTCGCTGTACAAATAACTTGACGCGTCGCCAAGTAGTAGCAGTAGCAGGAAAAAGAAAGGCTTGCCAGAGAAGATGCCACAACAAACTGAGCGCCAGACTTTAATGGCTAATCAACTAAACGACTGACAGTCAGAGACAAGGCACGGCTAGGCGAGATAAAGAAAGGCATGGCAAGACAGGGCAGATGCAACTCAATCTTATATTATAAATGTGAAATGGAAATTGTGTTTAAACTCAATTGGCGAGAAAACCGCTGAACGGATCCTCACGAAACTTTGCACACCTAGGTATTTTCACCCGGTAATTGCTATAGGCATATTTTTAATCTGATTCAAAGTCAGGGATGGGCACCTCCCATACAAAATTTTCCTTTTTTTCGTAATATCTCTTGAAATATTTGTACTAGAATAATGAAAATTTTTGTGAAGGAATAATACAAAAATATATACTCAACGGATAAACAATTTAGGTCTTGGTAAAGCAGGGACGGGCACTCTCCTCCCATGTAAACTGAAATTTTCACATCGAATATCTCTGGAAATATTTGTAGTAGGGTACTGAAAACTGGTGTGAGGGCATATGAGATAACTATGTATTAAACGGGAAAAACACTAGGTCTTGGTAAAGCAGGGATGGGCACCTCGCATACAAACTGAAATTTTCACAGCGAATATCTCTTGAAATATTTGTAGTAGGGTACTGAAAACTGGTGTGAGGAAATGTGAGATAACTATGTATTAAACGGGTAAAAACGCTAGGTCTTGGTAAAGCATGGATGGGCACCTCCCATACAAACTGAAACTTTCACAGCGAATATCTCTGGAAATATTTGTAGTAGGGTTCTGAAAACTGGTGTGAGGGCATGTGAGATAACTATGTATTAAACGGGTAAAAACGCTAGGTCTTGGTAAAGCAGGGATGGGCACCTCAAATACAAACTGAAACTTTCACAGCGAATATCTCTGGAAATATATGTAGTAGGGTACTGAAAATTGGTGTGAGGGCATGTGAGATAACTATGTATTAAACGGGTAAAAACGCTAGGTCTTGGTAAAGCAGGGATGGGCACCTCCCATACATACTGAAATTTTCACATCGAATATCTCTGGAAATATTTGTAGTAGGGTACTGAAAACTGGTGTGAGGGCATATGAGATAACTATGTATTAAACGGGTAAAAACGCTAGGTCTTGGTAAAGCAGGGATGGGCACCTCAAATACAAACTGAAACTTTCACAGCGAATATCTCTGGAAATATATGTAGTAGGGTACTGAAAATTGGTGTGAGGGCATGTGAGATAACTATGTATTAAACGGGTAAAAACGCTAGGTCTTGGTAAAGCAGGGATGGGCACCTCCCATACATACTGAAACTTTCACAGCGAATATCTCTGGAAATATTTGTAGTAGGGTTCTGAAAACTGGTGTGAGGGCATGTGAGATAACTATGTATTAAACGGGTAAAAACGCTAGGTCTTGGTAAAGCAGGGATGGGCAACTCTCATACAAACTGAAACTTTCACAGCGAATATCTCTGGAAATATATGTAGTAGGGTACTTAAAAATGGTGTGAGGGCATGTGAGATAACTATATATTAAACGGGAAAAACACTAGGTCTTGGTAAAACAGCGATGGGCACCTCGCATACAAACTGAAATTTTCACAGCGAATATCTCTGGAAATGTTTGTAGTAGGGTACTGAAAACTGGTGTGAGGGCATGTGAGATAACTATGTATTAAACGGATAAAAACGCTAGGTCTTGGTAAAGCAGGGATGGGCACCTCCCATACATACTGAAACTTTCACAGCGAATATCTCTGGAAATATTTGTAGTAGGGTACTGAAAATTGGTGTGAGGGCATGTGAGATAACTATGTATTAAACGGGTAAAAACGCTAGGTCTTGGTAAAGCAGGGATGGGCACCTCCCATACATACTGAAACTTTCACAGCGAATATCTCTGGAAATATTTGTAGTAGGGTTCTGAAAACTGGTGTGAGGGCATGTGAGATAACTATGTATTAAACGGGTAAAAACGCTAGGTCTTGGTAAAGCAGGGATGGGCAACTCTCATACAAACTGAAACTTTCACAGCGAATATCTCTGGAAATATATGTAGTAGGGTACTTAAAAATGGTGTGAGGGCATGTGATATAACTATATATTAAACGGGAAAAACACTAGGTCTTGGTAAAGCAGCGATGGGCACCTCGCATACAAACTGAAATTTTCACAGCGAATATCTCTGGAAATGTTTGTAGTAGGGTACTGAAAACTGGTGTGAGGACATGTGAGATAACTATGTATTAAACGGGTAAAAACGCTAGGTCTTGGTAAAGCAGCGATGGGCACCTCGCATACAAACTGAAATTTTCACAGCGAATATCTCTGGAAATGTTTGTAGTAGGGTACTGAAAACTGGTGTGAGGGCATGTGAGATAACTATGTATTAAACGGATAAAAACGCTAGGTCTTGGTAAAGCAGGGATGGGCGCCTCCCATACAAACTGAAATTTTCACATCGAATATCTCTGGAAATATATGTAGTAGGGTACTGAAAATTGGTGTGAGGGCATGTGAGATAACTATGTATTAAACGGGTAAAAACGCTAGGTCTTGGTAAAGCAGGGATGGGCACCTCCCATACATACTGAAACTTTCACAGCGAATATCTCTGGAAATATTTGTAGTAGGGTCCTGAAAACTGGTGTGAGGGCATGTGAGATAACTATGTATTAAACGGGTAAAAACGCTAGGTCTTGGTAAAGCAGGGATGGGCAACTCTCATACAAACTGAAACTTTCACAGCGAATATCTCTGGAAATATATGTAGTAGGGTACTGAAAAATGGTGTGAGGGCATGTGAGATAACTATATATTAAACGGGAAAAACACTAGGTCTTGGTAAAGCAGCGATGGGCACCTCGCATACAAACTGACATTTTCACAGCGAATATCTCTGGAAATGTTTGTAGTAGGGTACTGAAAACTGGTGTGAGGGCATGTGAGATAACTATGGATTAAACGGGTAAAAACGCTAGGTCTTGGTAAAGCAGGGATGGGCACCTCCCATACAGACTGAAATTTTTACAGCGAAAATCTCTTGAAATATTTATAGTAGGGTACTGAAAATTGGTGTTGGGCATATGAGATAATTACGTACTCAACGGACAAAAAAAAAATAAGAAAACTATCTTTGACGTCAAGAATGATATTTTTCTATGTAACTTTTTTGGACTAACTCAATATGCTAATATTTTTAAAAGGACGTGGTGTGAAACCCGCGGGTAACCTCTAGTGAAACAATAAAAACTTGGCACGTTTTCAGCGAATCGCGCATTTTCTACTAACTTCTCTGATGCGCTGCTGTCTCTGCTACTATTGCTTCTATCTGTTTCTTATGCGCTGCTGTCTCTGCTACTGCTTCTTTTTTCCTTTATTTATTAGTAAGTATACCCTTCATAACTCTTACATGGCTCATCATTTAAGCTTCCGATGGTCAAGCTGTTTTTTATATTATAATTGCATAATTTCAAACTTGTTGGCAACTTAATTGCGCAAAAGATGTAGTTGTTTTTGTTAATGTGTTTGTTGTTAATGTTTGAGTTTTAAATGCAATCATGACTTAAGTGCCACTCATCAAGTGGCAAGAGTTTGCAGAAAGTGAGACTGTGTGTCAGAGAGGTACAACGAAAAACAGTGGGCGAAAGGAAGTAGAGATGCAGTTAGAAAGGGCGACAGAGTGACTATTGATCGAGGGGAAAGAAAGCGTGTGGCAAGCGGATAATAAACTAGAGGCGTTAGAGTGTTGAGAAGAAGAGTTAAACAGAAACTAAGAGAAATTGGAAAAAAAAATCAAAAACAGAAACAGAAAAGATAAAAAATTTATAATACGGTGCTTTCATTCCCGCTCACACAAAAAAAAAAAAAAAAACTAAAACTTTGCCACTCAGACAAACGCCTTCCGCGCGGCGTAGAAACGTCAAATCACATTCTGGCAGCTACTTTAATACCAACCTTAACATGTGGCATGCTACAATGTGGTGCTTCCTATACATTTAGATGAGTATGATTATAAGAGGATTTTAAGTGCTTGTCATGTTGCCACTGCCAATGCCACCGGGCATCGGCAACATCGGACGTTGGGCAACGGCAATTTGCTCCATTGTCCACACACTCGCTTGCCCGCCAAGTCGCTTTTTAATGCTTCCTTGCTTGGCTTATTGGTGCAGCAGTTCTTCTCTCGCCACAGTGCAGTTGTACCTTCCTCAGATTATTTTAAGTAAAATATTGCGCATTTTAGCTACATTAGTGCTAGTCTAACATGTGTTCTTGCAATGCGCATGCAACGTCGTCATGGGAAATTAGAGGTATGAATAAGGGGAGCCCAAAGTGTTGCAAATTTAAGCGCAGCAGCGGCAATGAACAAGTCTGAGCAGGCGGCACACTGGTCTCATTTGTATGGAGAGTGGGACAAAACTCAATTTCTTGGAAACGGATGGACCGAAACCAAATTTGTCACATTGGTGTCCCACTATACGACTCATCTTTCAGAAAAATCAAAAGCATATATCGTCAGTCTCCTGCCAGAAACACGAATGTGAAATTTGTTCTAAGTGCGATGTCTGCTCTTTATGGGGTATATATTGATATAATAACAATTAATATTTGTATATATGCTTATGTACATACAAGTATATATTATGTATGTATGTTTACACAAGAATTTATACCAATATTAATTGTTATTATCTACATCAATATATACCCGATAAAGAGCAGACATCGTACTTAGAAAAAATTTCACATTCGTGTTTCTGGCAGAAGACCGACGATATGTTGTAATCCACGCCCACCACTAACGCTAGTTTACAGCCAAAAAAAAAAAAAACAAGAAAACCAGGAATGGGAGGATAGGAATTGACCTGCTGAGCTTGGAACTATTTTTTTTTTTATTTTTTGTATAGTTAGGTTTTTGAGATAACGGTAATTTTGTGTTTTTTTGCTATCATTTCATTCAAAAATTATTTTCTCTGGAGATACAAGTGCGATAAACGTAAGAAGTATCTCGCTCGAAAGGCAATTAAAATACGCTTCAAACGACATACAACAACTGTAGTGGTATAATAAAAACTCGCTGAGCGAAAGCTCAAAAAGTCAAAGTCAAAATTTTGTGGATTTTTTGCGATTTTTGAAAAAATTTTGATTTTTAAATTAAGTTTTTATAAAAAGTTGTAAAAATCAGGAAAGTTTTCTTACTTTACAAATTTGCCCGTTTAATTGCAAAGACCTTAAGCGTAATATCAGAGAGATCCGATAAATATTTTATTTTTGGCGATTTTTTTCTTGTGAAACAAAGAGGATATTTTGGACAAAAAACTTGGTTAGGTGACTTAACTATGTGAAAACGATTTCATAGGTCAAAAGGGCATTAGAAGAAAATATAGAGCTTCCAAAGACTAAACTAATGGCATTTCGATTTTAAGAATCCGATGTCAAATAACAAAGTTACAATAAAAAAAAATTATTCCGCGATATTTCGCTCATCGCAATGCCTTGGCTCATCGCAATGCCAATTACTTACGTGCATACAACATATGTATGTACATATGTATATACTACTCCTTATAACGTCGTTATGTTTGTGCACATTTGATTTAGTGTGTTGCTGCAGTGCAATAAATACGCCTATGCACATACATACATACATACATACATACGTAGTTTCTTCTTCGCCTTTGCTTTTATCGATTTGTTTTCGCGCTGCCGCTTTTCGGAAATCGCGTTTGCAAATTGCTCAATTAAATTGTGAGTGAAATTGGCAATTTTTCAGAAAATGATTACATCATATATATTATTTCTAATTGGTATTTTATAAATATCCCTTTTTCTGCTCACATAATTTACCAAAATTAATAAGTTAGGCATCTTTTTAAAGGTATTAATTAGCTATGCATGCGAAACGGTGTTTTATTGGGCGTGGTACTTTTTTTAAATAGTATTTTTTAAAAATAAAATGTTTAAATTTAAACTAAAAGATTTGCGCCTAAAACTATGCCTTCAGAATTATTTTATTCTATCAATTCAAATCTCAAATGCAGATGTCGCACCATTTTAACAGTCGTGTATATTTTAAAACACTTTTATAAGCTTCAGCTGTATGTTTGTATGTAAACATTATATTATTTTAGGCGAAGACGTGTGTATTCATGCCTATGCTAAATGGGGGCCTTTCAGTATAGGATATGATGTACGTAGTACATACAATATATGTATGTATATTAGATAGGGTTGGTCCCCATACGAAAAAAAAAAGTTGTAAAAGTCCACTCCTAAATTTGAAGCTTATATTGAGAGGATTAAGGGACAAAAAAAATTTTTTTCTGATCCCGCGAAATTCCGGCGAAATGGTTTTTTCTTGTAACTTTGTTATCTATCATCCGATTTTTAAAATTGATACGTCATTATTTTCGTATTTCGAAGCTCTATATTTTCTTCTAATGTCCTTTTGCACTCTGAAATCAAATAACAAAGTTACAATAGAAAAACAATTTCGGCGGTATTTCGCGGGATCAGAAAAAAAAATAAATTTTTTTCTTTAATCCTCTCAATATAAGCTTCAAACTTAGGGTCGGACTTTTACAACTTTACATATACTGAATTGCTTAAAAAAAGTAGTTAAATAATATCTACGTTAAATAACATCTTTGTGACGTAACTTCTTTGTTTATTAATTTAGTAAAACCATTTCAAGGCAACATTGTCATGAATTTTTAAGCACTTTCGTTTGGCAATACAAAGAGGATAATTCATGGACATACAAATAAGTTAGCTGACCTAACTATGTGAAAACGACTTCAGAGCTCAAAAGGACATTAGAAGGAAATGTAGAGCTTCAAAATACGAAACTAATGACGTATCAATTTTAAAAATCAGATGATAAATAACAAACTTACAAGAAAAAACGATTTCGGCGGTATTTCGCGGGGTCAAAAAAAAATTTTTTTTTTGTATCCCTTAACCCTCCCGACATAAGCTTCAAATTTAGGGGCGGACTTTTACAACATTTTTTTTTTGACCCTATCTAATGTATATGTATGTATACTTTTGATCACATAACGGTTGTACGTAAGACCATAAAATAATTGAGATAGATATGGACTTACATATATACATATATCAAAACGATCAGGATGAAAAAAATGATTGAACCATGTCCGTCCGTCCGGCCGTACACACTCTAAATTGCGCAAAAATAGAAACATTTAAATGAAATTGGGTACACAGATTCTAATGGGAACAGAGAAAGTTGGTGTTGAAAATAAAGCATATGTATATATTTCGAAAAACACGTAAAACATGATAATTCAGTCACTAATAAAGCCCGAGTGATGAAATGACGTTATGCCGTTATGAGGAAACATGCTGAAATTTTGAAAAATGGTCCAGAGGGGCAAATTTTCAAAGATTTATAAGTAAAAACTCAGGAACTGTAGCAGATGAATCAATTAAGCTTGGATTTGCTTGCTAAGGCAAACGTGTGGAAAAAAATTACCCAAATCGGCAGGGACCACATACATGTATATAAAAATATATGTAAAATATGTAAACAAATTTAATACACATAACTACTTATATATATATATGTATGTAGGTATAATAAAAACATTTTATTCGATATGTTTGTCAAACATATAAGTAATTCATTGAAAGTTCCATAAGTTCCACTGTAGACATAAAACCAAATAAATATAAGTTTTTTTAAAATGAGCGTGACAGCACAAACTATATCGACTGGCGCCATGTATGTTTTATTATTTTTTGCGCAAGATGCGCACGGGTCCAGCTAGTTAATTTTTATTCTTTTTCTTGAATATGAAATCTGCATAAAACTGCATCTCCTATGTATGTACATTAAGGTGGAGTGAAACTTTTTTTTTGGAAATTCAATTTGTTCCAAAGCCAGAACGGAACCTTTCTAGCCCAGTAATAAGCCTGTAAAATTTTATTGACCTACTCGCATGTTTAGAGGTGCCCCCAGCCCCGCAAAGTTGAAAGCAATAAGCATGATCTGGTACAAATATGAAATTTTGAAAATTATAAAATCAAAAAACGCAGTATGAGGATTGATAAAGATGGCTAAGCTGAGTATTAAAGTGAATTTTTTTTTTTTTGGAAACAACAACAACAAAAGTTATTAAAGGTCAAAGTTTATATTGTGCATTTTTAAATTGCAATTACTTAAAAACTACTGAACCGATTTCGAAGATTTTTATACCATTCGATAGGTATTTTGATTCCCTTTAATTTGATATACATTTTATGTGGGTTCCATAACACGACACCTGCGGGGGTCAACCCCCCTTTTACCCCCCTTACTTTTTATATATAAAATGTATATCAAATTAAAGGGAATCAAAATACCTATCGAATGGTATATGGAATATTCGAAATCGGTTCAGTATTCTTTAAGTAATTGCAATTTAAAAAATGCATAATATAAACTTTGACCTTTAATAACTTTTGTTGTTGTTGTTTCCAAAAAAAAAAAATTCACTTTAATACTCAGCTTAGCCATCTTTATCAATCCTTATACTTAGTTTTTTGATTTTATAATTTTCAAAATTTCATATTTGTACCATATCATGCTTATTGCTTTCAACTTTGCGGGGCTGGGGGCAGTTCAAAACGTCATCCTATCGCGATAAAATTTTGTGGGGTTCATTAACTCGTATAAAGGCAACTTTTCATTGCTGGTACGTTCAAAAAAAGAACAACAAAAAAATCTCCATATGATTTCACTCCACCTTAATGTACATATCTAGATATGTATGTGTATATGGAGGCTGTAGTATTCGTAATTGCGAAGATGACTTGCTGATAGGTTATTTGTCAAACGGCGATAACGACACCTTTATTGTGTATTGAAAGGCATCAATGCATTCTTCATGTTATATTAAATGGTTCATAGAAGAGATGATTTTCTTAGAAGGCGCCTAGGAAAGCTCAACGTGAATTTGAGCTTAAACAAAATCTAGAAAGAGCAGTTAAAAAGTAAAAGCTGTGGACTGAATCACTTACGACTGGATGTACAGAAGACCTTTACCTACATAGTGAGTGACAACAATGTGCTAAACTAACTTTTGGGTTTCACCAAATAGTCTAAGAAAATAGTTTTGCACCCAGCAACCCTGCCAGCTATTTTGCCAAATACTGTTTTTTTTTTGGTGGTTTTGGTTGCTGTATTTGCTCATTTTTTTGTCATATTCGCTCTTTTGGTTGTTGAATTTGCTAAAGCGTCTCAAATTCTTAGTTGAGTTTTAGTCGCGACAAAAGCTAACTTGTGACTAAGCTAAGAACGAGTGGTGAAACCGAAAACATCAAAATTGCGACTAACCTAAGCTTAGTATGGCCTTAGGCCCGGTTTCACCAACCGGTCTCAACTTAGTTAAGACGATTTTTTTACGTTTTCAGTTTCACCATGCAACTGAGCTAAGTCACAAGTTAGTCAGCTTTTGTCTTGACTAAAAATAAACTAAGAATTTGAGTCGCTTTAGCAAATTCAACAACCAAAAGAGCGAATATCACAAAAAAAAAGAGCAAATACAGCAACCAAAACAACCAAAAAACCCAGTATTTGCCATAAAAGGTTGGTTGCAAAACTATTTTCTTAGACTATTTGGTGAAACCTAAAATTAAGTTAGCCCCAAATCTGGGCTAACTTAAGTCAAAACTTAGTTTTAGCTTTAGTCACGTTGGTGAAACCGGGCCTATGTGTCTGGAACTGGTCTACTGTGACCAGCAAACGAAAGATGAAGAAGAAGGAGAAGAAGAAGAAGGAGAAGAATAATAATAAGAAGAAGAATAAGCATAAGAAAAAGAAAAATGATTTTGACAATGACGCGATTACACAAGTTTTCACATATTTTTTTTTTTGGTGCATACATCAACCCAATTTATTTATTTTGCATTATATATTAAAATACATTAATTAAAATATTTATAAACAAATGAAAACAATATTCTAAGTATAAAAGTGTCTGTTTGATGTATCGATAAGTACTTTTTCGCTCTGTCTCTCTCATACTTGATAAATGCCATATACCTGAATTTTATAATTTAGGGCCATCTCCACTTGAGATTTCAGTCTTAGCTTTAGATTAGGTTTACCAACTCCTCCATCAAGTTGAGTTAAGAATCTTTCACCATACTCGCCGGTGAGGTCCGTAACTTCCCAATAAGTGATTATGGCAGTATTTGTTCTTCCCTGTTTTAAATAACATATGTATGTACATAAATTTTTTGAGTCGATATAATAATTGTGTGAGAGATAAAAAAAAATAGCTGTAAAAAGTTCTTTGTATTTATTGGCTTTTCACCAATTATACTGCGTGACAAAAAAAATGTAAAGTACTTTTTTCGAGGTTAACATAGATATGTTATAGGCCTTACCAAGCATACGAAGACTACATATTTAAAATTTCCAATACACCCTCAATATATGGAGTTAGTGGCCAAACTGTATTGGAAATTTTAAGTATGCAGTTTTTGTATACTTGACTAGACCTACAACTTGAGGTATGTCTCACAAAAAGTATTTTTTTACCGTCACACAGTGTAATTAATTTAAAAGAAATATGTATGTATGTATTTCAACAAACTTACTGGTCCAGGAAATTCAAAGAATGATGATCTACGACAACGAAATTCTGCTTCTAAATACACTGTAGTTTCATTGAGAAGCCTATCGTGGGAGGTCTCTGTAGGTTCTCTTCCTGAAACTATAGGGCTCCTCCTTCGACTAGAATCAGCTTCATCACATGCAGTTAACACATGTAGAATAGCAAATGTAACCAGTGCAAATAATGCGTAAGTTTTCATTTTTTTTTAAGATTTTTAAAATTAAACTAGTAGTCGATTTTAACACCGCAAAACTTTGAATTAAAAGTATTCTGTCTGAGAAAATATGGCTTTTATATACTGTGCCAACCTCAAAACTAATATACTATGTGCGTAAGTAGGAATGAGCGAAATATAATAAAAAAAAAATACATTGACGCAAATATATCTAACTCTATTGAGTGTCAGGCCGAGCTTCTTCTCCAAATTTTGCTTGCAGGGCACGGCATCTTCATCTGTGCATGGTGAAGATGCTTTTTCACAGCAAATCTACACTAGAATGGCTTACCGCCTGCACTGCTGGATTGTTAGTGCTATTTTTTTTAAAACTTACAAGAGCGTTTTTAATTTTTAATGTTTATCTGGGCCAGGTATCGAACGCAGTACCACTCGCTTGTAAGCTGTGCACCTACTTTCAAAAGGTTGTCATGAAATAATTTAAATAAAAGTTAATTAGCAGTAGGCACACACGCAATTAAGACGAAAAGTGTGCACGCGCAAAAAATACTTATATACATGCATGAAAGAAAAAATGCGAAAACAACTTTTTTTGCAAGATTATAGCAAACACCTTGTTTACTCGTACTAGAAAGAAGAAAAAAACAACCTAGTCTGTGTCTGCCTCTAAAAAATTTATAACAAAACTGACAATACACATGTACGTACATATGTATGTATGTATGTACTAGACCTGGGCACTAGAGCGTATCGCAAAAAGAAAAAAAGTTCGCGTACGACCTCCCCCCTTCCCCACCCCCCCCCCCCCCCATATCATTTCTTTTTCGAAAACATTTCTGGAAAATTTTTGATGTGATCTTTGGTGTAGCTTCGAGTGATTTCGAAAAACGCGTAAGCGACCTTTGTGTTAGTGCGCTGCAGGACTTCGATATGAAGCTCTTTTAATTGTGACCCCTAGGCCGGGTCTCCAGATATGGGTCAAAACGTGGACCCGGATGACCCCAGAATATTTCTGAGCAATATTGGTATCAAATCAAAGGTGTTGAGCAGGTCTTTCACATAGAGTTCTATTTTTCATTTCATTTCATTTATTAAAATTAAACATTAGTGCAGTAAGTACAGGATGTCTTTTTTAGCACAACAATAATAACTAAAACCATTACATAATAGTATATACCTACAATAGCTTATAACTATACTTATAACTAATTAAAAACATTCTAGTAGCTAGGGTAGTGAAAAGTAAAGTAAGCAGTAAAAGTAAAATAAAAAGAAGTTAGGAAGGGGAGGGGAGGGGAGAAAGGAGAGAAGAGTGAAGAGTGAAGGAGCGTATAGATAGATAGCACATTTATGAGTTATACAAACATATATAATTATACCTTTCATGAGAATGAAATGGCATTATAACTTAGTGCCAAAAAATTTTTGTCGAAAGTACCAGAAGGAAGCGTGGGGGACCCACAAAATATATACCGATATGGTCAGAATCACGAGCTGAGTCGATTAAGCCATGTCCGTCTGTCCGTCTGTCCGCCTGTCTGTCTGTCCGTCCGTCCGTCTGTGTGAACGCAAACTAGTCCCTCAGTTTTTGAGATATCTGAATGAAATTCGGAATACAGGTATGTCAGTGTTGCCACACGTAGGGTTTTATCCCTACTTGTAGGTCTTTTTGGTTAAAAAATGTGCCTGTAGGGTAAAAGGTCCGCTTTTTCATGTAGGGTTTTTTTACATGGAAATGTAGGGTTTTTTTTACACGGAAAACATTCAAGGCGCAAAATGTGCCGTGTTGACTAACAAAATGTTTCCCAACATGCGCCCTGTGTTGACCAACAAAATTTTTGCCAACTCTGTACATCATTGGCATTACATATCGATAAATGTGGTACACCTTATGTATGTATAAATCAAACCTGTTAAATAATGATTATTAATCGTAATGATTACCGGCTTGATTGATTATTTTTTCAACTGTCCATTTAATGATTGATTACCCATTGTTTTCAAATTTTAATGATTATTTTGCATTTACCATTAAAAAAATAAAAAAAATCATAAAAAATCAAAAAAAAAGAAAAATAATCATAAAAAATCAAAAATAATCAAAAATAATCAAAAAAAATTATTTTGATTGTTTTTGATTATTTATGATTTTTTTTTGATTTTTTTTTGATTTTTTATGATTTTTTTTTGATTTTTTTTGATTTTTTTAATTTTTATCAATATCGTTTAAAGAAATATGCACATTTGTACGTATGCAGGTATGTATAAAGCCTTTTAATGCAGACTCACGACGGTAGTTTGATGGTAGTACCGGGGGGTTCGATACGATGAGCGTAGGTGGTGTAGTGCTTTTAAAGTCCAACACTAACAGGATAAAGGCTCTATATGCTTCCTCCTCGTATATTTGTGCAGAGAGGCATACAGATTTATACATATCTTACAAGCTTGGAATTATTGTTAATTTGTCATTGACCGTACATGGTACGATGCACGTTTATATCAAATTATTTATCTTTATGAAAAATTGTTTAAAGTGGCCAAATCAAACATTTTAGTGTAACATTCGCTGTTTTACTAACTCATAAATTGGGCTTTAATACAGAAGTTCTCGTAGTTAGGTATACAATGAAAAGCAACTAATATTGCGGCTGTCTTCGACTGTATCGAGACTTTATGACATTCATAAATGAGGAAAAGAAGCGATACATAGTCTCATTTTCATTAATTTATACCAATATATAGTCCAAATGTCTATATCTGAACAATCCGTTGTATGGGACCTATATGTTATAGTGGACAATTTCTCTTAAGAAGTCACCCAAGTACCAAATTTCAAGTAGATATCTCAGAAAATGAGGGATTAGTATGCGTTTATACAGACGGACTGATGGGCATGGCTTAAACGACTCAGCTCATGATCCTCATGGTGCAGTGAAATAACGCCCGTGGAATTAACGCCCGCGGGCGTTATTTCCCAAAAAAAAAGGAAATAACACCCGCGGGCGTTTTTCCTTTCTTGAAAAAGAAATAATTACCGCGGGCGTTATTTCGTTTGATCCACGGGCTTTATTTCTCTTTCGGAAGGGCAATTAAGACCGCAGACGGGTTTTTTTTTTTAAATATAGTGTATTAGGGAAAAAAGCGCCGCAGGCGAAAAATTGGAATAAAAAATCGCGCGATTTTTAATTCCAATTTTTCGATTCTTTCAATTTTTTTTAAATCCCCTTCTAAATATACAAATACTCAATCAAAATAAACAAAGCTTCAGTAAATTTCTATAATCATTTATTAGTAACAATTTTCAAGGTCTCTAAGTAAGTAAATATTTAAATACGCAATCAAAATAAACAAAACTTAATTACAAACATATTGGCACTTTCAGACCACAATCTAAACAAATACTCATATAGAGTTTTCAACAATTTGACGACAAACCGGGCACAAAATCTTTCTATTGCCATTTACGATTGCAACCTTACTGTGCTCTCCAAAGCAATCCGCACACAATTTAAAGTGATTGCATGGGCTTAAGAGAACATCGCGTGGCTTGGTAAAACAAATAACACACAACAACATGCTTTGACTCTCGCAAAAATTGTCCGCCGTTTCTTCATAGTCAGAACAATCCATTTCGGATACATCAATGTCTTCTGTGTCAAATGTCTTACTGTGTAACCTAAATCAAACGCACGCCGTCAATTTACTGTCAAAAATTTCTCATGCCCATACAACTTGTATGGGAGTAACCGAAATTGAACGGCGTGCGTAAAAAGCAAATTCGACGCCCAATTTTTGTTTTGCGTGACAGTTGAAATTAAGCATTGTGGGTGATTGTTTGCAAAAAAATTGACACTTGCTTTTGATATCGTGTCTGTTAGGTACATATTCCACAAAATAACAAGATTTTCTCTGATTTTCTGTATTTTTCTATTTCTTTATCTGAACACGCACGCAAGTCAATTTCGGTTCAACGCATATGAAAAATTTGCGTGCGTGCGTTAAATTGACGACTTGCGTTTGATTTAGGTTACACAGTTATTTTCGGGATTACTCATTTGATTCGCCTGCGGCGCTTTTTCCAATAATAATACACCATAGGCGTAAGAATAAACGAACACAAAATAGACGCAAGAAATAAAAAAACATCAACAGCGCTAGCAGAGCACCTGACGAAGAAAGGCCATATAGCAGACTTTGACAATGCGAGAATTTTGGACATTGAAAGAAGAGAAAAAAAGAGAATGACGCTGGAAAGTTTACGAATACAACAGAAAATAGACAAAGCAATAAATTACAAAGAAGACGTAGACAATATAAACTGCGCTTATGTGACAGCAATGAAAACAAATGGAAGAGCCGTCGGGCGAATGCAATAGTTCAAATGTCGTATGTTGTAAAGATATGTATAAAGTTATGTCGAGAGTTTGTAAAGTATTGGTCAAAAATATGTGTTAACAAAATAATATTAAGATACATATGTTAAATGTAAGTGAGTGTAATGTTTTTCAAAAAATTTTATTATTGCAATCATGTTGTTTTTGTAAATGTTTATTTTAATGATGTAAATTTATAACAGACATTTGGTTTTCTGTTTTTCGTTTTATGTTTCTAATAAATCAGACTCCCTGATGAAGATGTGAGACACATCGAAACGCGTAGGAGGAATAAGAGAAAACTTTTTGTTTTTGTCTTTTCACCACCGGCCGAAAAGCTCCAGCCAGAATTGGTAACGTAACACAATAATACACCATATTTAAAAAAATGAAAAATTGGAATTAAAAATCGCGCGATTTTTTATTCCAATTTTTCCCCTGCGGCGCTTTTTCCAATAATAATACACCCTATTTAAAAAAAAAAAACGAAAAATTGGAATTAAAAATCACGCGATTTTTTATTTCAATTTTTCGCCTGCGGCGCTTTTTCTAATAATAATACACCATATTAAAAAAAAAAAACGAAAAATTGGAATTAAAAATCGCGCAATTTTTTATTCCAATTTTTCGGCTATGGTGCTTTTCCCACTAATACACCATATTTAAAAAAACCCCGTCTGCGGGGTTAATTGCCCTTTCGAAAGAGAAATAAAGCCCACATCGCCGAATAGGGCGCGCGGGCGTTCTTTCCCTTTCTGAATGGAAATAAAACCCACGGGTTTAATTTCGTTTTATTCGCAGGCGCTATTTCTTTTTCAAGAAAGGAAAAAACGCCCGCGGGCGTTAATTCCACGGGCGTTATTTCACTGCACCGATCCTCATCATAGCGGTTATATTTTGGTGGATCTGTCATGCCTCCTTCTGCATTTCCGCTCAAAGTTATAACACCATTTAATCTATATATATATAAAAATCAAGCCCATTTCTTTGTCGCCGGCTTTCGCCCAAACGCAGGGAGGGATTTTGACCAAATTTACACACCGGCTTAGTACCTTGCCCTAGATGGTTTATATGCATATTTTTTTCAAATCCGGAAGTCGGTTCCCGAGATATAGGTCAAAAGTTCAAAACGTGGATCTAGCTTTCTCCAGCATATTTTTGGACGATAAAGGTATCAAATGAAAGGTGTTGAGCAGAGAATTTACATAGAATAGTACTCATTGTGATTCCTGTGTCGGGTCTCCAGATATGGGTCAAAACGCGGACCCGAATGACCCTCGAATGTTTCTGAGCGATATTGGTATCAAATGAAAGGTGATGAGCAGAGAATTTACATAGAATAGTGCTCATTGTGATTCCTGGGTCGGGTCTCCAGATATGGGTCAAAACGTGGACCCGAATGACCCTCGAATGTTTCTGAGCGATATTGGTATCAAATGAAAGGTGATGAGCAGAGAATTTACATAGAATAGTACTCATTGTGATTCCTGGGTCGGGTCTCCAGATATGGGTCAAAACGTGACCCCGGAAAATTTCTCAGCGATATTGGTTTCAAATGTAGGGTGTTGAGCAGGGATTTTAGATAGAAATGAACTCATTACGATTCCTAGCTCGGATCCCAGGGTGTGGGTCAGCACCTGGACCCGGATAACACCGGGATATTTCTCAGGGATATTGGTACCAAATGAACGTGAACCCGGATTGCCCCGGTAAATTTCTCAACGATATTGGTGTCAACTGAAAGGCAGGGCTTTTACATAGAGATGAACTCATTATGATTCCTAGGTCAGGTCACCAGATGTGGGTCAAAATGTTGATCCGGATGGCCCCGGATAATTTCTCAGCGATATTGTTATTTAATCACGGTGCATGACGATTCCTAGATGGGATCCCAAAATATGGGTCAATATGTGGACCCGGATAACACCGGGATATATCTTAGGGATATTGGTACCAAATGAAAGGTGTTGAGCGGACTCTCATGTAGAGCCGTACCCATTACGATTTCTTGGTCAAGTCTCCAGATATCGTACCCACTATGGTTCCTAGGTCAAGTTCCCGGATGTGGATCAATAAGTGGACCCGGATGAGCCCGGTATGCTTCGAAGCAATACTGATATAAAATGAAATGTGTTGACCGGGTCTGCTATATAGAGATATTTTCATACTGATTCTTAGTCCCGATACCCAATTATAAGTAAAAGAGACGATTCGGACTCCACGGAATGTTTTTAAGCAAAGATGGTATGAAATGAGAAGTGGAATGCAGGGTATGTTATGCTAAACCCAGTTTCCTAGGGAAAGGGGTACAGTAATCAGACTGGGAAAGGAGAGGGAGGATATAATAAAAATGGAATGAAGAGGATGGGCAGAGATACAGTAAGACAGGGAATTATAGAAGGAATAAGAGGGGGGAATAAAAAGGAGAAAGACAGAAAAGGAGAGGTAAGAGAGAGAGATATAGAGAAGGAGAAGCGTAAATGTGACGGGAAAGGCAAAAGGAAACGGAAATGAAAGAAAAGGTAAATGGAAAGAGAAAGAGAAAAGTAAAGGGAAAGGGAGTTGGAGAGTAATACGAAGAAAAATGGGATAAGAACATGAAGTGGGCAAACTTTTGAAAATATCAATTTTTTCTTTCACTTTTTTTTTTAATTAACTGACTTTGCTGAGCTCTGCAGCCCGAGGTAATTTCGGTTTCTAGATACTTCCAACATTTTTTAAAGTGTGCGTTTTTCCCTTCAAGTACCTCTAATAGGAAGTGGGCCAAAGCAAAGCTTGGCTGGGTACAGCTAGTCTATCTATATATATATATATAAAAATCAAGCCTATTTCTTTGTCGCCGGCTTTCCCCCAAACGCGTGGAGGGATTTTGACCAAATTTAAACACAAGCTGAGTACGTTGCCCTAGATGGTTTGTATGCATATTTTTTTCAAATCCGGAAGTCGGTTCCCTAGATATAGGCCCCAAGGTCAAAACGTGGACCCGGCTTTCCCCTGAATATTTTTTGGACGATATTGGTATGAAATGAAAGGTATTGAGCAGGGAATTTACATAAAACAGTACTCATTCTGATTGCTAGGTCGGGTCTCCAGATATGGGTCAAAACGTGGACCCGGATGACCCTCGATTGTTTCTGAGCGATATTGGTATCAAATGAAAGTTCTTGATGAGTACTTCGACATAGATGTGTCTTATTTGTGATACCTAGGCCGGGTCTCCAGATATGGGTCAACACGTGGGCCCGGATGACACTCAAATACTTCTGAGCGATATTGGTATCAAATGAAAGGTGCTTAGCAGAGAGTTTACATAGAGAAGAGCTCATTACGTTCCCAAGGTCGGGGCAGATGGATTCATTGCTGTGAGAGTGTAGGCTACTTTGCTGTCTCTTATATTTTCGCTTGTTTTATTGCACGCTTTATTGCCATTTGGTATTCTTCCGTTGGGTCTTTTCTCATCACTCGGCAGCACATTTCTTTGATTAGTTGACCTGTTTTTGCAGTGTATTCCTCTTCCTCCATTAGCACAGTTGTATTTCCTTTGTCTGTTTCACACTTCATCAATTTTTTCGAAAACGGAAAAATTCTTAATTTCATATAAATTGTATTTATTGTTCATCATACGCCATACCGTTTCAGCCCTAGTTATTGCCCTATTGTATTATTTTTACTTACGTTCCGACATTGTTCCTCAAATAGGATTATTTGGGAATTTGTATTCGTCTTCGCATGCCTACTACATAATAAAGCAGTAGACGATTTGCTATGTTGCAAATATATTTACGTAAAGATAATCTCTGTCATAATCAGAATTCTTTATTCGCTCTTCCCTGTCCTTATACTGAACCTAGAATTTAATCTTCCCCAGGTGTAGGAAGGGTTTGTATCCGTATCTAGTACGAAAAACTTCGAACGAGCAAAGGTCTATACAAATTTTGTACTTCTAAATTTGTTGACATTTTAATTAGTGCAGTTGTCGCTGTAGAATACACAATGACTTGGATACACCTGTCCCCATATTTACTGCAGGGTTACGTATTTTAATATGCGTTCACATACATTTGTACAAACAAACTTTATGCCTCTCTGACCAAACATGCATGCCTACCTGAATACTTATGTGCATGCATATCCAAATTTCTTTACAACAATATTGAAAAAAATCAAACAAAATGAAAAAAAAATCATAAAAAATCAAAAAAAATCAAAAATAATCATAAAAAATCAAAAATAATCAAAAACAATCAAAAAAAATTATTTTAATTATTTATTTAATAATAGTCTAGATGAGGAGAAAATTGTACTGTGGAACCATAAGGGTCGATTTACCAAAAAGTAGTTGCTCATAAAGATAACACTACTCGACACCAAAAATCACCAAGAATAAAATAATACTTTTCTAAAGCGAAATTTTACGCTGATTCCGAATATCATCTCCATTTTTTTGTGGCAGACCCAGTTTTTGAGATATTGGTAAAAATGTGGAAAAAGCCATATATGCAAGACATTGCATCATATAAGTGCATCAGAAAGTTTTATTAGACATCGTGGCGGTTTGACATCTAGGAAGTGCTGGTAGAAGGAGCTCCAACAAACATTTTTTGCCTTCACACTCCAAAATTGGTCAAGTAGTTTGGTCACAATGGCAAAAATAATGAAAAAATTTAAAAAAAAAAAATCGAATTTTTTTAAAGAAATTTCAGATTCGACTGTCCTAAAATCAAAAAAATTGTATGGGTGACAAAAAGTTAGCCCCCCTATCCCAGCCAGCAAGGTACCGTATATTTTACGAACATTGCAATTTACGAGCTATTCTCGAATCAGAAAACAATAACAAAAGAAGCTTTTTTCTATCATGTCAAAAAAAAAAAAAGAAAACGAAAAATTTCAAACTAAATATTTTAAAAGTAAATATTTATGTTTGTAAAATTTCTACATTTACGATAAAAAAACGGACGTAAAAAGATTCATATACGAGTGCTTTTTCGATACATTTACGACACTCGTAGGCACTGAACATTTTAAAGCGAAACAGTATTCGTAGGCGAATCGTAAACGGATTTCGTAAACGATATTTTATTAGAGTTATCTTTGAGAAAACATCAGTTTACGAGCTCGTTTACGATGATTTTTCTGGCTGGCATCCTATAGAGAATTTAATTGTGAACATTTTAAGACTAATTGTGCAATAATTGGATGTATCATTTTTTGTATTTACCTATTTTTAT
This sequence comes from Urophora cardui, assembly GCA_960531455.1. Taxonomy (NCBI): domain Eukaryota; kingdom Metazoa; phylum Arthropoda; class Insecta; order Diptera; family Tephritidae; genus Urophora; species Urophora cardui. The sequence goes on from OY482673.1 coordinate 131,209,468, forward strand.
TGAAAGACCTTAACCAAAAGTTTTCCGGAAGAGTAAAATTTCAAGAACAAAATTAGGTCATAAAACTTTATTAAGGAGTAATACTTAAGATTATTTCATTCCATTTATTACGTGTTTTTAAGTGCATAATATCTCTCAAAACAGCGATTAATAGGAAAAAAATTAATTGAATAAAAAAATATCTGCATTCCGCGATTTTAAAGAGGGGATAAATAATGAGCGATGTGAGTAAGTACTTTTGACTACTCTTTTGTAATTTTCTGCATTTGTTACACGTATGATTATACAAAATATAGTCTTCCATGATATTCTCCAACCAATAACCTTGATATCGCCATTCAAAAACTATTAAGTCCTGATGAAATCTCTCACCGTGTTCATCACTTTCAGCACCTAAGCTTGTAGGGAAATTATAAAGATGTGAATGCTAGAAATGAAATTTAGGCGGAATGTTACTTTCCTTGCTATATAGTTTGCAATAAAGCAGCTTTTTTTTGTCTAGAAATCCACAAACAGAACAAAAGTTCTAAATATTTCACGATAGATCGGGTGCTTTTTGTTACTGCTTGCAGCAGTTTTTAACAAACTGTTTATGGATTTCTAGGTAACATGCCGCCCAAAATTCCTTCACATCTTCATAACTCCCTACAAACTTAGGTGCTGAAAGTGATGAACACGGTGAGAGATTTTATCAGGAGACTATTTTTGGAAAATCATACGTGTTACAAATGCAAAAAATCACAAAATAGTAGTCAAAAGTACTTACTCACATCGCTCATTATTTATCCTCTCTTTAAAATCGCGGAATGCAGATATTTTTTTATTCAATTAATTTTTTTTTCCTATTAATCGCTGTTTTGAGAGATATTGTGCACTTAAAAACACGTAATAAATGGAATGAAATAATCTTAAGTATTACTCCTTAATAAAGTTTTATGAATAGAGCTAATTTTGTTCTTGAAATTTTACTCTTCCGGAAAATTTTTGGTTAAGGTCTTTCAATAAAAATAGGTAAATATAAAAAATGATACATCCGATTATTGCACAATTAGTCTTAAAATGTTCATAATTAAATTCTCTATAGGATAGGGGGGCTAACTTTTTGTCGCCCATAAAATTTTTTTGATTTTAGGACAGTCGAATCTGAAATTTCTTTAAAAAAAATTCGATTTTTTTTTCAAATTTTTTGTCATTATTTTTGCCATTGTGACCAAACTACTTGACCAATTTTGGAGTGTGAAGGCAAAAAATGTTTGTTGGAGCTCCCTCTACCAGCACTTCCTAGATGTCAAATCGCCACGATGTCTAATAAAACTTTTTGATGCACTTATGTGATGCAATGTCTTGCATATATGGCTTTTCCCACATTTTTACCAATATCTCAAAAACTGGGTCTGCCACAAAAAAATGGAGATGATATTCGGAATCAGCGTAAAATTTCGCTTTAGAAAAGTATTATTTCATTTTTGGTGGTTAAAGTTGATCAAAATTTGTCGAGTAGTGTAATCAGGTGTTATGGGTTCTAGGTCGGGTCCCCATATATGGGTCAAAACGAGGACCCGATGATCCTTGAATGTTTCTGAGCAATATTGGTATCAAATAAAAGGAAAAAAAATCAAAAATCAAAAACCAAAAATCAAAACAAACAAAAACAACAAAATAGTAGCAGTGACAATAACAACAAACAATTATAAAAACGATAATCGCGTTTTTATACATAGGAAACCAGGGAAAAAAGGAATAAGGAAAAGCGAATAAAAATCCGATCTCGAAACTGTTTACACATCAATGTTCATGAATACTCGTTACTCACGCTTTAATTTTTTTTTTTTGTATACCTAAACTACAAAATTCTACAGAATCCTATTCGCACATACTATGTATGCGTTAATAAAAGACAAATAACTAGCAGTCACAAAAAAATGTCTAGGAAAACATGAAATACTGTCTGCGTCGCTAATAATGTTTGTTCAGTTGTTTTTTTTTACTTAGCCGGTGAATACACTGATTGTCAGTTTGCGAAATTCATTTGCTTGTTTTAAGTAGCGCGTGTTGCGTTTTTTTAAATCATAATTTTTTTATATGTACTTAATAAGAGCAACTGTACTTCTGAACAATTCTACAGAAAACAATATGTTATTTGGAAACTATCTGTACCTTTGAGATAAAATTTGTTTGTATTTATGTATGTATGTCTGTATGCTTAAATTTCGTACTATTACTTATGTAGTTGTTACGTACAATTTTCCGGGTTATGAAAGACACTTCATACTCATGGCCGCACCCTCATATAGCATGCCCCTGAACTCAAACTGAAGAACAACAAATCCGTTTGGCAAATACCGCATCCCGTCCCATTTTGAACCCATGCGATGCTAAAAGGCAGTGTCGTGTGAGGACCCCAATTGTAAGTCTGTATTCTTCCGTTTTCAGGGAAAGAAAACATTAGTGGCCGCTGTGGTGCAGTGGGTAGAGTGCTCGCCTGTTGTACCAGAGGTCGCGGGTTAAAACCCCAGACCGGACAAACACAAAAAAATTTTTCTAATTAATTAAATCCCAATTATTGGGTTTTTAGAAATAGCGATCAGCTCTCAGCAGTGGAAGGCATACCCTCCGAGTGTATTTCTGCAATGAAAAAGCTTCTCACAAAAAATGGATTCGCGTTCGGAGCCTGCATAAAACTGTAGGTCCACCCAATTGGTAGGAAAAACAAAAGTTAAGGAGCACACCTCGAATTGGGAGAGAAGCTCGGCCATAAAACTCGTCAGAATTATAATAGCACCAGTGTATTATATTATAAACATTTTGTTAGCTTCAGGTCGTACGATTTACATACATATGTATGTGTATGGGAAGATGGTGAAGACTAATTTTTCTCCCTTGGTATTTCCAATCGGCGCCAGGTGGCACGAAACAGAAACGGATGGATCGCTTTATTGGACTTGGCCAACATCGTCTAGGCCAGTGATCTCCACAAAGCCCTTATGGAAGCGCGGGTACCGGTACCTTGAAATAAAAATCATGGCCGACAATAAGAGCAAAAAAATTACGGCCGCCCACTCCTTCCATTATTAAAATTACACCCGAAAAATTTCGAAAATTTATAAACTGATAACACTGCTCTACAGCCAAAAAATACTCTGAACGCGACCATCCTTTCTATATGTAAAATCGGGTCCACCGGGAATCGGGACCACTTAATCCAGTATATCTCTTTAACACAGTGAGTTATATTCCTTAGAGTGACACCAAACGAAAGAAAATTAAATTTCCTTTTCACGGTTCCTATAACATTTTTCTCTAACTTGTATATTTTCTGAAATATTGACGATTAAATTTGAATTTTTTCGATTTTTTACGATTTTTTGAAGAAAAAATTGACTTTGTCAGACAATATCTTTAAAACCAATGTCTTCACCTTCGGTTTTACTCTTTTACGTGAAGCTCCATTCTATTGGGAAAAAGGAAAGCTATCAACGAAGAAAATCCATTGTAAAATGGAAAAGTTATAGGCGATCAAGTAAATACAGCCAAATACGCAATGCCTCTGCACGGGTATATTCTATGCATGTTATACCCGTAAATGGGCTTGTATCTACTGCGCTGCCAATGTGCTGCTACTGCAGATGTGTAGGTATTGGTACAATATGCATAGAATGTACGCGTGCAGAGGCATTGCGCGACCTGGCTGTATTTACTTGATCGCCTATAACTTTTCTATTTTACAATGGATTTTCATCGTTGATAGCTTATTTTTTTGGTAATAGAATAGAGCTTCACGCAAAGGAGTAAAACCGAAGGTGAAAACATTGGTTTTAAAGATATTGCCTGACAAAGTCAATTTTTTCTTCAAAAAATCGTAAAAAATCGAAAAAATTAAAATTGAATCGTCAATATTTCAGAAACTGTAAGAGCTAGAGAAAAATGTTATAGGAGCCGTGAAAAGTAAATTTAATTTTCTTTCGTTTGGTGTCACCCCAAGGATGATAACTCACTGTGTTAAAGAGATATACAGGATTAAGTCGAACCATCGGCCAAATAACGGCAAATTGCCGATATCTCAAAAACCTTCCCATAGAATTAAAAATGAACCCGATTTTCGGAATCAGCGACCGATTTTACATATATATAGGATAGTCACGTCCAAAGTACAGACAAAAAATTTCATTTTGTGATCCAGTGTAATTGTTTGTTAGATAAAGAGAATAAATATATTTCTGTGTATTTTTTGAAATATTTTATATATTTTTTTATTTATTTTTTTAATTTTTTATTTTCTTTTTAATTTTTTTACTTTCTTCTCGGTCGTAAAAAAACGAATAAATTTCACATAATTCAGGGACTGGTAATAGTGATCGAAATCGAAAATGTTCAAACAATTATTACTCAATTTTTCCTTCGATTTTTATCATAGCAGCGCATTCATAAATTTTTTATATTCTATCGATTTCTTCTGCAGCTCGTGCTGGTGTTGTGCGTTTTTATATTTTTCATTATTAGCGCACGTTTTAATAATTAAAGTTTAATTTATAGCTAAAACAGCGCCATCTGATTGAATTAATCTCATTAGTAAATATGTTGCGTATTTTTAGGCACAAAGAAATTACCCATATGCATACAGGTGAAGCTAATAAAAGGGTGTTATAAAATCTACATAGGTATATACGTACATATGTACATATGTACATACACATATCACTATCGAATTCCGTATGAAATCTTAAATTTCAAATAAAAGATGGAATCAATTTCTCTCAGTGTGTGGGCGTGAACTCGCTTTTGCAAGCTTCTGCAGAAAATAAAAAAGAAAAATGGACGCCAAAAATGGCGCGTCCACATACCCAGTCGGAATTGATTGCTTTGAAAATTCAGGTTTCTTTGAATACTTTTAAAAGTGTTCAATATAATAAAATAAACGACTTAACACCTAATTTTGTTTTCCAGGTCTGATAGTGAAAAAATGGTTTAGACCAAAATCAATTTCAAAATTATTCTTTTATAGGTAATTTTACATGAATTAATAGTAATTTGCGCTGCTGTTCCTAATGGGTATAGCATTAAACTTCGTTTGTAGGCGAGAGGATAGAATGCGCGGTCGCGGTGATTTTCGGCGCGCTTGCCTATGCTTAAGCGCGGCACAAAAACAAAAAGCGCGGAAGCGCGGTGGCAGTGAAGATCCATGGTCTAGACGGTTACCCGCTAATTAAGAAGAAGAAGACTGGAAGATATCCTTGTTCAGAAATTTTTTTAATTTTTTTTTTTTTTTTTTTTTTTTCAAATTTCATACATTCATTTCTATGATCTGGAACGTTTTTGAATAAAATTTTGAACTGGGTCATTTTTGAAATAAGTGAATATTTTAACAAGTAAGGAAGCCTAAGTTCGAGTGGAATCGAACATTAGATACTCAGCTGTATGCTTTCATTGTTTGTTTGCGTTTGATGAAAACACGTTGTATTTTATATAAAGCGAGTGCTGCATAAAGTGGGCGTAGCCACGCCCATTTTCAACATTTTTATCAGTCATCCAACTAAGCATATGAATATTATTCTTTGTGCAAAATTTCATTCCTTTATGACTTCTAGTTACAAAGAAGTCTTGTTACAAATTCCCAAAGGGTGTTCCAGAAATATCTTTGTTAAAAAGTAGGCGTGGTCATAAACCGATTTCAATAAATTTTTGCGTGTCTATTAACACAAGTTATAAAAGTGTATAAACCAAGTTTCGTCATAATATCTCAATTATTTGTCGAGTTGTGGGCTCTGAAATCTCGTTGATTCCTTTGTCTGAAAAGAGGCGGTGCCACGCCCATTTTCCGAAATTTTTCTATTTTTTGTTTCCGATCTATTGTAGAACTCATGCCACAAAATTTCAATGAATTATCTTTATATTTGACAAAGATATCGCTTAAAATGTTTTTATTAGGCCACTTTATGATACCCATATATAAAAGTGGGCGTGGTCGTCAACCGATTTCGCTAAAATTTCGAACATGTATTACTACAAGTAGTGAAAGTGTATAGACCAAGTTTCGTCATAATATATCGATTATTTGTCGAGTTATGGGCTCAGAAATCTCGTATATATTAATTTTTGTATTTTTTGTTTTATGTCCATAATTGGACACCTTCCATAAAATTTCAATGATATATCTTTATATTTGACAGAGATATCGCTTAAAATGCTTTTATTAGGTCACTTTATAATACCCATATATAAAAGTGGGCGTGGTCGTCAACCGATTTTGGCAATTTTTCGTCCAAACATTTGCCTAAGTAAGTATATCACGCCTATCAAATTTCATCGATATATCTTCAACGGTTTCTGAGTTATGACTCATAAAACTTTCAATGTTTGCCCCTTAATAAGTGGGCGTGGCACCGCCCATTTTCCAAAATTTCACCATATTTCTTCATAAGGGCCTGAGCTCAATACGTGTGTGAAATTTTATCACTCTAGCTCTATTAGTGACCGAGATAAAAAATTTCCGATTTTTACTATATAGGGGAGGTGGGCGTGGTCATGGTCCGATTTCACCCATTTTCAATACCATCCGTTCCTGTCTTGATACCAACTTACATTTCAAATTTCATCAAAATATCTCAATTTTTGCGCGAGTTATCGTGCTCACAGACGGACAGACGGACAGACGGACAGACGGACAGACGGACAGACGGACAGACGGACAGACGGACGGACATGGCTCAATCGATTTCTCTTTTCACCCTGATCATTTTGATATATATAAGTCTATATCTATCTCGATTATTTCATTCTGTTACAATCCACCGTTAGGAAATCAAAACTATAATACTCTGTGTACTAGTACAGCTGAGTATAAAAATATAAATACACGCGCGCCATCTGCTGGAACATAGCGGTGCTTAAAACCTAACTCATTAGTAAATATGTTGCATATATTTAGGCACCGCAATATTAATTGGACCAAATTTTTTATATGAAATGTTTCTGGTTTTGGGCTAGTTTGTTGTGACACTCTAAGGCGATCGTCAAAACGAACAATGATCGTGAAAAAGCGAGCGATGGTTGTAGCAAAATACGATAATGTACCTCCATGGCACTAACCCATTGATTAAATACATGTGACAAGCTTGTAGCTAGTTGACTTTGGCACAAATGTACCAAGTAGTCCAATAATTTTTGCAGGGCAATCGATGTTTTATACCGATACAGCAAGCGCAATCTTTTTAGAAGCTACTCGATGTTAAAAAAAAACTGTAAGACTTTTCCTTTTCTTTTTTTTTTTAGACATGTAAAAGAACGCACGAACAGCTGCCAAATCAGTTGATTTTATTAGTAGATATATTTAATAAAAAAAAAAACATTGTCTTCCTTTTATAGATCAGAAAGAATTTGTACTAATATGTTTCGTCGAAGGATTAACGCATTCCATAAGTTCTCAAAATACCTACTTCTATGAGTAGGTGGGGGAGTAAAAACGAAGAATAGGAGTAAATACTTATAGTTGAGGCGTTGGAAATAGGAAAGTAACTAGGCACATACCTTTATGTAAATATGTGTGTCCATTTCTATATATGTATGTATAAATACATATACATACGTGTATTTAATTCCAGCTCAATGTAAACTCACAAACAACAAACTAACTAGCTACCAATCTAGTCAGGCAGACAGCGCTTGTCGGCAATTAGCACCAAACAACTGTGGTTGGCAGCATTTGTAACAACAACTATCTAAGCAAACACGATTTGTTGCTGCTCTTTGCTGTTTGGCGCTGTCACGACTTGCTTGAGAATTGCGGTAAAGCATTGTTAATCGATAAACTTCAGTTATTTCTAGGCTGACCATAAATATGAATCGAAAATGAGGGACAAAATTTCAAATGATATAAGTACGAACATATGTATATTTATGAAACTTGAAATCGTAAAAAATATTTATTCATCAAATAATAGGCTTACAAACATATGTAATTCACATTCTCTTCAGACTTTTTGTTTTAACAAAAATAAATAAATTTGTAAGTTTAATTATAGGTATCTACAATAAAGCAAGCATAATGCTACGATAAAAAAGAATTTGGTAACTAATGGCGTTTTCTTTTCTCGAAATAATGTTGCCCTTTTTGATTTTCTTAGCCATTTTGTAAGTTTGTATGGTCCTTTCACCAAATATTGACCTCTAACTAAGTAAGAGGGCACCCTTATCTACAAATTAAGCCATATTTTAGAAAGTCAGGATAATTGGGATATAGGAGGGCAACATTTTTTCGTAGAAAAGAAAACGCCATTAGTTTAATGTCCACAAATCAATTTTAATACGATTTACCAATTTCTCTCAAATTAATTTGCCACACAGCAACCACAAAAATTACATTCCAACAAACATATACAGTGAAACCTCCCTTGGGCGGACACTCACCGTCGGGCAGATTTTGTCCGCCCAAGAGAGGTGTCCGCTTAAGGGTGTGGGTTCCTATTTTAGAAATTTTTTGGATTTTAAAGGATTTATTTATTCATATTTCACTAAAAAAAAACAAGGATTCTTATGTCTTCAAAATTTCACTTAAATACATAAATATGTACATATACATATGTACATATGTATGTATGTATGTATATACATAAAGTATTAACATACATACATATGAAATTACAATTTCAAATTTCTGTAACAATTCAAATGCAATAAGGTCTTCCGTGCAAAATCTTTTCAAATTTGAAACTGCAGTCAAAGCCATTTCGTTCGAGGAGATTGCATTACCTACTTTCAGCGGTAGTTAGTATTGGTACTATCATCTTCAATGGTTTCGACGTTTTCGTCAGTTAGAACATCTAACCCGAAATCCGTGAATGTTGTTATATCTTCCAATAAAGTCATGCGGACATTTATTTTAGTTGGTGATTCCCCTTTTATCGTAGCGCTTTTTACCTAACGAACATTCAGCGAACTTTTTTATATTGCTATACATACTTATACATATTTTGTCCGCATAAGAGGAGTTCGTGTCCGCCTAACAGAGGTTTTTATGTGATTTGTTATGAAAAAAAATCAAAGTGTCCGTTGACGAGAGGTTCGTGTCCGCTTAATAGAAGTTTTTAGTTCATTTCAATAGTAAATAACTGTCCGCGTCCGGCCAAGAGAGTGTCCGCCTAAGAGAGGGCAATTTGTTCTAAAAATTGAACCTATACCTTGGTGCATGAAAAAATGTCCGCTCAAGGGAGGTGTCCGCCTATGAGAGGTGTCCGTTAGGGGAGGTTTCTCTGTAGTCAATGAGGATGGTAGTTATTATCGATAACTGCTTAAATTATGATGAGAAAAAGCGCTGCCACCTCAACCTTTTTAATATAAAACAGATTTTAACCAAAAAGGGGAATATTCATAGTCAAAATAAAATATTGATTTTAACTAACTTAAAATCAGATTTTATCAAGACTATGAATATGTCCCAAAATAAATAAATGAGGGACAAATGAGGGACACTAGCAAAAAAAACAGAACATTTTGAGGTTTTCCGAAAAAACAAAAATACGAGGGACAGACGTCTGAAAAACAGAACGGTCCCTCAAAAAACAGAACGGATGGTCAGCCTAGTTATTTCCCACAAAATGTCACAACTGGAAAGAAAAATTAACAACAATAACAAAGCAAAGAAATAACCAGCAACGACAACGAGCAAACAAGCGAATGACCAACAACAACAAACAAGCGAATGGCCAACAACATTGGCGTAGTGTAAAAATGTTGCCAATGCGAAGGTGATGATGCCTTTGATGGAACGCCAAATGCCAAAACTAGTTTGAAAACTAACTTGCCGTAGCTACTTTGCAAACCACCTACAAGAGGTTACTTTTTAAACTAGCTACGGCAAGTTACTTTTTAAACTACTCTTATTCTTTGGCGCCCGCCGAGATCGAACCTCGGATTTTCCGGTTGGTAATCTAATGGCATCACCACTAGGCTACCGCCGCCTTGCATTTGCTTGTATTAATTTTTCTTTTGATTTTTCCTTTTTACAACCTACCATCCAGCAACAGTGACCTTGCCGACGTTCTCGGCATTTGTCACCTGTATGTTGGTGTGGTTGCGTGCAGTGTTGCCACTGAAAAAAAATTTTACCGACCAAATTACCGCCCAATTCCGCTAAAAAACGCCCAAAAATCAGAAGTCAACTTAAAATGGAATTACATACATTTTAGTGTAACATTCGCTGTTTTACTAACTCATAAATTGGGCTTTAATACAGAAGTTCTCGTAGTTAGGTATACAATGAAAAGCAACTAATATTGCGGCTGTCTTCGACTGTATCGAGACTTTATGACATTCATAAATGAGGAAAAGAAGCGATACATAGTCTCATTTTCATTAATTTATACCAATATATAGTCCAAATGTCTATATCTGAACAATCCGTTGTATGGGACCTATATGTTATAGTGGACAATTTCTCTTAAGAAGTCACCCAAGTACCAAATTTCAAGTAGATATCTCAGAAAATGAGGGATTAGTATGCGTTTATACAGACGGACTGATGGGCATGGCTTAAACGACTCAGCTCATGATCCTCATGGTGCAGTGAAATAACGCCCGTGGAATTAACGCCCGCGGGCGTTATTTCCCAAAAAAAAAGGAAATAACACCCGCGGGCGTTTTTCCTTTCTTGAAAAAGAAATAATTACCGCGGGCGTTATTTCGTTTGATCCACGGGCTTTATTTCTCTTTCGGAAGGGCAATTAAGACCGCAGACGGGTTTTTTTTTTTAAATATAGTGTATTAGGGAAAAAAGCGCCGCAGGCGAAAAATTGGAATAAAAAATCGCGCGATTTTTAATTCCAATTTTTCGATTCTTTCAATTTTTTTTAAATCCCCTTCTAAATATACAAATACTCAATCAAAATAAACAAAGCTTCAGTAAATTTCTATAATCAATTATTAGTAACAATTTTCAAGGTCTCTAAGTAAGTAAATATTTAAATACGCAATCAAAATAAACAAAACTTCATTACAAACATATTGGCACTTTCAGACCACAATCTAAACAAATACTCATATAGAGTTTTCAACAATTTGACGACAAACCGGGCACAAAATCTTTCTATTGCCATTTACGATTGCAACCTTACTGTGCTCTCCAAAGCAATCCGCACACAATTTAAAGTGATTGCATGGGCTTAAGAGAACATCGCGTGGCTTGGTAAAACAAATAACACACAACAACATGCTTTGACTCTCGCAAAAATTGTCCGCCGTTTCTTCATAGTCAGAACAATCCATTTCGGATACATCAATGTCTTCTGTGTCACATGTCTTACTGTGTAACCTAAATCAAACGCACGCCGTCAATTTACTGTCAAAAATTTCTCATGCCCATACAACTTGTATGGGAGTAACCGAAATTGAACGGCGTGCGTAAAAAGCAAATTCGACGCCCAATTTTTGTTTTGCGTGACAGTTGAAATTAAGCATTGTGGGTGATTGTTTGCAAAAAAATTGACACTTGCTTTTGATATCGTGTCTGTTAGGTACATATTCCACAAAATAACAAGATTTTCTCTGATTTTCTGTATTTTTCTATTTCTTTATCTGAACACGCACGCAAGTCAATTTCGGTTCAACGCATATGAAAAATTTGCGTGCGTGCGTTAAATTGACGACTTGCGTTTGATTTAGGTTACACAGTTATTTTCGGGATTACTCATTTGATTCGCCTGCGGCGCTTTTTCCAATAATAATACACCATATTTAAAAAAATGAAAAATTGGAATTAAAAATCGCGCGATTTTTTATTCCAATTTTTCCCCTGCGGCGCTTTTTCCAATAATAATACACCCTATTTAAAAAAAAAAACGAAAAATTGGAATTAAAAATCACGCGATTTAAAAATCACGCGATTTTTTATTTCAATTTTTCGCCTGCGGCGCTTTTTCTAATAATAATACACCATATTAAAAAAAAAAAAACGAAAAATTGGAATTAAAAATCGCGCGATTTTTTATTCCAATTTTTCGGCTATGGTGCTTTTCCCACTAATACACCATATTTAAAAAAACCCGTCTGCGGGGTTAATTGCCCTTTCGAAAGAGAAATAAAGCCCACATCGCCGAATAGGGCGCGCGGGCGTTCTTTCCCTTTCTGAATGGAAATAAAACCCACGGGTTTAATTTCGTTTTATTCGCAGGCGCTATTTCTTTTTCAAGAAAGGAAAAAACGCCCGCGGGCGTTAATTCCACGGGCGTTATTTCACTGCACCGATCCTCATCATAGCGGTTATATTTTGGTGGATCTGTCATGCCTCCTTCTGCATTTCCGCTCAAAGTTATAACACCATTTAATCTATATATATATAAAAATCAAGCCCATTTCTTTGTCGCCGGCTTTCGCCCAAACGCAGGGAGGGATTTTGACCAAATTTACACACCGGCTTAGTACCTTGCCCTAGATGGTTTATATGCATATTTTTTTCAAATCCGGAAGTCGGTTCCCGAGATATAGGTCAAAAGTTCAAAACGTGGATCTAGCTTTCTCCAGCATATTTTTGGACGATAAAGGTATCAAATGAAAGGTGTTGAGCAGAGAATTTACATAGAATAGTACTCATTGTGATTCCTGTGTCGGGTCTCCAGATATGGGTCAAAACGCGGACCCGAATGACCCTCGAATGTTTCTGAGCGATATTGGTATCAAATGAAAGGTGATGAGCAGAGAATTTACATAGAATAGTACTCATTGTGATTCCTGGGTCGGGTCTCCAGATATGGGTCAAAACGTGACCCCGGAAAATTTCTCAGCGATATTGGTTTCAAATGTAGGGTGTTGAGCAGGGATTTTAGATAGAAATGAACTCATTACGATTCCTAGCTCGGATCCCAGGGTGTGGGTCAGCACCTGGACCCGGATAACACCGGGATATTTCTCAGGGATATTGGTACCAAATGAACGTGAACCCGGATTGCCCCGGTAAATTTCTCAACGATATTGGTGTCAACTGAAAGGCAGGGCTTTTACATAGAGATGAACTCATTATGATTCCTAGGTCAGGTCACCAGATGTGGGTCAAAATGTTGATCCGGATGGCCCCGGATAATTTCTCAGCGATATTGTTATTTAATCACGGTGCATGACGATTCCTAGATGGGATCCCAAAATATGGGTCAATATGTGGACCCGGATAACACCGGGATATATCTTAGGGATATTGGTACCAAATGAAAGGTGTTGAGCGGACTCTCATGTAGAGCCGTACCCATTACGATTTCTTGGTCAAGTCTCCAGATATCGTACCCACTATGGTTCCTAGGTCAAGTTCCCGGATGTGGATCAATAAGTGGACCCGGATGAGCCCGGTATGCTTCGAAGCAATACTGATATAAAATGAAATGTGTTGACCGGGTCTGCTATATAGAGATATTTTCATACTGATTCTTAGTCCCGATACCCAATTATAAGTAAAAGAGACGATTCGGACTCCACGGAATGTTTTTAAGCAAAGATGGTATGAAATGAGAAGTGGAATGCAGGGTATGTTATGCTAAACCCAGTTTCCTAGGGAAAGGGGTACAGTAATCAGACTGGGAAAGGAGAGGGAGGATATAATAAAAATGGAATGAAGAGGATGGGCAGAGATACAGTAAGACAGGGAATTATAGAAGGAATAAGAGGGGGGAATAAAAAGGAGAAAGACAGAAAAGGAGAGGTAAGAGAGAGAGATATAGAGAAAGAGAAGCGTAAATGTGACGGGAAAGGCAAAAGGAAACGGAAATGAAAGAAAAGGTAAATGGAAAGAGAAAGAGAAAAGTAAAGGGAAAGGGAGTTGGAGAGTAATACGAAGAAAAATGGGATAAGAACATGAAGTGGGCAAACTTTTGAAAATATCAATTTTTTCTTTCACTTTTTTTTTTAATTAACTGACTTTGCTGAGCTCTGCAGCCCGAGGTAATTTCGGTTTCTAGATACTTCCAACATTTTTTAAAGTGTGCGTTTTTCCCTTCAAGTACCTCTAATAGGAAGTGGGCCAAAGCAAAGCTTGGCTGGGTACAGCTAGTCTATCTATATATATATATATAAAAATCAAGCCTATTTCTTTGTCGCCGGCTTTCCCCCAAACGCGTGGAGGGATTTTGACCAAATTTAAACACAAGCTGAGTACGTTGCCCTAGATGGTTTGTATGCATATTTTTTTCAAATCCGGAAGTCGGTTCCCTAGATATAGGCCCCAAGGTCAAAACGTGGACCCGGCTTTCCCCTGAATATTTTTTGGACGATATTGGTATGAAATGAAAGGTATTGAGCAGGGAATTTACATAAAACAGTACTCATTCTGATTGCTAGGTCGGGTCTCCAGATATGGGTCAAAACGTGGACCCGGATGACCCTCGATTGTTTCTGAGCGATATTGGTATCAAATGAAAGTTCTTGATGAGTACTTCGACATAGATGTGTCTTATTTGTGATACCTAGGCCGGGTCTCCAGATATGGGTCAACACGTGGGCCCGGATGACACTCAAATACTTCTGAGCGATATTGGTATCAAATGAAAGGTGCTTAGCAGAGAGTTTACATAGAGAAGAGCTCATTACGTTCCCAAGGTCGGGGCAGATGGATTCATTGCTGTGAGAGTGTAGGCTACTTTGCTGTCTCTTATATTTTCGCTTGTTTTATTGCACGCTTTATTGCCATTTGGTATTCTTCCGTTGGGTCTTTTCTCATCACTCGGCAGCACATTTCTTTGATTAGTTGACCTGTTTGTGCGGTGTATTCCTCTTCCTCCATTAGCACAGTTGTATTTCCTTTGTCTGTTTCACACTTCATCAATTTTTTCGAAAACGGAAAAATTCTTAATTTCATATAAATTGTATTTATTGTTCATCATACGCCATACCGTTTCAGCCCTAGTTATTGCCCTATTGTATTATTTTTACTTACGTTCCGACATTGTTCCTCAAATAGGATTATTTGGGAATTTGTATTCGTCTTCGCATGCCTACTACATAATAAAGCAGTAGACGATTTGCTATGTTGCAAATATATTTACGTAAAGATAATCTCTGTCATAATCAGAATTCTTTATTCGCTCTTCCCTGTCCTTATACTGAACCTAGAATTTAATCTTCCCCAGGTGTAGGAAGGGTTTGTATCCGTATCTAGTACGAAAAACTTCGAACGAGCCAAGGTCTATACAAATTTTGTACTTCTAAATTTGTTGACATTTTAATTAGTGCAGTTGTCGCTGTAGAATACACAATGACTTGGATACACCTGTCCCCATATTTACTGCAGGGTTACGTATTTTAATATGCGTTCACATACATTTGTACAAACAAACTTTATGCCTCTCTGACCAAACATGCATGCCTACCTGAATACTTATGTGCATGCATATCCAAATTTCTTTACAACAATATTGAAAAAAATCAAACAAAATGAAAAAAAAATCATAAAAAATCAAAAAAAATCAAAAATAATCATAAAAAATCAAAAATAATCAAAAACAATCAAAAAAAATTATTTTAATTATTTATTTAATAATAGTCTAGATGAGGAGAAAATTGTACTGTGGAACCATAAGGGTCGATTTACCAAAAAGTAGTTGCTCATAAAGATAACACTACTCGACACCAAAAATCACCAAGAATAAAATAATACTTTTCTAAAGCGAAATTTTACGCTGATTCCGAATATCATCTCCATTTTTTTGTGGCAGACCCAGTTTTTGAGATATTGGTAAAAATGTGGAAAAAGCCATATATGCAAGACATTGCATCATATAAGTGCATCAGAAAGTTTTATTAGACATCGTGGCGGTTTGACATCTAGGAAGTGCTGGTAGAAGGAGCTCCAACAAACATTTTTTGCCTTCACACTCCAAAATTGGTCAAGTAGTTTGGTCACAATGGCAAAAATAATGAAAAAATTTAAAAAAAAAAAATCGAATTTTTTTAAAGAAATTTCAGATTCGACTGTCCTAAAATCAAAAAAATTGTATGGGTGACAAAAAGTTAGCCCCCCTATCCCAGCCAGCAAGGTACCGTATATTTTACGAACATTGCAATTTACGAGCTATTCTCGAATCAGAAAACAATAACAAAAGAAGCTTTTTTCTATCATGTCAAAAAAAAAAAAAGAAAACGAAAAATTTCAAACTAAATATTTTAAAAGTAAATATTTATGTTTGTAAAATTTCTACATTTACGATAAAAAAACGGACGTAAAAAGATTCATATACGAGTGCTTTTTCGATACATTTACGACACTCGTAGGCACTGAACATTTTAAAGCGAAACAGTATTCGTAGGCGAATCGTAAACGGATTTCGTAAACGATATTTTATTAGAGTTATCTTTGAGAAAACATCAGTTTACGAGCTCGTTTACGATGATTTTTCTGGCTGGCATCCTATAGAGAATTTAATTGTGAACATTTTAAGACTAATTGTGCAATAATTGGATGTATCATTTTTTGTATTTACCTACAGTAAAACCCGCATAAGTGCCTTGCCTAAAATTGACAGGAATTTGAGGTACTTAAGCGGGTTGTGTACTTATAAGAACCCGCTTTAGTACCTCAGGTTGGGTACTTAAACAACCCCGTTTTAGTACCTTCTGTTGGGTAGTTAAACATTTAATAATTTTAAGAATATTGAAAATAACTTATTTAAACACAAACAAAAAATTTATTCAACAAACAATACTTTGATTACATATTAATTAAAAACGTATTTCATATCGCATATACGCTCTTTGTTTTTACGAATCTTTATTTTATATGTATATATTTATCTTGATTTTCGATAAATTAGTAATGGTATAAATAAACAATCGATTATAATGAATTGCCGATTGAAAAAAGCAATTGTATTCAGAAAGGTACTTAACCGGGGGAAAACGTACGTAAAATTTTATTTAATGCACAACAAATTATGGTACTTAGGCGGGTTGAGTATTTAAGCGGGGAGGTACTTAAAAGGGTAAATTTGTTCGATATTTTTTACAAAAGCCATAGTGTCTGCAGATGTTGGGTACTAAAACGGGTTAGGTGCTTAAGCGGGGAGGTACTAAAGCGGGTTTTACTGTATTTTTATTGAAAGACCTTAACCAAAAGTTTTCCGGAAGAGTAAAATTTCAAGAACAAAATTAGGTCATAAAACTTTATTAAGGAGTAATACTTAAGATTATTTCATTCCATTTATTACGTGTTTTTAAGTGCATAATATCTCTCAAAACAGCGATTAATAGGAAAAAAATTAATTGAATAAAAAAATATCTGCATTCCGCGATTTTAAAGAGGGGATAAATAATGAGCGATGTGAGTAAGTACTTTTGACTACTCTTTTGTAATTTTCTGCATTTGTTACACGTATGATTATACAAAATATAGTCTTCCATGATATTCTCCAACCAATAACCTTGATATCGCCATTCAAAAACTATTAAGTCCTGATGAAATCTCTCACCGTGTTCATCACTTTCAGCACCTAAGCTTGTAGGGAAATTATAAAGATGTGAATGCTAGAAATGAAATTTAGGCGGAATGTTACTTTCCTTGCTATATAGTTTGCAATAAAGCAGCTTTTTTTTGTCTAGAAATCCACAAACAGAACAAAAGTTCTAAATATTTCACGATAGATCGGGTGCTTTTTGTTACTGCTTGCAGCAGTTTTTAACAAACTGTTTATGGATTTCTAGGTAACATGCCGCCCAAAATTCCTTCACATCTTCATAATTCCCTACAAACTTAGGTGCTGAAAGTGATGAACACGGTGAGAGATTTTATCAGGAGACTATTTTTGGAAAATCATACGTGTTACAAATGCAAAAAATCACAAAATAGTAGTCAAAAGTACTTACTCAAATCGCTCATTATTTATCCTCTCTTTAAAATCGCGGAATGCAGATATTTTTTTATTCAATTAATTTTTTTTTCCTATTAATCGCTGTTTTGAGAGATATTGTGCACTTAAAAACACGTAATAAATGGAATGAAATAATCTTAAGTATTACTCCTTAATAAAGTTTTATGAATAGACCTAATTTTGTTCTTGAAATTTTACTCTTCCGGAAAATTTTTGGTTAAGGTCTTTCAATAAAAATAGGTAAATATAAAAAATGATACATCCGATTATTGCACAATTAGTCTTAAAATGTTCATAATTAAATTCTCTATAGGATAGGGGGGGCTAACTTTTGTCGCCCATACAATTTTTTTTTATTTTAGGACAGTCGAATCTGAAATTTCTTAAAAAAAAATTCGATTTTTTTTTTTCAAATTTTTTTCATTATTTTTGCCATTGTGACCAAACTACTTGACCAATTTTGGAGTGTGAAGGCAAAAAATGTTTGTTGGAGCTCCCTCTACCAGCACTTCCTAGATGTCAAATCGCCACGATGTCTAATAAAACTTTTTGATGCACTTATGTGATGCAATGTCTTGCATATATGGCTTTTCCCACATTTTTACCAATATCTCGAAAACTGGGTATGCCACAAAAAAATGGAGATGATATTCGGAATCAGCGTAAAATTTCGCTTTAGAAAAGTATTATTTCATTTTTGGTGGTTAAAGTTGATCAAAATTTGTCGAGTAGTGTAATCAGGTGTTATGGGTTCTAGGTCGGGTCCCCATATATGGGTCAAAACGAGGACCCGATGATCCTTGAATGTTTCTGAGCAATATTGGTATCAAATAAAAGGAAAAAAAATCAAAAATCAAAAACCAAAAATCAAAACAAACAAAAACAACAAAATAGTAGCAGTGACAATAACAACAAACAATTATAAAAACGATAATCGCGTTTTTTATACATAGGAAACCAGGGAAAAAAGGAATAAGGAAAAGCGAATAAAAATCCGATCTCGAAACTGTTTACACATCAATGTTCATGAATACTCGTTACTCACGCTTTAATTTTTTTTTTTGTATACCTAAACTACAAAATTCTACAGAATCCTATTCGCACATACTATGTATGCGTTAATAAAAGACAAATAACTAGCAGTCACAAAAAAATGTCTAGGAAAACATGAAATACTGTCTGCGTCGCTAATAATGTTTGTTCAGTTGTTTTTTTTTACTTAGCCGGTGAATACACTGATTGTCAGTTTGCGAAATTCATTTGCTTGTTTTAAGTAGCGCGTGTTGCGTTTTTTTAAATCATAATTTTTTTATATGTACTTAATAAGAGCAACTGTACTTCTGAACAATTCTACAGAAAACAATATGTTATTTGGAAACTATCTGTACCTTTGAGATAAAATTTGTTTGTGTATTTATGTATGTATGTCTGTATGCTTAAATTTCGTACTATTACTTATGTAGTTGTTACGTACAATTTTCCGGGTTATGAAAGACACTTCATACTCATGGCCGCACCCTCATATAGCATGCCCCTGAACTCAAACTGAAGAACAACAAATCCGTTTGGCAAATACCGCATCCCGTCCCATTTTGAACCCATGCGATGCTAAAAGGCAGTGTCGTGTGAGGACCCCAATTGTAAGTCTGTATTCTTCCGTTTTCAGGGAAAGAAAACATTAGTGGCCGCTGTGGTGCAGTGGGTAGAGTGCTCGCCTGTTGTACCAGAGGTCGCGGGTTAAAACCCCAGGCCGGACAAACACAAAAAAATTTTTCTAATTAATTAAATCCCAATTATTGGGTTTTTAGAAATAGCGATCACCTCTCAGCAGTGGAAGGCATACCCTCCGAGTGTATTTCTGCAATGAAAAAGCTTCTCACAAAAAATGGATTCGCGTTCGGAGCCTGCATAAAACTGTAGGTCCACCCAAGTGGTAGGAAAAACAAAAGTTAAGGAGCACACCTCGAATTGGGAGAGAAGCTCGGCCATAAAACTCGTCAGAATTATAATAGCACCAGTGTATTATATTATAAACATTTTGTTAGCTTCAGGTCGTACGATTTACATACATAAGGTTTGCGCACGATGAAATTAGTGCATACATTTCGACTTGTAAAACTTTTCAACCTCCAAATTTAGTTTTTTTGTAACATAAGATGGCTTTACTAAATGTATACAAATACTAGTGCCAAATTTCTAAAGATTCAAAAACGTTTTGTGGCAAATATGAACAGAGAAATAGAAGTGCGTGAAAAAATAATTGGATTTCATAACGAAAATCCGAACTGGACATTTAAAAAAATCGCTAGGAATCTAAAGGTTTCCAGAAATAAAGGGTCGCGTGTTATCAAAACATATAATGAACGTCTAACTGTCGTTAGGAAAGGTGGAAGTGGTAAAAACAAGGGCTTTAAAGATCTGAACGTCGTCAAAAGGATTATAACCCTTCTCAGGAAAAATCCCAACATATCTGGTAGAAAAGTGGCTGAAAAAGTGTAATGCTCCCAGGCATTCATCAGGAAGGTTAAGAAGGAGGAAGGGCTTAAGTCTTATAAAGTACAGAAAGTGCCTGACAGAAATTCAAAAAAGAACAACACGGCAAAAGAGCGGGCCAAACCACTACACTTAGATTTTCTCAAAATTTTTGATTGATTTGAAACGTATGTGCTTGGAGACTTTTCACAACTACCAGGTGTTGATTTTTTTGCCGTAGACCGTAGAGGAATGTGCAGGAGGAGTTCAAGACCCAAAATAAAACAAAGTTTCCTAAGAATTTTTGGTTTGGCAAGCCATTTGTAGCTATGGTAAAAGAAGCATCTCTTTTGTTACAATGGGAACAATTAATAGTGAATTATATAAAAGGGAGTGTTTGCAAAAACGACTTTTGCCATTCATAAGACAGGATGACGTATCTACTTTTTTGGCCTGACTTAGCTTAGTGCCACTATAGCAAATCGGTAGATCAGGGGTATGAAAAGAACCATATAGTTGTTGTGCCCAAACAAGCCAATCCGCCTAACTGCCCGGAGCTCATACCCATCGAAAGATATTTGGCTCTAGTAAAAAGGATTATGAATGGCACAAAACAAGTTACTGAAAACACTAACAATTTTGTAAAAAAAATGGCTATCTTCAAGCAAAAAAGTTTCCGAAGTTACAGTTTGAAGGCTAATTGGAGGCATATTGAAAAAAGCTAAATTGTGCATAAAAACGCATTAATTTGAAAAATGTGTTTAATAACTATAAACATAAATTTAGTTTATTTTAGAATCCCGTGCATTAACTTTTAATATATTATCTAACTTACAAGTTATTTCAAATATTTTGTGCACTAATTTCATCGTGCGCAAACCTTATGTATGTGTATGGGAAGATGGTGAAGACTAATTTTTCTCCCTTGGTATTTCCAATCGGCGCCAGGTGGCACGAAACAGAAACGGATGGATCGCTTTATTGGACTTGGCCAACATCGTCTAGGCCAGTGATCTCCACAAAGCCCTTATGGAAGCGCGGGTACCGGTACTTTGAAATAAAAATCATGGCCGACAATAAGAGCAAAAAAATTACGGCCGCCCACTCCCTCCATTATTAAAATTACACCCGAAAAATTTCGAAAATTTATAAACTGATAATTGTTTGTTAGATAAAGAGAATAAATATATTTCTGTGTATTTTTTGAAATATTTTATATATTTTTTTATTTATTTTTTTAATTTTTTATTTTCTTTTTAATTTTTTTACTTTCTTCTCGGTCGTAAAAAAACGAATAAATTTCACATAATTCAGGGACTGGTAATAGTGATCGAAATCGAAAATGTTCAAACAATTATTACTCAATTTTTCCTTCGATTTTTATCATAGCAGCGCATTCATAAATTTTTTATATTCTATCGATTTCTTCTGCAGCTCGTGCTGGTGTTGTGCGTTTTTATATTTTTCATTATTAGCGCACGTTTTAATAATTAAAGTTTAATTTATAGCTAAAACAGCGCCATCTGATTGAATTAATCTCATTAGTAAATATGTTGCGTATTTTTAGGCACAAAGAAATTACCCATATGCATACAGGTGAAGCTAATAAAAGGGTGTTATAAAATCTACATAGGTATATACGTACATATGTACATATGTACATACACATATCACTATCGAATTCCGTATGAAATCTTAAATTTCAAATAAAAGATGGAATCAATTTCTCTCAGTGTGTGGGCGTGAACTCGCTTTTGCAAGCTTCTGCAGAAAATAAAAAAGAAAAATGGACGCCAAAAATGGCGCGTCCACATACCCAGTCGGAATTGATTGCTTTGAAAATTCAGGTTTCTTTGAATACTTTTAAAAGTGTTCAATATAATAAAATAAACGACTTAACACCTAATTTTGTTTTCCAGGTCTGATAGTGAAAAAATGGTTTAGACCAAAATCAATTTCAAAATTATTCTTTTATAGGTAATTTTACATGAATTAATAGTAATTTGCGCTGCTGTTCCTAATGGGTATAGCATTAAACTTCGTTTGTAGGCGAGAGGATAGAATGCGCGGTCGCGGTGATTTTCGGCGCGCTTGCCTATGCTTAAGCGCGGCACAAAAACAAAAAGCGCGGAAGCGCGGTGGCAGTGAAGATCCATGGTCTAGACGGTTACCCGCTAATTAAGAAGAAGAAGACTGGAAGATATCCTTGTTCAGAAATTTTTTTAATTTTTTTTTTTTTTTTTTTTTTTTCAAATTTCATACATTCATTTCTATGATCTGGAACGTTTTTGAATAAAATTTTGAACTGGGTCATTTTTGAAATAAGTGAATATTTTAACAAGTAAGGAAGCCTAAGTTCGAGTGGAATCGAACATTAGATACTCAGCTGTATGCTTTCATTGTTTGTTTGCGTTTGATGAAAACACGTTGTATTTTATATAAAGCGAGTGCTGCATAAAGTGGGCGTAGCCACGCCCATTTTCAACATTTTTATCAGTCATCCAACTAAGCATATGAATATTATTCTTTGTGCAAAATTTCATTCCTTTATGACTTCTAGTTACAAAGAAGTCTTGTTACAAATTCCCAAAGGGTGTTCCAGAAATATCTTTGTTAAAAAGTAGGCGTGGTCATAAACCGATTTCAATAAATTTTTGCGTGTCTATTAACACAAGTTATAAAAGTGTATAAACCAAGTTTCGTCATAATATCTCAATTATTTGTCGAGTTGTGGGCTCTGAAATCTCGTTGATTCCTTTGTCTGAAAAGAGGCGGTGCCACGCCCATTTTCCGAAATTTTTCTATTTTTTGTTTCCGATCTATTGTAGAACTCATGCCACAAAATTTCAATGAATTATCTTTATATTTGACAAAGATATCGCTTAAAATGTTTTTATTAGGCCACTTTATGATACCCATATATAAAAGTGGGCGTGGTCGTCAACCGATTTCGCTAAAATTTCGAACATGTATTACTACAAGTAGTGAAAGTGTATAGACCAAGTTTCGTCATAATATATCGATTATTTGTCGAGTTATGGGCTCAGAAATCTCGTATATATTAATTTTTGTATTTTTTGTTTTATGTCCATAATTGGACACCTTCCATAAAATTTCAATGATATATCTTTATATTTGACAGAGATATCGCTTAAAATGCTTTTATTAGGTCACTTTATAATACCCATATATAAAAGTGGGCGTGGTCGTCAACCGATTTTGGCAATTTTTCGTCCAAACATTTGCCTAAGTAAGTATATCACGCCTATCAAATTTCATCGATATATCTTCAACGGTTTCTGAGTTATGACTCATAAAACTTTCAATGTTTGCCCCTTAATAAGTGGGCGTGGCACCGCCCATTTTCCAAAATTTCACCATATTTCTTCATAAGGGCCTGAGCTCAATACGTGTGTGAAATTTTATCACTCTAGCTCTATTAGTGACCGAGATAAAAAATTTCCGATTTTTACTATATAGGGGAGGTGGGCGTGGTCATGGTCCGATTTCACCCATTTTCAATACCATCCGTTCCTGTCTTGATACCAACTTACATTTCAAATTTCATCAAAATATCTCAATTTTTGCGCGAGTTATCGTGCTCACAGACGGACAGACGGACAGACGGACAGACGGACAGACGGACAGACGGACAGACGGACAGACGGACGGACATGGCTCAATCGATTTCTCTTTTCACCCTGATCATTTTGATATATATAAGTCTATATCTATCTCGATTATTTCATTCTGTTACAATCCACCGTTAGGAAATCAAAACTATAATACTCTGTGTACTAGTACAGCTGAGTATAAAAATATAAATACACGCGCGCCATCTGCTGGAACATAGCGGTGCTTAAAACCTAACTCATTAGTAAATATGTTGCATATATTTAGGCACCGCAATATTAATTGGACCAAATTTTTTATATGAAATGTTTCTGGTTTTGGGCTAGTTTGTTGTGACACTCTAAGGCGATCGTCAAAACGAACAATGATCGTGAAAAAGCGAGCGATGGTTGTAGCAAAATACGATAATGTACCTCCATGGCACTAACCCATTGATTAAATACATGTGACAAGCTTGTAGCTAGTTGACTTTGGCACAAATGTACCAAGTAGTCCAATAATTTTTGCAGGGCAATCGATGTTTTATACCGATACAGCAAGCGCAATCTTTTTAGAAGCTACTCGATGTTAAAAAAAAACTGTAAGACTTTTCCTTTTCTTTTTTTTTTTAGACATGTAAAAGAACGCACGAACAGCTGCCAAATCAGTTGATTTTATTAGTAGATATATTTAATAAAAAAAAAAACATTGTCTTCCTTTTATAGATCAGAAAGAATTTGTACTAATATGTTTCGTCGAAGGATTAACGCATTCCATAAGTTCTCAAAATACCTACTTCTATGAGTAGGTGGGGGAGTAAAAACGAAGAATAGGAGTAAATACTTATAGTTGAGGCGTTGGAAATAGGAAAGTAACTAGGCACATACCTTTATGTAAATATGTGTGTCCATTTCTATATATGTATGTATAAATACATATACATACGTGTATTTAATTCCAGCTCAATGTAAACTCACAAACAACAAACTAACTAGCTACCAATCTAGTCAGGCAGACAGCGCTTGTCGGCAATTAGCACCAAACAACTGTGGTTGGCAGCATTTGTAACAACAACTATCTAAGCAAACACGATTTGTTGCTGCTCTTTGCTGTTTGGCGCTGTCACGACTTGCTTGAGAATTGCGGTAAAGCATTGTTAATCGATAAACTTCAGTTATTTCTAGGCTGACCATAAATATGAATCGAAAATGAGGGACAAAATTTCAAATGATATAAGTACGAACATATGTATATTTATGAAACTTGAAATCGTAAAAAATATTTATTCATCAAATAATAGGCTTACAAACATATGTAATTCACATTCTCTTCAGACTTTTTGTTTTAACAAAAATAAATAAATTTGTAAGTTTAATTATAGGTATCTACAATAAAGCAAGCATAATGCTACGATAAAAAAGAATTTGGTAACTAATGGCGTTTTCTTTTCTCGAAATAATGTTGCCCTTTTTGATTTTCTTAGCCATTTTGTAAGTTTGTATGGTCCTTTCACCAAATATTGACCTCTAACTAAGTAAGAGGGCACCCTTATCTACAAATTAAGCCATATTTTAGAAAGTCAGGATAATTGGGATATAGGAGGGCAACATTTTTTCGTAGAAAAGAAAACGCCATTAGTTTAATGTCCACAAATCAATTTTAATACGATTTACCAATTTCTCTCAAATTAATTTGCCACACAGCAACCACAAAAATTACATTCCAACAAACATATACAGTGAAACCTCCCTTGGGCGGACACTCACCGTCGGGCAGATTTTGTCCGCCCAAGAGAGGTGTCCGCTTAAGGGTGTGGGTTCCTATTTTAGAAATTTTTTGGATTTTAAAGGATTTATTTATTCATATTTCACTAAAAAAAAACAAGGATTCTTATGTCTTCAAAATTTCACTTAAATACATAAATATGTACATATACATATGTACATATGTATGTATGTATGTATATACATAAAGTATTAACATACATACATATGAAATTACAATTTCAAATTTCTGTAACAATTCAAATGCAATAAGGTCTTCCGTGCAAAATCTTTTCAAATTTGAAACTGCAGTCAAAGCCATTTCGTTCGAGGAGATTGCATTACCTACTTTCAGCGGTAGTTAGTATTGGTACTATCATCTTCAATGGTTTCGACGTTTTCGTCAGTTAGAACATCTAACCCGAAATCCGTGAATGTTGTTATATCTTCCAATAAAGTCATGCGGACATTTATTTTAGTTGGTGATTCCCCTTTTATCGTAGCGCTTTTTACCTAACGAACATTCAGCGAACTTTTTTATATTGCTATACATACTTATACATATTTTGTCCGCATAAGAGGAGTTCGTGTCCGCCTAACAGAGGTTTTTATGTGATTTGTTATGAAAAAAAATCAAAGTGTCCGTTGACGAGAGGTTCGTGTCCGCTTAATAGAAGTTTTTAGTTCATTTCAATAGTAAATAACTGTCCGCGTCCGGCCAAGAGAGTGTCCGCCTAAGAGAGGGCAATTTGTTCTAAAAATTGAACCTATACCTTGGTGCATGAAAAAATGTCCGCTCAAGGGAGGTGTCCGCCTATGAGAGGTGTCCGTTAGGGGAGGTTTCTCTGTAGTCAATGAGGATGGTAGTTATTATCGATAACTGCTTAAATTATGATGAGAAAAAGCGCTGCCACCTCAACCTTTTTAATATAAAACAGATTTTAACCAAAAAGGGGAATATTCATAGTCAAAATAAAATATTGATTTTAACTAACTTAAAATCAGATTTTATCAAGACTATGAATATGTCCCAAAATAAATAAATGAGGGACAAATGAGGGACACTAGCAAAAAAAACAGAACATTTTGAGGTTTTCCGAAAAAACAAAAATACGAGGGACAGACGTCTGAAAAACAGAACGGTCCCTCAAAAAACAGAACGGATGGTCAGCCTAGTTATTTCCCACAAAATGTCACAACTGGAAAGAAAAATTAACAACAATAACAAAGCAAAGAAATAACCAGCAACGACAACGAGCAAACAAGCGAATGACCAACAACAACAAACAAGCGAATGGCCAACAACATTGGCGTAGTGTAAAAATGTTGCCAATGCGAAGGTGATGATGCCTTTGATGGAACGCCAAATGCCAAAACTAGTTTGAAAACTAACTTGCCGTAGCTACTTTGCAAACCACCTACAAGAGGTTACTTTTTAAACTAGCTACGGCAAGTTACTTTTTAAACTACTCTTATTCTTTGGCGCCCGCCGAGATCGAACCTCGGATTTTCCGGTTGGTAATCTAATGGCATCACCACTAGGCTACCGCCGCCTTGCATTTGCTTGTATTAATTTTTCTTTTGATTTTTCCTTTTTACAACCTACCATCCAGCAACAGTGACCTTGCCGACGTTCTCGGCATTTGTCACCTGTATGTTGGTGTGGTTGCGTGCAGTGTTGCCACTGAAAAAAAATTTTACCGACCAAATTACCGCCCAATTCCGCTAAAAAACGCCCAAAAATCAGAAGTCAACTTAAAATGGAATTACATACATTTTAGTGTAACATTCGCTGTTTTACTAACTCATAAATTGGGCTTTAATACAGAAGTTCTCGTAGTTAGGTATACAATGAAAAGCAACTAATATTGCGGCTGTCTTCGACTGTATCGAGACTTTATGACATTCATAAATGAGGAAAAGAAGCGATACATAGTCTCATTTTCATTAATTTATACCAATATATAGTCCAAATGTCTATATCTGAACAATCCGTTGTATGGGACCTATATGTTATAGTGGACAATTTCTCTTAAGAAGTCACCCAAGTACCAAATTTCAAGTAGATATCTCAGAAAATGAGGGATTAGTATGCGTTTATACAGACGGACTGATGGGCATGGCTTAAACGACTCAGCTCATGATCCTCATGGTGCAGTGAAATAACGCCCGTGGAATTAACGCCCGCGGGCGTTATTTCCCAAAAAAAAAGGAAATAACACCCGCGGGCGTTTTTCCTTTCTTGAAAAAGAAATAATTACCGCGGGCGTTATTTCGTTTGATCCACGGGCTTTATTTCTCTTTCGGAAGGGCAATTAAGACCGCAGACGGGTTTTTTTTTTTAAATATAGTGTATTAGGGAAAAAAGCGCCGCAGGCGAAAAATTGGAATAAAAAATCGCGCGATTTTTAATTCCAATTTTTCGATTCTTTCAATTTTTTTTAAATCCCCTTCTAAATATACAAATACTCAATCAAAATAAACAAAGCTTCAGTAAATTTCTATAATCAATTATTAGTAACAATTTTCAAGGTCTCTAAGTAAGTAAATATTTAAATACGCAATCAAAATAAACAAAACTTCATTACAAACATATTGGCACTTTCAGACCACAATCTAAACAAATACTCATATAGAGTTTTCAACAATTTGACGACAAACCGGGCACAAAATCTTTCTATTGCCATTTACGATTGCAACCTTACTGTGCTCTCCAAAGCAATCCGCACACAATTTAAAGTGATTGCATGGGCTTAAGAGAACATCGCGTGGCTTGGTAAAACAAATAACACACAACAACATGCTTTGACTCTCGCAAAAATTGTCCGCCGTTTCTTCATAGTCAGAACAATCCATTTCGGATACATCAATGTCTTCTGTGTCACATGTCTTACTGTGTAACCTAAATCAAACGCACGCCGTCAATTTACTGTCAAAAATTTCTCATGCCCATACAACTTGTATGGGAGTAACCGAAATTGAACGGCGTGCGTAAAAAGCAAATTCGACGCCCAATTTTTGTTTTGCGTGACAGTTGAAATTAAGCATTGTGGGTGATTGTTTGCAAAAAAATTGACACTTGCTTTTGATATCGTGTCTGTTAGGTACATATTCCACAAAATAACAAGATTTTCTCTGATTTTCTGTATTTTTCTATTTCTTTATCTGAACACGCACGCAAGTCAATTTCGGTTCAACGCATATGAAAAATTTGCGTGCGTGCGTTAAATTGACGACTTGCGTTTGATTTAGGTTACACAGTTATTTTCGGGATTACTCATTTGATTCGCCTGCGGCGCTTTTTCCAATAATAATACACCATATTTAAAAAAATGAAAAATTGGAATTAAAAATCGCGCGATTTTTTATTCCAATTTTTCCCCTGCGGCGCTTTTTCCAATAATAATACACCCTATTTAAAAAAAAAAACGAAAAATTGGAATTAAAAATCACGCGATTTAAAAATCACGCGATTTTTTATTTCAATTTTTCGCCTGCGGCGCTTTTTCTAATAATAATACACCATATTAAAAAAAAAAAAACGAAAAATTGGAATTAAAAATCGCGCGATTTTTTATTCCAATTTTTCGGCTATGGTGCTTTTCCCACTAATACACCATATTTAAAAAAACCCGTCTGCGGGGTTAATTGCCCTTTCGAAAGAGAAATAAAGCCCACATCGCCGAATAGGGCGCGCGGGCGTTCTTTCCCTTTCTGAATGGAAATAAAACCCACGGGTTTAATTTCGTTTTATTCGCAGGCGCTATTTCTTTTTCAAGAAAGGAAAAAACGCCCGCGGGCGTTAATTCCACGGGCGTTATTTCACTGCACCGATCCTCATCATAGCGGTTATATTTTGGTGGATCTGTCATGCCTCCTTCTGCATTTCCGCTCAAAGTTATAACACCATTTAATCTATATATATATAAAAATCAAGCCCATTTCTTTGTCGCCGGCTTTCGCCCAAACGCAGGGAGGGATTTTGACCAAATTTACACACCGGCTTAGTACCTTGCCCTAGATGGTTTATATGCATATTTTTTTCAAATCCGGAAGTCGGTTCCCGAGATATAGGTCAAAAGTTCAAAACGTGGATCTAGCTTTCTCCAGCATATTTTTGGACGATAAAGGTATCAAATGAAAGGTGTTGAGCAGAGAATTTACATAGAATAGTACTCATTGTGATTCCTGTGTCGGGTCTCCAGATATGGGTCAAAACGCGGACCCGAATGACCCTCGAATGTTTCTGAGCGATATTGGTATCAAATGAAAGGTGATGAGCAGAGAATTTACATAGAATAGTACTCATTGTGATTCCTGGGTCGGGTCTCCAGATATGGGTCAAAACGTGACCCCGGAAAATTTCTCAGCGATATTGGTTTCAAATGTAGGGTGTTGAGCAGGGATTTTAGATAGAAATGAACTCATTACGATTCCTAGCTCGGATCCCAGGGTGTGGGTCAGCACCTGGACCCGGATAACACCGGGATATTTCTCAGGGATATTGGTACCAAATGAACGTGAACCCGGATTGCCCCGGTAAATTTCTCAACGATATTGGTGTCAACTGAAAGGCAGGGCTTTTACATAGAGATGAACTCATTATGATTCCTAGGTCAGGTCACCAGATGTGGGTCAAAATGTTGATCCGGATGGCCCCGGATAATTTCTCAGCGATATTGTTATTTAATCACGGTGCATGACGATTCCTAGATGGGATCCCAAAATATGGGTCAATATGTGGACCCGGATAACACCGGGATATATCTTAGGGATATTGGTACCAAATGAAAGGTGTTGAGCGGACTCTCATGTAGAGCCGTACCCATTACGATTTCTTGGTCAAGTCTCCAGATATCGTACCCACTATGGTTCCTAGGTCAAGTTCCCGGATGTGGATCAATAAGTGGACCCGGATGAGCCCGGTATGCTTCGAAGCAATACTGATATAAAATGAAATGTGTTGACCGGGTCTGCTATATAGAGATATTTTCATACTGATTCTTAGTCCCGATACCCAATTATAAGTAAAAGAGACGATTCGGACTCCACGGAATGTTTTTAAGCAAAGATGGTATGAAATGAGAAGTGGAATGCAGGGTATGTTATGCTAAACCCAGTTTCCTAGGGAAAGGGGTACAGTAATCAGACTGGGAAAGGAGAGGGAGGATATAATAAAAATGGAATGAAGAGGATGGGCAGAGATACAGTAAGACAGGGAATTATAGAAGGAATAAGAGGGGGGAATAAAAAGGAGAAAGACAGAAAAGGAGAGGTAAGAGAGAGAGATATAGAGAAAGAGAAGCGTAAATGTGACGGGAAAGGCAAAAGGAAACGGAAATGAAAGAAAAGGTAAATGGAAAGAGAAAGAGAAAAGTAAAGGGAAAGGGAGTTGGAGAGTAATACGAAGAAAAATGGGATAAGAACATGAAGTGGGCAAACTTTTGAAAATATCAATTTTTTCTTTCACTTTTTTTTTTAATTAACTGACTTTGCTGAGCTCTGCAGCCCGAGGTAATTTCGGTTTCTAGATACTTCCAACATTTTTTAAAGTGTGCGTTTTTCCCTTCAAGTACCTCTAATAGGAAGTGGGCCAAAGCAAAGCTTGGCTGGGTACAGCTAGTCTATCTATATATATATATATAAAAATCAAGCCTATTTCTTTGTCGCCGGCTTTCCCCCAAACGCGTGGAGGGATTTTGACCAAATTTAAACACAAGCTGAGTACGTTGCCCTAGATGGTTTGTATGCATATTTTTTTCAAATCCGGAAGTCGGTTCCCTAGATATAGGCCCCAAGGTCAAAACGTGGACCCGGCTTTCCCCTGAATATTTTTTGGACGATATTGGTATGAAATGAAAGGTATTGAGCAGGGAATTTACATAAAACAGTACTCATTCTGATTGCTAGGTCGGGTCTCCAGATATGGGTCAAAACGTGGACCCGGATGACCCTCGATTGTTTCTGAGCGATATTGGTATCAAATGAAAGTTCTTGATGAGT
Source organism: Urophora cardui (assembly GCA_960531455.1). Taxonomy (NCBI): domain Eukaryota; kingdom Metazoa; phylum Arthropoda; class Insecta; order Diptera; family Tephritidae; genus Urophora; species Urophora cardui. Next base: position 131,241,149 of record OY482673.1, read on the forward strand.
ACTTCGACATAGATGTGTCTTATTTGTGATACCTAGGCCGGGTCTCCAGATATGGGTCAACACGTGGGCCCGGATGACACTCAAATACTTCTGAGCGATATTGGTATCAAATGAAAGGTGCTTAGCAGAGAGTTTACATAGAGAAGAGCTCATTACGTTCCCAAGGTCGGGGCAGATGGATTCATTGCTGTGAGAGTGTAGGCTACTTTGCTGTCTCTTATATTTTCGCTTGTTTTATTGCACGCTTTATTGCCATTTGGTATTCTTCCGTTGGGTCTTTTCTCATCACTCGGCAGCACATTTCTTTGATTAGTTGACCTGTTTGTGCGGTGTATTCCTCTTCCTCCATTAGCACAGTTGTATTTCCTTTGTCTGTTTCACACTTCATCAATTTTTTCGAAAACGGAAAAATTCTTAATTTCATATAAATTGTATTTATTGTTCATCATACGCCATACCGTTTCAGCCCTAGTTATTGCCCTATTGTATTATTTTTACTTACGTTCCGACATTGTTCCTCAAATAGGATTATTTGGGAATTTGTATTCGTCTTCGCATGCCTACTACATAATAAAGCAGTAGACGATTTGCTATGTTGCAAATATATTTACGTAAAGATAATCTCTGTCATAATCAGAATTCTTTATTCGCTCTTCCCTGTCCTTATACTGAACCTAGAATTTAATCTTCCCCAGGTGTAGGAAGGGTTTGTATCCGTATCTAGTACGAAAAACTTCGAACGAGCCAAGGTCTATACAAATTTTGTACTTCTAAATTTGTTGACATTTTAATTAGTGCAGTTGTCGCTGTAGAATACACAATGACTTGGATACACCTGTCCCCATATTTACTGCAGGGTTACGTATTTTAATATGCGTTCACATACATTTGTACAAACAAACTTTATGCCTCTCTGACCAAACATGCATGCCTACCTGAATACTTATGTGCATGCATATCCAAATTTCTTTACAACAATATTGAAAAAAATCAAACAAAATGAAAAAAAAATCATAAAAAATCAAAAAAAATCAAAAATAATCATAAAAAATCAAAAATAATCAAAAACAATCAAAAAAAATTATTTTAATTATTTATTTAATAATAGTCTAGATGAGGAGAAAATTGTACTGTGGAACCATAAGGGTCGATTTACCAAAAAGTAGTTGCTCATAAAGATAACACTACTCGACACCAAAAATCACCAAGAATAAAATAATACTTTTCTAAAGCGAAATTTTACGCTGATTCCGAATATCATCTCCATTTTTTTGTGGCAGACCCAGTTTTTGAGATATTGGTAAAAATGTGGAAAAAGCCATATATGCAAGACATTGCATCATATAAGTGCATCAGAAAGTTTTATTAGACATCGTGGCGGTTTGACATCTAGGAAGTGCTGGTAGAAGGAGCTCCAACAAACATTTTTTGCCTTCACACTCCAAAATTGGTCAAGTAGTTTGGTCACAATGGCAAAAATAATGAAAAAATTTAAAAAAAAAAAATCGAATTTTTTTAAAGAAATTTCAGATTCGACTGTCCTAAAATCAAAAAAATTGTATGGGTGACAAAAAGTTAGCCCCCCTATCCCAGCCAGCAAGGTACCGTATATTTTACGAACATTGCAATTTACGAGCTATTCTCGAATCAGAAAACAATAACAAAAGAAGCTTTTTTCTATCATGTCAAAAAAAAAAAAAGAAAACGAAAAATTTCAAACTAAATATTTTAAAAGTAAATATTTATGTTTGTAAAATTTCTACATTTACGATAAAAAAACGGACGTAAAAAGATTCATATACGAGTGCTTTTTCGATACATTTACGACACTCGTAGGCACTGAACATTTTAAAGCGAAACAGTATTCGTAGGCGAATCGTAAACGGATTTCGTAAACGATATTTTATTAGAGTTATCTTTGAGAAAACATCAGTTTACGAGCTCGTTTACGATGATTTTTCTGGCTGGCATCCTATAGAGAATTTAATTGTGAACATTTTAAGACTAATTGTGCAATAATTGGATGTATCATTTTTTGTATTTACCTACAGTAAAACCCGCATAAGTGCCTTGCCTAAAATTGACAGGAATTTGAGGTACTTAAGCGGGTTGTGTACTTATAAGAACCCGCTTTAGTACCTCAGGTTGGGTACTTAAACAACCCCGTTTTAGTACCTTCTGTTGGGTAGTTAAACATTTAATAATTTTAAGAATATTGAAAATAACTTATTTAAACACAAACAAAAAATTTATTCAACAAACAATACTTTGATTACATATTAATTAAAAACGTATTTCATATCGCATATACGCTCTTTGTTTTTACGAATCTTTATTTTATATGTATATATTTATCTTGATTTTCGATAAATTAGTAATGGTATAAATAAACAATCGATTATAATGAATTGCCGATTGAAAAAAGCAATTGTATTCAGAAAGGTACTTAACCGGGGGAAAACGTACGTAAAATTTTATTTAATGCACAACAAATTATGGTACTTAGGCGGGTTGAGTATTTAAGCGGGGAGGTACTTAAAAGGGTAAATTTGTTCGATATTTTTTACAAAAGCCATAGTGTCTGCAGATGTTGGGTACTAAAACGGGTTAGGTGCTTAAGCGGGGAGGTACTAAAGCGGGTTTTACTGTATTTTTATTGAAAGACCTTAACCAAAAGTTTTCCGGAAGAGTAAAATTTCAAGAACAAAATTAGGTCATAAAACTTTATTAAGGAGTAATACTTAAGATTATTTCATTCCATTTATTACGTGTTTTTAAGTGCATAATATCTCTCAAAACAGCGATTAATAGGAAAAAAATTAATTGAATAAAAAAATATCTGCATTCCGCGATTTTAAAGAGGGGATAAATAATGAGCGATGTGAGTAAGTACTTTTGACTACTCTTTTGTAATTTTCTGCATTTGTTACACGTATGATTATACAAAATATAGTCTTCCATGATATTCTCCAACCAATAACCTTGATATCGCCATTCAAAAACTATTAAGTCCTGATGAAATCTCTCACCGTGTTCATCACTTTCAGCACCTAAGCTTGTAGGGAAATTATAAAGATGTGAATGCTAGAAATGAAATTTAGGCGGAATGTTACTTTCCTTGCTATATAGTTTGCAATAAAGCAGCTTTTTTTTGTCTAGAAATCCACAAACAGAACAAAAGTTCTAAATATTTCACGATAGATCGGGTGCTTTTTGTTACTGCTTGCAGCAGTTTTTAACAAACTGTTTATGGATTTCTAGGTAACATGCCGCCCAAAATTCCTTCACATCTTCATAATTCCCTACAAACTTAGGTGCTGAAAGTGATGAACACGGTGAGAGATTTTATCAGGAGACTATTTTTGGAAAATCATACGTGTTACAAATGCAAAAAATCACAAAATAGTAGTCAAAAGTACTTACTCAAATCGCTCATTATTTATCCTCTCTTTAAAATCGCGGAATGCAGATATTTTTTTATTCAATTAATTTTTTTTTCCTATTAATCGCTGTTTTGAGAGATATTGTGCACTTAAAAACACGTAATAAATGGAATGAAATAATCTTAAGTATTACTCCTTAATAAAGTTTTATGAATAGACCTAATTTTGTTCTTGAAATTTTACTCTTCCGGAAAATTTTTGGTTAAGGTCTTTCAATAAAAATAGGTAAATATAAAAAATGATACATCCGATTATTGCACAATTAGTCTTAAAATGTTCATAATTAAATTCTCTATAGGATAGGGGGGGCTAACTTTTGTCGCCCATACAATTTTTTTTTATTTTAGGACAGTCGAATCTGAAATTTCTTAAAAAAAAATTCGATTTTTTTTTTTCAAATTTTTTTCATTATTTTTGCCATTGTGACCAAACTACTTGACCAATTTTGGAGTGTGAAGGCAAAAAATGTTTGTTGGAGCTCCCTCTACCAGCACTTCCTAGATGTCAAATCGCCACGATGTCTAATAAAACTTTTTGATGCACTTATGTGATGCAATGTCTTGCATATATGGCTTTTCCCACATTTTTACCAATATCTCGAAAACTGGGTATGCCACAAAAAAATGGAGATGATATTCGGAATCAGCGTAAAATTTCGCTTTAGAAAAGTATTATTTCATTTTTGGTGGTTAAAGTTGATCAAAATTTGTCGAGTAGTGTAATCAGGTGTTATGGGTTCTAGGTCGGGTCCCCATATATGGGTCAAAACGAGGACCCGATGATCCTTGAATGTTTCTGAGCAATATTGGTATCAAATAAAAGGAAAAAAAATCAAAAATCAAAAACCAAAAATCAAAACAAACAAAAACAACAAAATAGTAGCAGTGACAATAACAACAAACAATTATAAAAACGATAATCGCGTTTTTTATACATAGGAAACCAGGGAAAAAAGGAATAAGGAAAAGCGAATAAAAATCCGATCTCGAAACTGTTTACACATCAATGTTCATGAATACTCGTTACTCACGCTTTAATTTTTTTTTTTGTATACCTAAACTACAAAATTCTACAGAATCCTATTCGCACATACTATGTATGCGTTAATAAAAGACAAATAACTAGCAGTCACAAAAAAATGTCTAGGAAAACATGAAATACTGTCTGCGTCGCTAATAATGTTTGTTCAGTTGTTTTTTTTTACTTAGCCGGTGAATACACTGATTGTCAGTTTGCGAAATTCATTTGCTTGTTTTAAGTAGCGCGTGTTGCGTTTTTTTAAATCATAATTTTTTTATATGTACTTAATAAGAGCAACTGTACTTCTGAACAATTCTACAGAAAACAATATGTTATTTGGAAACTATCTGTACCTTTGAGATAAAATTTGTTTGTGTATTTATGTATGTATGTCTGTATGCTTAAATTTCGTACTATTACTTATGTAGTTGTTACGTACAATTTTCCGGGTTATGAAAGACACTTCATACTCATGGCCGCACCCTCATATAGCATGCCCCTGAACTCAAACTGAAGAACAACAAATCCGTTTGGCAAATACCGCATCCCGTCCCATTTTGAACCCATGCGATGCTAAAAGGCAGTGTCGTGTGAGGACCCCAATTGTAAGTCTGTATTCTTCCGTTTTCAGGGAAAGAAAACATTAGTGGCCGCTGTGGTGCAGTGGGTAGAGTGCTCGCCTGTTGTACCAGAGGTCGCGGGTTAAAACCCCAGGCCGGACAAACACAAAAAAATTTTTCTAATTAATTAAATCCCAATTATTGGGTTTTTAGAAATAGCGATCACCTCTCAGCAGTGGAAGGCATACCCTCCGAGTGTATTTCTGCAATGAAAAAGCTTCTCACAAAAAATGGATTCGCGTTCGGAGCCTGCATAAAACTGTAGGTCCACCCAAGTGGTAGGAAAAACAAAAGTTAAGGAGCACACCTCGAATTGGGAGAGAAGCTCGGCCATAAAACTCGTCAGAATTATAATAGCACCAGTGTATTATATTATAAACATTTTGTTAGCTTCAGGTCGTACGATTTACATACATAAGGTTTGCGCACGATGAAATTAGTGCATACATTTCGACTTGTAAAACTTTTCAACCTCCAAATTTAGTTTTTTTGTAACATAAGATGGCTTTACTAAATGTATACAAATACTAGTGCCAAATTTCTAAAGATTCAAAAACGTTTTGTGGCAAATATGAACAGAGAAATAGAAGTGCGTGAAAAAATAATTGGATTTCATAACGAAAATCCGAACTGGACATTTAAAAAAATCGCTAGGAATCTAAAGGTTTCCAGAAATAAAGGGTCGCGTGTTATCAAAACATATAATGAACGTCTAACTGTCGTTAGGAAAGGTGGAAGTGGTAAAAACAAGGGCTTTAAAGATCTGAACGTCGTCAAAAGGATTATAACCCTTCTCAGGAAAAATCCCAACATATCTGGTAGAAAAGTGGCTGAAAAAGTGTAATGCTCCCAGGCATTCATCAGGAAGGTTAAGAAGGAGGAAGGGCTTAAGTCTTATAAAGTACAGAAAGTGCCTGACAGAAATTCAAAAAAGAACAACACGGCAAAAGAGCGGGCCAAACCACTACACTTAGATTTTCTCAAAATTTTTGATTGATTTGAAACGTATGTGCTTGGAGACTTTTCACAACTACCAGGTGTTGATTTTTTTGCCGTAGACCGTAGAGGAATGTGCAGGAGGAGTTCAAGACCCAAAATAAAACAAAGTTTCCTAAGAATTTTTGGTTTGGCAAGCCATTTGTAGCTATGGTAAAAGAAGCATCTCTTTTGTTACAATGGGAACAATTAATAGTGAATTATATAAAAGGGAGTGTTTGCAAAAACGACTTTTGCCATTCATAAGACAGGATGACGTATCTACTTTTTTGGCCTGACTTAGCTTAGTGCCACTATAGCAAATCGGTAGATCAGGGGTATGAAAAGAACCATATAGTTGTTGTGCCCAAACAAGCCAATCCGCCTAACTGCCCGGAGCTCATACCCATCGAAAGATATTTGGCTCTAGTAAAAAGGATTATGAATGGCACAAAACAAGTTACTGAAAACACTAACAATTTTGTAAAAAAAATGGCTATCTTCAAGCAAAAAAGTTTCCGAAGTTACAGTTTGAAGGCTAATTGGAGGCATATTGAAAAAAGCTAAATTGTGCATAAAAACGCATTAATTTGAAAAATGTGTTTAATAACTATAAACATAAATTTAGTTTATTTTAGAATCCCGTGCATTAACTTTTAATATATTATCTAACTTACAAGTTATTTCAAATATTTTGTGCACTAATTTCATCGTGCGCAAACCTTATGTATGTGTATGGGAAGATGGTGAAGACTAATTTTTCTCCCTTGGTATTTCCAATCGGCGCCAGGTGGCACGAAACAGAAACGGATGGATCGCTTTATTGGACTTGGCCAACATCGTCTAGGCCAGTGATCTCCACAAAGCCCTTATGGAAGCGCGGGTACCGGTACTTTGAAATAAAAATCATGGCCGACAATAAGAGCAAAAAAATTACGGCCGCCCACTCCCTCCATTATTAAAATTACACCCGAAAAATTTCGAAAATTTATAAACTGATAATTGTTTGTTAGATAAAGAGAATAAATATATTTCTGTGTATTTTTTGAAATATTTTATATATTTTTTTATTTATTTTTTTAATTTTTTATTTTCTTTTTAATTTTTTTACTTTCTTCTCGGTCGTAAAAAAACGAATAAATTTCACATAATTCAGGGACTGGTAATAGTGATCGAAATCGAAAATGTTCAAACAATTATTACTCAATTTTTCCTTCGATTTTTATCATAGCAGCGCATTCATAAATTTTTTATATTCTATCGATTTCTTCTGCAGCTCGTGCTGGTGTTGTGCGTTTTTATATTTTTCATTATTAGCGCACGTTTTAATAATTAAAGTTTAATTTATAGCTAAAACAGCGCCATCTGATTGAATTAATCTCATTAGTAAATATGTTGCGTATTTTTAGGCACAAAGAAATTACCCATATGCATACAGGTGAAGCTAATAAAAGGGTGTTATAAAATCTACATAGGTATATACGTACATATGTACATATGTACATACACATATCACTATCGAATTCCGTATGAAATCTTAAATTTCAAATAAAAGATGGAATCAATTTCTCTCAGTGTGTGGGCGTGAACTCGCTTTTGCAAGCTTCTGCAGAAAATAAAAAAGAAAAATGGACGCCAAAAATGGCGCGTCCACATACCCAGTCGGAATTGATTGCTTTGAAAATTCAGGTTTCTTTGAATACTTTTAAAAGTGTTCAATATAATAAAATAAACGACTTAACACCTAATTTTGTTTTCCAGGTCTGATAGTGAAAAAATTGTTTAGACCAAAATCAATTTCAAAATTATTCTTTTATAGGTAATTTTACATGAATTAATAGTAATTTGCGCTGCTGTTCCTAATGGGTATAGCATTAAACTTCGTTTGTAGGCGAGAGGATAGAATGCGCGGTCGCGGTGATTTTCGGCGCGCTTTCCTATGCTTAAGCGCGGCACAAAAACAAAAAGCGCGGAAGCGCGGTGGCAGTGAAGATCCATGGTCTAGACGGTTACCCGCTAATTAAGAAGAAGAAGACTGGAAGATATCCTTGTTCAGAAATTTTTTTAATTTTTTGTTTATTTTTTTCAAATTTCATACATTCATTTCTATGATCTGGAACGTTTTTGAATAAAATTTTGAACTGGGTCATTTTTGAAATAAGTGAATATTTTAAAAATATAAATACACGCGCGCCATCTGCTGGAACATAGCGGTGCTTAAAACCTAACTCATTAGTAAATATGTTGCATATATTTAGGCACCGCAATATTAATTGGACCAAATTTTTTATATGAAATGTTTCTGGTTTTGGGCTAGTTTGTTGTGACACTCTAAGGCGATCGTCAAAACGAACAATGATCGTGAAAAAGCGAGCGATGGTTGTAGCAAAATACGATAATGTACCTCCATGGCACTAACCCATTGATTAAATACATGTGACAAGCTTGTAGCTAGTTGACTTTGGCACAAATGTACCAAGTAGTCCAATAATTTTTGCAGGGCAATCGATGTTTTATACCGATACAGCAAGCGCAATCTTTTTAGAAGCTACTCGATGTTAAAAAAAAAACTGTAAGACTTTTCCTTTTCTTTTTTTTTTTTAGACATGTAAAAGAACGCACGAACAGCTGCCAAATCAGTTGATTTTATTAGTAGATATATTTAATAAAAAAAAACATTGTCTTCCTTTTATAGATCAGAAAGAATTTGTACTAATATGTTTCGTCGAAGGATTAACGCATTCCATAAGTTCTCAAAATACCTACTTCTATGAGTAGGTGGGGGAGTAAAAACGAAGAATAGGAGTAAATACTTATAGTTGAGGCGTTGGAAATAGGAAAGTAACTAGGCACATACCTTTATGTAAATATGTGTGTCCATTTCTATATATGTATGTATAAATACATATACATACGTGTATTTAATTCCAGCTCAATGTAAACTCACAAACAACAAACTAACTAGCTACCAATCTAGTCAGGCAGACAGCGCTTGTCGGCAATTAGCACCAAACAACTGTGGTTGGCAGCATTTGTAACAACAACTATCTAAGCAAACACGATTTGTTGCTGCTCTTTGCTGTTTGGCGCTGTCACGACTTGCTTGAGAATTGCGGTAAAGCATTGTTAATCGATAAACTTCAGTTATTTCTAGGCTGACCATAAATATGAATCGAAAATGAGGGACAAAATTTCAAATTATATAAGTACGAACATATGTATATTTATGAAACTTGAAATCGTAAAAAATATTTATTCATCAAATAATAGGCTTACAAACATATGTAATTCACATTCTCTTCAGACTTTTTGTTTTAACAAAAATAAATAAATTTGTAAGTTTAATTATAGGTATCTACAATAAAGCAAGCATAATGCTACGATAAAAAAGAATTTGGTAACTAATGGCGTTTTCTTTTCTCGAAATAATGTTGCCCTTTTTGATTTTCTTAGCCATTTTGTAAGTTTGTATGGTCCTTTCACCAAATATTAACCTCTAACTAAGTAAGAGGGCACCCTTATCTACAAATTAAGCCATATTTTAGAAAGTCAGGATACGTAATTCGATAATTGGGATATAGGAGGGCAACATTTTTTCGTAGAAAAGAAAACGCCATTAGTTTAATGTCCACAAATCAATTTTAATACGATTTACCAATTTCTCTCAAATTAATTTGCCACACAGCAACCACAAAAATTACATTCCAACAAACATATACAGTGAAACCTCCCTTGGGCGGACACTCACCGTCGGGCAGATTTTGTCCGCCCAAGAGAGGTGTCCGCTTAAGGGTGTGGGTTCCTATTTTAGAAATTTTTTGGATTTTAAAGGATTTATTTATTCATATTTCACTAAAAAAAAACAAGGATTCTTATGTCTTCAAAATTTCACTTAAATACATAAATATGTACATATACATATGTATGTATGTATGTATATACATAAAGTATTAACATACATACATATGAAATTACAATTTCAAATTTCTGTAACAATTCAGATGCAATAAGGTCTTCCGTGCAAAATCTTTTCAAATTTGAAACTGCAGTCAAAGCCATTTCGTTCGAGGAGATTGCATTACCTACTTTCAGCGGTAGTTAGTATTGGTACTATCATCTTCAATGGTTTCGACGTTTTCGTCAGTTAGAACATCTAACCCGAAATCCGTGAATGTTGTTATATCTTCCAATAAAGTCATGCGGACATTTATTTTAGTTGGTGATTCCCCTTTTATCGTAGCGCTTTTTACCTAACGAACATTCAGCGAACTTTTTTATATTGCTATACATACTTATACATATTTTGTCCGCATAAGAGGAGTTCGTGTCCGCCTAACAGAGGTTTTTATGTGATTTGTTATGAAAAAAAATCAAAGTGTCCGTTGACGAGAGGTTCGTGTCCGCTTAATAGAAGTTTTTAGTTCATTTCAATAGTAAATAACTGTCCGCGTCCGGCCAAGAGAGTGTCCGCCTAAGAGAGGGCAATTTGTTCTAAAAATTGAACCTATACCTTGGTGCATGAAAAAATGTCCGCTCAAGGGAGGTGTCCGCCTATGAGAGGTGTCCGTTAGGGGAGGTTTCTCTGTAGTCAATGAGGATGGTAGTTATTATCGATAACTGCTTAAATTCTGATGAGAAAAAGCGCTGCCACCTCAACCTTTTTAATATAAAACAGATTTTAACCAAAAAGGGGAATATTCATAGTCAAAATAAAATATTGATTTTAACTAACTTAAAATCAGATTTTATCAAGACTATGAATATGTCCCAAAATAAATAAATGAGGGACAAATGAGGGACACTAGCAAAAAAAACAGAACATTTTGAGGTTTTCCGAAAAAACAAAAATACGAGGGACAGACGTCTGAAAAACAGAACGGTCCCTCAAAAAACAGAACGGATGGTCAGCCTAGTTATTTCCCACAAAATGTCACAACTGGAAAGAAAAATTAACAACAATAACAAAGCAAAGAAATAACCAGCAACGACAACGAGCAAACAAGCGAATGACCAACAACAACAAACAAGCGAATGGCCAACAACATTGGCGTAGTGTAAAAATGTTGCCAATGCGAAGGTGATGATGCCTTTGATGGAACGCCAAATGCCAAAACTAGTTTGAAAACTAACTTGCCGTAGCTACTTTGCAAACCACCTACAAGAGGTTACTTTTTAAACTAGCTACGGCAAGTTACTTTTTAAACTACTCTTATTCTTTGGCGCCCGCCGAGATCGAACCTCGGATTTTCCGGTTGGTAATCTAATGGCATCACCACTAGGCTACCGCCGCCTTGCATTTGCTTGTATTAATTTTTCTTTTGATTTTTCCTTTTTACAACCTACCATCCAGCAACAGTGACCTTGCCGACGTTCTCGGCATTTGTCACCTGTATGTTGGTGTGGTTGCGTGCAGTGTTACCACTGAAAAAAAATTTTACCGACCAAATTACCGCCCAATTCCGCCAAAAAACGCCCAAAAATCAGAAGTCAACTTAAAATGGAATTACATACATTTTAGTGTAACATTCGCTGTTTTACTAACTCATAAATTGGGCTTTAATACAGAAGTTCTCGTAGTTAGGTATACAATGAAAAGCAACTAATATTGCGGCTGTCTTCGACTGTATCGAGACTTTATGACATTCATAAATGAGGAAAAGAAGCGATACATAGTCTCATTTTCATTAATTTATACCAATATATAGTCCAAATGTCTATATCTGAACAATCCGTTGTATGGGACCTATATGTTATAGTGGACAATTTCTCTTAAGAAGTCACCCAAGTACCAAATTTCAAGTAGATATCTCAGAAAATGAGGGATTAGTATGCGTTTATACAGACGGACTGATGGGCATGGCTTAAACGACTCAGCTCATGATCCTCATGGTGCAGTGAAATAACGCCCGTGGAATTAACGCCCGCGGGCGTTATTTCCCAAAAAAAGGAAATAACACCCGCGGGCGTTTTTCCGTTCTTGAAAAAGAAATAATTCCCGCGGGCGTTATTTCGTTTGATCCACGGGCTTTATTTCTCTTTCGGAAGGGCAATTAAGACCGCAGACGGGTTTTTTTTTTAAATATAGTGTATTAGGGAAAAAAGCGCCGCAGGCGAAAAATTGGAATAAAAAATCGCGCGATTTTTAATTCCAATTTTTCGATTCTTTCAATTTTTTTTAAATCCCCTTCTAAATATACAAATACTCAATCAAAATAAACAAAGCTTCAGTAAATTTCTATAATCAATTATTAGTAACAATTTTCAAGGTCTCTAAGTAAGTAAATATTTAAATACGCAATCAAAATAAACAAAACTTCATTACAAACATATTGGCACTTTCAGACCACAATCTAAACAAATACTCATATAGAGTTTTCAACAATTTGACGACAAACCGGGCACAAAATCTTTCTATTGCCATTTACGATTGCAACCTTACTGTGCTCTCCAAAGCAATCCGCACACAATTTAAAGTGATTGCATGGGCTTAAGAGAACATCGCGTGGCTTGGTAAAACAAATAACACACAACAACATGCTTTGACTCTCGCAAAAATTGTCCGCCGTTTCTTCATAGTCAGAACAATCCATTTCGGATACATCAATGTCTTCTGTGTCACATGTCTTACTGTGTAACCTAAATCAAACGCACGCCGTCAATTTACTGTCAAAAATTTCTCATGCCCATACAACTTGTATGGGAGTAACCGAAATTGAACGGCGTGCGTAAAAAGCAAATTCGACGCCCAATTTTTGTTTTGCGTGACAGTTGAAATTAAGCATTGTGGGTGATTGTTTGCAAAAAAATTGACACTTGCTTTTGATATCGTGTCTGTTAGGTACATATTCCACAAAATAACAAGATTTTCTCTGATTTTCTGTATTTTTCTATTTCTTTATCTGAACACGCACGCAAGTCAATTTCGGTTCAACGCATATGAAAAATTTGCGTGCGTGCGTTAAATTGACGACTTGCGTTTGATTTAGGTTACACAGTTATTTTCGGGATTACTCATTTGATTCGCCTGCGGCGCTTTTTCCAATAATAATACACCATATTTAAAAAAAATTAAAAATTGGAATTAAAAATCGCGCGATTTTTTATTCCAATTTTTCCCCTGCGGCGCTTTTTCCAATAATAATACACCCTATTTAAAAAAAAAACGAAAAATTGGAATTAAAAATCACGCGATTTAAAAATCACGCGATTTTTTATTTCAATTTTTCGCCTGCGGCGCTTTTTCTAATAATAATACACCATATTAAAAAAAAAAAACGAAAAATTGGAATTAAAAATCGCGCGATTTTTTATTCCAATTTTTCGGCTATGGTGCTTTTCCCACTAATACACCATATTTAAAAAAACCCCGTCTGCGGGGTTAATTGCCCTTTCGAAAGAGAAATAAAGCCCACATCGCCGAATAGGGCGCGCGGGCGTTCTTTCCCTTTCTGAATGGAAATAAAACCCACGGGTTTAATTTCGTTTTATTCGCAGGCGCTATTTCTTTTTCACTGCACCGATCCTCATCATAGCGGTTATATTTTGGTGGATCTGTCATGCCTCCTTCTGCATTTCCGCTCAAAGTTATAACACCATTTAATCTATATATATATAAAAATCAAGCCCATTTCTTTGTCGCCGGCTTTCGCCCAAACGCAGGGAGGGATTTTGACCAAATTTACACACCAGCTTAGTACCTTGCCCTAGATGGTTTATATGCATATTTTTTTCAAATCCGGAAGTCGGTTCCCGAGATATAGGTCAAAAGTTCAAAACGTGGATCTAGCTTTCTCCAGCATATTTTTGGACGATAAAGGTATCAAATGAAAGGTGTTGAGCAGAGAATTTACATAGAATAGTACTCATTGTGATTCCTGTGTCGGGTCTCCAGATATGGGTCAAAACGCGGACCCGAATGACCCTCGAATGTTTCTGAGCGATATTGGTATCAAATGAAAGGTGATGAGCAGAGAATTTACATAGAATAGTACTCATTGTGATTCCTGGGTCGGGTCTCCAGATATGGGTCAAAACGTGGACCCGAATGACCCTCGAATGTTTCTGAGCGATATTGGTATCAAATGAAAGGTGATGAGCAGAGAATTTACATAGAATAGTACTCATTGTGATTCCTGTGTCGGGTCTCCAGATATGGGTCAAAACGCGGACCCGAATGACCCTCGAATGTTTCTGAGCGATATTGGTATCAAATGAAAGGTGATGAGCAGAGAATTTACATAGAATAGTACTCATTGTGATTCCTGGGTCGGGTCTCCAGATATGGGTCAAAACGTGGACCCGAATGACCCTCGAATGTTTCTGAGCGATATTGGTATCAAATGAAAGGTGATGAGCAGAGAATTTACATAGAATAGTACTCATTGTGATTCCTGGGTCGGGTCTCCAGATATGGGTCAAAACGTGACCCCGGAAAATTTCTCAGCGATATTGGTTTCAAATGTAGGGTGTTGAGCAGGGATTTTAGATAGAAATGAACTCATTACGATTCCTAGCTCGGATCCCAGGGTGTGGGTCAGCACCTGGACCCGGATAACACCGGGATATTTCTCAGGGATATTGGTACCAAATGAACGTGAACCCGGATTGCCCCGGTAAATTTCTCAACGATATTGGTGTCAACTGAAAGGCAGGGCTTTTACATAGAGATGAACTCATTATGATTCCTAGGTCAGGTCACCAGATGTGGGTCAAAATGTTGATCCGGATGGCCCCGGATAATTTCTCAGCGATATTGTTATTTAATCACGGTGCATGACGATTCCTAGATGGGATCCCAAAATATGGGTCAATATGTGGACCCGGATAACACCGGGATATATCTTAGGGATATTGGTACCAAATGAAAGGTGTTGAGCGGACTCTCATGTAGAGCCGTACCCATTACGATTTCTTGGTCAAGTCTCCAGATATCGTACCCACTATGGTTCCTAGGTCAAGTTCCCGGATGTGGATCAATAAGTGGACCCGGATGAGCCCGGTATGCTTCTAAGCAATACTGATATAAAATGAAATGTGTTGACCGGGTCTGCTATATAGAGATATTTTCATACTGATTCTTAGTCCCGATACCCAATTATAAGTAAAAGAGACGATTCGGACGCCACGGAATGTTTTTAAGCAAAGATGGTATGAAATGAGAAGTGGAATGCGGGTATGTTATGCTAAGCCCAGTTTCCTAGGGAAAGGGGTACAGTAATCAGACTGGGAAAGGAGAGGGAGGATATAATAAAAATGGAATGAAGAGGATGGGCAGAGATACAGTAAGACAGGGAATTATAGAAGGAATAAGAGGGGGGAATAAAAAGGAGAAAGACAGAAAAGGAGAGGTAAGAGAGAGAGATAGAGAAAGAGAAGCGTAAATGTGACGGGAAAGGCAAAAGGAAACGGAAATGAAAGAAAAGGTAAATGGAAAGAGAAAGAGAAAAGTAGAGGGAAAGGGAGTTGGAGAGTAATACGAAGAAAAATGGGATAAGAACATGAAGTGGGCAAACTTTTGAAAATATCAATTTTTTCTTTCACTTTTTTTTTTAATTAACTGACTTTGCTGAGCTCTGCAGCCCGAGGTAATTTCGGTTTCTAGATACTTCCAACATTTTTTAAAGTGTGCGTTTTTCCCTTCAAGTACCTCTAATAGGAAGTGGGCCAAAGCAAAGCTTGGCTGGGTACAGCTAGTCTATCTATATATATATATAAAAATCAAGCCTATTTCTTTGTCGCCGGCTTTCCCCCAAACGCGTGGAGGGATTTTGACCAAATTTAAACACAAGCTAAGTACGTTGCCCTAGATGGTTTATATGCATATTTTTTTCAAATCCGAAAGTCGGTTCCCTAGATATAGGCCCCAAGGTCAAAACGTGGACCCGGCTTTCCCCTGAATATTTTTTGGACGATATTGGTATGAAATGAAAGGTATTGAGCAGGGAATTTACATAAAACAGTACTCATTCTGATTGCTAGGTCGGGTCTCCAGATATGGGTCAAAACCAGGGTTGGGCACAGTGCATTCAATTTTGATTGCATTCAGCCTTGCATTCTCCAATCACTGATGAGTGGTAGTGAAAATTTGACTTGCATTACCATTCACTACTGAATGGTAGTGCAAACCACATTTGCATTACCATTCACTACTGAATGGTAGTGCAAGCCACATTTGCATTACCATTCACTATTGAATGGTAATGCACTTTGAGTGGTAGTGCAAAAATGCCCATCCTTGGTCAAAACGTGGACCCGGATGACCCTCGATTGTTTCTGAGCGATATTGGTATCAAATGAAAGTTCTTGATGAGTACTTCGACATAGATGTGTCTTATTTGTGATACCTAGGCCGGGTCTCCAGATATGGGTCAACACGTGGGCCCGGATGACACTCAAATACTTCTGAGCGATATTGGTATCAAATGAAAGGTGCTTAGCAGAGAGTTTACATAGAGAAGAGCTCATTACGTTCCCAAGGTCGGGGCAGATGGATTCATTGCTGTGAGAGTGTCGGCTACTTTGCTGTCTCTTATATTTTCGCTTGTTTTATTGCACGCTTTATTGCCATTTGGTATTCTTCCGTTGGGTCTTTTCTCATCACTCGGCAGCACATTTCTTTGATTAGTTGACCTGTTTGTGCGGTGTATTCCTCTTCCTCCATTAGCACAGTTGTATTTCCTTTGTCTGTTTCACACTTCATCAATTTTTTCGAAAACGGAAAAATTCTTAATTTCATATAAATTGTATTTATTGTTCATCATACGCCATACCGTTTCAGCCCTAGTTATTGCCCTATTGTATTATTTTTACTTACGTTCCGACATTGTTCCTCAAATAGGATTATTTGGGAATTTGTATTCGTCTTCGCATGCCTACTACATAATAAAGCAGTAGACGATTTGCTATGTTGCAAATATATTTACGTAAAGATAATCTCTGTCATAATCAGAATTCTTTATTCGCTCTTCCCTGTCCTTATACTGAACCTAGAATTTAATCTTCCCCAGGTGTAGGAAGGGTTTGTATCCGTATCTAGTACGAAAAACTTCGAACGAGCAAAGGTCTATACAAATTTTGTACTTCTAAATTTGTTGACATTTTAATTAGTGCAGTTGTCGCTGTAGAATACACAATGACTTGGATACACCTGTCCCCATATTTACTGCAGGGTTGCGTATTTTAATATGCGTTCACATACATTTGTACAAACAAACTTTATGCCTCTCTGACCAAACATGCATGCCTACCTGAATACTTATGTGCATGCATATCCAAATTTCTTTACAGCAATATTGAAAAAAATCAAACAAAATGAAAAAAAATCAAAAAAAAATCATAAAAAATCAAAAAAAATCAAAAATAATCATAAAAAATCAAAAATAATCAAAAAAAATTATTTTGATTATTTTTGATTATTTTTGATTTTTTATGATTATTTTTGATTTTTTTTTTATTTTTTTTAATGGTAATCATTAAAATTACTTTTTCTCTGCAAAAGAATTAAAATAATGATTACCAATTAAAAAACAAAACAATTTAATTGATTACTAATCCTAATCGGAATTTAACAGGTGTGGTATAAATACATCTCTATTATACATTGTGTTGACAGCTTTTTAAATTGAACTGATTTATAAAAGCTGTGTGTAAATTTAAGTAAGTAATAATTTTGTCTTTATATTCAAGAATTAACTTTTTTTTACTTTTTTTTTTTTATAAATGAGCATGTGCTCTTACGATTTATTTCTCTTTTTATATACATTTTTGTGTAACATTGAATTAAAATTTTGATGAAGATATCTATACACATACGTATATGTATAAAAACCTCGTTAAAGTTTTGTAAAGCTAATAAAAGTATCTGAAAACCAAGGATGGGCATTTTTGCATTACCATTCAAAGTGCATTACCATTCAATAGTGAATGGTAGTGCAAAATTGGTTTGCATTACCATTCAGTAGGGAATGGGAATGCAAATTTGGTTTGCATTACCATTCAGTAGTGAATGGGAATGAAAATGTGGTTTGCATTACCATTCAGTAGTGAATGGGAATGCAAATGTGGTTCGCATTACCATTCAGTAGTGAATGGGAATGCAAATGTGGGTTGCATTACCATTCAGTAGTGAATGGTAATGCAAATGTGATTTGCACTACCATTCAATAGTGAATGCGAATGCAAAGGTGAATGCATTCCCATTCATTGCATTCCCACTGCAAATGTGATTTGCACTGGACTAGTACTCTATTCGGAAAATTTGGTCTGAGAGGCATCCTCTTTCATAATAACTAGCGTTTGTTCGTGTTGAGTAAAATTTTTGTAAATTTGTTGAACTGTGTAATTATAACCTCAGAAGTTGAAAGAAATACTTTTACTTACAGGTATAACATAGAACATATGTACATATTACCATGCCGTGTTGGTTTCCCTTTACTTTGCTAAGCCTAATTCCATATTTATAATATCCCATAAACTTCCTTTCCGTTAATAAATAGATTAGCCACTTAATACCTTAACTATGGTCACAGGTTTTAACTGCTATTAAATGATGAATGGTTGTCCAAATCACTAGCACTTATTTTTAATTAATAGTCCAAATCACATTTGCAGTGGGAATGCAATGAATGGGAATGCATTCACCTTTGCATTCGCATTCACTATTGAATGGTAGTGCAAGCCACATTTGCATTCCCATTCACTACTGAATGGTAGTGTAAGCCACATTTGCATTCCCATTCACTACTGAATGGTAATGCGAACCACATTTGCATTCCCATTCACTACTGAATGGTAATGAAAACCACATTTTCATTCCCATTCACTACTGAATGGTAATGCAAACCAAATTTGCATTCCCATTCGCTACTGAATGGTAATGCAAATCAATTTTGCACTACCACTCATCATTGATTGGTGGCTGCAAGGCTGAATGCAATCAAAATTGAATGCAGCTTGCCCAACCCTGCTGAAAACATACCTATTTTTGATTATTTATGTATATGCATTGTCCTATTAAAAAATTTCAATAAATTATATGCGGGTTTCAATATTTCCGCAAGGAAAAAATGTAGGGATTTTTGTAGGTACTTTTTTTTAACGCGTAGGGTAATCTTGGGAGTTTTACCTCGTTTGTAGGGATTTTGGAGGAAAAAAATGTGGTATCACTGAGGTATGTTGTTATATGCAGCTGATCATTTGTCGTAACCGGCCGAATCGGACCACTATAACATATAGAAAACAACCGATTATTCAGATATACATGAAATTTTTGGATGTAATTTGTGCATAACTTTCCAATTTAAACAGATAAGGACGTGAAACTTTGAAGTAAATGTACCCATTTTGGCCCAAACAAGGTTACCGAAAATTGTCAAGATCGGACCACTATAACATATAGTTCCACAACATCCGATTATTCAGATATACACATTTTGGTATATAACTCCTCCATTTGAACAGCTAACGGCGTGAAATTTTGAAGTATTTGTACCCATATGGGTCCAAACGGGATTACAGAAAATTGTTAAGATCGGACCACTATAACATATAGCTCCCCTATAACCGATTGTTCAGATATGCCCATTTTGGTGTATAACTCTTCCATTTTAACAGCTAACGGCGTGAAATTTTGAACTATTTGTATCCATATGGGCCCAAACGGGATTACCGAAAATTGTCAAGATCGGACCACTATAACATATAGCTCCCATACAACCGATTGTTCAGATATGGACATTTTGGTGTATAACTCCCCTATTTCAACAGCTAACGGCGTGAAATTTTAAAGTATTTGTACCCATATGGGCCCAAACGGTATTACAGAAAATTGTTAAGATCGGACCACTATAACATATAGCTCCCCTATAACCGATTGTTCAGATATGCACATTTTGGTGTATAACTCCTCTATTTTAACGGCTAACGGCGTGAAATTTTGAAGTATTTCTACCCATATGGGTCCAAACGGGATTACAGAAAATTGTTAAGATCGGACCACTATAACATATAGCTCCCCTATAACCGATTGTTCAGATATGCACATTTTGGTGTATAACTCCTCTATTTTAACGGCTAACGGCGTGAAATTTTGAAGTATTTGTACCCATATGGGTCCAAACGGGATTACAGAAAATTGTTAAGATCGGACCACTATAACATATAGCTCCCCTATAACCGATTGTTCAGATATGCACATTTTGGTGTATAACTCCTCTATTTTAACGGCTAACGGCGTGAAATTTTGAAGTATTTGTACCCATATTGACCAAAATGGGGCTACCGAAAATTGTCAAGATCGGACAACTATAACATATAGCTCCCATACAACCGATTGTTCAGATATGGACATTTTGGTGTATAACTCCTCCATTTTAACAGCTAACGGCGTGAAATTTTGAGGTATTTGTACCCGTATGGGCCCAAACGGAGTTACCGAAATTTGTCAAGATCGGACCACTATAACATATAGCTCCCCTACAACCGATTGTTCAGATATGGACATTTTGGTGTGTAGCTCCTCCATTTAAATAGCCAAGACATCATTTTTTCTAATAAATCTTTCCATAAATAACCCACAGAATTAAAATTATAAATTAAACTTAATCAGGCTATGTACATACATAGGTAACTTTACATTTCCCCACTCATGAAAGTTATGAAGTCTTCGGTACGGCCGAAGACAGCCGCGCTTTTACTTGTTAAACGGTTTTATTTAGCTCACCCCGTTTGTTTTATTGTTGGGTCAAATTTAGTAATTCAAATTTCACCCTCTTCCTGTCAACCGATTAATCTGAAATTTTGTACGCATGTATAACCCCGATGACAATGCAATATTATGAAAAAAAAATTCCGATAGGTGGCGCGTGGGTCGCTATATTTACAAAAATCGCATTTATGGTCCGATTTGGCTGAAATTCGGAACATGTATTACTACCTTGAAAAGAAATATTTTCTTTAAAAAAAAATTCCGCTAGGTGGCGCGTGGGTCGCTATATTTACAAAAATCGCATTTATGGTCCGATTTGGCTGAAATTCGGAACATGTATTACTACCTTGAAAAGAAATATTTTCGTAAAAAAAAATTCCGCTAGGTGGCGCGTGGGTCGCTATATTTACAAAAATCGCATTTATGGTCCGATTTGGCTGAAATTCGGAACATGTATTACTACCTTGAAAGGAAATATTTTCCTAAAAAAAACTTCCGATAGGTGGCGCGTGGGTCGCTATATTTAGAAAAATCGCATTTATGGTCCGATTTGGCTGAAATTCGGAACATGTATTACTACCTTGAAAAGAAATATTTTCTTCAAAAAAAATTCCGCTAGGTGGAGCTGAGATCGGGGTAATTAAAACTGAAAATCCTATTTGCAGGGACTACGTATAGAGGCGTTGGACTGCAATAAACTAACGGGCAAGAAACCTTGCAATAATGAAGCACTAAATGAATTAAACAGAATGCGAAATAAAAACTAAAAACTAGAAAATAAAAATAGGTAAAAAAACTTTTTAAGTTAAACAGTTTTATGTTATATATACATTGCAATGCTTAAGATAAATGTACTAAAAACCAAAAAATAATAAAATAGATACAGTCGTGGGAATTATAAACATTTGCATAGACTAGACTAAAATAAAACCGTGGGGCACGTCAATTGTCTACAATCGTTGATTAAAATGTTTGTTTTGTAATGTTACACTATAATTAGGCAGTTGTTCAACCGACAACGATGGACGTGTGATAAGTAGGGCTAGAATGTGGAAAAGCGAGTTTTAGGGTTTCATAGTGGTGAGCGAGTAGTACTTTTATCATATGTTTTGTCGATTAAAGACAAACTACGAGCAGTGAAACGATTCCTCGTGTGAATGTCCAACGATAAACTAGTTGAAACATCTCTTTTATTAACATGGAGTGTATAACTATTGGAATTTCCATGAGCACGAAAATAGTATGTAATTTCCTCACCGTCTGCGGGCCAACTGCCTAACGACGAATTAAACGATTCTTCTATCGCACATTAAGTCGATAATTTGTAGACAATTAACGTGCCCCACGATTTTATTTTAGTCTAGTCTATGCAAATGTTTATAATTCCCACGACTGTATCTATTTTATTATTTTTTGGTTTTTAGTACATTTATCTTAAGCATTGCAATGTATGTATAACATAAAACTGTTTAACTTAAAAAGTTTTTTTACCTATTTTTATTAAGCATATTTCTCCAATCCAAAAATGAAGCTTGTCTCTTGAGGTGACCAGGGTGGTGCAATATTTTGTCGCAATAAGCAAGGTTTGTTAATACCCATTTCCTTTGCAAATTCGATACAAAGTGAGATAACAGATTGAATTCAGTTAAAGCCGTTTTGTAGAGTAAGCTATTTTTGCAGAGAAATAGTTTCGGAATAAGCTTTTTTGTATTTAAATACAGTCTTTCCTCGATGGTTGGTAGACCAGCTTCCGCAAGAATAAACTTAGTGGTCGACTTTGCGAATGCTCTGATGCTTCGACATACGGCGGTGTGGTAGGGAGCGTATAGAAGTTTAATATTGCTCTTTGCTGAGTTGCCGTAAATTGGTAATCCATAATCAATTTTGGATAAAATAAATGATTTTGTGATATTTATTAATGTGGATATATTTACAAAGCATTGTTTAGAAGTTAAGTACTTTATTATGTTAAGCCTGGCAGCCAGTTGCTTTCTGATATACAAAAAATGATCTCTAAAGTTTAATCTTCTATCAAAGATTATACCCAAAAACTTAAGGCTAGGCGTGTTAACAATATTAGCGTTTTTATATGCTAGGCTTAAATTACTACAATTTTGTTTTCGACAAATATGAAGTGTTTTGCATTTAGCTATATTAATATTAGCGCCAGAGAACTCTGACCAGTTGGTTAAATCTTTTAGTATATCGCTAAAGTCATTTTTGACGATGTTGAGGTCATTGCATTTGCTAAAATGAAGAACATCGTCTGCGTAAGATATATGTGAGATATTTTTGTATTTATGCATTATATCGTTTAGATCATTAAATGCAATGATGAACAAAATGACTGACAAAGGCGAGCCTTGTGGGATTCCATTGTAAAGTTGGAAGAAGTCAGAAAATGTGGAGTTCACTTTCGTCCTGAATTGGCGATGTGAGAGGAAGCTTTTCACAAAGTTAATTATGGTTGGGTTTGTATTCCATTTTTCAAGTTTTTCTAGGATAATATGTATGCCAATTCGGTCGAAGGCTTTCTCGAAGTCAAGGCTAAGAGCGGACACATGGTTCCTGCATGAAAGTGCTGACGACACATAATTTTCAAAGAAAAGCAAGGCTTCCATAGTGCCTTGTCCTTGCTTAAAAGCGACTTCATGGGAACTTATTAACATGTGTTTGGATATATGTAGAGATAGGCGTCTAGCAACAATTTTTTCGAGACGTTTTCCTAAACAACAAAGAAGGGAAATGGGTCTGTACCCCGGAACTTCCTGCGATGTGCAGTTTGGTTTTGGTATTGGCACGATGATGGCATTTTTCCAAATTTGTGGGTAAATTCCTTTCAAAAGAATATTATTGTATAAATCTATTACTCTATTTTTAAGGCCTAGGAGAATATGTTTTAAAATAGGGTATGAGATTCTATCTGCACCAGGTGTTTTACCTGTCATGATTGTAAGGGCTGATTCGAACTCTTTCATATTAATTAAGGCTACACACTTTTCATTTTCGTTACACTCTTTGTTTATAGTTTCCATCTATCTTGGCTGAAACGAAAGTCGAATGGAAGTTGGAGTCTTGTGAGTAACTGGACCAAACGGTGGAGAAATGATTGGCAATATCTTTTGGATTAAAGAGAGGACCATTTGAGCTATCCAGGACATGGATATTCGTACCTGTGTATGTTCCTGCGAGCATTTTAATGTCACCCCAAGCCTTTTTCGGATTAGTTTTATGGTTAATTTTTTCGGAGAAACTGTTAAAGGCGTTCCTTTTTGCCTGTTTCGATTTTTTCCTAAATATTGCATTTGCTTTCTTATACTTCGCTAGGTTAGCATCAGATCTATATCGCCTATACTCTTTCCAAAGCTTGTTTTTTCCTCTCTCAAATTCGAAAGTTCGTCGGACCAGTACGGTACGATCTTCTTTTTTATTTTTTTCGTAGATTGGGGAATTGTATAATGTGCTGCTGTTCTGATGATTTTGGTTAGAACAGCTGCCTCGCGGTTTATATTTCTGCTAATTGGTGATTCATTTGAAAGTATGGAAGCTATATTTTGGAAGCGTTCCCAATCCGCTTTATCGGTTATGAACTTTGGACTTTTCGGAAAATCGTTGCCTTTCCTACCATTTAAACCAGTTGCAATGTGGAAGTGGTCACTTCCATGAAGATCACTAAGAGTGTTTGTAGTCAGTTTAGGGGCTAAGCATGTGGAGCAGATCGTTAAATCAATATTGGTAAAAGATTTGTGAGTAGAGAAGTGGGTAGGTTTATTGTCATTTAACACGATCAGGTTGTCTGAAAAAATCCAGTCCTCTATAATTTCACCTCTTCTATTCGATGTATGTGATCCCCAAAGTGGGCTCCATGCATTAAAATCACCTACAATTATAACAGGGGTTGATATTGTACGAATAATGTTGCTCAATTCTCTGTGTGTGAAATTCTGTTGAGGAGGCAAGTATAATGACACAATTGTGACCTTAAAGCCTATATATATTTCTATCACTAGTAAAGATATATTAGATTGTACTGGTATTATTTTGTGTGAAATGTGTTTTCTAATGAGAACAGCAATTCCCTGTTTGTTTTCTTTATTTTCTGGCAAGTTGTGGAAAAAGCTTTGAAATTGTTTGGGAACAGCTGCTGACTTCCCAGCAGCTAGATGAGTTTCTTGGAGAGCGATAACATCGGGAGATTGCTCTTTTAGTAATAATTCGAGTTCTGTGTAGTTATTGTAAAAGCCCTTTATGTTCCACTGTAACAGTTTAAACATTAGAGATAAGTTATATTTAGTTATGTATGTAAGTATATATATAACTCTGTATATTTGTGTTTATGTATATTTTATTGAGGGTCGTCTACTGACATATTCTGATCATGGGCTTGCGATTGGTTGTTTGTTGTGGTATGATCATTTGCCGGAGAGTCAGTGATCTCTACTACGGCTGGGTTAGTGAGATAATTATTGTGGATGCTATTTGCCTGCGCGAGAATTTGTGAGAAAGTATGATCAAAGTGGAATGGAGTATTAAGAAAATTTTGTGATGATGTGTCAGAAATAATTTGGTTTGAATATTCTAGTGCGGTATAGTGATTGCTTACGTTTTGTGTGTTATTGTTGTTTTCTACGGTTGAATCTTTGGATGGATTCATTTGATATGTAGTATGTTCAAATTCTACATTTTTTGAAGAGGTGATTGAATTTTCAAAATTACTTACATGTTGAGTATTTTTAATTTGTGGTGTGGCATTATTTGAGATATTGTTTGTTTTACTTAAGGCTTTAGTTGATTCATGGGATGTATTAGTTGCGTCTATGTCATTCGATGAAGACATAGAGGGGGTTGTTGTTGTTGTTTTGTTGTTGTTTTGTTTTTCTTCGTATCTATTTTGGACTTCTCTTGCTACAGTAGAAAAGGAGGCATTTAGTGGTGTGGGTATTTGAGCTTTGAAGATTCTCAGAGCTTCGCGCATAGAGCATTTATTTTGACATTTAATTTTTAATATTTCTTTTGATTGCTTGTACCGAGGACAGGTGTTGGAAGAAGCCGGCTGATCACCAGAGCAGTTAGCGCAGAATATGCGCGTGCAGGGTGGTGGGTGAGGTGTGGGCAAATTACATGTTTCGCAGCTTGGTTTGTTTTGGCAGCGTTTGGTTGTGTGTCCTAAAATCTGACATGATTTGCACCTCATGGGATTCGGAAAATATGGTCGCACCTTGGCTACATGCCATGCTACTTCTACCTTTTCTGGGAGACTGTAGAGGTCGAATGTGAGTAAAACAACTCCTGTATACTGCGAGGTTTTGCCCTGGAATTTATAGGCCGATACAACGCCTTGACTATTCATATTTTCGACAATTTCTTTTTCGTCGACATTGTTTAAACAGGGTGCATAAATTGTACCTTTTGAACAATTCAAGTTTTCATTGTATACCGCTTCTATTTCACAAATTCCTGAGAGGTTTTTTGTTGCTATAAATTTTTGTGCAACCTTTGCACTTTTTACAAGCAACAGAAGATTGCCATCTCTGAGCTCAGATGTAGAAATAATTTCTTTACTGACCGACTCCAGGGCTTTGTTTATTGCAAAACAGGAGTATTTAGAGATTGGTTTTAGGGGATCTTTAGTACGGATTGTAGGGAATTTCGGATTATCTTTTTTCAATTGTGGTAATTCAGGAAAATCTATTTGGGAATAAGTAGGTTTTTTCCTTTTTGGATTGGAACCTCCGGCTAGCAACGCGAACCGGTTGTCCCCGAGATTCGGTGGCCCGAGGGCCATGATCAGATAGTCAAAACATATACGCACTTATAAGGTATAACTTTCAATGAAAATTTATTAGAAAATAGAATTCACAATATTCACACTCGCACGTGTTTCTAAAAACCGAGAAGCGTCAACAATAAGCGAAGAGTAAGCAAAGTACTTGTGCTCAGAGCGAGTGCTAGCTGAGAACTGTTGTCTCCACTAAAAAATATTCATATTACAAATCGGACCAAAATTGATTTTAGCCGCCCAACAGCCCAAAGTAAATTTATCGGACCAGATTTGGTCCGAAAGGCCCAATTTCGGCATCACTGGTTGTGTGTTTGTTTGGTTTGTACAAATTCTATATTTAGCACAAGCAATGCTTTGTGCTAATTAGTAGAGGTTGTTTATCGGCTGGTTCATCCGATTGAATTTTAATTTTGGTTTTTTGGTCGTTTTTATTTTCATAACTACTTCATTCTTGAGCTCTCAAGACCAATTTTTTTTTGTTTTTAAATATTTAGATTAATGCTTCTTGGCAACACTGTTAATAAACATCGTGCAGCGGTTACGATCGTTAAAACCGATCTTCAAACACGAATCTACATACATACATATATATATATATATGAACTGGCCCAATTATTGGCTGCATGTGACAAGTTCGTAGCTAGTTGAATGTGGCACAAATGTACCAAGTAGTCCAACAATTTTTGCAGGGTTGACTGCACATTAAATGCATAAGCCATACATATGTACATACATATCTACATAGTAAGTAAGAATTAGTGTAAATATGTATTATAGTAAATAAGTAGTACATAAGAAATTTTGTGTATAAAATAAATCGATTTTCTTCAATAAAATGAATTAATTACTTACCGTCTGGGTAACAAACACAAACTATTTTGCGGAGTATTTATTTTCAATTAGAAAAGTATTTATTTACATACAACATATGACACTTCTTCTTCATCATCACCTTCCACTTCATAGCATTACATTTACAAAACAACAAACGCGTTTTGGCCCAAGCCACGCCACATGTGCTTTGCAATTTTGTCGGGCGGCGAGGCGCTCGGCGCTCGTTTCCTCGCTTACAATTTGACTCAAGTGCCTTTGAGGAGGAGCCAGCCTTTTTAGCTTTGCCAGCCACTGGCCACAAATATGTGATCTGTCGTGAAGTTGTGAAGCAGCTGTTGCTGCTGGTGATGACACATTTTGTGTATGGAATACAAAATTAAATCGATTAGACTTTGTTGACTTGGTTGAGCATGAACTGATGACTGTTTTGGATACAACGACATGAAATTAGGGACCTATAAGGTATTTTTTGACTACTTTAAAGGTTATCCAAATTTGCTAGAAAATTTTTAGGTACCGAAATCAACTTCAATCAACATGTGGGTAAAATTTCATCATTTCTCTTTTCACCCTGATCATTTTGATATATATAAGTCTATATCTATCTCGATTATTTCATTCTGTTACAATCCACCGTTATGTGATTAAAACTATAATACTCTGTGTACTAGTACAGCTGAGTATAAACAAGTAAAAGCGCGGCTGTCTTCGGCCGTACCGAAGACTTCATACCTTTCATGAGTGTGGAAATGAAAAGTTACCTATGTATGTACATAGCCGGATTAAGTTTAATTTATAATTTTAATTCTGTGGGTTCATGTATGGAAAGATTTATTAGAAAAAATGGTGTCTTGGCTATTTATATGGAGGAGTTATACACCAAAATGTCCAGATCTGAACAATCGGTTGTATGGGAGCTATATGTTATAATGGTCCGATCTTGACAATTTTCGGTAACCCCGTTTGGGTCCATATGGGTACAAATAGTTCAAAATTTCACGCCGTTAGCTGTTAAAATGGAGGAGTTATACACCAAAATGTCCAGATCTGAACAATCGGTTGTATGGGAGCTATATGTTATAATGGTCCGATCTTGACAATTTTCAGTAACCCCGTTTGGGCCCATATGGATACAAATAGTTCAAAATTTCACGCCGTTAGCTGTTAAAATGGAGGAGTTATACACCAAAATGTCCAGATCTGAACAATCGGTTGTATGGGAGCTATATGTTATAATGGTCCGATCTTGACAATTTTCGGTAACCCCGTTTGGGCCCATATGGGTACAAATACTTAAAAATTTCACGCCGTTAGCTGTTAAAATGGAGAAGTTATACACCAAAATGTCTATATCTGAACAATCGGTTGTATGGGAGCTATATGTTATAGTGGTCCGATCTTGACAATTTTCGGTAACCCCGTTTGGGTCCATATGGGTACGAATACTTCAAAATTTCAGGCCGTTAGCTGTTAAAGTGGAGGAGTTATACACCAAAATGTGTATATCTGAATAATCGGATGTTGTGGAACTATATGTTATAGTGGTCCGATCTTGACAATTTTCGGTAACCTTGTTTGGGCCAAAATGGGCACGTCTACTTCAAAGTTTCATGTCCTTAGCTGTTTAAATGGGGAAGTTATGCACAAATTACATCCAAAAATTTCATGTATATCTGAATAATCGGTTGTTTTCTATATGTTATAGTGGTCCGATTCGGCCGGTTCCGACAAACGATCAGCTGCATATAACAAAATACCTGTATTCCAAATTTCATTCAGATATCTCAAAAACTGAGGGACTAGTTTGCGTTCACACAGACGGACGGACGGACAGACGGACCGACGGACAGACGGACATGGCTTAATCGACTCAGATCGTGATTGTGATCATATCGGTATATATTTTGGTGGGTCCCCCACGCTTCCATATGCTATATGTTATAGTGGTCCGATCTTGCCAATTTTCGGTAATCCCGTTTGGGCCATATGGGTACAAATAGTTCAAAATTTCAGGCCGTTAGCTGTTAAAATGGAAGAGTTATACACCAAAATGTCCATATCTGAACAATCGGTTGTAGGGGAGCTATATGTTATAGTGGTCCGATCTTGACAATTTTCGGTAACCCCGTTTGGGCCCATATGGGTACAAATAGTTCAAAATTTCACGCCGTTAGCTGTTAAAATGGAAGAGTTATACACCAAAATGTGCATATCTGAACAATCGGTTGTAGGGGAGCTATATGTTATAGTGGTCCGATCTTAACAATTTTCTGTAATCTTGACAATTTTCGGTAACCTTGTTTGGGCCAAAATGGGTACATTTACTTCAAAGTTTCACGTCCTCAGCTGTTTAAATTGGGAAGTTATGCACAAATTACATCCAAAAATTTCATGTATATCTGAATAATCGGTTGTTTTCTATATGTTATAGTGGTCCGATTCGGCCGATTCCGACAAATGATCAGCTGCATATAACAACATACCTGTATTCCGAATTTCATTCAGATATCTCAAAAACTGAGGGACTATTTTGCGTTCACACAGACGGACGGACGGACAGACGGACAGACGGACATGGCTTAATCGACTCAGCTCGTGATTCTGATCATATCGGTATATATTTTGGTGGGTCCCCCACGCTTCCTTCTGGCACTTTCGACAAAAATTTTTTGGCACTAAGTTATAATACCATTTCATTCTCATGAAAGGTATAAAAAGTGATTTTTCTCCCTTCGCTATATTTGGAGATAAGCCACTTTATAATTTATGGACACAAATATGAAATTTTTTTTAATACTTATGTACATATGCTGTCCTTGAAATCGTTCACAAGTAGGTACAGCTATTCTTATCATATACATATACATGTTTAAAAAAAATTCCCCCTATGTTTACTTAATTAGGTTCACTCAAACAAACGGAACGTAATTTGCGTTGAAATTTTCGCAACAGAAAAGTATAGGCGTACTTTTAAGGGCACAGCCAGACGACGCAAGAAAGTGCTTTCAGAAAGTGAATAATTAAAATTTTTTTATTTGTTGCTTTAAAAAAAAAAAACAAATACAAAAATTAAAATTTTTCATTTTCTGAAAATAATTTCTTGCGTCGTCTGGCTGTGCCCTAAAGTTCAAATGGTACAAAGTAAAGTTTCAAGGTTTCAAAATAAAAAAATTTAGCAAACAATAAATGTGTGTGTGTGTATATACAAAATAAATACAGGCAACTAAGTAAATTCTTTGTCACTGGCCACAAATGTGTGATTTGTCATGAATGTCTGTTGTGAAGGGGCTGTTGCTGCTGGTGATGACACATTTTGTGCATGGAATGCAAAATTAAATCGATTAGATTTTGTTGACTTGGTTGAACATAAACCGATGACTGTTTTGGATACTACGACATGGAATTAGTGACCTAGTATAAGGTATTTTTTTACTATTTTTTAAAGTTATCCAACTTTGCTAGAAAAATTTTAGGTACTGGGATTACCTACCTACGAAAAAATAAAACAAGTTTTTCGTTAGATCAATGAACAAGCAATCTCTTTGGAAATAGGGAGTCCACGTATTCAGCATAAAAATCAGCATACCAATTTATATGTTCTATTTATAAGCACACAGCTAGTTAGTATAGTCATTATCAAGCCACCACCTCACCTACCAACACCTGTAATTTCATACATACTTTCTGTATACTGAAACCAAACAAGCACTTGCTGAAGCATAAAATTAAAATTTATGCACAAATTATGCATGTAGTTAATTAATATTAATATTTTTTGTGCAACATCTGCACGGCAACTAAGTGATGATGATTACCACACACACACACACCAAAAAGTACTAAGAAGAATAGCAAATTGATTAAAGCTATACTATCAGCTATTCTACCAGGCAGCAGTGACGTCAACATGTTGCGTATGAGGCATAAATTCAACAGCAATTAGCGTTGTGGCAACAATGTTGCTGAATAGTCGTAGTAGTCTTGTTAGCATATGATGATGACAGTGAAGAAGTAGGGAAACTGGGAGGAGATGGTTTTAAAAGTGAAGCTGGTAACATGGTTAACGCAGGCTTTGCCAGAAAAGTAACCCATAGGAGTTGTAGTGGTCTTTGATAGATCTGTTTTCTATTTAAATGGCGCTGAAAGGCGTAGAAGTGTGTCTGAAACACATACAAGTTTTTGAAAGATCTTGCAAATGTCTAAGTAGCAGTTTTGTGGCCCTAATTATTTTATTCAGACAAAATGTGAGTGTCTAGCAAACCTGTGATTTAGTGATTAAAAATTTAAAAAATTATTAGTTAAAGCATGTTTTTTTGTCGTTTTAACTCTTTAAATGCGATTATTATCGTTTTTCTCATGATTAATATCTAATTAAATTGAAAAAGTGCAAGAATTAATCGATTAATTAATTTTAATTGCAGATTAGTACAATTATTATATTATTTTCAATTATTTATAAATTTTTTAATTGCATGACTAATCGATTAATTATTTTATTTTCTATTTTATGTTTACCTGTAAAATGTTACTCATTTACCATGGTACAAAAAAATAGTAATTAAAAATAATCATATAAAATTAAAAAAAAAATTGTAGATTAATTTTGATTACAATATTATTTCTGATTATTATTTATGACTATTAATCAAGACTGTTTTTTATAATTTTTTTAATTTAATTGATTATTATTTTCCAAGTTAATATAAGCCAATTAAAATAATCATTAAAATTAAAAAAGCTACAATAATTAATCTTTACTAATATTAATGAGAATTTAACACATCTGGTTTCAAGTTTCTATATTTATCTATCCCAAATCCCCTTTGCGTCAAAATATTATTTAATCTATCAACTACAATCACCTAAAAAAAAACCCCTTACAATTATTACATACTAAGCAATTGCTCATCATTAAATTTATACTCGCATATGTGTTCTTCTCAATTCTATTTATTAGCTCAAAACAACCTCGTAAGCAAATATAACTTGCGAAGCGAACAAAAGCAGAAATCCTCATAATAAATATGCGTCATTCCATACAGAATTGATTGCGTAAATCATGACATTACGATTTAACGATAGACGCGCAATTTCCGACTATTTGCTTTTGCAAATATCAGATGGCTTTTCGTTTGAACTTACATAAAATGTACATATGTATGTACCAGGGCCGTGCGCACGGGGGGGTTTTGGGGGTTAAAACCCCCCATGACCAAATCTAAGTTGCAATGATTTTGCAGAAATTTTCAAAATACAGTTTATAAATTTTGCATTGAATTTTGACTCATAATTTTTTACAATATTAGTTACAATAATTTTACGGAAGAAGAATTGGTAAAAGTTGCAAAAATTAAGGTTGGCCAATACATAAGTTCGGCACTTTGAATTGCACTTGGAGCTTTCCGAAATTACAAAGTTGTGTAGCATATGTTCGTTTGGCGTTTTTATAAAAATTGTACTGATAACAAAAAATGTTCATTTTGTGAAAACAGTGAGCAGTTTCAATTAACAAGTACTGTAAACAGTACACGGAAAGAAATTTGTATAATTGAATCAAGAAAAATGCTTTCTTGAACTCAATTTATAAATTTTTTAGGAAAATAAGAAAAATTGACTTAATTATTACTGGAAATAAGAAATTGAGTTTTCCAAAAATGAGACAATTATTTTCTTATTCAAGAACACTAACAAAATCTATAGAAAAAAAAAATGTTGAAAAAAAATGTTTAAATAAATAAGAACATCTTTTCTTAAATTTACTTAAATGAAGAAAATCTTTTTGCTAATATCAAGAAGAATTTAAGAAAATTGTGTTTCGACGAATTGGAACAACAAAATACAGCGAAAAAAAAAATGTAAAATGAATAAGAAAACGTTTTCTTGAGCGAAGTAAAATTTTTCTTGCTGAATTTGCATTTCCAAAGTTACATGTATTTTTTTTCATTTGCCATCCGCTTTGCATATTTCTGAATATTTTTGCAATTCTCAGATTGTTAGTGAAGCATTTGGTATAAGGAGTTCACTATTTGCATCTTCATTTATATTAAATAAAATGTTGTCATTTCAATAAACAAGTCCTAGGAAAATACTAGTTGACTAATTATGGTTTTCTAATCCCTCATGATTAGTTTTCATTTTCCTTATTTTTTACGTTTTTAATATTTTTAGAAAATATTTGCTTAATTTAATATATAATATTTTCTTATGCCTCAGACACACATGTGGTATGAATATTAGAATATCAATATTATGATTTGGCTATGCTATGAAAATTTTCAATTAAACTACAATATGAGGGTGACACATATGTGGTATAGATCGAAATATTATTACTATACTACGATGTGTGTATCCCGCATTACTTACTTAAGCTCGTATAAGAAAAGTTTTACTTGCAACAAAAAAATAATTTCTTAATTTATTTCAAAAAACAAGAAAAAAACACTTACCCTAAGTAAATTATTTCTTATTTATTAAAATCCAATTTTACTTGAAGCAAGAAAATGTTTTCTTATTTATTTAAAATCCAATTTCACTTGAAGCAAGAAAATTTTTACTTATTTATTTAAAATCCAATTTTCTTGGATTTTCTTGATATTAAGAAATTATTTTCTAAGTTCAAAATCAAGTCTAATTTTTCTTGTCTCGGCATTGATTCTAGTAAAAAATTCTTTCCGTGTACTATTCAG
This sequence comes from Urophora cardui, assembly GCA_960531455.1. Classification (NCBI taxonomy): domain Eukaryota; kingdom Metazoa; phylum Arthropoda; class Insecta; order Diptera; family Tephritidae; genus Urophora; species Urophora cardui. The sequence goes on from OY482673.1 coordinate 131,275,216, forward strand.
GACCTGGTTAACTAGGTTTTGATGAATCATAATGAGTTTCAGAAAAGTTAGAGAACATTTAAATTTATGGTGTATGGGTCTGGATATCTGTTTCAGCAAATATGTTTATCTTAGCGAAAAATGTATGCGAATGCAAACCAAAATTAAAAACCCCCCCCAAGGCTAATTCCTGCGCACGGCCCTGGTATGTACATAAGTGTGTATTTATGTAGTTAAAAAAAATTATATGCAACAAAGAGATGATCATATCCTGTGGCAAACGACAAGCAAATGAATGCAATTCCGTTGCGCTTAAATTTAAGACATATTAATTTGTATTTGTAAGCTTATTATTTGCAATAATGATTAAATCGATGGATGCACTTGGCATTATGACAAATAAGCAAAGCAAATACATGCGATCTTAGAGGGGGATGAGTGCTTATTGCTTGGCTAAATATTTCATTTATTGAGGGGATCGAATTTTGTGTTGGATACATACATATGTGGATAAAGTCATCGCTGAATGTGAACTCGGTTAGATTAGGTTACGTTAGATTTACTGGCCAATAATGAACCGTTCGTAATAAGGGAACACCCCTAAATTAGGCACATAGACTGAAACTGCAAAATAATTTCGTCTCTTTGGCGAATACCAAGAGTTTCTTTACGCGTATTTTAGTTATTGATTCGGGATTAGGACATGCAAAAAACAAGGTGTTCCAATGAGCTTAAATGCTTTCATTCTATATGAACACTGGAAACGCTCTTAATTGAACCTCAGAGTGAATTTTTTCTGCACTCCTTCCTCCTCCAACTGTTATGTCTTTCGGTCAGTTACTGTAGGAATAGGCTCAATTTTTGGAGCATTACTCGGTTCTTTTTCGCTTCTAAATTGACATGTTTCCTGCTCTCGTGTCTTGCTTTTTAATACTCGGATCAGTAAGTTCGTCTAAGCTTACACTTGCTGGGGGAAATTGTGGACAAAAGTGCGCTTTGGGCACAGAACAGAAATAGAGCTTTTCTATGCGTTTTATTGAAAGAAGATATTCTACTCTCAAACGCCCACTTTGTCCGTAAGAAGTTCCAAAGATGCGGTAAACGTTAGTAGACAATGAACGTATGTTAGACTTAATGAATTATTAAAGACTTAATGACTCAATAAAGACTTAACGACTCAATGAAGAGCTTAATTCATGAAGAGAAATCCATGACGGAGTAAGCATATTTAGAAGGCTGTAAAGTCTCAACAACAACAAAACTACAACCTAAGCAGCAAAAACTAGGTGTGGCGAGTTTCCAGCCTTAAATTTAATATAGAAATATACTAAGATGGTCGCTGTGGTGCAGGGGGTAGAGTGCTCGCCTAATATGCGAGAGTTCTCGGGTTCAAACCTCAGTCCGAGCAAAACACCCAAAAAAAATTTCTAATTAGTAAAAATCCAATTGTTGGGTTTTTTAAGAGCAGTGGTCACCTCTCGGCAGTGGGCGGCATACCCTCCGAGAGTATTTCTGCCATGAAAAAGCTTCTCACAAAAAATGCATTCGCCGTTCGGAGCCGGCATAAAACTGTAGGTCCACCCAATTAGTAGGAAAAACAAAAGGAGCACACCTCGAATTGGGAGAGAAGCTCGGCCATAAAACTCGTCAGAGTTATAATAGCGCCATTGTATTATTATTATTATATACTAAGATAAAATAAACTAGAAACCCGGCCACGCGATGCTGTGGCTTTCAATTACACTGTGCGACAATTTGAGGGTGAAAGACCACTTATTGCCACATTTGAAATTTTTTTGATATACCTTCATAGTTACTGGTTATTTTTATTTTCTGTGGACCTAGATTTTTTATACAAAGATTTTCCGTATTCTTTCCTCTTTCGCTTCCTTTCCTTCGCCATATCCGTCCCTTTTCCTTTTTCCTCTTCCCTTTCCTTTTATTACCCATCCTCAGTGCTGATACTGTAGCGCAAAAATGGAGTTTTGAACAGGTGGCACCGTTTTTGTAAAAATTTTAATAAATTACTCATTTCCATGCCAAGCCCTTTCATATGACACCTCAAATTTAAAAATCGAACAAACTATAGCCTAAAACTGAATTTTTGAATAGGTGGCAACCCTTTTTGTAAAATTTTTATTAAATTACTCAATATCAGGTCAAGCCCTTTCATATGGTACCAAAAATTTTTAAATCAAACAAACGATACAGGACAATTAAATTTTTAAACAGGTGGCAACCCTTTTCAAAAAAATTAAACCTTCCTGCACATCTACAGGCCAAGTCCTTTTATATGACACCCCATTTTCGAAAATCGGTATAACAGTGTAAAAGTTATGGTGCGTACAAAAAATCGCTTAGCGTAATATATATGTATAAAGATATGTACATGTAAAATTACTGACAATATTTTTTTGATACTCGTACCAACTGAAGTTCCATAATGCAGACAGATATTTTTGCTTGCTGCCCTTCACATTTGATGCATTTTATAAGCCTTAATTTTTCCTTAATCTACTTTGACCTACATACTTTGACTTTGCTTATTTATGATTTATTTGCTTCATGTCATGCTCTAACGCAAAAATGTGTACATAAAAACATAAATATTTCTTTTGCTACATACATACTTACATATGTAGTTACATAAGAGTATGAGTACAATATCAACAACTCATATATCATAGTTGTCATACTTCTTCTCCAGACTTACCTTTAACCCAAAAACGCATTCACCTGTGAAATTGTGCAAATTTTCTTTATTCATACCTTAACTTGACTATAATAAAATGAAAATTGCATGGAAAATTGTTGCTTTGCTACTTGAGCAACTGCTGCGCTGCCAACATGCCGCTGCACGCACATACATATCTACTATATAGTACGTTTTTATATTTTCAGAATATTTGTGCCAAATCTAGTTGTTATGTGTGTCACCTTCACCTATGCTCAATATTAAGGACACGCCTGAATGCGTTAACTGCGATTAAGGATACAATACACACACTTTAAGTGCATATTGTATATTTTTGTTTGGAGGCATTCATGCGTAAAATTGGCTTTTGATATTTTTCAAAGCATTTGAAATAGTATTTTTTGATAAAATTTTGGTAAAGCACACTAAAAGCATAATGTTGTAGCTTATGCGAAGTATGAAGCTATAAAATCGATTTGCGATTTGCTCGGCGTTAAAAGTGCTAATTTGCACAGTGGCATGAAAATGGACAGTTTTGTTTGACAATCGCAAATATAACTTTTAATCAAGAAAATGATGACTATTAATGATTTAAAAAATGCAAGTCCTCTGTCATAAAAGCTTTTGAGCTTGAATTTTGGACACTCTCCGTTTTCGGAGTTCTGCGGGAAAGAAAAAATAGTTATATGTATACGCCTTTTTTCGCAGAACATTCTGAACTTGATTTTTAGAGATTTTCGGAATTTTTTCGCAATTCTAGGTAATTTTCGGACTTTTCCGGAATTTCTTCGGAGTAAGAAATTTGTTTCTCCTTTCGTCGCAAATGATTTTCAATCGATTTGTTGATAATTTGGAAATTTTTCAAAGTTTTAGGTAATTTTCACTTTGAACATGATTTTGGAACTTTTCGGACTTTTTTCGGAATTCTATGTAGTTTTCGGACTTTTCGGATCTTTTTTTTTCGGAGTAAAATATTTTTTTCCACTTCGATGCAGAAGATGTTTAATTGATTCCTGTATAAACTCGAAATTTTCGAAGTTTTAGATAATTTTCGGACTTTTTCGGAGTAAAAGAATATTTTTACATCTTTTGTCACAAAAGATTTTAAATTGATTCTTGCATATTTTTGGAGTTTTTCCAACTTTTGCGTAGTTTTCACAATCTGTTGGAAGCTAAAAATATTTTCTCCACCTTATGCCACAAAATATTTCAAATAAATACTTGGATAATTTCGGAGTTTTTCATGGTTTAGGTAATTTTCGGACTTTTTCGAATTTTTTTTACAACTTTTGTCACAAAAGATTTTGAATGGATTCTTGGATATTGTCGAACTTATTCGGAACTTTTTCGGAGATTTCGAATAAACTCTTCCTTTTGCCACAAAATATTTTGAATCGATTCTAGAATATTTTCGGAGATTTTCGTAAATTTTCTGAGTGAAAAATATTCGCGACAAAAGAAATTTAATTTATTCTAGGATATTTCCCATAATTTTCAGACTTTTTCGGAGTTGTGTTCGAAAATTTTCGGAGTAAAAGCATAACAATTTCTGCCCTTTTTGCTACCAAATTACAATAAAAATTCCTTGCACAGACTTAAACTTAATTTTTTTTCAAATTTCATAACAATGGCCTGCCTTTTCCACACACAAAATAACTAAATTTACACTTTGAAAATTATCAATTAAGCCAAAGATTTGTCAATTTCCACGCTAACGTTTGTCATCCAAAATTGTTTGCTACACCCAACTCAACGAGCAATTTCTTAAGAATTTCTTTACTGGCTTTGGGCGTTTAGCAATTTAAATTTTTCTGTAACGCCCTCTACATGCATGAATCTGTTTTTTCTTTTATTTTTTTATTACTTTATTTCCACAGTGACATAGTAAAAAATTCACATGCGTGCAACAGCAGCCAAATAAAATTAATGCTGCCACAAATTGCTATTGCAACACGCATGTTGCATGTTACCACAAACAGAACTAGGTACCCAAATTGCAAACAGGATTTTCATGCTTATCTGACTGCAAATGGAAAGTTAAATTGTCTACAAAGTGCGTAATATTTTAGCTTTTGTTCTTGCGCTTCTGCTTCTTCTTTTTTGTACATTTAAAAAGTTTTTCTATGCATGCATATCTTGCTGGCGTAACGAAACTATTCAACGGCACTTTCTTCTTGCAGGCACATAATTTGTTTTAGAGATGGCCGATAAAATGCTGTCATTAATTTTACATATGCAGCTTCTGCGTTTCTGCTGTGCTGATCTCTGTAACCCACAATATAGGTACCAAAAATTTATGGTGAGTTTACAAGCTTGCTATTTGTTGTTGTTCATGAGAGTTTATGAGGAAATGTGACAGCGGACAAAGCATGAGTTAATGTTGCAGCAAGAAAAGCCATTTACGTAGTAAAATTTGTAAGGTAAGTAAAAAATTTTTAAATTTGCTCTATAACATACTTAAAAGCTTTTGGTTCTAGATAAGCTAATATGTATGTAATCTAATGGTGCTTTGGTTTTCTGTTCGAAGGCATTTCGATTGTTGAAAGGCTTTGCTGAAGAGCTAATAGACACTTTAACAATAGAGGACTACCAACCACAGATCACTTTGTGTAAAGTGCATCTGACTAAAGTAAAATTTGAATAACGTTAATAAAGTGTCTAGTGCCTTGAATCACTTTAAGGTGGGCGGAATTTTGGTTTGTGGTTGGACATTTTTTTGCCTTTTTAGATTTATTCATCAAGCTTAACTCAAATTAAATCCTCCCCTGGTCTCTACCTCTGCGTCTGTTTTTTTTTTTTTTTTTTGTTTGCTTTGCCTTTAATTTACTAGTTTATAAATATTTATTTAACTTAAAATTGCCTTAAAACTAATCGTTTGAGGTTCTGTCGTGCATTTGCTCGCGCGCCATTTCATCAATATCGATAAGAATCCGCGGCTGCTCCACCACCACCATAATTACCAAATAGTATGCAAACCGGCGCTACATTCGCTGGATCGCCACTATTTCGTGTATTTTGCAGTAATTTGCTAATTTCGCTGCTGCTGCGAAATCTCGTACTGCTGCTGTCGCGTTGCTCACGGCTATCGTCAGGCTTATCGTCCTTTTCCTCACCACTATCACGTTTCTCACCACCACCGCTGCGTCTTTTTTCACCGCTACCGCGATCATCTTCTTCGCTATTGGCACGTTTCTTAAATCTTTCGTTTTTTTCACCACTATTGTCACCATCATCCTCACCACTGCCTCTAACACGTTTTTTACCACTTTCACGTTCTTCACCACTACCTTGCTTTTCACCGCTGCCACGTTTCTTACCACTGCTGCCGCGTTCTTCACCACTCTTGTCATCGTCATCGTCGCTCTTCTTCTTGCTGCTGCTGCTGCTGCTGTTACGTCTTTTATTGCTGTCACGTTTTTTCTCACCACGCCTGTCCTCTTCGCTGCCATCATCATCACGTTCGTCATCACCACCTTTGCGACGTGTTGATTTTTTGCCACTTCGCTTATCTTCTTTGCTGCCATTTTGCTTACGCTTATCTTTGTCATCATCACGTTTATCGTCATCTGCATTGTCTTCCTCCTCTTCCTGTGATCCTTCTTGTTCGGCAGCATCCTGCGCTGCTAAAGCTTGCGCCACCAAACGATTCACATCCAATTGATTTGCATATTGTGTTGGCGGCTGTCTCACCATAATCGCTTGGAGTATGGGCTGTGCCACCGCACCTACACCGGGCGGAAGAACGGCATGTGGTGGCGGCATAAGCGGTCGTGGAACCTCATAATGACCATATTGAATCTCATTAACCTTTGGTGATGGCCAATTGTATTGCACAGCATAGGCGTGTATACATACAAGCGCTAGGGAGAGTAAATGAAGCGGAATTTGTTATACAACATAGTTTAAGGTGAGGTGAAATATTCAATTATCATGCACTTACTTGCGCCAAAAATAGCGAGTAGTCTGATCAGCATCTTTCCTTAAGTAAACTGACTTCTTAACTAAACGTTTCTTTAGCTTTTATATGCGTTTATATTTAGTAAAGTATATATGGATTGCACACACAAAAAACGAAAAAGTCCTAAAAATCAAAAAATTAAAATGCCAAAAATTATGACTTTTTACTCTTTCCTCTTTTGCAGCCATTCTTGTCCTCGTCTGCTGCGCTTGTCTTGCACCAAGAAAACCGCAATGTTTCTGCCGCTGTCGCTGTCTCGCTGCTGCCACTGTCGCTATCCCGCTGCCTCGCTGCTGACGTTTATGTGTTTTGCGTTAGCTTATTGAAAAATGACAGCATTTAAATTGCCTAATTATTTCTGCTTCTTCGGTCGCTAATTTGTGATAACGAATGCATTTTTGCACATTCTTTTGTGCATCTTTTTTTTTTAAGTTTGTTCATGCATTCTTTGGCTAACTTGTTTGTTGTACGTTTAGTCACATTTCGTAACATTTCAAGCAAGGGTAATGAACTCATTTATTTTATTAAATTTTAAATGTTTTCTTTAACTTGGCTGTTGGATAGAGAAGACGCCAGATAAAAATATCAGTATCAATAATTTTTAATTATCTTTTTTAATATTTCGGCTATATTCACGCCTTAGCTTGAGGTATGAAATGGACGGACAGACATTTGCAGCAGAGCTTAAGAACGGCCCAGTAAGCTTGTGAGTTAAAATACTAAAGTTCATATACAATAATGCCAATTTATATGTTGCTGTTTTGCAATAGAAGTTTTCTGAGGAAGTTTACATCATAAATATAATATAATAATACAATGGCGCTATTATAACTCTGACGAGTTTTATGGCCGAGCTTCTCTCCCAATTCGAGGTGTGCTCCTTTTCGTTTTTCCTACTAATTGGGTGGTCTACAGTTTTATGCCGGCTCCGAACGGCGAATGCATTTTTTGTGAGAAGCTTTTTCATGGCAGAAATACTCTCGGAGGGTATGCCGCCCACTGCCGAGAGGTGACCGCTGCTCTTAAAAAATCCAATAATTGGATTTTTGCTAATTAGAAAAATTTTTTGGTGTTTTGATCGGACCGTGGTTTGAACCCGAGACCTCTGGCATAGCAGGCGAGCACTCTACCCACTGCACCACAGCGACATCATAAATGCATCTACATACAAACACACTTTCATTGAGAATTTCATAAGCAGACCCAAAAAAAATATTATGCTTATTAATTCAAATGACTTACAATACAAGTTCCAATTTTAGTCTTTTCGTTATGAACCACTGTCAACATCTTAACCTTTGACTGAGCTCAGTTATGCTTCGCTTTCTTGATCAACAGAAATAGGAACTAGGGTATCAACTAGCGCCACTTTCATCACTTGTGATCTACTGTTTGTTTTGGAATCACTTAGGGCGCTCTGGTGCCTTTTTAAACATACATACATATATAGGTACCATGCATAGAGCTCTCGTCCTCCTAGAAAAGCAGGAAATAGAGCTTATTTTGTACGACATACTTATTGGACAGTATGGGAGCACTGGCCGCTGTGGTGCAGTGGGTAGAGTGCTCGCCTGCTATGCCAGAGGTCTCGGGTTCAAACCACGGTCCGAGCCTAACACCAAAACAATTTTTCTAATTAGTAAAAATCCAATTATTGGGTTTTTTAAGAGCAGCGGTCACCTCTCGGCAGTGGGCGGCATACCCTCCGAGAGTATTTCTGCCATGAAAAAAAAGCTTCTCACAAAAAATGCATTCGCCGTTCGGAGCCGGCATAAAACTGTAGGTCCACCCAATTAGTAGAAAAAACAGAAAGGAGCACATCTCGAATTGGGAGAGAAGCTCGGCCATAAAACTCGTCAGAGTTATAATAGCGCCATTTTATTATATTATTATTATTATATTATTATTATGGAAGCACTTCTCACTCCCGAGCATAGATAACGCTTCATACTCATGCACATGTTATGAACATCTTTCCTACTGTCTTATGCTACCACTGACCACTGAGTCTCTCTTGTTTACAATTAGGTATGTTATGTCATTTCCGATTTTCATAATTGGCTGATTGTTATTCAAGGAGTGTATTTATGCAAGCTGATGACTAGCGGATAGGACAGTCCCAGCACGAATATCTATATTTTGCCACACTTCTCTTTTTATCTACTTAAAGTTTTTGATCCTTTCAATACACAACTGTGATAGACAAGAGAGCCGATGCTTCAACTATGGAATAGTTACCCTACAGCAGGTGTAGGAGACAGTCACGTTAAGTGATAGTAGCACACCACACTAGAGAGTTCATAACTGTCCCAGAATTGGTTCTAAAGGGATATAGAGCGGGACAGTTGGAGAACGTGCGGTGTAAGCTTTGCATTTTTAAATTTAGTATAATTTCAGCTACGCTTCTATTAACAGAACGTTTCGTTTCAAAGTGGTGAATTACGCAAGGCTCTAATTTACAATATTTCCCAAAAAGGGATTTTTTTCTAGAACAAACTAAAATTGTTTGCTTAAACGTCTAAACGTGTTATAATGACGAAATTACAAAAAAACATACCTCAAATTAAAATTTCCCAAAAACAGATTTTTTTCAAATTAGATAAAATCGTTACCTCTTATGGGAAATTTTTCTAAAATCGACCAAAAATTGTTCGCTTAAACGTCTTAACGAGCCATAGTGACGAAATTAAAAAAAAAAAAATTACCTCAAATTAAAATTTCCCAAAGAGGAAGTTTTTTTTTATATAAGATAAAATCGTGTATCTTAAGCTTAACTAACGCAAAATGGCTAATTTCACACACTTGTACTAATATCAAAAATTTCCCAAAAATTTACAAAAAAAATACCTCAAATTAAAATTTCCCAGAAAGGGAATTTTTTAAAATTATATAAAATTGTGTGCTTATGGGAATTGTTTCTAAAATCAGCTAAAATTATTTGCTTAAATGTCTAAACGAGTCATAGTAACGAAATTTAAAAAAAATTACCCCAAATTAAAATTTTCCAAAAAAGGGTATTTTTTTTTTAAATTAGATAAAATCGTGTATCTTAAGCTTAACTAACGCAAAATGGCTAATTTCATACACTTGTTCTGATATAAAAATTTCCCAAAACGGGAAATTTTTTGAAAATGTAATAAAATGGTTTGCTTTATTATTCAGTGAGACACGATGATTAATTTAAAGCAATTTTACTAATTATTAACATTTCCCAAAAAGGGAAATTTTTAAAAAATGTAATAAAATGGTTTGCCATAATCTTTAGTGAATCCCTATGATTAATATAATGCAATTTTACTAATTACCAAAATTTCCTAAAGAGGTAAATTTTATAAAAACTGAATTAAAGTAAAAAAAGGTCCGAGGTATTGGTTTTTTACAGAACTTCCCACAAGAAACAGGTTCCAGAACGGTTTATAAAGCTCTGCAGAGGGGAGAAATTGTCACTTAGTAGTACGAGTATATCACCTTGCTAAAAAAGACAGTACGAAAGCATTGCATTGCGATAGATCGAGAACAAATGCTGCCTTTTTATGAGCTAGTTCTGCGCTAGCTTGAAACTAGCGTGATTTGCTGATGGGTACAAGCAATTTGTCTCAGTGCAAAATAGATTGCGCGAAACGGAGATTGTTTCACAAAAGATCAGATAGGAAACTCTGTAGTACAGAACTTGTTCTAGAAAAGGTTGGATTGCTCCTGAATAGGTTAATGAAGAGTGTCCACGTCAGAAAGATGTTAAGGCTATTAAACAAATTTTTTTTTTTTTTTGTAAGCATAATCAAGAAGATATGCATTTTAAACTTAAAACATTCTTTGAGAAAAAAGACCATTCAGCTCTCACCGAAAACGCCATAAACCAGAATTGTTGTGTAAGCAACTGAAACCTTCTACGAATTCAAAGATAAAAAAAAAAAGATTTAAAATTTTTTTATTCCTGTTTTTCCTTTTTTGCTTTACTTTTATTGTTTTTAATTTCGTTTATGACTTTAAAAATTAAGGCAAATCGACCAAAAGACCATTAATTATTACGAGCTCATTAACGCGTAATAAATATTACATTGACAATTGCATTTATTGCCAAACCATAATACAATAAAGAAAGTCGTTAAAAAATTTGAAAACATTGTAAATGCATACCTTTTTATGTGAAAGGAAAAAGGTACATGCTTTGTGGTGGTACCAAATGCATTTCTCAGATCATACATATAAGGTAAACTACAGGTAAACTACAAGTCTTTCAGGTATATAAAAGAAATTAACTATGGTAAAATATGCAGTTTTCCATTGAGCCTAAGAACAGAAAGATGTCGCAGTTGTACGCAATAGTTGGCGCAAGTAAGTGGAGCTCAGATATTTTGTAATTTTTTTTAAAGAAAAATATAAATTATTTACCGTTCACAGCACTTCTCCTTTGCCTGCTACATGCAACACTCATCGATTGCAAATCCTCTGCAGAGTCCAGCGAGGAGGATCTTCGACCTAGAGTAGGCGTGATTGCGCAACCAATCTTGCAAGCCGTTACAATGCACGAGCAGCACAGAGATGATTTGGATATTAAACGTTTATTAGCGCAATTAATAGCAGAACAAAAAGCTGCCAAACGAAGAAGTGCGAGAGGTGGTGATAAAAGCAAAAAACGCGATGAAGATGACAAGGAGGATGATGAAGAAGAGGAAGAAGAAAGCGAAGAAGAACGTAAGCAGCGTGACGACAGTGAAGAGAAGAGTAGCCGACTCAAAAAAGATGATGATGACAGCGAAGAAGATGGAGGTAGCGAAAGAAAACGTGACAGTGAAGAAGAGGACAAGAACGATAACAGAGAACGCAAAATTAGAAGAGATATTAAGCGAGCAAGGGCATCGCCGATATGTATATTGCCAGCAGGAGCGCATTATTGAAACAATAAAGAAAAGAGCAAGGAAACAAATAGAACAACAAAAAGTATTACTAGATACATTAAAGGGCAAAAAACAAAATAATAAGTTTATAAACAAAGGAAATACGTAAATTTATATTTAGATAACGATACAGATATGCAAAAAAAAAGTTTTGTTGGAGAAAAATAGACTAAGAAAGCTAACTGTGCTTAGACTTTACTGCGCCTTATTTTTAGTAAATTACTGTTAAGTTAACTTTGAAAGCACTTTATATAGAAGTTAGGATTTTTTTTAAAATATAAATGAAGTTTCATATATACGTAAAATAAAGTTACATACATACGTAAATAAACCAATGGAAATGCATAATTTTATTTTTTCATTCAGCTTAATTCTGATTGAACTAATACAGCAAATAAGTTCGGGAACCTCCTTGGAGTTCACTAGCCGTAGGCAGTAAGCAAATTGTTTAGTTCACTCTAACAAAATAAACTAGATACTCTATCATTTATTAGCAGAACAAAAGATGGGGACCTTAAACTAGTGATACAACAACACCCGGTGGCGTGATATTATCGTTCACTGAGCTGCCCACCATTCGTAGTCGGTCATGGCCGTTTTATGTACAACAAGTCAGCTACTGAACGCAGCCTCTCTCTATGCCGACCACTGTCTTAGATTCTAGTTATGAATTTAGCAAGAAACATTTCCATACTACTGCAAGTATCTATACTATCAGAGTCACAATCAAGCTCTCTAGATATCCGTAAATATAATAAAGACTTTTCCCCCAGCACAACACTCTAGATGAAAGAAGAAGTAATAAAGAATGTATGTATATTACCAAGAGTTACTTAAATGTTGGCTTCGCATACTACTAGAGCCAGGCTCTACTGATCCGAAAGTTGAGCACTGGAAATTCAACGATTATATTGACTATTTTTTCATTTGTTCCTAGTAAACTTCAATGTTCCAAACATGGTTCTTAAGGGGTGGAATATGTGCGCTTGAAAGAAATATAATAAATCTTTAATAACCTCTGCCCGAGACAGATGCATCCGACATTGATGTGATACTCATGGCATAGCTATCCTAAGGAATATGAGAAGATCATACACTCTCAACTCGCGCATATGTACTTCTTTTAAGAAAGTGTTTATAAAAAGCCTATAGTAAAGTGAAACGATAATTACCTTATCATGCCGACAATAATTGACCTAATCCAGTTTAAAAAAAGTTATTTCTACTTATTCTTTGGTTCTAAACCAGACAAGGCAGCTCATAGCACTTTTATGCGAAGTCGATTCAAACAATCTCTCTCACATCTTTCGCGACCATTATTATAGAGCATAACAAGTAAGAAACTAAGTCACGTTGGGCTTTCGACGTGGTTTACAAATTTGTCCAATTCCAAGACTCTCATTTCGCACTCATCAAGCAGTCCATTCGATCATTCTGATTTTGGAGTTCCACTGCAGTAAATATAGGTGACAGTCACAAAAAGCGATAGTCTCACACTAGAGAGTTCATAACTAGCTCAGAACTGATTATAAAGGCATATAGAGCGGCAGAGTTGTTACATACATACATACATATGTATATGATAAATTTCACACAACAAATTTCTTCAAAATAAAAATTTCCCAAAAAGGATTTTTTTTGCAAATTGGATAAAATCTTGAAGTGATAAATTTCACACAATTGTACTAATTTTCAAAATTTCCCAAAAAGGAAATTTAAAAAAATGTAATAAAATGATTTGCCTCAAAATTTAGTGAGTCATATTGCATAATTTAAAGCAATTTTACTAATTATCAAAATTTCCCAAAAAGGGAAATTTTTTACAATATAGTAAAATGATTTTCTATAAACTTCTGTGAGTCATTATGATTTATTTAACGCAATTTTACTAATTAACCAAATTTCCCAAAAAGGGAAATTTTTTTTAAAATTAGATAAAGGCACAAAAAAAGCTCTTATGGTTTAAATGGATGTCCGAATTAATTATTTTTCAAACTACCACGGAACTCCTCACATGTTAGAGATAGTTCAGGACTGGTTTTAGAGAGGAGGAGAGCAATTGCCACTTCGTAAGACATCCGTCCGTGTTTAAATAGACAATTGAAAGTATTGCCTTGGGATAGATGGAGGACCAAACTTGTGACTTTATGAGCTAACTCTGCGCTAGCCTTGAAAAAAAAAAACTTAGTTATACCTTAGGTTTCAATTAGTTATGCAGTAGCTTTATTTCCATAATAGTAACAATATCGGTATTAATTTGGTCGATTATTGGTGCAGTAACAGTAAACAGCTGAACAGTGATCATAGCCCAATAAAAGTGGCCATGAAATAGAGTCGCTCTTCTTCTTTTAGTTTTTTAGGTTGCGAAATTATCATATTTTGTATTAACGCTAATGGCGTATTCTCTTTTGATTGCTATGACCTTATTATTATTGGGTCATGACAGTGAACAACTGAAACAAACAATCAATCAGCTGGTTAGCGTTACGGCTGAAAACCAAAATTCATTTGGTTGTTACCGATAGCGTTACTGACTAGCGAATCACTAATCAGATACATTGTTTCCCATAAGGTTGGTTGATCAGCTGTTTTATAACGATACTGTTACTGCATAACTAATTTGAGCTTTATCTGCAATTTTACTTTCGGAAGTGTGTGAAGAGTCTTTGGTACATACTAGTAAATTTACGTTGTGAAAAATGGAATCTAAATGTCCCTAAGTTAAAATATTACACAACTAATTAAGTTATAAACATTTGCATATGTACGTATATTTCTTCAACAATATACCAAAAGTATACAGACTAAATAAGTGAACTATATAGGTAGATACACATGTACTAAATTAAAAAACAAAATACTAAATTAAAACATACTATGTATGTTTGTAAATCAATCGAAAGTTTTACTTAAAAAAATACTTAAGGTTTATGGATATTTAAATGCAAAATAAATTCAAATTTTATTGAGAACCATTTTTTGAACATTCGCTATTCAAAGAGAAGTTTATGAGACCGCATTTGAATATACCACAATTTATCTAGTTTCAATGCCGTTTCTGTTGTTTGTTTCCGTTAAACAATTTCCTTAATAGCTTCCTCGTGAAATGTATTATTGCTGCTGTTGCGCTTGATTGATCACTTGTGGAATGTGTTGGTGAACTTTGTCGATGACTTGCTGTGCATTAGGCGGAACTACAACACCATGGACTCCCTGAACCTGAGAGGGTACTACAACACCATCTTCAACGCTTGGAACTTTTGGTGGTACAACACCACCTTCAACAGCCTGCTGGCCGACGCCGCCATGTTGTGTGTAATGATGACTTTGTTGCTGGTGTTGTTGTGCTTGATTGATTACTTGTGGAATGTGTTGGTGTACTTTGTTGACGACTTGCTGTGCATTAGGCGGCACTACAACACCCTGAACTCCCTGAACCTGAGGCGGTACTACAACACCACCAACTTGGTGACCAACGCCATGTGGTGAGTGCCCATTGCCATGTTGTGAGTGACCATCGCCATGTTGTGAGTGCTGTTGAGCTTGCTGCTCTTTGTGTTGTTGCGCGTGATTGATCACTTGTGGAATGTGTTGGTGTACTTTGTCAACGATCTCTTGTACATTGGCCGGCACTACAACACCTTCAATACTCTGAACCTTTGGTGGTACAACAACTCCGTCAACCTTTTGTCCAACGCCGCTATGGTGTGCATGTTGTTGCTGTTGATGTTGATGTTGCGCTTGATTGATCACTTGTGGAATGTGTCCATGCACCTGCTTAACAATCTCTTGCACTTTTGGTGGTATAACAACACCCTGTCCATGATTGGTCACTAGTGGTACCAGCTGGTTTGGAGTCACTGGTTTGTTTACAATAGCTTCAGTCACAGCACGTTTTTGTTCGCCCTCCTCTTGGTCAATGTTGACTTGTGGACTCTCTTTTGGCACATTATCAACTGCGTTCTCTGTCTTCACTGGCGCTGCATCCACCGGCTCTATTGGCTTGACAACTTGTGTTTGTTGGAAACTGCTAATAATTCTTTGCAGTTGTTGCGCTTGATTGCTTAAATAGGAGAGTAATTGTGGCAGGAAGTTGCGCACTTGTTGAATGTTTAGTTCTTCTTGTGCTGATAGAGCAGCATCGGTGACACCCGGCTGTGGCTGTGGTTTGACAATTACTGCACCAACAACACTATGCACATTGTGTGGGTGTTTGTGATTTGCGTTTCCTACAGCAACATTTGTTTGCGATTTATTCACCTCTTCTACGCCACGCTTCTCCTGCTTCAAATGACGTTGATTTTGCAGTAGGGGAGTATGCGTTGGCACTTTACCGAGCTCAAAAACAACAGGCGTCACCTCTTTTTCATCCACCACCACGACACCAGTTTTGCTTTGATTATTCTTTTGCGCCAAATGATGTTTCACAACCTGTGGAATGTGTTTGTGTACTTGATCGACGATGTGTTGCACGCGTGCGGGTATCGTAAAGTTCTCATGTGGTACTTTCACATGTTTGACCACACTGGTGATGTTGTATTTGAACACATTCGATTTGTTGGCGTCTGCGTGGTGTTCATGATGTTGTGGAACATTTTGGTCAACATGCTGCTGGCCTTGGTGTGTGTTTTGCTGGCCTTGGTGGGTATGTTGCGCACTTTGGTGAGGATGTTGCTCATTTTGGTGTGTATGAAGCTCACCTTGTCGTGTTTGCTGCTGTTGAGCTTGGTGTACGTGTTCTTGTTGTGCAGATTTCAAATCTTGTTGTTCTTGTTCTTGTTGTACAGGCTTCACAGGTTCATTAACATTTATACTATTTGATAGTAGCTGCTGTTCATGAGTTTGATGTTGTGCAGCATGTTGCTGACCGTGTACAAGATTTCGCTGCCCTTGTACAGAATGTTGCTGCCCTTGTGCAGAATGTTGCTGCCCTTGTACAAGATGCTGTTGCACATGTTGCTGTATTTCCTGCGCATGTTGCTGGTTGCTACCTACCAACGGGCTGTAATAGCGATATTGCCGAATCGGGTCATGCTCAGTTTGTTGCTGTGCAGAGGCGCTGGCAAAAAGTGCTGAAAATTGATGAAAAAGCGACAAGAAAGAATTTTTTTAAATTTAAATAAAATACATATAATTAAAATTGTATGCTTTTAAAATGTTTAAACATATCGCACGTTTTATGCAATAGGGATTTAACTCAAAAAAATTTTTTTTGGGAAAACGCAAATAAAGTTTTATAATTTCAAATAGTTTCCTTCTACGGCTAACTACAAAATCACTTTTATTTCCGCCATTCTTATCCTTTTGAGTATTTTATAAGGCTAGACTCAAAGGCACGACCCAGTTATTGAACAATATGGCAAAATCCCATAAATCGAAAATTTCGAGTTAAATCCCTATTGCATAAAACGGGCGATATTCAATGAACACCTACCAATCAGTAAGAAGGCTCTCATTTTTTTCTTTTAGTTTGAAAAATTTGCAACCAGCTAAAAAGCCCTTTGCTGTGTGAAATGTTTTTAAATGCTTTGCAGCGAATGTTCCAAAATGTTCTGTACTTCAGTCAAACTGCGCCCTGCCCTTTTATATACCGACTCTCTAAATGACTTTACGTTTGTTTTTTGTTACAAATTAAATTTGAAACTTATCAACACCTGCAAACTTGCAATCATTGTGCATTTCCTTTGTCCGAAATTTTAATGTTTTGTCGTCTCCGCTCAATATTTATATGCAAATTAATTTGTATTTTATTGCATTGAGTAGAGTGCAAATATTTATTTTTAAATTGAAATTTGCGTTCGCGTGTTCTTTAACAAAAAAAAATACATAAAATAAGCTATAACGATAATTTTCCGAAATTCATGCGAAAACTGGTTTAGTAAAAATTTGGGAATACAATTTAATCGGATGCATTTTGGCTTAATCAGTTAAATATGTATTTACTTCAATGCAAAATGTAAGCAAAAACAAAGAAAAAATCGGCAATGCTCTTAGCAACACGAAAAACTGAGAGACTGTTTACAATGAAAACTATATTTTCTTGATTACTTTTGCAACATCAAGTGTAAAAGGCGCCAATGGTTAGTCAAGCACAACTTTTCAACATTCGAAAAAAAATAACATTTCAAAGTGTCAACGAACTTTTCATCAACAAGTTTATTATGAGGAGTAAGTTAAGTTAGGTTGGGTTGCCGGCCCTGAATGTCCCATTGAGATACCACGTGGATCCGAGCATGCATGCCGCCTATTCGAACCATCGCGTTGACTCTAAGAATCTTACAATTAACCTAGATCGCTGAAATGGCAAGCTTCTAAGTATTTCAGATGCCCCCTGCCTAGTGCTGGACGATCGCGCAGCGGGAGTTCTATTGTTTACGGTACCCTTTTATCCACACAGTACTCGTTATAAGGAGCACTCATCCTTTCTGCATGCTTCATAAGACTATATGGCTTTTCTAGACCCATAATAATTGCTGTATAAGTTCTTCCGACTGCCAGTAGACTCTATGTCCGTATGGCATACCAGCTAAGCCATATGAGCTTTATACGAATGCAAGTGCACCAATTTTGCTACCTGTCACTTGCTTCTTTGGAGTAGGACACCTTCTATAAGAGCACTCCTATTTGGAGTAGAACTCCTTCTGCAAGGACTTGCTGGTAGCAAGCGGCATACCTAGGCTCTTCCAAGACAGTGAAAGTATAGCGGATATGCAAGTTCGTCTGTCAACTCATTACAACGTATGTTACAGTGTTCAGGCACCTATACCAGTTGAATAGCAAACAGCCCGGCCATCTCATTTAGAGAACTGCGGCAATTTTCAACGGTTCTGGATTTACACATGACTGTCCCCAGCGCTTGCAGTACAGCTGGACTGTCTGATTCCATGGATTCCCAGGATTTGACCGCCTATATCGTTGCTGCTGCCTCCGCCTGGAAGACGCTGCAGTGTTTAGGAAGGCAATATGAGAATTTTAGGCCCCTTTGGCTAAAATGAGTTGCAGTAGTAGGTATTGCCTATATGGTGTAGAGCTCGAGATAACTCTAAATTCAAATTAATAATATTTTTATTAATAAGTAAATGCACTAAATACCCAAGGAAGTACTTATGCAAGTAAAATGCGCTAAAAGGAATTACTTTTGAACACATTCATTTCTTTTGCCCTTGCATTGAATTCTTCTATCCACTTGTTTTCAGATTTGTCTCTGTAGATTCTTCCTGTCAACCTTGATTTCATGTCAGCATTCAGCATTCAGTCAGAATTCTGGATTCTCATTCCTATACAGAATATGATTTATAATATGTAATGCCCTTTAATTTTTTTCGACCAAATTTCGTTCATAAGTTCACAAATATTTAAAAATCGATTGGTTATTTTTTTACAGCCAGAAATCCAATAACTAATCACGCGCGTGCTCAAAATATAAAAAAATGCAAACAGACTGATACAATTAAGTATAAAAATTAAAATAAAAAGAACAATAAAAACAAAAATAAGCGCGTTATCGCTTAAAAATATTTAATTTACTTTTTTACCAAACTCTTGTACATACATATATGTATATGTATATGCAAATTTTTATTTATTGATATTCCGTACATTGCATTTAACTTGAAATTAATTTAAGTGCATGTGCATGTATGTATATTTTGCTAACTGATCAATGATCGTGCATATATTTTACTTGAAACATAATTTTAGGCGCTCAAAATCTTTGCTGAAAGTGATGTTGAATTGAAAACTTTATTAATTTACCACGACCCGTCGCTACACACCTTATCAGCTTTATCAAATACACTTGTGGTGTAAATTGCAGCTGGTGTGTTAATTCATAATTAAAGAAGACGAGGTGAATGTACACATATTTATCTTTGGGCTTGCGCTGTGAATGTGCCATCCTAACTTGTTTAGAAGGAACCATCTCTGACCGAATGTTTGATTCTCTTGAGATTCAATATTTCAGTAATCAGATGCTTCGGAAAGAATCAATGAGAAGGTCTCTCGCTCCAAAATAATTGGCTTTCAATACTCTGAAAAAAAAAACGTTGTAATTCGAAAAATATTTGCAGTTAAATCGACAACTTTCCACAGTGGAAATATGCCCAACAACGCTGTTGTTTCAAAGAGGCAAACGTTGTTGATTCAAATACTTTCTTATTTAAAGCAACAACGGAAAATGTTGCATCAAATACCTTTGCCTTTAAGTTAATAATGGAGACCGTTAGAAAGATGTGTCTCCTAAAAATAAATTTTTGTTTGCATTTTTCTCTTCATCTTTCTCCATCCGGGTCCCAACTAAAAATATGTGGCCTTCTCTTGTTCTTCTCATTTTCTCTCCTTCTTCGCCTTAACTGCTTGCTATCTTTGATTTCTTATTTTTCATTATTTTATGTATATTCTCCTCCGGACTCGAACCATGACATCAACCTGAAATTCAATGCAACCTCATCAGATAGTGAAACATTCAACATTATATTGAATTGTGGTGATACTTTTATACTTCCCTTTTCCGCCGAAAAAGAATCTATGAATTATAGCAATCATTTTAAAAACAAAATTTAAAAAAATTTATTCTCATTATCTATTGTTTTTGTTGGATTTGCCACAAAAAAAATGTTTTCTCACAAAAAAAAAATTAATAGCAAGCGAGTTTTTGAATCAGCAACCCCTGTCTTTAATTTAACTACGGAGAGTTGTTGGATCAAAAACTTTTCTGTAAAAACAAATAAGTTTGCTGTCGAATTAAAGACGAAGATTCAACGGCGGAAAGTGGTTGATTTAACTACGGTTTTTCGGACAGTAGGTAATTTGGTGTATTTCACTCAAATAATATGTGCAAAATGGAATGTCAAAGCGCCTTCAGGTTAAACAGTGCGATACAAGAAATAAAATTCAAGATTGCATCAGCTTTATTTGAATTAAAACGTCATACCAACAGACATACATATACATATTAACTAATTTGGAGGGCAGTATAGCTGTTCTGGAATTGAAATAAGAGAAAGAGATGTTCTTAATCTTACTGTGAAAAACTAACCTTTCAAAGAAAAAGTTTAAACGAAAATTTCTTTGAGACTTTTTTAATTAATAGAAGTGTATAATAAAAACAACATAACACAAAAGTTTTGTGACAAAACGGATGAAATTCCTGACATTGAAATGTGAATTATACCGTTGTTGAAATGTACATACATTTATGAAGGTGTGTTTGTTAGTGACCCCAATAACACACAAACTAACCACGCCTAATGTTCTGACCATTATTTATTATTTATGATTACAGTCTGTCAATGTACTTTTTATTGTTTGTTTGTTTTAATGCAAAAAACTGCATTCCAATTCAAACCAAGCTAAAAATATCACTTGGGAGATATTTTTAACACACAATAACACGTAAAAATTTCCCTCGACACTTTTTCGCCACAATCTTTATGCAAATTTGTGTTATTTTTGGCATACAAGAAATTATTTTAAAAGTAATTGGTTTAAATTATTTTTACGAAAGTTTTGCCACGTATAGCCACAATTTGTATGTTTTTTATGATAAACAAAAACATTAAATTTGCGTCAGAGGACAGTAAAGGCAGAAAGAAGCGCACCCACTTTATAAGCACTTGCAAAGTTGCCCAATAAACATTAGGCTTTGTTAAAAATTAGAAGGAAATCAATCTCTTTTCGCAGGTTAACCTTAGTTAATTAAAGTGAAAAAGTTTGTTATTCGTTTCAAGAACGAGCACATTCTCCAGCAAAGGGGATCGGTATTAGAGCTCCAGATTTTTTTTGAACATTTTCGAGTAGCCCGAACAAATGTTGTTCAAATGCTCGAACAGTCGTTTGTTTGTTTATTACCCGTATGTTTGTACGGGCATTTGAACAATTTGGGCATTTTGAAGTTTGTTTTTTTTTTATTTTTTTTATTTTTTTTTTCTTCTTCATATGTAGTTGTTTTTATTTTTGTTTTTTCGATACACATTTTTTTGTTTGTAAGCTCGAATGTTCGAATGTTTTTACGGGCATTTGAACAACAAACGGGCTTCAAACAAAAACGATCAATTCGAAATGTTCGATACCCGGGTATCTAGAGCTCTAATCGGTATACGATGTATTTTCTCTTCGTTAAGCATTGGAAATCCAGTTATTTTTCGAAGGGAAGTTTTAATGATAAAGAGAGAGAGAGAGCGTAATTATTTTAACATACGTGACTTTTTCGCTTATTGTTATTGCAAAATCAGCTTCTGATTTATCTTCAAAATCATTTTGAGTGAATTTCCAGTTTTCTAAGAACTTTGGAAAACTAGGATTGTTTGTAAGTGCGTTCTCAGCTCGATTTTTTTATTAGATACATATCTCAAAGGTAGTTTCTGAATGTTTTGACAATGTGTATTGGGTACAGATGAACGAAGAATGCATATCGTCGTTTAAACATCATAACAGCCCAAGTTAAACTTTCACAACCGCTTGTGCCAAAAATGGTATTTGACAAATTTGAATTCCTTTTTGGTTGCTTATTTTTCCGACAGGGTAGGAATATGATGTATTGTGGATCGATTTTCCGTTATCCCTTGTCAAGTTTGGTTTGGAGACAAACCGGTTTCGGCTAATGTGCGCCATCTTCATTGTCTTTTTTCGTTCTCCGATAATGAACATGGCACATATTAGCCGAAACCGGTTTGTCTCCAAACCAAATTTGACAAGGGATGACGGAAAATCGTTCCACAATACATCGGAATTGAATTCCTAACGCCCAGCTCTATCGATCCATACCATAAGTTTTGTTTTTGGGAAGCTCGGGAAGCTCAATATTTCCATCTAATGTCCCTTTCAGCTCGAGAAGCTCAATATTTCCTTGTAATGTCCCTTTCAGCTCAAGAAACTCATTATTTCCTTCTGATGTGCTGTTCAGTACTGAAGTTGGAGAGCTTTTCGCCAGGTATTCAATTCTACTTTTTGGCACAAGTGTCACTTAAGCGGTTATGCAGTTTAAACGGTCATATAAATATATATATAAATTTACTATATTTAACAGTTATTAGTTTTAAAATGGCCACATTGTCAAAATAAAGAAACCAAAGAAAAAATTTCAATTATAATTACTCCAATTTATATGGTGTGAAATAAATATAAATATCAATCGAAATCTGTTCCAGCACACTTGGGTAGGTATGTAACAATAATAAAATGCAATAAATATATAACAATTAAAGAGTAAAGTAAAATAACTTTTTTTTTTAAACTAATTAACATCTTCTCTCGCCGGCCCAAAGCGTTTTAAACGAACCCTGCACAAAATAATAAGGATAGCCTGGGAGTATAAAAGTGCTGATTGGTTTATAAAACGTTAACACTTACCTTGTGATCATTGAATTGAAAGTACACAGAGGCCACATAATAACATACAAAAAAGCATTAAAATATAAATAAATAGTAAATGACAAAATTGCCAAAAACGCAAGGAAACTTCTATAGAACACGTAGAAAACAAGCAACAAACATGAAATACTTCACCGCTTTTATATGCCTAAGTAAGTACATAAATATGAATGCTTTTCTTTTTTATTTTTCACTTATGTATTTAAAAAAAATCTATAACTTTCATTACTAACAACAGAATTTTCCTTTTCTCAAATTTTCAGCACTTTTCCATGTCGCTTTAACCAAAACAACCAGCTGGGCTTTGCTTAGCAACAACCATCAGCAACACAAAGATCAACAGCAACATAGTCAACAGCAACAAGGACGCTATCAACATTATTTCCATGGTGAATTTCTATTTGAAGAGCAGCAGCAAGCACAAAGTGAGCATGGACAGCAAAATGACGAAAACAACAACAAAGGCGATTATGCAAATGCGCATTGCATTGATTGTGGCGCTTGAAGCGCCATTTCGGGCGGCAGTAAAGCTGCGCTGGAATTGAAAAAAAGTAGAAAAAGAAATGTGCTTTTCCTTGAGAAAAACTGAAAAATTTTGCTAAGAAACATGTGCTTGCAACATACACGTATCAAGTTGAGGGAACCAGTGAATATGAGGGATAATTTGAGCTGCAATTGAGGATTATTGGATGAATTGCTCTAAAAAAAAACTGTTTGTTTTAACTTTAGCAGCAGACAATAAAATTTTGTTGAAGTTAAATACATTTTTGTTGAAATTGAATACATTTTTGTTGCTAGAAAGTGTTTTTAATTAAGAAAATATGTATGTAGCTAATGCCAAAGAAATAGGTATTTATTCAAGTTTATTTAATGTAAACTTTGAAATAAAGATTTGTTTAATTTATTGTTTTTTATATGAATAATAAAAACAAAATTGTTATTAAATTTATTATTTCAAACGATTTTTTATTTAAAGAGTTTTTTTTAGTGCTTAGCACGAAATTTATTTTAATTCAATTTTTAATTGTTGGGGTAAGTGGAAAAAAATTTAACAACTATTTACAGCGAAGGTTGAGTGTATAGCTATTTCACGAAAAACCACCGAAAGAGTGCTGATGATCGAAAAAGGTTTTTCGTGAAATAGCTATACACTCAACCTTCGCTGTAAATAGTTGTTAAATTTTTGTCCACTTACACCAACGATTTTTTGTTTATTTTGGATTGGGAATGCATACCCAGCCAACGACATTTGGAGCACTCCAAAGTAGCAGCGATAAAGTACTCCCAAAACTATACCACTATATAGAGCGAAAAAGAACTGGTTTTTGATTTACTTAGTGCAGTTTATGCGGAATTATAATTCACTTACTTAACGAGTACGCAGAAAGCCTTTTTTGATTATTCGACTGAGGGAGCGTTTTTGTACTCCGAAGATAGGCATTTAAAGGGTCATGAAGGAACAAATTACACTTTACATTACAAAAGACTTTTCTCTAGTAGTAGAGTACGCTGCTTTTTACATCGAAGGATTATTTTCTTAATTCTCCGACAGTTTAAGCTTTCTGAATTCCATGAAAGACTCGCCATCCATCATTTGACTTTTATGACAATAGGTTAGCTTGGAGTAGATACCACCATAGTGGCACGCTTAGTCCAGTGTGGAGGCCCATTGTAGCACGACGAGAAAACAGATTACTGCTCTTTGGTTGCTTTCTTTTCCGACACAAGACATCAGATTACTCCTCCTTTTTGAACAAGTTTGAAAACCTGAAGAAGTTCATGTGTTACTTTACATTGACGTACGCTACCTTACAAAGGCTATCCAGGAAAGAGTCGCAAGAAAGCGCCATCTGGTGCCGTTAAGAGCCGGACAGAGGTGAATGAGGTATTCGATCGTCTCCTCTTCCTCATCATCCTATCCTCTCTGCATGTTGCCCGACGAGGCAGTGTACTGTGAGTACCTCCAGCATGTTCGAGATTTCCTCTCTCCTCAGGGTACGTACATATTTGACGAGATCGTTTGTGATCCCATTATGGCCAGTTTTGCCTTGATGTTGGACATACATACTGGGTTATGTTGCCATATATCACTTGCTCATCTGCCTTACATTTGCCATCGATAACCCTATGTACCGGGATCCGTACGCGGTGCAAACAGGCCTGTTTGGCCATCTCCTTTAGATATCGGCGACAGTCTAGTGCTAGTTCAGAATTAAACGAGTGGGAGCCAAGAGACTTAATTGCTGCTTGGCTGTCGCTGACAATAGGATATCACATTTTATTACATTCTGGTTGCGTGCTTTTCCGCCAGGGTAGGAATATAATGTATTGTGGAACGATCTTTTTTTTCCAACCAAGGGATGACGGAAAATCGTTCCACAACACATCATATCAAAATTTAATCACTTCGAAATGGTAAAAATTTTTGCTATAAACTTAATACCTTGCCAAAGATAAGAAACTACGATTGAGCTGGGATGGAAACCTTTTCAAACATTTAAGTGCTAGCTAACCTTAACCTTAAATATTTTTGGCCACCAAACTCTTCATCCTTCTCCTCTTTCATGAGTAGTGTTACAGCTAAAGTATTCTTCATAACTGAAAGAGCTTTAAATCTAGAGGTTCCTATCGTCTTCGTACAGAAGATTTCAGAGCAGATTGACGGCAGAGTAGAGGATCACCCTTTTTAAAAAACTTGTTTCAAAACTTGTTTCAGAATTTGCTTCAATAAATTGGTATAAATCAGCCGAGCAGGTCCAGTGAATCTTTTAACTCTTTGTGGCTCCAAACACCATCACTTTGGCTCATGAGTGGCTCCTTTATTCGATTTAGGACTGCACCCTTGGTATAAATCTCATAACGTGCTTGAATGAAAAGAATCTCCATTTCATTACCGACATTTTGCTGACATTTTCTGTGAAGTAAGAAGCTCTTCATTGTACTTGTGAAAATGTATGATATGAAAGCCTAAAAAAGCGTCGCATTTTTACGGAATTGCTTCTGAAACCTTAACCTTAAATATTATTGGCCACCAAACTCTTCATCCTTCTCCTCTTTCATGAGTAGTGTTACAGCTAAAGTATTCTTCATAACTGAAAGAGCTTTAAATCTAGAGGTTCCTATCGTCTTCGTACAGAAGATTTCAGAGCAGATTGACGGCAGAGTAGAGGATCACCCTTTTTAAAAAACTTGTTTCAAAACTTTTTTCAGAATTTGCTGAAACAGTCGAGTTTAGCCGAGACCGCTACCATTTTATAAATAAAGCTTTATACTCAAAATTGCATGCTTTAAAATACCAATGAAAGTAATGAAGAACCCAGCAGAATTTGAGGTAAGGAGGTGCATATTCAGTAGAATATTCATTATGAAAAATACCCTGAAACTAAGTTCAAAATTCATTGCTGAAAAAATAACTGAACACGCAGTGAAGACATCAGGTGTACTGAAATACATGCTATGGAAGTTCTCCCTGCGTATTCAGGCCTTTTTTCCTACAGAAACTCTCCCTTCTCGTTCAGCAGTTTTTAGGTAGTTGATTTTCGACGCCACCTTTATATAAAAACGAAAGGGAAATTTCAGATTTTAGAACTACATCTCTACTGAATATTCAGTAGGAAATATGTGCTGTTTTCCAGCTGATAAATACTGCAGGGAAGAAAAGGAGAAAAAAAGTTCGCTTTATGAATTTAATTAAGCGAAAACACGCATGTTTAAAAATAAAACTCAAGAAAAAGAAATTAAAAATAAAGTCTTATCCATACCCTGTCGTATGCAATTAAATTGTTGAGGATAAGCGGCAATATTACTTTGGAAGTTTATTGGCAGACACACACACAAGTAAGAACATAATTAAAAACCTTTTGCTTTGGTAAATTTGGTCAGTTCAACGGACTGCATTTAAGTGTTTAAATTTAGAATTTATAAAAGCACAAATATTTGTCGAGGAAGAAACATTCTTGCACAGCAAACAGGCAGGACAAGAGCCAACGCCATGAAGCGCTTCTTATTGATTTTCGCTGCAGCAGGTATTTGATTTGAAATACAATACAGGGTGTACAAAAACAACTAATAAAAAAATTATCTTCTTTTCCAGCACTTGGTTGCACACAAGCAGCTCAACTGCCGTCATATGCCGTCACTTATGATGCCGACTCCAGTGAGGAAGACTATCACGTGCTCTTACCAAACGTGGGCGGTACTAAAGTCAAAGGTGAGCTTTACTTGCCCGGCGTCGGAATTGTGCAACAGCCTGTCATACAAGCGGTTAAAGTGAAGGTGCCATCATCAGCATATTATAAGTATACCAATGCATATTGGCAACAGTTATGGCAGATGCTAGGAGTGAATGGTGGTATACCAATTGGCGTACCAGCTGGTGGCCCACTTGCCGCACCAGTTGGTGGAGCACTTGGTGGTCCAATTGGTGGAGCACTTGGTGGACCCTTTGGTGGGCCATTTGGTGGTCCAATTGGTGGAGCACTTGGTGGACCCTTTGGCGGACCATTTGGTGGTCCAGCTGGTGGACTAGTTGCTATTCCAGTTAGTTTTCCATTTCGTGTTCCAGTTGGTGCTTCTCGTGTACCTTTGCCAACGCCAAAGACGGCTGCACAAGAGCGAAATGAGCAAGGAGTAGACGTAGAAGGATCAGTTACGCAAGCACAACTTGAACAAGGACAGAACAGCGCCTACGAAACAAACGCGCAGCAAGTGCAGCAGACGAAGCAAGAAAAGGGCCCACTAAGAGCATTGGGATCTGTGCCACAGCAAGCAGTTCCATCTGTAGTCAATTTGATAGTACGCAGTCGACGTCATCTGCAGGAGAAGGCAAGCACTACGAACAAGCCATCGACCATTCCCCCAGCCATTTCCAGCACTACAACAGTGCCGCATGTCAATCCCAGTGTAAGAGAAAAAGTAGCAGCATCAAAATTAGCAGGGCAGGTGGCAGAGAACGTAACACCGTCAACTCACACTAATTTAATGCCTGTTAAACACAATAAAGTTCAAGCTGCCGCTGCTTTCAATTTGGAAGCACAACAACACAAACTTACAATGTCACAGACACCGGTGCCACCGCTGCCACCACTCGAATTAGATATGCGTTCTGGCAGATACAGCGAAAAGCGTCTAACAGACTCGAGAGCTACGCTAGCTCTAGGAAATGTAAAAAGAAACAGCAGCAGCATTAACAGCAGCGCGGCGCACCCGAGTGCAGCTTCGGCTGAGAGCGCAAAAGCTACAACCACCAAAGCGCCAAATAATAAATGCGATATCGGTTGCAATAAATTCCATTTGGATCCCGTTTGTGCTTTTAACGGTCAATGTTATCACGAATTCCCCAATCGTTGTGTTTTGGACACTTTCGTGTGTAAGCATCCCGAATTAGGCTTTAAAGCTACGAAGCAGCCGGAGCAATGTTTGAGTGGTTGGGTTAAGCGTTGCAGAGATGATGAGCTTTCGCAAAAAGTATTTAATTTGTATTTGTAAAAATGATTTGGTAAGCTTTTTCGGACCTTCTTTATCAAAAATTATATGTATGAAAAGCTTGAAAAAAATAAAAATCATTCTAAAATTTTTTTCTTAAATTGCTTTGTTGCTGTTCTAAATTAGTGCTTCCTTAACATAAAACAAGTTGCACTCTTTTTGAAATTGATAAATATTGTGTTCAACCTATTTCGTACAAGTAAAGACTATGTGTCTCGGCATCGAATCTTTGTAGCTCCTTTGTAAGCGTTATGGTAATGACCGAAAATCGTTCCACAATACATCTTATGGTAACACATTTTTGTCACGCCTCGCTCATCAATGATACTTTTAGGTCTTGAGTGAATACGAAATCTACCCACCAATAATGGAGGAATTTCAAATTACAAACCTTTGTTGCTTCTAGGAGGGATTGGAAGTAATTTTCGCTGATATTTCTTAGCAACATAAGACATAGACTAATATGAGACTAGGACTAACCTTCAAGATAAACACAAATTTAATAAGAAAGCAAATCAAAACCTTCAAGCAATTTTAAGGGCACATTAATTGTATGAATTCAGAGAGTTGGTATGTTGCCAATCGTGAAAGTAAATAGCTAGGTACTAAACCCATTCGAGAACCGTGTGATTTTCTGGCAAATCTGTCCTAGTGTGGATGAGCGGAGATCGAAATCGGTATTAAACCTGAACCAGCTTTCGAATAGTTCATTGGTGGGACTTCTCACAGGCAACTGCCCTATGAGCATCCATGCCTCCCTTATGGGCCTCTACAAAATGACTTTTGTCGCAGCTGCACTGTCACTGTCCTGCACTGTCACTGTCTTGCATTGTCGATTGCCAACTAGCGCTCTTTTCATAGGTACTTCTTCGAATGTCTGGCGATGCTGGGAAATGCAAATATGCTAGGTTTTCTGCGCTTCATTAAGCAAACGTGATGATTCAACTTCATGGCCATCTAATATATTTAATAATCTAGGAAACCAGGGCTCCCATGTGATATCACAACGGCGGGAAAATTCAGTCAAAGTTGCCTCCGCTTTCTTGAATTGTGGAGGCAGCCATTTCAACCTAAACCAATCTAAACCCATTCGAGTCTCATTTAACGGAGGTCGGAAAATAGGAATGATCCTCCTAGTTGACATTTGATCTCGTCAAGGCAGAAGTTCTTGCGAACGGATATTATTAACCCTGGAGAGCCAATTTCTCTGATGATCATTTCGTTGGATTAAATAAACATAACTTGCCAAATATGGATCCTTCCTTGTCTTCGCTTATACAGTCCATTATATCGATATTGTTTTATTGAGCTAATAACGAAATCTTTGCCATACTGTGCATTATCAGACGTAAGAGGGCGGAGATTGGTATGCCCATCTTGCTTCAAAATGCGCTAAATTTGGTGTTCGAAAATAAGGAAAGGAAAGGCTAAAAAGAGGTGAATTACGACAAGAACAAAACAATTTATACCTTTTACAGAATTTTATAAAAAATAAAGAAATACAATGAAAAGAACTAGCTGAGAACTGTACTTTATATTTTGTTGCTATTATTTTGATCCAAAAACAATTAAAATTTTACAGTATATTTTTCAAAAAAAAAAAAACGTAAGACTTTACACTTCATATTGGATCCATCGCCGTTGCGCTGTTGCTGTTTTCAAGATAAACTTCATTCGTTTGAATTTCGTATGTTTTGTCGGTTTGTGGTGATGCGCGTTTTGGACGTAGAATGAATTCACGTTTAGCTCGAACTTCATTGTGCTTAACAGGTGATACATTACTGTGCGTTTGCGGCGTTACACCTCCTACCATCTGCGCTGCTGCCGTTGATTCTGTGACTTTTCCAGCTTTACTAGCGACTACATGCGGCACTGTTGTGCTGCTGACAACAATCGATGGCTTGATCGTAGTGCTCGCCTTCTCCTGCAAATGACGTCGATTGCGTACTATTAAATTGACTACAGATGGAACTGTTTGCTGTGGCACTGATTCCAAGGCTCTTAGTGGATCCTTTGCCTGCAACTTCTTCTGCACTTGTTGCGCGTTTACTCCGTATACGCCATCCTGTCCTTGTTCAAGCTTTACTGATTCTTCTACCTTCACTGCCTGCTCATTTCGCTCTTGTGTAGCCGCCTTTGGCAATGGTACAGCAGGAACTGGTGCACCACCAAATGGTCCACCAACACCACTAATTGGTGCTCCACCGCCACCTCCACCCATTCCTAACATTTGCCAAAATTGTTGCCAAAAGGAATTGGTATACTTATAATATCCAGATGTTGGCACCTTCACTTTAACCGCTTGTATGGCAGGCTGTTGCACAATTCCGACGCCGGGCAAGTAAAGCTCACCATTGACTTTACTACCGCCAACGGTTGGCAAGAGCACCTGATAGACCTCTTCACTGGAGTCGGCATCATAAACTACGGCATATGACGGCAGTTGTGCAGCTTGTATGCAAACGAGCGCTGGAAAAAGAGAAATAGAAAATTGTTTTATTATTTCTTGTACACACTGTATTTTCTTCATCAATCAAATACCTGCTGCTGCAGCGAAAATCAATAAGAAGCGCTTCATGGCGTTGGTTATTGTCCTGCCTGTTTACTGTGCAAGAATGTCGCTTCTTCCGCGAATATTTGTGCTTTTATAAATTTTAAATTTAAATATTTAAATGCAGTCCGTTGAACTGACCAAATTTACCAAAGCAAACAGTTTTTAATTATGTTCTTTCTTATACATACATATATGTGTCTGTCAATAAATTTCCAAAGTAATATTGCCGCTTAGCCTCAACAATGTAATTGCTTACCACAAATTATGGATTAAACTTTATTTTTAATTTCTTTTACTTTGTTTTATTTTTAAACATGCGTGTTTGTTTAATTAAATTCATAAAGACAACTTTTTTATTGTTCTTTTCTTCTGCTTTTTCTTTATTTTTATTAGTATTTTAAAATCACTGCCCAACCTTTTTTTCAAGTTGTGATATTTCTGTTCTAAATTAGTCCTTTATTGACTTTACATTTCATTGGCTTGTTCATTCCATTACATAGTCCTCACTGCATTCAATTTCTTTGGATTAAGTTAATATATCGTCGTTTAAGGTACAATACCGCGTATCTATCGACCAAGTACAAATCGCGTAAGTGACATTTTTGCCAAACTTGAAAATTCCCCAAAAACAAATTCCTGGCGTCCGACCCAATCCATTCATGCAAAAGCTTTAACATTAGAACAACGCATCAAAATTCTTATATGAATGGATGGGTCGAACGCCAGGAATGTGTTTTTGGGGAAATCTAATTTTTGGCAAAAATATCACTTACGCAGTTTGTACTTGATCGATATGCGGTGTTGCACTTAAAACGACGATATGTATGTCCGACATTCAATATTTGTGTACAGTGTTGCCTGTTGTGCTTCGTTAGGTCTTCATGTCGCCAAAGGATCCAAACACCAGATTCATAGCTTTCTCCTAAAACTTGTAATACCAAATTTTAATCCCTTTGCCATATTGCCGAGTCCTCTAAATCTTAAATGAAACCAATCTCTATCCCATTGTATAGCAGTACTAAGAACCGATGCTTAAATTCTTCTACGAGGTATCAGCAGAAATTGTTACCGTGTTTGCCCTTTACAACATGGCGCAAAAGCCACTAGCCGCTAGAACTAGGTCTTTAATAAGAAAACATTTCAAGACATCAATCATAACATGTAAATTTGATAGCAAGCTTGGTTGTAGTAGTCCAGAGATGGGGAGACAACAGAGGATGATAGTGATAACATTGGATAGGGAGCGCCAACGGGGAAAAGCTAACTATTGAATCTGGTAATAGTTCTTACGTGGAAAACGTCAGTTGGAAATCCAGTCTAGCTTCGAGGTATGAAGTGGAATTCGCCATCTATATCTGGTAAGCCCTCTCAAGGGAACGAAATTGAAGTTGAGAATATCAGATGATATTAATTCTTCGTAGTAAATTTTCTTTATCGACGTTATTTTTTTTGGTTATTTCTCGAGATCAAGTTCGAGTTGAGTCTCTTGAGAATGAGCTCAGTTTTTGTGCATAAGGGCCAATGTCTCAGCTTCGCTTTACCGGTCGTCATAATAACTGATGATCATCGTTCACGACTGATTGATGATGTTGGTTGATACTGATTGATGATGATTATGCACAGCTACCAATTGATTGATGCTGCTAACTTAATGATTATAAGTGATTGATGTTGATTGATTTCGACGATTGATGATGATTAATAATGATTGATTCATGAAGATTAAATGTTTGTTTGCGATTGATGATTAGAAATAATTGATTTAGATGTTTGATGATGATTAATATTTATTGATTAATTGCCAGTAATTATATTTAATCGATGATTGATGATTATAAGGGATTGATGATGATCAATAATGTTTGATTCATGGCGATTAATTGATTTGCATTTTATTATGATTGATTGTTGAATGTAGGTGATTTATGCTGATTATTAATGATGATTCATGGCGATTAATTGATTTTTTTTTTAATTTATTGTGTTTTGTTGATGATTATAGGTGATTTATGCTGACTAGTCCAGATTGATTCATGCCGATTAATTGATTATTTGCAAATTAGTTTGTTTTATTGATGATTATAAGTGATTGCTGATAACTAGTAATGATTTGTTCATGGCGATTGTATTTTTGTAATTTATTATGTTTGAATGATGACTAAAGGTGATTGATGGTGATTAATAATGATTTATTCATGGTGATTAGTTGATTATTATTTATAGGTAATTGGTGCTGATTAATTGATTATTATGAGCGATTGATGTTCGCCAATAATAAAAGATTGATGATTAATAATGATTGATTGACGACTTTTACTGATTATAGGTAATTGATGATGATTGATAGATGTTGGCTCATTGAGGACAATTAACTTGCGTACAATGATCGGTAACGATTGTTAAATCGGTAACGATTGTTAAATCGTTATTAATGATGATGGTCGATTGATAAAGGTTGACTGCTGATGACTGGGTTCAGCGACTCTTTCTATGTGTTCTACTTAAGTAAACAGCAAAGCTTCGACAATAAAACGCATAAAGTTTTTTTTTTTTTTTGTTAATTAAAAAAATTTTATTTTATTTTATATTCACTTGAATTTCAATATTCAAATTAGAAAAATCGAAAGGAAAGAAAATAAAACGAATTAAGAATTTTTTTCTTATTAATTTAAAAAATTATATTTTATTTTATATTCACTTGAATTTCAACATTAAAATTAGAAAAATCGAAAGAAAAAAAATTTTGTTTGGTGGCATCCACTTGCAAGACTATTTTATGCTCCTTCAACTGCTGCAACCACCAAGACACTATCGCGCAACTACTTCCGCTCTGGAACCCCATGCCCGCATTTCAGCTTCGCAGCTAACCCAGCACAGGCACCAACACCGCCGCTTGCTGCTGTGGCGCTACACTCCCTGCTGCTCCCCCGCCTACTCCTCCTGCTCCTCCTCCTTGTAGCTGTAATGTAAAATCTCTCAAATTCAAACCACGCAGAGCTAAAGCTTGCTCGAGCAGCTGCTTCTTCACCGCTGGACTAGCATATCTGGGCACCTTAATCTTAACCGCCTGCAGTACGGGTTGTTGTACAACACCAACACCGGGCAGGCTAAGTGCACGTTGTTGGCCTTGTATCGGCAGGATTACATGATATTCCTCTTCGCTAGAAATCGATGAATTGATTACAGTAAATTGTGGTGCTGACAGCGCCTGGACGACAATGAGTGTGGCTGTGTGGGATTTTTGAGAGGGAGAAAAAGCCAAAAACATATTAATGATATTGATATCATTTGATATCCTTTTTCTTTGTTCTGTATAGTTACTCACCTAAAGCGCAAATCACTAGAATGTTCATGTTGTTGTGTCTAGATTTTGTACGTTTATGTGACTTTATGCCAAACTTGGCGAGTTTTTATATGCGCAAATATTGTGTGGGGACACGCCTTTAATCAAACGCTGGGTGGGCTGTTTCAATGAATTTAATTTAATTTTGTAATCTTACATATAATCTGTAATCAATGCATACAAAGTTTTACAAATGCATATTTTTGTCACTTTTATCAAGCACTTCAATCTCCGTAGGCCCGCCAGGCAGTAAAAGAGTTTGATTGTTTGGAATACGCGCATTTTATCGACTTCGACATATATTTAGAAATTATACTCACACTAAGTATGTATGTATATTTACTTCTCCTGCTTATCTTTATACATATATATTACGCTAAGCGATTTTTTGTACGCACCATAACTTTTACACCGTTGTACAGTTTGTTATACTCAGCTGTACTAGTACACAGAGTATTATAGTTTTAATCACATAACGGTGGATTGTAACAGAATGAAATAATCGAGATAGATATAGACTTATATATATCAAAATGATCAGGATGAAAAGAGAAATCGATTGAGCCATGTCCGTCCGTCCGTCCGTCTGTCCGTCCGTCCGTCTGTAAACACTCTAACTCGCGCAAAAATTGAGATATTTTGATGAAATTTGAAATGCAAGTTGGTATCGACACTGGGACGGTTGGTATTGAAAATGGGCGAAATCGGACCATGACCACGCCCACTTTTCCTATATAGAAAAAACCGGAAATTTGGTATCTCAGCCACTAATATAGCTAGAGTGATGAAATTTTAACCACGTGTTGAGCTCAGGCCCCTAAGAAGAAATTTGATAGAATTCTGGAAAATGGGCGGTGCCACGCCCACTTATTAAGGAGCAAACATTGAAAGCTTTATGAGTCATAACTCAGAAACTGTTGAAGATATATCGATGAAATTTGGTACGCGTGATATACTTACTTAGGCAAATGTTTGGACGAAAAATTGTCAAAATCGGTTGACGACCACGCCCACTTTTATATATGGGTATTATAAAGTGGCCTAATAAAACCATTTTAAGCGATATCTTTGTCAAATATAAAGATAATTCATTGAAATTTTGTGGCAAGAGTTCCACAATAGACCGGAAACAAAAAATAGACAAATTTTGGAGAATGGGCGTGGCACCGCCTCTTTTTAGACAAATGAAAATACGAGATTTCTTAGCCTATAACTCGACAAATAATTGAGATATTATGACGAAACTTGGTTTATACACTTTTATAACTTGTGTTAATAGACACGCAAAAATTTATTGAAATCGGTTTATGACCACGCCTACTTTTTAACAAAGATATTTCTGGAACACCCTTTGGGAATTTTTAACGTGACATCTTTGTAACTAAAAGTCATAAAGGGATGAAATTTTGCACAAAGAATAATATTCATATGCTTAGTTGGATGACTGATAAAAATTTAGAAAATGGGCGTGGCTACGCCCAATTTATGCAGCACTCGCTTTATATAAAGTACACCGTGTTTCCATCAAACGCAAACAAACAATGAAAGCATACAGCTGAGTATCTAATGTTCGATTCCAGTCGAACTTAGGCTTCCTTACTTGTTTGATTTTTAAATTTAAAGTGTCATACTTTAAAATCAGTAATTTATTATAACTTCTACAAAAAGGGTTGCCACCTGTTCAAAAATTTATTTTTACGTTATAGTTTGCTTGATTTTTCGATTTGAATATTTTATTATAATTTTTACAAAAAGGGTTGCCACCTGTTCAAAAATTCATTTTTATGCTCCAGTTTGTATTATTATTTGTAAGTTTGAGGTGTTATATGAAAGGGCTTAACCTGAAAATTGGTAATTTATTATAATTTTTAGAAAAATGGTTGCCACCTGCCAAACAATTTAATATTCCGGTATAGTTTGTTTGATTTTTAAATTTGAAACGTCATCTGAAAGGGCTTGCCCCGTAGATGGATAAAAAAAAAATTAAAAATTTTACGGAAAGTGCACGGAGAGTAAAAAGGGATAAAGGGGAAGGAAACACAAAAAGGACAGAAGAAGAGTAAAAGGAAGGAAACTAGAAAGAGAAAGAAGAGTCCGGAAATGGAATTTTAGAGGCGCTAGAGGTTTAGAAAATTCTAGAAAATTATTCGACATAAATTTCAATTTCACGAAAAATCTTTAGATACGTGCTATATATCATGGTGATCCGATCTGGTGGATTCCAACTAATGATCAGTCTCTGTACCTAAACCATTTAACTGAGTGATTAGTTTGCGTCAGACAGTCATACGGATTCAGCTGATTATTCTGATTATAACAATCTGTATATTAGCGTGTCTATGAGCTCTCCTTCTGGTACTAACAAAAATGTGTTATGTACCAAAGTGATATTACCATTTCATGTACATAAAAGAACGTACGCATATTTTCACATTACTATTATTATTTTTTTATTTAAGAAATTGTCAATACTAATGCTAACATGCATGTATGTATATATTTTTCTTATTATTATTATTATTATTATTATTATTATTATTATTATTATTATTATTATTATTATTATTATTATTATTATTATTATTATTATTATTATTATTATTATTATTATTATTATTATTATTATTATTATTATTATTATTATTATTATTATTATTATTATTATTATTATTATTATCATTATTTCATATTAGTTAATTAATTGTACATAAGTAGTTGATTTTTTTATTAACTATACATTAACTTATATAAATTGAATATTTCTATTTACTTATTAATGCAGTTTTGTTTAATTTTAAAAACAAATTATACAAACTTTTGGGTAGGATGCCTGATTATAATTAAAAAAAATTTTCAAAATTAAAATTTTTGTACTACTTTACATATGGTTATATACTATATGGTTGTGTGAATGTACCATTTTTGATTCTAAAACAAGTTTTTCTGTATTTTAATTCACTTTTCTACATTGTCACTTCATTATGCTCTTGCTTTGTTTGTTTGTTGTATATCACTGTAAGACAAATTGAGGGTTTTTATCTGGGGGCGGAAAAATTACCACACATACCGAAACTTATGGTAAAACCAACAAAACTGTTTCCCCCCTTCGAGGTTAAATTTCTTTATTGTCATTTTAAATTTGTGAAATTTCATTTTAGTGATTTTTAAATAAAAGAAAAAATGGGTTATAATACATATCGTATATAAATATGTTGTTAGGAAACCTATACAAAGTACGAACATTAATTTCATAAAATTTTTTAACGCTCTAAAGCTGATTCCACATAGAACTTTGTGTTGCGCTACGTGACACTTTCTGCGTGACAGCTGAGATTAAAATACATGTATCTATATGAGGTTTCTCACATAACAAAAAGTAACGCAACGCCGAAGTTACGTAAAGCACAAAGTTGCTCAAATCTCAACTTTTGGGGGCGTTGAAATTTTTTTTCAGTTTCACTTTAATTTAAATGTAAATAAACAAATTTAAATTTCACACAATTGAAAAATAACTTAATAGATTTTTATTTTCTTATTTACTTTTTTGTAAATAAAACGGAGAATGAAAGATTTTTCAGAAAATAAATATTTTTTGAGTGATGTTGCAGCGTTCATTGTGGCATAGTTTTCAGTTTTGTGTTGTTTGACATAGAAAGCGGCGTGACGCAAAGCGGAAAAAGTTTTATGTGGAATCAGCTTAACATTCCCACGAATCGTTTTGTCCCCTTTTTAGAGAGTCGTTAGAGGGTTTAAATGTTCCACAAAATAATTCACCTTAAAATTTCACTAGTGGTCTTCTTAGCCAAACTCTTTTTACAAGCAACCTAAAACCCATTTGGCGTTCTTTGTACAAATAACCTTTTATTCTTTGTTTATTTAAAAATCATTCAGCCAAAATTTCGCAAGTTTAAAATGGCAATAAAACAAAATTTGAACTCAGGTAGCAAAACAGTTTGGCGGATTTATCTACTATGTGGATGGTAAGTCTTTCGCTTCGTGTAGAAATTTTTCCGCCCCAAATATGCTGTTGCACAGTGTATTTGGAGTTTGCTAAAATTTCTGTTAAAATTTTTAACGCTTTATTTTGTAACGTTTTACTAAATAAATATGTATCTCACTCGCTTTATACTATAAATACACTAAATGGTTTTTTTTGCGTTTTTGGCGCGATTGTCCGTTCTAAAGCAACGCAAATTTTATATCGGTTTTCTTTAACATCATTCCCATTACTTCTTGTCCTACCTCTATCTTTTCTCTCACATGCAGTAATAATGTCTTACGTAAAATGTTTGTATATAAAATTTATGTATGTATAATATTTTTGTTGCAATTACAACAAGTTTACTTTAATTAACTTAATTATAAAATATACTACAAAATTTAATAGGATTTAATTAAACTAACGGGTGCCACGAAAACAATTGCATGCATTCCAGCTAAAAATTCTTTATATATTATCTTTATTTAATATATGTATTTACAAGTTTGTTTATTATTAAATTTGCACAATAAACATTAGTCATGGCTGCTCACAAATTCATCATTAACAGATTCATAATTGAATACTTTGAAGTTCATTTTCGAGCCAATGTTTATTGATTGCGTTTAGTTTTAACAAAAGTACATTTTAATATAAACTTTTCTTAAAAAATTTTCAATAAATACATATGTATATAAAAATACAAATATTAGTGTGTATACAACATATTTTTTTTAATGCTAAATTGTAACTGTAATTTTTTCTCTTTTAATTTTATAAGTAGTCTATTTGCTTAATTTAGTTTAGAAACTATTTTGATTTTAGTTCAATCTTATGTTTATTATTACAATTATTTTTATTATGGACATAATTTGTTCTTCATCAGTGTCCGGTGACTCCAGTAGTTTTTAAAAATATATATTAATGTATGTATATAATTTATATATATGCGGCTGCGAGGGAGCGTAGATAAGAGAGAAACAGTATAGGCTATAGCTAGTTAAAGGCAGTAAGTTATGACAATGCATTGTTGAAAAGTCTTATTATACAATTATGTAAGATATTCCTTCTAGATCCAACCTTTCGAATAACAAAAAAACATTGAAAAACGTCGAATAGCGATTTTATAAGTAGTTCTACGCTTAATCCTCTACAGTTCGCTGTTTTTCTGCACTGTCAATCTAGAATTTCGCTAATGATCTTCTGCATCTCATGACCAAACGATTTTCAGCAGATTTTCGATTTACTTTCCTCAATTTCGCAGTTTTATATATTCTTCCGTTTTTTTGTTCGGCCAACTCTGTTTTTCTGTGGTTTTCTTCAGCTTTCTCGCTTCTATCTCTCTCTCTCTCGCTATCTCTTTCTTACTTCGCCACCGGCTTTACTTCTAACAACTGTGGATAGTTCTCTACGATATTCAAAAGTATCGTATCAATGTAATGTTTAAGGCGGGTGTTTTCATCTTCCTTCTCTTTAAAGGCTTGTTGCAACTGTAAGTGTGAGAAGAAGAAAGAAATTTTAGTATAAAAATAAAGCAAAAAAAAAAAAACAAAGAAAAAATATATTAAAAAATCCCTTATACCAATTACGTTTTAAAAACCTAAAATAATTAGAATGAGAACATAAGCGAGTGCACGCAGAGATCTTGAGAACCAAAGATTCCTTTACCAATATAAAAACAATCGTATATTAATGAAAATAAAGATCAATAGTCTGAGATATCGATTGACTAACTTATAATGGGTCATATTCTCCTAAAAAAAATATCTCACTACGTTCTGTGTTACCTAAAGCACAGCCGTCAAAGCGTTACGCTCCACAGATTACAGCCTTGAAAACTTGTGGCCTAAATGACTTTGAATAGATTTGCTAAAATGATTTCTACTACCAGAGACCAGGCGTCCTCCGGTACCGAATATTGCTATCTATCACCTCTACACAGATGGATCTAAGCTTAATGCTATGGTGGGAGGAAGAGTCTATTCAGCCCATGGGGGCTAAAAATATAATTTTGCTTACCTGATCACTGCAGTGTCTACCACGCGGAGGTAGCAGCGATACAGAAGGCGGTTGAGTCCTTGAAAGCAAGGAAAATCAAAGGTAAAGACGTGTACACCTTCTCAGACAGCCACGCTGCACTGGAAACGCTTGGGACTGTCATATGTAAATCCAGAAGTGCGAAAAATTATCAAATATCTCTAAATGAGATGGCTGAGCAGTTTGCCATTTACCTTATATGGGTGCCTGAACACTGTAACTTACCATGAAACGAGATGGCAGACAAACTTGTTAAAGATTCACTCCACTTTCAATGTCGTGGAAGCGTTTAAGTATGACGCTAACTATCAACTAGCTCATACTGAAAGAGTTATACTTCAAAGAAGCAAATGACAGGTGGCATAGTCTGAGTACTTGCAACCATATTAGGCTCTTGTGGCCTAACTGGAACGAAAGATGGACAAAGAGTCTATTTGCACCCGATAGGTGCGAGCTTACACTAATGGCAGTGGCAATAACAGGTCATATAATTCTTGGGAAACATGCCGAAAGGATGAATGCTCCATATTACGATTACTGTAGGGCTTGTGAGGACGAAGAGGAGCCCGAAAGAGTAAAACACTTGCTGTGGGCTTGCCCAGCACTAGCAAGGAGGGGGACTGAAGCATTAAGGAGCCTACAAAATTTAGGGATCTAGGGGATCTAGTTTTTATGGAATTTAGGAAGATTCTAAGATTTGTGAAATCCACTCGAAGGTTCGAGTATGGGGGTCTTCGGATTCACGTGGTATCACAATGGGATATTCGGGGCCCAAGTGTGCGAAGTGGAAATTAGCAGCCATTGCAACTTAACCTAACCTATCTACTAAGTGTTCCACGAAAGGTTTCAATACACTTTAAAGCAAGGGTCTTCACAGCTAT
The DNA here is from genome assembly GCA_960531455.1 of Urophora cardui. NCBI lineage: Eukaryota > Metazoa > Arthropoda > Insecta > Diptera > Tephritidae > Urophora > Urophora cardui. The sequence continues at coordinate 131,316,394 of OY482673.1, forward strand.
CGCGCTTCCGCGCTTTTTGTTTTTGTGCCACGCTTAAGCATAGGCAAGCGCGCCGAAATTCACCGCGACCGCGCATTCTATCCCCTCGCCTACAAACGAAGTTTAATGCTATACCCATTAGGAACAGCGGCGCAAAATTACTATTTATTCATGTGAAACTACATATAAAGGAATAATTTTGGAATTTTTTTTTTGTATCAAACAATTTTTTCACTATCAGACCTGGAAGACAAATTATGGTGTTAGTTTATTTTATTATATTGAACACTTTTAAAAGTATTTAAAGAAACCTGAATTTTCAAAGCAATCAATTCCGACGGGGTTTGTGTACACGCCATTTTTGGCTTCCATTTTTCTTTTTTATTTTCTGCAGAAGCGGAAGAGTCGCCGCCCACACACTGAGACAAATCGTTGTGAATTTAGATTTGATACAGTGATATGTATGTACTTATGTAGATTTTTTTTAACACATTTTTATTAGCTTCACCTGTATGCATATGAGTTATTTCTTTGTGCCTAAAAATACGCAATATATTTGCTAATGAGATTAATTCAATCAGATGGCGCTGTTTTAGCTATAAAACTTATACTATAAAATTTATAGTATAAATTAAACTTTAACTATTAAAGCGTGCGCTAATAATGAAAAATATAAAAACGCACAACACCAGCACCATAAAAAAATATCAATTTATAAATTTTCGAAATTTTTCGGGTGTACTTTTAATAATGGAGGAAGTGGGCGGTCGCAATTTGTTTGCTCTTATTGTCGGCCATGATTTTTATTTCAAAGTACCGGTGCCCGCGCTTCCATAAGGGCTTTGTAGAGATCACTGCTTTAAAGGCTTAGATGGTATAAAGATTTTTCCTCCAACCAAAAGAATATGATTTTTCTTAAAATATTGTCTTCCTGCAATCTTCACCTCTCTGTTTTAGTAAGAGAAAGTTAAATAGTAATATATATAAATTTTTTTTTTAACCAAACACCAAAACCATAACCGTTATGTAAATATTAATTAATATTAAGCTATTTCATTGCTTTCCATTCCAAAACCAATGCTTTTGATGATATTACCTGACTTAGAGATGCTAATGTGGCTGAATCCACAGAATCCTGTAATAAAAAATAAAATAAAAAATGGAGAATACAAAATAATAATAAAAATAAATAAATACTCATTTATTAAGCGCAATTGTGTATAAATGAAGCAAAAAGCGGTGTTTGCAAAGAAAGGCGTAGCTAAAAAAGATGGAGCGCTGACAAAAAGCTAATTGGTTAAAGGCTAAAGCTAAGCTTAAAAGCTTGAGCGCTTCAAGCTTCAAAAAACTTTCACAAAACTTCAAATAAAAAGCTCCTAACTCGTAACTCAAAGCCCAAAGGCATTGCAATGTGCACAAGTAAAAGCTATGCGGACATGCTAGGTTTTAGCTAAATGCAGGAAATGCGGTCCAATCTACTTCTAAGCTTTCAAGCATAAGCATGAGCAACTAGGTTAGCGTAAAAAAAAGCTTTATACAAAGCTGTGTGTAACCTACAAGTGAAAGCTTGCTTGTGTCTATCAAAAATAAGAAAACCACCAACCTGTGCTTGTGACATTTCCTCCAGCTCTTGCGCCAAACTATTTAACGTCCCATTGAGCAAATTGCGTCCCTCCTCAACGCCGCGTGTCAGCACTTGTGCCTGCAGTTCTTCGTTTTGCTCCTCCAAAGCTAAAAAACAAAGAAGAGTAGCATGAATATTAAAACTTCATCATCAAAATGGCACACACACACACCTTTATTCTTCTGTCGCATCTCCTCCAGCTCCTGATGCAGCTCCTCCAGTCTTATGGTCTCCGGTGAGGTTGTTGGCAGCGCTGGTCCCGTCTCGGCGCGCAATCGTTCCAATTCTTTACTCAATTCCAACATTAAATCCTCGGCCGCCTTCTTTTCCTCTTCGTATTTGCGTTCACGTTGCGTCGCCTCGTCCAGATCTTGTTGCAGCGCTGCAATTTGATCGCGCGCCAGCTCGTATTTCTCTTCGGTGCGATGCAGATCGTTGGCTTGCTTGTCGCAGAGCACGCGTAGGCGTTGCGCCTCTTCGCGCAAAGTATTGGCTTCTAGTTCTATGGTTTTCACTTTTATTTGGCAATTCTCATTTTGTAATGCCGTTTCACGTTCCACCCGTGCGAGTAGTTCGCGATAGCGTTTTTGTTCCTCGGCGAGGCGTTCTTCGGCGCGCAATTCGGACTGGAGAAAGGGAGAGAGAAAGAAAAAAAGAGATGTTGTTTAATACGTTACAGAATTAAAGCGTTGAAAAGCAGAAGTGAGAAGTAATATCCCCTGGTATTTGAAGAGGGTACTAAGGCCTCTCCAAGCTTACACAAAAATTCTGAAAATTCAAGCAAATTTCAAAAATTTTCAAAAAGTTTTCTCGAATATTTAGAATTTTTGTGTAAGCTTAGAGGCACTGATTTAAACATTTTCCATCGAAGAATTACGTATACTTTTATGAAAAATTTGCAAATTAGTGTTATCTAGCTAATGAATTTTATGCATCTGAAGCATTTTGTCCATTCTTTAATGGAATTGGGGCACCTCCAAATAAAGGACTAGGCCAATAATATTTTGAAGTCTTACTTTTGTACTAGAAAGGCAACTATCTGCAGGCCAAGCAATAATGATTTCAAACAAAGCCCCAATTCACTCCAAATATACACTGACTAGCTCTGAAATCAATAAATAGAGAGGTTTCAGTTGAGTCTGAAACTATTCTAAGAGACCATTGTAGTTTTGCATCTTCAAGGCGGAGTTTTTTGCTATTCAAGAGACCGTGAATCATTTTCAAGAAACGAGGTTTTCGGGTACAATAATAGAGTAATTTATTCTAACAGTTTAGCTACACTGAGGACACCACTTGGGTCTATCTTTTGGGTCTTGTCTACATGTCAGTAGAAAGCCGCCACGAATCTCTTCACCAGATGGATAACCAAGTTTCTCTCGTACTGGCGGCATGTAGATAATGAGGTTCAATTTCAAGAGGGAGCACACCTAGTCCGCTTTCGTCATCCTGGTAGGGGATTGATTCCACATGCAAGCTTTTCCTGAGGGTCCAATTTCTCGAAAAAACGGATACTAGATGTAGACGTGTTAGTAACTACGAATATTGAAGACTGTTGTGTGGCCGGACCGGGATGAGAAGAACTATTCTTTTGGGTAGGAATGTTCTTTAGCTTGTAGTTGGCCTTATCATATGGCCATCTAAGAACAGGTAAACACACTTAAAGGTTTTGGTGTCCCTTTAAAGACTTATTTACGAGCTCAAGAGTTCAATTGAAGTTCGTTTTAAGGAGCGGTTTTCGTCCTCTTGGTGGAGTGGATACTAGTCGCCACTGCAAGGCAACCTAATAGAGCTCTTAGTACTTTGGGACATACATATTGGTCTCATGCCTCCATTTGTTTCCCCCACTTTCTATAACTAGACATACATACATACATAGGTATTTCTTCCTGCTACTCACCTCCCGATATTGCTCCTCCAGCATGTGATAGCGCGTCTGTAGCACAGCATATTCGGTTTTTGTGCGTGTCGTACGATCTTCGGCGATATTTTGTGTGTCAGCCAAATCTGTTACTTGACGCTGCAGCAATTCCAGCTGGAAGTAAACGAGAAAAAGAGAGTCACAATTAGTAAAAGACACATAAAAGAAATGAGTGAAAAAATGCATTTATATTTATATATAACTTTTTGGTTGCTTGTTTTTCCGACAGGGTAGGAATATGATGTATTGTGGAACGATTTTCCGTCATCCCTTGTCAAGTTTGGTTTGGAGACAAACCGGTTTCGGCTAATATGCGCCATCTTCAGTGTCTTCTTTCGTTCTGAGTTATTTTCTGTAAGTTCGATAGCATTTATAGTAACTAACTTCCGTCGTTTTGTTCAGGTACTTCGTGTTCATGTGATGTGTTCGTGCATTCGTGCGTTCGGGTGCCGTGTGTGTGTGTGTGAGTCTGTGTTGTGTGTTTAGGTATACAAATCTATTTTTTTGTCATATTTTCATTATTGTACCCTCATTAACGAAGCAGGTAAAAGTCCGTTATTGTCCGTTTGTGTGTTGTTTTGTTTATGTCGGTTTTAGGTATTTTGTCCTCTTTCGGGTATATTAGCTTAAGCGGTTCAAATAATGTATCCGATGCGGTGTTTATTTGTTCATTTATTATTTTACCTACGAATGTTTTTTGTTTGTATATCTCCATATTTTCTAATATGTTAAGTCGTCTTCCTTTATGCTGTATGTGGAGAATTTTAGCTGTTTTTCCTATTTTCATGGGTGTACACTTGTTTTCTGCCATGTGGTTGGCGAAATTTGATTCCACTGTCGTTGATGATTTTCTTATTTTCTTATTGTAATCCCTTATGTGTTCTCGATATCTCGTCTTGATTTGGCGTCCTGTTTGTCCTATATAACTGTTTTGGCATTCGCAAGTCAATTTGTATACGCCTTGTTTGTCAAAGAGGTCTTCCTTATTAATGTTGTTTCGTAGAAGTTTTCCCATATTGTTCCTCGTTTTAAATGCTGCATTAATGTTATATTTTTGGAAAACTTTAGCCAACTTGTAAGATGTTGCTCCGGTATATGATAGGACTGCCCATTTCTTCTCTTCTTTTTCTTTGGTTTCTGACTTTCTAGAATTTATGTTTTTTTGTATTTTCTTCACTAAACTTTTTTGATATCCGTTGTTCTCTGCGATTGTATATATTGTGCTCAGTTCCTTGTTGTAAGCTTCTTTTTCTAACGGGGTTCGTTCAAGTCGTGTTAATAAATGTCTGAAAGCGGCGTTCTTGTGCTGTTGAGGATGGTTAGATTTATTGTGTATTATTGCATCTGTTGCTGTGGGTTTTCTGTATATTTCGTAAGTAAATTTGTTAGTCTCTTTGTTTATTTTAATTGTTAGGTCCAGGTAGTTGATTTTTCCATTTTTCTCTGTATCCATAGTGAATTTTATATTTTTGTGTTGGCTGTTGAGGTGCTCCAAAATTTGTTCTTCTTTATTTCCCGATATTAGGCAGATGACGTCATCTACATACCTGGCATAAAAATTTACTCCCAAATTTGCCGTCAGTTCTTCCATATAAATTTCCTCCAAATGTTGCATAAATACTTCCATAAGGATAGCTGATGTGGGGCTACCCATGCCTAGTCCGTGAGTTTGTCTGTATATTTTATTGTCAAATTTAAAATAATTCTGGTCCAGGGTTATTCTCAGCGTATTTACTATCTCTGTAGCAATGTCTTTGTTCGTTTTCTCTGTCAGTATTTTAGTTAAAGTTTTTAGTGTTTCTGTCGTTGGTATCGAAGGGTATAGATCCTTTACGTCAAATGATACCAGTTTTGAGTCCTTGGGTACGTTCAGGTTGTTCAGTTTGTTGACTAGTTCCGTCGTGTTTTTGATTGTGTATTTATTGGATAGGTCTAGTTTCTCGGTTAGTAGCTTGTTTAGGTGTTTTGATAGTCTATATCCTGGTGCCGACTTATGGTTTACTATTGGTCGCATAGGTGTTCCTGCTTTGTGGATTTTAGGTAGTGCGATCAGTGACGGGGCCGATGGATTCATTGCCGTGAGAGTGTAGGTCATCTTGTTGTCTATTATATTCTTTGCTTGTTTTATTGCACGCTTTATTGCCATTTGGTATTCTTCCGTTGGGTCTTTCCTTATCACTCGACAGCCCATTTCTTTGATGAGTTGACCCGTTTTTGCGGTGTATTCCTCTTCGTCCATTAGCACCGTTGTATTTCCTTTGTCTGCTTTTGTTGCTATCACCTTATTATCGATTAGTTTCTTCCTTAATACTTTTGCCGTTTTATTGTCGTCCGTTGCCATTTCATTTCCAGCAGCTTTTATACTCTTTTCGATTATGCGTCTGCATAGATGCCTTGCGTGCTCCTGTTCTTCGTTTGGTACTAGTGATATGGCCATCTCCGTGTCTGCAATAGTATTCTCTACGTCTTTTTTTCTATCGTAGCTTTCGATATTGTACTTCAAACCTTTTTGTAGTAGCTCTGTTTCTTTGGCGTTGATGGAAAGATTTGTTAAGTTAACAAATCTTGGATGGAATGATGTTTTGTTCTGTTGTGAGCCTTTTTTGTTGTTGTTTTGTTTTGTGTCAAGGTCCTCAACAAAAAACTGGAGGACCTTGACACAAAACAAAACAACAACAAAAAAGGCTCACAACAGAACAAAACATCATTCCATCCAAGATTTGTTAACTTAACAAATCTTTCCATCAACGCCAAAGAAACAGAGCTACTACAAAAAGGTTTGAAGTACAATATCGAAAGCTACGATAGAAAAAAAGACGTAGAGAATACTATTGCAGACACGGAGATGGCCATATCACTAGTACCAAACGAAGAACAGGAGCACGCAAGGCATCTATGCAGACGCATAATCGAAAAGAGTATAAAAGCTGCTGGAAATGAAATGGCAACGGACGACAATAAAACGGCAAAAGTATTAAGGAAGAAACTAATCGATAATAAGGTGATAGCAACAAAAGCAGACAAAGGAAATACAACGGTGCTAATGGACGAAGAGGAATACACCGCAAAAACGGGTCAACTCATCAAAGAAATGGGCTGTCGAGTGATAAGGAAAGACCCAACGGAAGAATACCAAATGGCAATAAAGCGTGCAATAAAACAAGCAAAGAATATAATAGACAACAAGATGACCTACACTCTCACGGCAATGAATCCATCGGCCCCGTCACTGATCGCACTACCTAAAATCCACAAAGCAGGAACACCTATGCGACCAATAGTAAACCATAAGTCGGCACCAGGATATAGACTATCAAAACACCTAAACAAGCTACTAACCGAGAAACTAGACCTATCCAATAAATACACAATCAAAAACACGACGGAACTAGTCAACAAACTGAACAACCTGAACGTACCCAAGGACTCAAAACTGGTATCATTTGACGTAAAGGATCTATACCCTTCGATACCAACGACAGAAACACTAAAAACTTTAACTAAAATACTGACAGAGAAAACGAACAAAGACATTGCTACAGAGATAGTAAATACGCTGAGAATAACCCTGGACCAGAATTATTTTAAATTTGACAATAAAATATACAGACAAACTCACGGACTAGGCATGGGTAGCCCCACATCAGCTATCCTTATGGAAGTATTTATGCAACATTTGGAGGAAATTTATATGGAAGAACTGACGGCAAATTTGGGAGTAAATTTTTATGCCAGGTATGTAGATGACGTCATCTGCCTAATATCGGGAAATAAAGAAGAACAAATTTTGGAGCACCTCAACAGCCAACACAAAAATATAAAATTCACTATGGATACAGAGAAAAATGGAAAAATCAACTACCTGGACCTAACAATTAAAATAAACAAAGAGACTAACAAATTTACTTACGAAATATACAGAAAACCCACAGCAACAGATGCAATAATACACAATAAATCTAACCATCCTCAACAGCACAAGAACGCCGCTTTCAGACATTTATTAACACGACTTGAACGAACCCCGTTAGAAAAAGAAGCTTACAACAAGGAACTGAGCACAATATATACAATCGCAGAGAACAACGGATATCAAAAAAGTTTAGTGAAGAAAATACAAAAAAACATAAATTCTAGAAAGTCAGAAACCAAAGAAAAAGAAGAGAAGAAATGGGCAGTCCTATCATATACCGGAGCAACATCTTACAAGTTGGCTAAAGTTTTCCAAAAATATAACATTAATGCAGCATTTAAAACGAGGAACAATATGGGAAAACTTCTACGAAACAACATTAATAAGGAAGACCTCTTTGACAAACAAGGCGTATACAAATTGACTTGCGAATGCCAAAACAGTTATATAGGACAAACAGGACGCCAAATCAAGACGAGATATCGAGAACACATAAGGGATTACAATAAGAAAATAAGAAAATCATCAACGACAGTGGAATCAAATTTCGCCAACCACATGGCAGAAAACAAGTGTACACCCATGAAAATAGGAAAAACAGCTAAAATTCTCCACATACAGCATAAAGGAAGACGACTTAACATATTAGAAAATATGGAGATATACAAACAAAAAACATTCGTAGGTAAAATAATAAATGAACAAATAAACACCGCATCGGATACATTATTTGAACCGCTTAAGCTAATATACCCGAAAGAGGACAAAAGACCTAAAACCGACATAAACAAAACAACACACAAACGGACAATAACGGACTTTTACCTGCTTCGTTAATGAGGGTACAATAATGAAAATATGACAAAAAAATAGATTTGTATACCTAAACACACAACACAGACTCACACACACACACACGGCACCCGAACGCACGAATGCACGAACACATCACATGAACACGAAGTACCTGAACAAAACGACGGAAGTTAGTTACTATAAATGCTATCGAACTTACAGAAAATAACTCAGAACGAAAGAAGACACTGAAGATGGCGCATATTAGCCGAAACCGGTTTGTCTCCAAACCAAACTTGACAAGGGATGACGGAAAATCGTTCCACAATACATTATATTTATATGGTTCATTTAGCATGAGAGTAAAGAAATACAAAGTATATAAAAGTCAGCAGCCGGCAGATAAGACGGCGTTGCATATTATAATGAAAGAATGCATACAGACATAAGTATACAAGAATTTAATTTAATTTTTTTTTAGCTGGCGCACCAACAAGGGCAAATGTTAAATGCATAAATTTTTATTAATGTTTCGTCTTAATTTTTATATTTTTTTAATTATTTTTTTTTTTATTTTTTTTTTTTTTTTTTTTTTTATGGAAGATCTACTTATTAAGTTCGAAAGAGACTCTGTCAGCAAGCCTAGATTACTTACAAAATATGTTGATGATTTATTTACAATAGTCAAAACAGAAGAAGCCGATACGCTGCTGAATACATTGAACAATTACAATAGATCGGTGAAGTTTACAATAGAAAAAGAAAACAATGGAAAGTTACCGTATTTGGACACCCTAATAATAAGGAAAAACAACACAATAACACTAGACTGGTACGAAAAGCCCACGGCATCAGGGAGGCTCATAAATTTCTACTCAAAACACGAAAGGAACATCATTATAAATACTGCCAAAAATTTCATCACAAGAGTTCTCTCGATAAGCGACAAAATATATCATAAGAAAAATATCCCTATTATTAAGCAAATTCTGACGAACAATGATTTTCCTTCCCATTTGACAAATAAACTAATCCACCTCTACCACGTTGGAAATAATTTAGAGAGAACAACCAAAGAACCAACGAATAAAATATATAAATCAATGACATACGTCTCAGGGATAGCAGAGAGAATAAGAAATTCCAGTATATATGACAAGGAAAATTACAACGTCGCGTTCACGTACAAAAATTCACTAAAACGATTCTACAGCAATACAAAGGACAAAATTCCGAAATACGAGAGATCAAACGTGGTATATGAAATCCCATGCAACGGTGACGGGTCCCACGTATGCGAAAAAGTATATGTGGGGACTACTAAATCTAAACTAAAGACAAGGATTTCCGCACATAAGTCCAATATCAAACTACGCAATAATTCTTCGGACAACAAGACGGCCTTGTCATACCATTGCGGCAGTACTGGACATTACCCAGATTTCGATAATGTGGCAATCCTAGACAATGAGAAGCATTATCATAAACGATACACATTGGAAATGTTACATATTTTGAACACCCCTAATAACAAGAGAATTAACTTTAAATCTGACACGGACAACTGCGCTCATGTGTATCGAAATTTAGTACTCAAACACCAACAATTGTCCAAATAAATGTTTGTAGGTACGTAAGCATCCCCCATCCAAACCGGTGTTCAACGCGAGCTTCGAGCAACAACAACAAAGAACAGCTGCAGTGATATACACAATTTACGTCTCACTGTTCGTGTTGTCTTATGTATTGTTGTTCCTATATTTTTGTTTACCCTTGCGGTACATTTTTAATTGTTTACATTTTTATGTTATGATGTCTCCAAAATTTGTTTACATTTACGGTACTTTTAATTGTTTACATTTCTATGCTTCGCATTTTTCCATATTCCACCTTGTTCCAAAGTTTATTGTCAGTCGATCAAACTAAAGCATTAGTGTAAGTTTCGTTTTTTGGTTACATTTAAGAATATGTATCTATACATACATACATATGTATACCTAAATGTAATAATCTGTGTTTATTATTGTTTCCAGTCCTGATGATGACTCCAGGCTGGAGTCGAAATATCGATATTTAATAATAAAAACCAAATTAAAATTAAAAATTTGTGTTTTAAATTTTTAATCGTGGCCTTGAGCTCATAAACAAATAAATACAATTTTTTTTATTTTTTTATTTTGTTTTTTAATTTTGTATTTCAATTAAATTTTTTCGCTTTCTTCATAATCTTTTTTTTTAATAATATTTTTAATTCTCTCCACTTATTACCAAAAACAAAAATACTAACACAATTGCCTTTTAGCAAACGCAAATCGCCGAGTAGATCATCAAGTAGCAGCACATCCGCCATTGGTGTTTTCAAATGCATTTGTTTCAAATATTTTTGTGCTATTGACAATATGGCACATAAATTAGCTAATTTTTGCTTATTTTCTTTTTTTTTTCTTATTCTGTGATTTAAAAATTTACATATGCAATTTCTTTGTAGTATTTGCGTGTGTTTTGAGCGTTTGTTTTTATACTCAGCTGTACTAGTACACAGAGTATTATAGTTTTGATTTCCTAACGGTGGATTGTAACAGAATGAAATAATCGAGATAGATATAGACTTATATATATCAAAATGATCAGGGTGAAAAGAGAAATCGATTGAGCCATGTCCGTCCGTCTGTCCGTCTGTCCGTCTGTGAGCACGATAACTCGCGCAAAAATTGAGATATTTTGATGAAATTTGAAATGTAAGTTGGTATCAAGACAGGAACGGATGGTATTGAAAATGGGCGAAATCGGACCATGACCACGCCCACCTCCCCTATATAGTAAAAATCGGAAATTTTGTATCTCAGTCACTAATAGAGCTAGAGTGATAAAATTTCACACACGTATTGAGCTCAGGCCCTTATGAAGAAATATGGTGAAATTTTGGAAAATGGGCGGTGCCACGCCCACTTATTAAGGGGCAAACATTGAAAGTTTTATGAGTCATAACTCAGAAACCGTTGAAGATATATCGATGAAATTTGGTAGGCGTGATATACTTACTTAGGCAAATAGTTGGACGAAAAATTGCCAAAATAGGTTGACGACCACGCCTACTTTTATATATGGGTATTATAAAGTGACCTAATAAAAACATTTTAAGCGATATCTCTGTCAATTATAAAGATATATCATTGAAATTTTATAGAAGGTGTCCAACTATGGACATAAAAGAAAAAATACAAGAATTTTGGAAAATGGGCGTGGCACCGCCTCCTTTTAGAAGCAGGAATATACGAGTGGCCGCTGTGGTGCAGTGGGTAGAGTGCTCGCCTGCTATGCCAGAGGTCTCGGGTTCAAACCACGGTCCGAGCAAAACACCAAAAAATTTTCTAATTAGTAAAAATCCAATTATTGGATTTTTTAAGAACAACGGTCACCTCTCGGCAGTGGACGGCATACCCTCCGAGAGTATTTCTGCCATGAAAAAGCTTCTCAAAAAAATGCATTCGCCGTTCGGAGCCGGCATAAAACTGTAGGTCCACCCAATTAGTAGGAACAACAAAAAGGAGCACACCTCAAATTGGGAGAGAAGCTCGGCCATAAAACTCGTCAGAGTTATAATAGCGCCATTGTATTATTATATTATAATATACGAGATTTCTGAGCCCATAACTCGACAAATAATCGATATATTATGACGAAACTTGGTGTATACACTTTTATTACTTGTGGTAATACATGTTCAAAATTTTAGCGAAATCGGTTGACGACCACGCCCACTTTTATATATGGGTATCATAAAGTGGCCTAGTAAAAACATTTGAAGCGATATCTTTGTCAAATATAAAGATAATTCATTGAAATTTTGTGGTATGAGTTCTACAATAGATCGGAAACAAAAAATAGAAAAATTTCGGAAAATGGGCGTGGCACCGCCTCTTTTCAGACAAAGAAATCAACGAGATTTCGGAGCCCATAACTCGACAAATAATTGAGATATTATGACGAAACTTGGTTTATACACTTTTATAACTTGTGTTAATAGACACGCAAAAATTTATTGAAATCGGTTTATGACCACGCCTACTTTTTAACAAAGATATTTCTGGAACACCCTTTTGGAATTTCTAACGTGACATCTTTGTAACTCATAAAGGGATGAAATTTTGCACAAAGAATAATATTCATAAGCTTAGTTGGATGACTGACAAAAATTTAGAAAATGGGCGTGGCTACGCCCACTTTATGCAGCACTCGCTTTATATAAAATACACCGTGTTTCCATCAAACGCAAACAAACAATGAAAGCATACAGCTGAGTATCTAATGTTCGATTCCACTCGAACTTAGGCTTCCTTACTTGTTAATACTATCGCATAGCTTTATTTATATTAATTAATTTCCTTTCAGATTTCAAAATATATTTATGATTCAATTAAAATATAATAATACATATAAAGCGTATAATAAAATTCAAAATTCTCTTTGCTTTCTTTTTTAGCACATATTTACACACGTCTGTCGCGCTTACTGACTCATATACAACTGAGCTTTATTGTGCAAAAGCAGAAAAAAAAAACCAAAAACATTTGTTGCTAATTAATAAAATGCTTGTGGGGTTAAATGGAGGGCGATAAACATATTAAGATACATACATACATACTACATATGTATACATATGTATATATGTACATATATATGTATGTACATATGCTCATATGAATGTATGTATGTATGTATATCCATATGACGATCTTCAACACCATACGTGTTCCAATAATTTAGCGCGTTGGTGTGTTTCTCCAAGCCCACTTTTGGCTCTAACAACTAAATATTTTAGACTTACATACATTCATTGCTGAAAAATGCAAAGTTATTAATTACTATTGCTTTCTGTGTTTTTATTATTTACTTTTGTCATAATTTTTGTTTAAATATTTTCTTTTCTGCCTTCTTTACTCATATTTCATATTTAACCTCTTCCTTGTATAGCCGACGTCACTCATTTGTAATCATTAACATGTTTCCCTAATAAAATTGTCTATAAACATTTGTATATATAGCAACATGTGTATATAAACAATAATGTTTTGTTTTGTTTATTTGCTTATTGCAACGTCTTCACTTTGGCTTCGCATGTAAAAAGCAAGTCAATGCCGTTTAGCACAGTTGAATAGAGGTGAATACAGGTGAATACAGGTGTGTGAGGCGTGAAACTACATACATATGCACGTTTGTACTTTGCAAAGTCATGTTTACATTTGTGTTGCGCGACTTTCCGTAGCCCCTAGTATGTAAGTTGACAAGCGCGGCGACAAGTCTTATCTATTTTGTTTGTGTACTAATTGATACATAATAAAGTGATAATGCGGAATGCAAGGTAGTGGGTAGTGGTGGGTGTAGGGGGTAGAGGTGGGTGGGTAGTGGTGTCTTTGCAAAAAGCCGTGCATAAATATTTGCTAATAAGTGCATTTGTTTGTGTATATTGTACAGGTGTCTGCCTTGAAACAGGACTTAACACGCTAAATCATGTTCTGAAAGTCGGTGACTTTTTTAGGATTTAGATTATGTTAAGATTTAAACTCTATTTCTATTAACACTTGTATTATTTATTTATTTATTTATTTATTTATTTTATTTATTTTATTTATTTTATTTATTTTATTTATTTATTTAACTAACTTTATGGACTGCCCTTTAAGACCATGTCTTTTATAACACATCAACTGTATAATATTGTTTGTAGCATAAATCTTAAAACTAAAGTTTGCACATGAAATTACATATCATGACCAAAATTAACATTATAACTTAAATTTAAAATTAAAACTTAGAGTAATCCTACTATTGAAATTAATAACACGAAATTAAAATAAAATATATAGAGAAGAATTACAAAGAGATAAATATTGAAGAAACTATAGTGAAAGTCTAAGAAAATGACAATAGTGAAAAATAGAGAACGTAGTGTGAAGTTGCTATCATACATCTTACTCCGCAGCAAAGTGGGCATGAATCAATTTCCTGTATTTGTTCCTATTTAACACAGATTTGACACTGTCAGGTATGGAATTCCAGAGCCTCACAGCATTGACGAAAAATAGTCTTGATGAGGACAAAACTTAATTGTTAATGCTTTAAAAATTTCGTTTCTTAAAAAAAAAAAAACAACAACATACAAAACTCATGGAAATTTTACAATTGCAGTTGTTTCTTAAACACGCGCAAATTCAACAAGAAAAATTGCAAATACATATGTATGTAAATGATTTTTAAAAGTCAGTACTCTCAGTGCAAATATTTATGTACATATATAAAAACATATATACATAAGTATGTATGTATGTATGTAAATACATATATTTATGTCTCGATAAAAAAAATCGCTTAAGAATTTCTTTCCGATAAAAAAACGCTTTTAATAACACTGACGCGCTTGTTGCCCGGCAATGTTAGAGGCGAACACTAAACTGTCGCAGAGCGACACCAAAAGCTGGCTAATGCCACATATGCTGATACAAATATACATAAATACTATATGTAGGTATTTATGTATGTATGTATGTATATGAGTATATTTCTTATAGCACATATACGCCATACAAAAAACAACAATAACTAAGCTACTAAACATAGAACAAAATGCGCCTAACATATGTTTGCATTTAGAAAACACTCAACACGCTGGCAATTTTGAACACCAAACAACAACAACAACCACAAAAAAACTTGAAAATTTTATGTTTTTGAAAACGTTTTATTTTTGAAAACAGCGCATACATATCTATGTATGTATGTATGTAAGCATGTATCACACCCAGCCGGCCGGCTGTCAGCCTTGCGGTCTCGGTGCCAAGCAGCCGCGACGCTGTTATAGCAAGCAAAATAGAATAAATTGTGGCCTTAATGGCCAAAACATGCGAACTGCCAAAAATACGGCGCTGCCTTAAATGTTTTTCTCTTTTGGATTTTTTTTTTTTGTATTTTTGTTGTTGACTTTTGTTTTAGCAGTTTTTCATGTTTATACAGCCGCGACAGCACCATGTACACATACAGACAGTACATATACGAGTATAGTACAAACAATATGGTTAATTATGCACGTTAAATAAACCAAAAGCTAATCTGAATTGAAAAAAAAAATAAAAAAAAAAAATAAAAATCTTAAAAAAACATTTTCTTACGTAGTTGTTGCTGTCTGCATGTAAACAAAACTGTCATAAGGTGCGAGAACTTATACATATATTATTTAGCACAAAAGTTGTTAATTTGGCAAGTGGCTTACCCAATACCCAACAAACTATGAGTTTAGTTATCGTTTAGATAATGACTCGAGAACTAGCCTTTTTTCGAATATATGTATAACGTTAACGGATGACGCGTGAAGCACAAATCGAGAGACCTACAATTCCTAAATCAAGATCTAATGTAGCTGTCTACAAAGATCCTAATGCAGACCCCGGCATTTTGACTCATGTTCCATGCACATTGAGATTTGGCTCTTTCTCTAGTCAGCTTCCAATCGAATACTAGTGTAGTTTTCTACTCTAGCTCTCGGTTAGAGAATAGTTAGAGAATTACACTAGTTATCCAATGTAGTCTCCACAAATTCTCTAAAGTCAGAGACTGTATTCGCGAGGTAAACATTATCGCAAAAGTTTGCAAATGATCTTCGATATTCAATAAAATAAATAAATAAAATTATAACTATTGAAATTGTAACTAAGATTGGTTTTCAAATGTTCATAGTGTACTGAAAATACACGAAAATGTGTTTTGAAATAGAAATAAAATGTTACTATAGTAGCTAGAGAAAAAGTGGCATACCTATTCTAAACAAACTAATTCTATCTTTCATTAAATTTTTTCCATGAGAATGGTCTGCATTTGGAATTCATCACCAAGCGATAATACTTTGGATAAAGAATGTTTCACTTTGCTGTAAAATTATTTAGTAACTCTAGTTCTCGAATCGCAAAACAGTTTTTATCACAATCATAATCGAAGATGAGATTTGTAAAAAAATTTTAATGGTCATTGGGTATATGTTTATTAAACAGTGTTTTTGTTTTCTTGCCGACCGTGAAAAGAACGCTCAACTTGCTAAACATTAATTTTAGTTCTATATAAGCACTCCACTTCGGACGGTTTCGAATTTTTGTATTTTAGTTACCGATAGAGTTCGCTGGTGTTGCCTCTGTGTAAAAGAATACGATTGGTTGATATTTATGCTATTGGTTGGTGTTTATGCTACACCCAGAAAAAAAATAGTGTGAAATCAACCAAAAATCAACAAATTTTGTGGTTAATTTTTTTCAACACGATGCTTAATGTATGCCATCGTGTAATCGTGTAAATTTAACACTACTGTCAAGTGTTAGTTTAACAGGATGACAACTGTAGAATTAACACTAAAAAGTATTGAGTCTTCCTGTTGATTTTACAATTTTAACTAGTTAATGTTACAATTTTAGCTGGTTAAATTAACACGAAATGGTCCTGTTGAATTAACAATAACATCTTTTTGATTTTACCTTAAATTTATTGTTAAGTATAGAAAGCCTTGTTGATTTTACAATATATTTTTTTTAATAAAAAAACATATAAAACATAAAATATATAATCATCAGATCAATAAAGCATATTCGAGTACATCACCCGCACAACCGACCAAATTGAAAGCGTCCTTCTCATACGAACACAAATGTACCGGCGATAGTTTATACATGGGCGATAGTACTATCACTTGCACCGAGTAATGTTTGGCCGCTAATGCAACAACCGCATGCTGCACGCAAACTCCCATTCGCTAAAAAAAAACCTCCTCGTGATATTGCAACCTATGAAGAGGAAAAATAAAATATTGAACATTAAATACTTTTAGAAACAAAAATGTAATCCTCTTTTAACTCACCTTCAAACTGCAAATATAAATCGAAAACCCACTATCGCGAACTGACAATGATGCTAAACTCGCATCACTGCCACGGCACAAAATTTTCCTTTTTTTTTTTAAATAATTTGCGTTTTGCACGAAAATCAGACTTCAAATGATCAAAAAAATTATGTATGTTTCAAAATAGTTTTGACGTTCTTTTTTAACACTTTTTTTTAGATTACATTGACACTATGATCGTGTTGAATAAACCAAAATTACAAATGACGTTTATGTTTGAACATTGTTTCGTGTTATATCAACCAAATTTTATTGTTAATTGTGGTTCTTGTTGTTTTCACATTTGTTTTCATGTTGTATTAACACTAAAATTGGGACGTCATTTTTCTAACATTTTTCTTAGTTTATATTGACACTATCGTCATGTTAAATAAACCAAATTCCAAATGACATTTAGGAATAAAATTTTATATTTTAATCATCTTGTACAATGCGCTTAACATAGTTAGCTAGCTTGGTTTTTGTTGTTGCTTTCCATGTTATTCGTTAAGCTAGCTAGTTTTTTTTCGAACTTGCGTGCAAAAGAAAGTGGCTGATTGTATTGTATGTCTATTTTTCGCTTTCGCCGGCTAATGAAACACGACGTATGACATAAGACAGCTTGTCGAAAATTTCATATGAAGGACAGTTGATATAAACATTTTGCTTATGAGCAGCATTATTATTCATTGGATATAATCACTTCGATACATATGTATGTATGTATATATGTAAATACAAAAAAAAACTTATGTAATATGAAGGAAAATTTTAGCACCTTTCAGAAAAAGAAAATTTGCTGAATCTGAATTCATTCAATCTAAAAATATGCAATACGCTCATCTAAATATTTGGAAGGCAATACGCCGTAGAAGAAATATTTACATAAGGTTTATTTAAGTTGTTGTTGTTGTCTGAAATCTAAAACACTTATGTACAATAAATCATATTGATTTTTTTTTTTTTTTTTTTTTAAATAAGAGTACATAAGTACCTGTTTCTGTTAATGTTTTAATTTTTTTCATATTTTAATTTTTCTATAACATTCGGTAAATGTAAATTTGCTCATGGCAGTGCCACGCTTATGCACATTAATGCTTTTTAACTACATCTTATGTTCAATAAAACTTTATCCACTCAGCGTCCAGTTGAAATATGTTATCACACTGCACATTTCCGCTGCCTAATCAAGAGGAAACTTTAAGAGCAGCTGCATACATATGTACATTAGATGAGTTTTTTTTTGTATGGGATTCTTTAAACCTTCTCAGATCCTCCCTCCGGCACCGGAATATGAAAATAGGATGTTTTAGAGTAAGCAAACTGAAAAAAAAAATTAACTTTTCCAAAAACTGGATGGAGCTACACCGAAAACCGCGCAAAATCCCAGAATTTCAAGGTATGTTTAGATTTATGTCTGAAAAAAGTTAGGATTTTGCACGAGAAAAAAATGTATATCCATCCATACGTAGAATTAACCGCTAAATCGAATGGCGTATTCCGTTTTTTGGTACACTACCCAGGGATGGTAATAACGCGGCCTAAAGTGACCATTTTCTTTTTTTTTCTCATGAATCTTCAATTTCTTGCCCTATACTCTTCCCGAAATCGGAAATTATTTTTTAACTAAATCACACGGTAGGCTGCGTTATTTAATGCGTTTTCCAGAAATGTATAGCTATTAAAAATCGAATAATATTTGGATGAGTTCATTAAGTTTAAGTGAAGTAAAGTCGGGTATAAAAGGGTAACATACCTTAAAATTTCTAAATTTTTTTACAAATTTTGCTCTTGAAGACGGTTTTTTGGGTTATAAGTCATTGTTTTATTTGGTTGGATAACTCCACAAATGTAAAAAAAAAAAATTCGGAAGATCGAGACCGTGGATAGCGGAAAAAACCGTGGACCCGGATGGCCCTAAAATATTATTGGGCAATATTGGTATCAAATTAAAGGTCTTAACTAGGGCTTTAATATGGAACTCATTACATGACAATTTCTTAACCAATTTGCGATATACTGGCGACTAAGTGGTCGCTGTGGTGCAGTGGGTAGAGTGCTCGCCTACTATACCAGAGGTCTCGGGTTCAAACCCCAGTCCGGACAATCACCAAAAAAATTTTTCTAATTAGTAAAAATCCAATTATTGGGTTTTTTAAGAGCAGCGGTCACCTCTCGGCAGTGGGCGGCATACCCTCCGAGAGTATTTCTGCCATGAAAAAGCTTCTCACAAAAAACGCATTCGCCGTTCGGAGCCGGCTTAAAACTGTAGGTCCACCCAATTAGTAGGAAAAAACAAAAAGGAGCACACCTCGAATTGGGAGAGAAGCTCGGCCATAAAACTTGTCAGAGTTATAATAGCGCCATTGTATTATTATTATTATTATTAAGTGGTCCAGGATGACTACACAATATTTTAAAGATATCGGCGACATTTGAGTCTAATTTTTGACTTATATGTGTTGAAATGATGGACACAGCAAAATGGATTGGCTTTATATTGAAGTCCTAGGTAAAATGTTTATTTTGATACCCATATTACCCACAAATGGTTTGGCGCTACCCGGCTCCACTTTTTGTCCGTTATCCACGGTCTCGACCTTTGTTTTTTTTTTTTTTACATTTGTAGAGTTACCCACCCACATAAAAAAATCACGAATAACCCAAAAAACCGTCTTCAAGAGCAAAATTGTTAAAAAATTTAAGAAATTTTAAGATATGTTACTCTTTTATACCCGACTTTACTTCATTTAAACTTGATGAACTCATCCAAATTTTATTCGATTTTTAATAGCTATACATTTCTGGAAAGCGCAGTCTACCGTGTGATTTAGTTAAAAAATAATTTCCGATTTCGGGAAGAGTATAGGGCAAGAAATTGAAGATTCATGAGAAAAAAAGAAAATGGTCACTTTAGACCGCGATATTACCATCCCTGGGTAGTGTACCAAAAAACGGAATACGCCATTCGATTTAGCGGTTAATTCTACGTATGGATGGATATACATTTTTTTCTCGTGCAAAATCCTAACTTTTTTCAGACATAAATCTAAACATACCTTGAAATTCTGGGATTTTGCGCGGTTTTCGGTGTAGCTCCATCCAGGTATTGGAAAAGTGAAATTTTTTTTCAGTTTACTTACTTTAAAACATCTTACATATTTTCATATTCCGGTGCCGGAGGGAATATCTAAAAAAAAAACTCATCTAATGTACATATGTAATGTTTATAAGTAATTGTAATATGTAAGCGTTGTATGCCATGGCCACTTGTTGTAATCACAAAATATTGTAGCATATACATAAGTATTTATTATGCGTATGTACATTCTGTGTATAGTACATAGTTTCATCCGCCATCCACTTCCCGTTTTTTTTCTGTTTCTTTTTTTTTTTTTCAATGCGCTTATCAGTGCAGCAAATGAAAATCCGAGGAACAAACTGCTGTGCTCAATGTTGCAAAATCATATTTAATTATATTTTTGTTCGTGATTAGGGGAGGCAATGACACTAATTAAATGATATGCTGGGCGGTTTGAAAATTGCGCAGATTTGTAACTACATGTAATTAGCTTTAAAGAGGAATATTTGAACGAGTTTATTCTAAATAATAAGCGCACACTATTCACGAAACACTGGACTATGAACCCAAGTACAGATATTTGATTTACCTTGGGATATGAAAATACTAACTAAAAGTTTATATAAGAATTCAGTCTAAGACAAAACTTTGCAGAACTGCAACCAAGAAAAGGAAGAGTTGATAAATTATAAAACGGCGAAAATCTAATGATGTAAGAAACTGAAACTTTTGACTATTTCAATATCAAGTACCTACTTGAGAAATCTCTCATGTTAACAAGTGCCACTTTGACAATTGGATATGTAAACTCCTCCCTCGAGAAACAAAAAATTATGCTCTAAAAGTCGCTTATCGTTCCTGTTCTCATATACGGCGCCAAAGAAAATCAAATGAGATGGTTTTCGGAGTCTCCGAGAGAAAAATTCTTTGGAAGATTTATGGACCTTTGCGCGTTGGCGAAGAAGATTTAACAATGAGTAATACTATCTTAACGTATACATGGACATCGACTTCAGTGAATAAAAATTCAGCGATTAAGCTGGCTAAGAATGAGTTTCTATCGACAACCAACGATTGCAGAAGAGGAAGAGGTACATAAGTCTTCATAGTTTTAAACTTTATCCCTCTCATATGAAAACTACATACTGGATTTTTGGCCTATAGTTGTGGTTTAATTTTTATTTGCATTTAATATTGGTAACCCTATGTATAGAAAAAAGTGAGCAAAGCTTGATAAAATGAAAGAATTTCTGCGAAATGTATGTTAACTTACTTTCTTTTGGGGTCAGGGAATTCATTTTTAATGTTTATTTTTACATAAAACGGCGCTGTGGTACAATGGTATTTACATTTTAAACAGCAGAAAAACTAAGTTTCTAAGCCATCAAGGGCAGGCATAATGTTTCTGGCAACATGTTGCGCGGTGTATTTACTACTCAATTTTTGGAGGATAAATATATATATTGTGGATTTTGGGCTTTGTTTGAGGAAACAAATAACAAGAAAAATATTACATAATAATTGTTGTTGCTACTGTTACTGATGTTGCTGCCACATCAAAGGCAAAGGCATACGCAGAGGCAAATAAAAATGAAACCTATAAAAAATGCATTACGGGGCTTTGTTATTAGAGGGTTAAGCCTTTCTTTTCTTGTGGTTTCTCAATTGCGGAGGGAGGAACCCTCATTTTGTAGCACAGTGTAATTTGCTCACTTTTGGTGCTTCTAATTAGCACCAGTTGACACTTATCAGAAAGTACTGACGTGCTTTATTAGGCTACATAAAAATTATTTAGACGATTAATCGCCAATTAAGAAAAAGAAAAGCAGGTGGGGCACATCCTCAAGCCATATTTTACTATACTATGAATCCTAGTATATTAAAAAGCATGACAGAAATTGTTTCTGTAACTGTAACTGTAACTGTAATTGCATTTTATTGATTTATTTACCACTACTGGTATTACATTTATTAATTGTAGTCATTTCGACACGCAACTTCTTATGTCCTCTTCCATACTCAAAAAAAACGCAATTCATTCACTTTTAATTTCATCAATTTTTCATTGTTTTTTAAAATGCTTCGTTTTTGTATAATATTGTTTGCCATTTTCTTTTGCTTTTTATTAATTTATTGCTTCTTCTTCTTGTACACCTTTTTTACCATTACCTCACTTTCTTCTTCCTCCGTCATATTGCTTGATAGTACTATATCTTTGTTTTGCGCCATTTCAATTTCAATCGATTTTCTTGCTGTGCGCTAATTTTTTGTGCGCTAACTCAGAATTTTATTAATAATTTCACGGCGTACATTGGCGTTCAACTAAATTAGCGAGCGTTCAAAGTTGTCAGTTTTATATTAAAATCGTTTGAAAGACATGGAAGTACAAAAACAAAAAATGGGTGGCATCAACAAATATGACATGGACATGGTGGATAGTAGTGCTTTATACATACATACATATGTCCATAAATTAATTCTACATGTTTATATAGGTGCACGGAGAGAGAGGCACCTCAACGTAAAAATAGTAATCGTGCAGGGTCAGTAGGAAAACAAAATCAATAGTTAGGATGGATATCTATATGAGAAAAAGGAATGCGCGAGCTCTATCATATAGTCTATCTGATGGAAGACACTCTTTTACTTGATATAAGGAAAAGTGGATGAGCTCATAAACCATTTTCCTGCTGCCCTTACAGCTTTCTTCTACACGCTTTTACTGCCAATAATTCCCTAATTCTAAAATTTCGACATTAAATTCCATTCTTTCTACAGGGTATTGGTTGTTGATTTTTATATATCTATGTATTTTATAGACCGCAGTACCACACTCCATACATACTTAGGTATCTTCATGTTTACATGTAGTAATTTTTACTGAGCACCAAATATGAGGAGGTAGCTAAAAAAAAATTACAAGAAAGAAATAATAAAACAACGTATGTATACTGTATGGAGGAGTCATACATTATACGTTGTTTCATTAACTATTCAAGCGATGAAAAATGCCCTTGAACTTGAATATTAAGGTTAATGTAATACATATTTTTTATAGTGAAAAAATTTTCATTTGAACTTTTCAATAAAGCAAAGTGAAAGCAAGGGTGTGATTTTAACCATTTTCTTACTCTCCACATACCGTATGTTCTAGGAGGGGTAATAGTATATGATAAACACACATTGATTGAGTTTGGTATTGCCACATTCCCTATAGCATGTGGCATACCTACCCATCAACTCATACATATATTTGTATACATATATTTAGTTCACTAATGGCTCACAATTAATTGCATACAACAATTAGCGATTTAAGTGAAAACTATGCTAGCGATTCATAGCCTATTAATGTATGCGACTTTTTTGAACCCTTCATTAGTTGACCGCTTGGCCTTTAAATTATGTATTTCGCTGAGCGCCGTACAATCGGTACAGCAGTAAACATAGAATAGAACAAGAAAGAAGAATGGAGCATACTAAATTAAAGGGCCTTTCAAATACATTAATTCAAGTTTGTAAATAAATATGTTTGCTTCATGCTTTATTTCTAAACAGCCGTTTTAAATTCCCATTAAAATTAATAATGATTAATTTTTTGGCGATTTTTAAATTTAATGATTATTTTAATCTCATCACATTAATCTGGCAATTTATAATCAATTCAATTAAAAAATTATTATGATTAATAGTCATTGAAAAAATAATCATAAATAATTATATAATCAAAATTATTCAAATAATCTTTTAGTTTAATGATTCTTGATTAAAAAAAATTAAAAACAATCAGAAATAATCATGTAATTCAAATTAATGAAATAATCCTTTTAGTTCTATGATTGATTAATTAGTAATTATTAACTTTTTTATTCTTGCTTAAAAACTATTAAAACATAATCAGAAATAATGATGTAATCAAAATTAATCAAATAATTTGTTTAGTTTTATGATTGATTAATTAGTAATTATTAACTTTTTTAAACTTTTTAATTTTAATGATTGTTTTAATTTCTTTATATTAACCTGGAAATTACTAATCAACCAAATTATAAAATTATAAAAAATAATTATGATAATAACCATAAAAAAGATCATCAGAAATAATCATGCAATCAAAATAATAATGAAAATAGTCAGAAATAATCACTTAATCAGAATTAATAAATATATTTTTTTTTTAATTGTATGATTATTTTTGATTGCTTTTTAATTTTTAATTGCTCCATTATATTTAGTTGTGTAGTTATTTTTGATTGTTTTACCATTTTTGATTGCTTGATTGAAATAATGTAATAAACTAATTAAGTGATTAATCGTGCAATTTAAGAAATTAGAACTGAAAATAATCAAATAATCAATAATCAAATAATCAATAATCATTAAAATCAGAAGTGATCATATAATCAAAATTAATCAAATATTTATATTATTTAATTGTATGATTATTTTTAATTGCTTAATTATTTTTATTGTTTGGTTATTTTTAATTGCGTAGTTGTATTTAATTTCCTTACTTTTAATTGATTGATATTCTTTTTATATGAAAATTTTTAATTATCTTTTTTATGTTTTCCATACGAGAAACCGTACGCCATGGCGTATGAGCAACATTTTTTTCAGGAAAGAATAAAAAAAAATTATTAATGGATTAATTAATTAATCATGCAATCAAAAAATAATCAGATTATTGTATTAATCAGGTAATTAGAAAATAAAAAATAATTGAAAAAAAATTAAATAATCATGTAGTTAAAAGCAATCAATCGCATAATTAATGTAGTTTTTTAATCTAATCAACTATTATTATTTAAAAAGTGAAAGTAATCGTATTTAATCATTAATGTTATAAAAACAATAATCATTAATATTTTTAATCATTAAATCTAAATCAAAAAAATCATGAACCATTAAATCTGTTTCCTCTAAAGTTAGAGAACTAAGCTTTGACCCTATTTTCTTGCTTGAAGTCACAAAGATCATTATTAATTTGCTGTAAGTATTAAAATAAAAAAAATTTTTCTCTTTCTTATGGCATCTTTTAGCACTTGATCTCTTGAACTTAAAACTACTCCCTTTCCGAATCAAAAAAAAACTATCCCCCCTCACAACAAAATGCTTACTTGTTCATTCAAATTCTCGCAAATCTCCGCACTCAAACCACCCATTTTTTTGTTGTTGTTACAGCAATGATGTGCTTGCTGCATATCGCCAATATCACCAGCGCCACCAACACCATTACTACCATTCATCGTTGACACCGTGCTTTTCTGCTCAAAATCGCAAAGTAATTTATTTTTGAAATTTTTCAAATTTTCCAATTTAAAACCATTCGTATTTGTATTATTCGTTTTATTCGAATTAAATTTACTTGTTAAACTATCCAAATTCACTAATTTGTTGTTGTTGTTATTATTATTAATTTGTTCACTCTCTTCACAACTATCATCACTCAGCTTATTTTCAATATAAACCAATGAATTCGGTTCCGATGGCACAATATCATCAAAATCCGCGGGATTTAAACTCAAAAATTGTTCTTGATCAATCAAAATCGGTTGCTTGCCAAAATTACTATATTGTTTTTGTTGTTGCTGATAATGACTGCAACCGAGCGTGTAAGCGCTTTGGCTATTCAGCGTCGCTTGTGTTGGTGTTGTATCGAAGTGAAGATTTAAATCTTCTAGACTTTCGTTGGAACTGCGATGTTTGGCATTTTTATCGTTGCCAAAACGTATGCTATTGTTGTTGTTGCTGTTATGTTGTTGATGATTATTTAATGTTATTGTACTGCTGCTATTGCTATTGCTGTTGCTACTGTTACTGTTGTTGTTCGTTGCAGGTCCGACAAATTCGAATTGGCCAGCCCACATGTCATAGGCTAAATCGATGCTGTCGGGCTGGCTGGCCGGTTCGCTATTCATTATGAAGTGACGACGATATGTTTAATTTAAAATTGCTTAATTTTCGTTCTTTTTTGCTTTTGCTTTTATTTTTGTTTTACTTGGGTGGGGTGAGTATCTCGTTTAAAAATGTATGTGGTGAGTAATGCTTTTAATTGGCTTGAGTTTTTATTTCTGTTTTTGCTTTTGCAATTTTTTAGTTGTGGCACTTTTTTTTGATATGTGTTGTTGATTTAATTTTTTCGTTCTTAGCTTTAAAACATTTTTTTTTTATTTCTTTTGCTTTTTAAAATCTTTTAAGGCACTTTATTACAATTTTATATTTCTTTATCTTGTTATAGTCCCATTTTCAAAATAAATATTGTCCCTTATTTCTAGCTGCGAGAAAATTGAAAATATGTTTATACCAAGAAGCTTCAAGGTTTCATAGACCGCTTAAAATATATGCCAAAATTTCTATATCTGAACAGTAGGTATTACGAGAGCTTATGCATATCGATTACAACAAATGCTCAGTTGGCATTTTGTATAACAGTGGACTATTATATTTCTCAAAAATTGAGGGTCTGCCTTGACTCAGCTCATGATTCTGATAATACTATTTTTTTGTTTTTTTTTTTTTATTTTCCTTTAAATTTTCTTTTAATTTTGTTATTTTATTTTTTTATTGTTTTTTATTTTATTTTATTTTTGTTTTTATTTTATGCTATTTTCTTTTACTTAAGTTGTTCGTTTTAATTTTTTTTTATTTGATTTGATTTTATTTTCATTTTATTTTATTCTATTTTATTTATTTATTTTTTTTTTTTTATTTTTTTTATTTTATTTTATTTTATTTTATTTTATTTTATTTTAGTTTACTTCATTTTAATTTATTTTATTTTTTTTTAATATTTGTTTTTAATTTTATTTGATTTTATTTTATTTTATTTTATTTTATTTTATTTTACTTAATTTTTTAATTTAATTTTAATTAATATTTTTTATTTTATTTGATTTTATTTTTTTCAGTTTTTTTTTCAATTAATTTTCGCCAATTAAATTTCGTCATTTAATTTTGCAGTCGTTAAATAGTTACGCAACATCAAGCAATTATATAATTTGTCTCTGCCGACGTAAGCTCTTCAGCTTTCCACCAACCCAGCAAGCAAAGATTGGAAGAAAGGAGTCAAATGTCAATAAATCAAAACTGACAAAAAATAAGCTTCAGACGCTAAGAAGCAAAAAAGAAGAAAAAAGGAAATAAAATAAAATAAAATAAAATAATAAAGCTATGCGAGTTAATTTTATTAACCCCCACACTCGTACACAAAGTCACACACAAACAACGTATTAAATAATAATCAAGTCGACAATTAAATCGCCACTGAGTTGCAGAGCTGAGGCGCCAAATGGCAAATTTATGTCAATTCATGTCTCGTTCAATTAGTTTTTATTTAAAACTCTAAGCTCTACACCCAGAAAAAAAATAGTGTGAAATCAACCAAAAATCAACAAATTTTGTGGTTAATTTTTTTCAACACGATGCTTAATGTATGCCATCATGTAATCGTGTAAATTTAACACTACTGTCAAGTGTTAGTTTAACAGGATGACAACTGTAGAATTAACACTAAAAAGTATTGAGTCTTCCTGTTGATTTGATGATGAAAGCTGGTTAAATTAACACGAAATGGTCCTGTTGAATTAACAATAACATCTTTTTGATTTTAAATTAAGTTTATTGTTAAATTAACTAGAAAGTCTTGTTGATTGTACAATTTATTTTTTTAAATAAAAAAACATATAAAACATAAAATATATAATCATTCAATTAAGCACATTCGTACATCACCCGCACAACTGACCAAATTGAAGGCGTCCTTCTCATACGAACACAAATGTACCGGCGATAGTTTGTACATGGGCGATAGTACTATCACTTGCACCGAGTAATGTTTGGCCGTTAATGTAAAAACCACATGCTGCACGCAAACCCCCATTCGCTAAAAAACCTCCTCGTGATATTGGAACCTTTGAAGAGGAAAAATAAAATATTGAACATTAAATACTTTTAGAAACAAAAATGTAATCCTCTTTTAACTCACCTGCAAACTGAAAATATAAATCGAAAACCTACTATAGCGAACTGACAATGATGCTAAACTCGCATCACTACCACGGCACAAAATTTTCCTTTTTTTTTAAATTATAATTTGCGTTTTGCACGAAAATCAGACTTCAAATGATCAAAAAAATTATGTATATTTCAAAATAGTTTTGACGTTCTTTTTTAACACTTTTTTTTAGATTACATTGACACTATGATCGTGTTGAATTAACCAAAATCACAAATGACGTTTATGTTTGAACATTGTTTCGTGTTATATCAACCAAATTTTATTGTTAATTGTGGTTCTTGTTGTTTTCACATTTGTTTTCATTTTGTATTACCACTAAAATTGGGACGTCATTTTTCTAACATTTTTTTTAGTTTATATTGACACTATCATCATGTTAAATAAACCAAAATCCAAATGACATTTAGGAATAAAATTTTATATTTGAATCATCTTGTATATTTTAAAATTTCTTCATGTGTTCAACAATAAAATTTGGTTGAATTTACCAAATTTTCAGATGACAGTTACAAAGCCAAAATCATGTTTCAAACATCGTGTAATTTGAAAAAAATTGTTGCTGTTCTATGTGTAAAGATCGATCGTGTTAATTTTACATGAATCGTGTTGATGATTTTTTTTCTGAGTGTAAGCATTACTTAGGACGGCGCAGACGCGTGGGCGGCAGTCGGGGTTAAGTAGGAAATGCACAAAAGCTATGCATAAATTTATGGCATTTTAAAATTTTGTATTTAAATGCAGCTATGCTTATAATGAATATAAATTAAAAGCACCTACTTGTCGGTAAGTAATGCAAACAAGAAACCATTGTTGAAGAAAATTCAAGTTAAACAGCGTTTAGGTGGCTGTGTGAAAAAGTTAAACGTTCAACATAAAATTATTTGTCAACAAACATAAATGCTTAATTAAATTTGCGGCTTTGTTGCGCTATAAAGACAACCCACAACAACGTTTAGCTTTTTAGCTGTTGCTGATTGCTTTTGATATTTTAATTATTATCAGCCACTTCGGTTGACTTGTCAAATGCAAAAGAAATATTTTTTTATGAAAAATGTTTATATGCAATTCTTTATTAAAAACCTCGAAAGCATGACTTTTAAGTTTCTTTGAAGTAAAAAGGCGGAAGTCAATGGCAGTTAGTGTGGCAATTTGCAGCTTGTAATCAATTTAAGGCATTTTGTATGAATAAAAATTACATAGAAATCAATTTCATAAGCTAAGTACGATACAAATCATTCATAACAGAAGAAGTTAGGCGGCACCTCTTCAAGCTAAAAATCGATTACTTAGCGGTGCAAACGCAATTTAAAAAATAATGAAAAATTAAATATCATTATATCAAATCATCAAATTATTTAAAAGGAAAAGCAAAATTTTCATATAGAAAAACTTTTGTACAGATATGTTCATCATACCACGTGTCGCACCCTTTAATGACCATGAAATCAGGGAGAGGCTTTAAGGGAACGGAGTTTATCAT
The DNA here is from genome assembly GCA_960531455.1 of Urophora cardui. Lineage (NCBI taxonomy): Eukaryota > Metazoa > Arthropoda > Insecta > Diptera > Tephritidae > Urophora > Urophora cardui. Next base: position 131,346,122 of record OY482673.1, read on the forward strand.
ACGTAACGTCCAAACTTTAACCACTAGCTGCTCTATCGATGATAGACTAGTCCAAGACATTTAGACAATCGAATCGTTGCAAATGCTATTCATGAAATAAATGGAAACTAGTAAAGCTAGACAAGGAATTTAATTGTGAATTTCCAACCAAGTGCATGGAAAAATAAAATATTTTTTGAAATGAAGAGAAATGCGTTTCAATAGCCCAAAAATAATAATTAAAATGATACATATTAATAATAATAATAAATACAAAAAATATGTATAAGAAACATTCGAAATTTCAGGCAACGGAAAATTGTAAACAAAACCACCCAACAACCCAACGTTTAACGCTCAAATCGAGCGTATGAATGAACTAACCAAGCGGTTAACGAACCAAATAATAAAAAAATATAATAAAACAAGCGCTATATACAGAAAGGCATACCCGCATACATTTACAAATATGCGTTGTCGTTATGGCAGCAACATTACTTCGCATGCCAAATGAAGCAACCACATTTTGTTGCCAACAAAATTCACTTGTCAACTTTAATAAGAAGAAAAAAAAAATAAATGTATTATTTTATTTTTTCCGCCATTGCACTTTCTGCAATGTTTTTTTTTTTTCTTGCATGGAGCCGCAACGGCGCCATTGCGGCTGAAATCGATGCCGCTGCTGCATAAGAGTGGCAAGTTAACTCTGCTGCAGCCAAAGCCACAGCAGTTGTTGAAGCCAGTGAAAGTTGTCTCAGCCGCATTTAAACGCAAATGCCAATAACGCTGTGTATGTATGTATGTATGTAAGTGTGTGCGTGCATGCGTGTTTGTTGGCAACATAAAATATGCGCAAACATCTTTGTTTTTTCTTCACACAGCTTACAAAACATATCTATACATAGCTTTGCTATTTAATTGCCAACACAATATACATAGATACAAACATCTCTTACTTTTGCCCATCACATAAAACAATTGTTCATGTAATACGTAATTGTAGTGAGTGATGTGTAGCTTAAAAGCTTTAAGCTGTAATTTCACACAGCCGGCGCTTAAATACGTCGAACTTCGAAACTGTCTGACAGCTGCTTCAATTTAGATGGGTTTATGCGAATTTGAAACGAAAAGAAAAATTAAGTTGTTTTTTTGCCAATTGGTTGTATGTATTTGCTGTTTCAAATGAAAGGGAAAATTGTGTGTGTATATTTTGGCAGGCAACTTTCAATCTTCATTTTTGCATTTTAATGCGTTTGCACATGTTTGAGTAGCGGTGTATGAATTTAAGGTGCGAAATGTGATGTTTAAATGCGCGTACATGTTTATGGGTAAGCAATATAAGTATGAAAACAGCCTTCAGCAAATCGCGCTAGTTTAGAGCTAGCGCAGAATAAGCTCATAAAGAGACAGGCTTGATACTCCATCTATCACTACACCGCAATTCTTTCAACTATCTTTTTTAACACGGCGATATTCCACTAAGTGGCAATTGCTCACCTCAGTAGAAATCTAGAACCCAAACTGTCTCTCTCTAATATGGGAAGTTCAGTGGTAGTTTAGAAATTAATAGTTCGAAGACAGTTTTAACTTTAAAACCCTTTTTTGTACTTTTATTAAATTTTATTCATAAAATTCCCTTTTTGGGAAATTCTGAATATTAGTGAAATTGCATTAAATTAACCATAGTGACTCAATGAAGTTTAAGGCAAACCAGTTTATAACATTTTTAAAAAATTCCCTTTTTGGGAAATTTTCATAATGAGTAAAATTGCATTGAATTAATCATAGTGCCTCAATGAAGTTTAAGGCAAACCATTTTATTACATTTTTAAAAAATTCGCTTTATGAAAATTAGTATAACGATTATATCTAATTTAAAACCCCATTTTTTGGTAATTGGTAAAATTGCTTTATAATAATCACAATAACTCAATGAAATTTAAGGCAAACCATTTTATTACATTTTTTAAAAATTTCCCTTTTTGGGAAATTTTTGAAATTACCATAATTGTGTGAAATTTACCACTTTGACTCAGTAAAGTTTAAGATAAATGATTCTACTAATTTTAAAAACTTCCCTTTTTGGGAAATTAAAATTTGGGGTATTTTTTTTTTCTAAATTTCGCTACTATAACTCGTTTAAAGATTTAAGCAAAGAATTTAAGTTGAGTTTAGAAAAATTTCTCTTTTGGGAAATTTTGTAAATAGTATAATTTAGTGATATTAACCATATTGGTAACAACTCTCTATATCTCTTTCGAACAACTTCTGCGTCAGTTATGAATTCTCGCTTTATTCCTCTATTTGCGGTAGGTTATGAAAATAGATATAACTAAGAGCATGTGTATGAGCATGGCTGTTAAAAGAAATATAGGAATTCATTTTATTTAAAAAAAAAAAAAAAAGTATAAGTGGTAGGAAACTCATATGTCATAAATACTAATATTCAAACTCAACATCGAAAATGCCTCTTGTCTACCATAAGAAATGTATGCTCTACTTATTAAAAATTATTAGCATTTTTCAATGAAAACATCATTTATTTTTAATAACACAAAAAAATTTTCTAGTAAAACAAATTTTCGCTGCTAATTTTTGAAGAAAAATTACAAGTGTGCCTTTGCAAATACGCCCACAGCAGAAGCAAAATGATTACTCAACGCGTCCAAGAAAATAAATTAGGAAAAGTACATGACTAAGATTTGTCATTGATGTCATTCGGATGGAAGCCAAAACAAGCAAATGCTCCTTGAAATTTATTATTGCAAAAGCAACTAATTTTTCCGTTTAACGCACAAAATGCCCAAGCATAAATGGATACAAATTAGTTTAACTAACGAATTCTTATCATTCCTAAACATTTCAATTGAAATTTATTAACGCCAAGCGAACTCACAACAACACGCCCAATTAAAGTAAAAATGTTGAACAAAATTGGCGCTGTTCGCATCTTCATGCTCATACAAATTTAACTAGAATATGCTACCCATCGCTGACCGCTCATCAAATTGCTGACAATGAGTTGCGTTGCGGTCGCGCGTCAATTGGTGATTCGGCGTGTGACTCAAAGAATGTCGAGTGTGAGTAAGACGATTATTGTTCATAAACAATTTGGGTTTTGCACTACTTTTTCTGTTTTATAGCAATTTATGTACATATATACAAATAAAGCAAAAATGGGATAATAAAACACTCATCGGTATCATCAACATTCATGGCAACAAAGCGAGTAATTGTACCAATGAATATGTAAAAGCATGCAAAAAACAGAAATCATAAAATTTGTAGGAAAAAATCTTGAAAGACAAGCAAGAGAACGATCTACTGAAAGAAGCAACAGTACAACTGGTATATAAACATTTTTCCATGAGTACTTAAATTGAAGCAACACATGTGTGGCACATTTTTCAATAAATTGAATCAACGCCAAAAAAAAACTGTAATAAATGTGGGGAAGCGCAGCAACGAAGCTTAAAAGATTTCAAAATCCACTTTTTTTTAAAATGTTCATAAAGAAGTTATCATCTGGATGGCAAAGGCAAAAAATAAAGTAGCCTATCGAAGTTTCAGCGAGATTCCTTCTCAAGCACGCAATCCTAGCCTCTTACTTAAACTAAACGCCGCGCTAAGTGAATGTAAGGAAGTGGATTTTGAGTTTTCTGATAACTATTATGAAAGTACTCGTACATAGCTGATTTATTGTTATTGAACTTTTGAGGTAGTTGCACACATTTAATTGATAACGATCAGCAAATAACTATCGTTGCAATGCTGCAATTAACTTGAAACAGCGCGAGAGCGTCGGACAGGGCATAGCTGGAGGAGGCGTTACGACAATTTGAGACTTGACTTACTATGAAGGAAGTTGTTGGTGTTTATTTTGGTAGAAACTAAAAAAAAGTTTGTATTTGAATTGAAGTAGCTGATAATTGGCATTTTCGATTCGCCATCAGACAAGCGTGGTCGGATCGAACAAAAATGTTTGAACCCATAATGAGTAGTAGCCATACTCGCTAACTGGTCGATAAAAATTTCCCTCTGCTCGCTATCATTCACATATAAATTTGGCAGAGGGAAATTTATAGCCAGCAGATAAATTGTGAATCGAAAGCGGCTACTATAAAGTAAGTTAAATTTAATTAAAACAAGTAGAACCGCGACTGTCCTCGGCCTTGCCTAATGCTTCATACCTTTCTTAAATGGATATTTTACAAGGACTGATAAGAAGGTTTTTCTTTGGCCGGAAAAGTTTAGACATATGCATGTATGTATGTATAGGTATTTACATATATTTTTTTTTAATTTACCTTCTGGGATATTTTGTAATACACATTATGCGTTTTCGATTCGCCATCAGACAAGCGAGGTCGGATCGAACAAAAATGTTTGAACCCATAATGAGTTGTAGCCATACTCGCTAACTGGTCGATAAAAATTTCCCCCTGCTCGCTATCATTCACATATAAATTTGGCAGAGGGAAATTTATAGCCAGCAGAGAAATTGTGAATCGAAAGCGACTATTATTTTCAATTAAAAATTTCAAAAATCAACTTTAAATTGGTCATAGCTTCTATCTTATTTATTTTAAAAAATTTACCTTTTGGGAATTTTTATAATACAAATTATTTTCAATTAAAAATGTCAAATCATTTTTAAATCTTCCGTATTTTATTTTAAAATATTTTCCTTTTGGGAATTTTTATAACATACATTATTTCCAATTAAAAATGTCAAAAATCATATTTAAATTAGTCATACCTTCCATTTTAATTTATTTTAAAAAATTCCCTTTTAGGAATTTTTAAAATATGCATTATTTTCAATTAAAAATGCTTAAAATCATCTCTAAATTGATCACAACTTCCAGTTTGTTTTATTTAAAAAATTTTGCTTTTGTGAATTTTTATAGTAAGCATTATTTTCAGGTAAAAATGTCAAAAATCATATTTAAATGGTTTAAAAAATTTACCCTTAAGGGATTATTTGTGTAAATTAAGGAATTTGTAGGAAATGTTTTCTAAAATGGGTTTTAAACGGTTTTTTTTTTTCAAAAAAAAGTCTTCCAAGAGATTGTGCGTAATAGGTGGTACTTCTAAGAATCTTGTTTTGGTACAAAACTATAACACATATATTCTCATATTCATGAAAGTTATAAATATTAAATAAATATGCATTGAAAAATGTAGCCTTTGATTAAGTTAGGCTGCAGTGACTGCTTCTACATTACAAGGCGGAGTCCTAGTTCCTTAGATCCCTAAATTTCTTTCCAAGTTTAGACACCCATAAAACAAAGTTTAAGAAAGAATATGCTGCTTTCGCTTGTGTGTGCTTTTGCTAAGCTACTCAATGCTAATATTCATTTCAATTTTATGAAAAAAGAAAATACAAAAATTAATATTATACATTAAATATAGCAATAAATCAATTTAAGACACTTGTATACATTTCCAACAATTTTCCTGCCCGCATTTCACTAGCTTTTGAATATGAATGCATTTTAATTTTTTTTCCTCACAATCAACATTTACTTACAAGTCAATCTGTAAGTGACTCTCCATGTAAAATGCATTTTTGCTTCACTTTAATTTAGAAGCGTTGCATGTCTTTGGCCTGTTTTTACACGCCATCAGCTAATATTTGCATTAAATTAGTTGGTTTTTTCAAGTGTTTTTCCAACAAACGCCACAAAAAAACACTTTTATTTCATGTCATGTTTTTTTGCGAATAATTATTATGTATTTGTTGCATATGTATATGTAATTATGAGTAAAAGCATTTAAACAAAATATTTTTTTCCGCCAAACAATCGAATATGCAAATGTAAATGAAAGTATTTTTGTGCATATTTCTTACATGTCTTTCATTTTTTTTTTATTTTAATTAATACTAATACTTAATCACATTTGTGGCTGTTGCAGTTGCTGTTGTGGGTGTGTTTTAGTGTGCCTTACATGACAAGTGTACATAACAACGCTTGCTTTTTCTACGGTGTTTTCCTTTTTCTAATTTGGCATATCGAAATGCCATACGTTTGGCATGCAACGCTGTGTCGTATGACGTTAGCGTTGAATTGGCTGATGTGTTGTTGGAAGCACAGGAAGAGTTGCTGAAGCTTGCTCACCATAACCAAAAATTTATTTTCTTAGCAACTATAAAAGTAGCAAAATCATTTAGTATGAGGTAATTAAATAGATAATGCTAAATAAAACGAGCAAGTCAAAAGAGAAAAGATTGCACAAACCAAAAACAGACAATTAAACAAACATAAACAAAATGTTTATGATGTGTAGCAGCAAACAAAAGTTCAAGTCAATTAATGAAAGGTGCTATAAAACACTTTGTATAGGAAATAGACAAGGCGTTGTATATGAAATGTATGCAAAAGAAAATATAAAATTAACATTATGCGTTAACAATGTGCGCATGCTGGGTTAAGGTGAATATACGGGCAATTCTTTTGTTTACAAATGTGAGTGCAATCTCACGGAGAAATACTATGGTCTAAGAAGGGCCAAGAGCTTGCTTTATGTGACCGCAGCCCTATCTAATTAAAAACTTTGCAGCTTTTGATGTCGGTAAAAAGTCGTCAAGAAAATTTACAACTGAAAATTCCACTTCTGAATTAATAAAAACTTCTTCACTAACAGTATTTACATACATACACTATCCCTATCCCTAATCCCTAATCTCTAATCCCTATCCCTATCCCTATCCATACCCTATCCCTACCCATATCCCTACCCATATCCCTATCCCTATCCCTATCCCTATCCCTATCCCTATCCCTATCCCTATCCTTATCCTTATACCTATCCCTATCCCTATTCCTATTCCTATCGCTAACCCTATTCCTATTCCTATTCCTATTCCTATTCCTATTCCTATTCCTATTCCTATTCCTATTCCTATTCCTATTCCTATTCCTATCCCTATCCCTATCCCTATCCCTATCCTTATCCTTATCCATATCTCTAGCCCATCCCTATGCCTATTCATCCCTCCAGACTTTCTAGGGTCACCCCTGGTCCACATTTTGGTCGATATCTCGGAAAACGGGTCGCATAGGGTCTTGAAAATCACCTCTTTTTTAAATACTCACCAACACCTTTTATTTGATACCCGTTTTGTAGAAAACTCGTTTGGGACCACACCTGGTTCATATTTCAGGAAATACCTCAAATACGTGATCTTATATGGGACCAATAACTACACCTTGTTCAAGCACTCGCCAACACCTTTCATTTGATACCGATATCGTACGAACCCGTTATAGGGTTACCCTGGTCCACATTTTGTGGAATATCTCCAAAACCTTCACGGATTCTTATACTTTTTTTGGCCATAAACCATGTCGGGCTCAATCGAAAACTACGTGCAAAATTTCATTTAATTCAGTCCAGCCGTTCTGGAGTTAAATCATCAAGGAGGAATATGCGACTTATTTTTATATAATAGATATTTCTTCACAATGGTACCTATTTCCGGTCTTTGCTCATATGCATGTCAAATATGATAGTCACCATGCCCTTTTTTGTGTTGAAAAATTACTTTACTATTTTGTCAAACCTTACTTTTCTTTCATACATCTGCCGCTTCAGTTGAGTGTGACGGTTGTAAATCAAGCTCAATTTTAATGAAGTATTTTTTTTATGTGCTAATTTACTTTTTTTACTTGCTTTATGCGCAAACACTCCTACTAATTTTAATGATTTTTTGCGGCCAAACTACCGCCAAAGAAAATTTTATATACAACGCCTACCTACTAAGAAGTACTGAACCATCACCGTTACCGTTGCTGCCATTCACAATAGAGTTCTGTCAGTTTGTAGAGTAAACGCGTGCCAGCTGTCAATTGGCCAATGCTCATTAAGCTGTAGTGGGGCAAAATAATGCTGCTTTTGTGTGACCAAGCATGGAATTCGGTACAATTAGATGCATATAACCTTTTTTGTTTGTTTGTTTTTTTTTTTTCTTGATAGCTGAAGAAGAAGTCCCACTTATTTGGACATTGGCATGCTACAAGCATAGCGCAAGCTCGTGCTCAACATTTTGACGAACTTGTGCTTTGGTTTTTGATTGAGTTGGTGTGGCGCAATTTGATTAAGCGTAACCAACATTAGATACATACTATTCGTCTCAAAAAAAAAAAATAAATTAGTTCTAAAGGAAATTACGCTAGAAGGGGAACTGCAAGAAAGAACACAGAAAAAAAGCATAACAAGTACTTTTTTGTAACAGCGAAAAAAGCAAAAAAAAAGCAATCAACATCTAGAACTAGGCACCTGTTTCACGAACTAACTAACTAGTCACTGAATATCAAGAACAGCAGTACAGTTGCTGTGTCTGTGGTCGTTAGGCAGCTGCTGCTGCTGTTGTGGTCAGCATGCCATAAAGTCGAGCTTCAATTGAATAATTTTCCACTTCGTTGCGCAAATTCAAATAGACTATGTTATACAAGAAAATCTAGAATTCTATAGCAAAAAGAAAATTATGTACATTGTAGGAAAATATAGCAGGCGATATTCTGTTAAAAAAAAAAAAACAAAAAACAAGAAACTTATGAAAACATATTGAGCGACCTGGAAGGCGGTCAAAAGCAAGCAAAACATGAAAATAGCATAATAAACAAGTAAGGAAGCCTAAGTTCGAGTGGAATCGAACATTAGATACTCAGCTGTATACTTTCATTGTTTGTTTGCGTTTGTTCGATATAGGGTGTATTTTATATAAAGCGAGTGCCGCATAAAGTGGGCGTAGCCACGCCCGTTTTCAACATTTTTATCAGTCATCCAACTACGCATATGAATATTATTCTTTGTGCAAAATTTCATTCCTTTATGACTTTTAGTTACAAAGAAGTCTTGTTACAAATTCCCAAAGGGTGTTCCAGAAATATCTTTGTTAAAAAGTAGGCGTGGTCATAAACCGATTTCAATAAATTTTTGCGTGTCTATTAACACAAGTTATAAAAGTGTATAAACCAAGTTTCGTCATAATATCTCAATTATTTGTCGAGTTATGGGCTCCGAAATCTCGTTGATTCCTTTGTCTGAAAAGAGGCGGTGCCACGCCCATTTTCCGAAATTTTTCTATTTTTTGTTTCCGATCTATTGTAGAACTCATGCCACAAAATTTCAATGAATTATCTTTATATTTGACAAAGATATCGCTTAAAATGTTTTTATTAGTCCACTTTATGATACACATATATAAAAGTGGGCGCGGTCGTCAACCGATTTTGGTAAAATTTTGAACATGTATTACTACAAGTAGTGAAAGTGTATAGACCAAGTTTCGTCATAATATATCGATTATTTGTCGAGTTATGGGCTCAGAAATCTCGTATATTCCTGCTTCTAAAAGGAGGCGGTGCCACGCCCATTTTCCAACATTTTTGTATTTTTTGTTTTATATCCATAGTTGGACACCTTCCATAAAATTTCAATGATATATCTTTATATTTGACAGAGATATCGCTTAAAATGCTTTTATTAGGTCACTTTATAATACCCATATATAAAAGTGGGCGTGGTCGTCAACCGATTTTGGCAATTTTTCGTCCAAACATTTGCCTAGGTAAGTACATCACGCCTACCAAATTTCATCGATATATCTTCAACGGTTTCTGAGTTATGACTCATAAAACTTTCAATGTTTGCCCCTTAATAAGTGGGCGTGGCACCGCCCATTTTCCAAAATTTCACCATATTTCTTCATAAGGGCCTGAGCTCAATACGTGTGTGAAATTTTATCACTCTAGCTCTATTAGTGACTGAGATACAAAATTTCCGATTTTTACTATATAGGGGAGGTGGGCGTGGTCATGGTCCGATTTCGCCCATTTTCAATACCATCCGTTCCTGTCTTGATACCAACTTACATTTCAAATTTCATCAAAATATCTCAATTTTTGCGCGAGTTATCGTGCTCACAGACGGACGGACGGACAGACGGACAGACGGACGGACATGGCTCAATCGATTTCTCTTTTCACCCTGATCATTTTGATATATATAAGTCTATATCTAATATAATAATACAATGGCGCTATTATAACTCTGACGAGTTTTATGGCCGAGCTTCTCTCCCAATTCGAGGTGTACTCCTTTTTGTTTTTCCTACTAATTGGGTGGACCTACAGTTTTATGCCGGCTCCGAACGGCGAATGCATTTTTTGTGAGAAGCTTTTTCATGGCAGAAATACTCTCGGAGGGTATGCCGCCCACTGCCGAAAGGTGACCGCTGCTCTTAAAAAACACAATAATTGGATTTTTACTAATTAGAAAAATTTGTTTGGCTCGGACCGTCTAAGTCTATATCTATCTCGATTATTTCATTCTGTTACAATCCACCGTTAGGAAATCAAAACTATAATACTCAGTGTACTAGTACAGCTGAGTATAAAAAACAACTACGAAGAACAAATTATGATAAACACATGGAAGAAGAAATGCAAATACACTCAGGGAAAAACAGCATTTTAAAACCAAAAACAAAATGTTTGTTTTCATAATGCACGTTTTAAACCAAACCATTTTTATTTTAACAACGAAAATTTTTAAAATAAAAATGAAATTGTTTAATTAAGAATGAAATTTTTGAAGTAAAATTGCACTTTGGATTTAAAAAGAAACATACTTAAAATAAAAATGAAAGTGAATGTTGATTCAAAAACTCGCTCCTTGTTCAAAATTTTTTTTTGTGAGAAATCCAACAAAAACCCTAATGAGAATCGGTTTTTTGTAATTTTGTTTTTACAATGATTCATATAATTCATGTATTCTTTTTTAGAAAAAGGGAAGTATAAATAGGTTACTACAACTCAATATAATGTTGAATGTTCCACTACGTGATGATTGGATAGAATTTCAGGTTGATGTCATGGTTCGAATCCGGAGGAGAATATAAAATAAAGAAGAAAAAGGAGAATAAGAAATAAAGATAGCAAACAGTTAGGGCGAAGTAGAAAAGAAGAATAGAACAAGCGGAGGCTATATTTTTGTAGTTGTGACTGGGATTGAGAGAAAATGAAGAGAATGCCGTTGGATACAATTTCGAATCCGGAAGAGAAAATGATATAGAGAACACTGCAGCGTTTTTTTTCTCATAGTTAGTGCTTAAAATAAAAATAAACATTTTTGAATTTAAAATGTATTTTCTTGATTTAACAATGAACATTTTTGAAATAAAAATGTTGGCATTTGCATCACTTTTAAGTACGTTTTTGTCCATTTTAAGCACGTTTTCATAAGTTTTTATAATTTTTTTTCCCTGAGTGCAGTCATAGCCTTAGATATAGGTTAGGTTACATTGGATTGGCTCCCGCCATAGCAGCACACTTAGGCCAGTATGGAGGTATACATAAAACAAGAAAACAGATTACTCCTCCTTTCTTAAGCAGTGATTACCCCCACCAGGTTCGAGATTTCCTCTCTCCTTGGGGTAAATACTTGACGAGATCGTTTGTGATCCCCTTTTGGCCAGGTTGCCTTGATATTCCACACGAGGTGCAAACAGGTACCTATGTTTGGCCATCTCCTGTAAAGGTCGGCGACAGTTCAGTGTTTGTTCAGAATTGCACCAGTGGGAGCCAAGAGAATTAGGGCCGGTTTCACCATCTCCGGTTAAGTACTTAACCAGAGATTTTTGGCCGGTTAAGCAATTTATTTAACAGCTCGCCATACAATTTACGGCAAACTAACCAGCGATTAAATTAACCGGAGATGGTGAAACCGGCCCTTAATTGCTGCTTGGCTGTCGCTGAATATGAATAAATTCGTGTGGATAGGTTCATGGGGATGGGTAGCACCGATTTGGCACTTCCCAATCATCCCTATTAGGAATCTTTGTCTTGTCGAAGTTACTGTTTGACAAAAAAAAAACGTACGAATGTGTTAATAGAACTGTCAAACAGAACATTCCATGTGATTGATATTATCAAGCTGGCAATGCTTTTATGATTGCTATAAGTGTCATACTTTAGAAGTCACACTCTCACTACCCGTTCATAGCAACTAACACTATTCAAACCAGTTTTGACAGCTTAAAAGCTTTACAGTTACTAAAGTGTCAAGTGTGCTCGCTAAATGTTATAAGTGTCATTTGCTGCAAACATTGTTGTGGCTCTTATTATCACTTTTAACAACATTCTTTTTCGCCTTCATTTGAATTCTTTTGTGCTGCTTTAGTGTACGCTGTCATTTGCTTACAATTAGTATAGCTGTTTAATATTGTGGCATAACAAATGACATAACTTAAATGCCTAACGTCAAATTTAAATGCGTAACGTCAAAGTTAATTAACAAACAGCACGTCACTCTTTCTTTCGAGACGTAGGTACCATACCGCTAATGCAGTGCTTGGTTCTTAACCTTTAAAAGCTAAGGAAATTTGCTTTTGGATTAGTGTATATAGCTGGCTTTTGCTTTTCGCATGTTTTTAATGGGAACATGTGTGTTTTGACAGCGAAAATGAAATCCGATTAAATTTGAGTTGCTTAATTATATATTCAAATTTTTTTAGCGTAGATAATTTTGTTTTTTTTTTTTTGTATTTTTTTTTTGTTTTTGTTGTTAATTTACATACATAGGTGAAGTGGTAAACATAGAAATCAGAATTTTCATTAAAAGTGTGGTAGATTTCACTTCTTTTTTTTTCTTTTATTTCTTTCCTTTGTTTTTGATCTTATGATCTTATGCATTTTATAAACATATTAATGTTTTACAGTATGCAAGCGTGCTATTTCTCAGACAGTTAAATTGCGAAAACTAAATTAGAGAAGGCCATTATATGCAAAATTGCCTTAGAACAAGTTACAAAAGCAAACAAAAATATACAATAAAATCTACCAGATCTTCACTGCCCAGCAAAAACCGACCATAGAGGCTTAAGTCTACATCATTTCACACTGCAAGCCACCAAAATCGTCCGGCACCAATTGAAAACTCCTTTACTTGAGCTACGCTGAATTATGAGTTTATTTCTTTTTTAGTTTTTCTTTTTTTTTTATTAATGTTTGTAATCAGAGATCTTTTATGCAAAAAAAAATATTCTAATGAACTTGAAGTCAGCCTTTGTTTTACTTGTCTTTGTCAATGTTATCGTTATTATAGTAGCCGTGTTTCACATACGGTGATCCTAACCCAGATAAAAATGTTTGCATGTAAATGCAACAACAAAGATTTCAGCTCGATTAAACCAGATAAATTGCTGGTTCAATTTCTGATCCGCCCTGTTCGATTTGTTTTTCCGTGCTGATTTGGCAGCACAGTGCTTTTTTGATTTGGCAGAACTGAAAAGTGACATTTGTGTATGTATACATATATATACATATACCCTGCAGTAAATTTGTTTCACTGCTAAATGATCATTGATCATTCTTTGTTGAATATTCATCACACTCGTTTTGCGTTGGTGCAAGTGTGCAAGCTATATTGAAAAAACCAAACGAAATATCATCTAGGCGGTTATAAACCCACGAGCCAGCTTGTATTTTGGTAGGTTTTTTGACATTCGGCAGCTTTTCTGACAAATTTTTCAATTTGAAAACTATAAAACAAATTGGGCCGTAGTCATAGTCGATTTAAAACAGTGTTTTAACACGCTTAGAATGATGCTAGCATAAACGTCATTTTATCTCTGTCATAGTCGACTTAAAATCGGTTTTATCACTAAAACAGCGTTCTAACTTTAAAATGAGGTGAATGTCATTTTAAAATCTTAAAATATTGTTCTAAGCTGGGAATTCGTCATGTAAACTATAAAAATAGAAAGAGAGTACGTGAATACAATAAAAAATAAATAAATAAAACGTATAAAGACATTTTGATAAATATGCAGGTGGCACTCAATGCTTTCCCGCAGACAAGCTTTTTCTCCTGCGCTCCAGTTCGGTGCACGAGATCTTTTTGTTCCCTTAAATCACAAGTTCATTTTGAATTATATGAAGTGTGTAGTTTTATCACAAAATTTAACTCACTTTTAGTTGTTTTTTAGCGTATTTTAAATATACGATTAAGTTAAAATATGCAAACATCAAAAGCCGAATAGATAGATGCGCTTACTTTTTTCTTTTCAATTTAAAAGTTGACACAGGGTAAAATTTTCAATTTAAAAGTTGACACAGGGTGAACTTTTAAAACACTCGAAATTTCTTAAAATTACAGAGCGATTCTTATTATTTTATATGGGTAACCCTGTTCCGTTTCATTTTGCAAAAACGTTGTTCTAACTGGTCTATGACACACCACTTTTTTAAACGTCATTCTAAATTTAATACCGATTTTAACTAAAACCGATTTTAATGAACGACTATGACTACGGCCCATTATATTTAAAATAAAAAATATATGGAAATACAAATTTCAAATTTGCCTCTTGTAAGCTTCTGCTTTGGCCGTAAGGGGAAGGAGAAGTCCGGAAGGAAAATTATACTGCGCACTGGCTTCTCCTTATAACATGGAATACATAGCTATCCCGCCATTTGAGTTTCATAATTTATTTCAGTAATTCAAATTCAAATTTCCAAAAAAATAATTTTTGAAATAGTTATTTTCATTTAGTTTGAAGTTTAAAGTCAATCAAATTGTTTTTGAGGGAGTATTTGTCTCTTTTCAACGTACAGAAGAATTGTTTTGCGCTATTTTAACTCTGACGAGTTTTATGGCCGAGCTTCTCTCCCAATTCGAGGTGTGCTCCTTTTGTTTTTCCTACCATTGGACAGTCATATAGGTATGAGGAAAGCAAACCATTTATTTGAAAAAATTCAGCAGCCTTTATATGAAAGCATTCACTGATGCCTCCTCATGATGAATTTCATCAGTGATTCATAAAGGATTCATTTCAGATTTTTACTGCTGGGTATATCTTGTATATGTTTCTTCTTCTTTTTAGTTCTTTGCAAGTGCAGCCAATTTTCATTATGAGCCGGATTGTTTCAGTAAAAATTTATCTTAACCCAGACCCAGATGTAATAACTGAAATGCCCCTAGTGTTATTGAAAAAGAATAACAAATTCAAACAATTGTTCCGTAAACATACCTATTTGATATCAAATAAAGGTGGGCTGGATTTGTTTTTTAATGCTGTTGGCCATATTTAGAGATTTCGCAAATACATTGTATGTAGCTTCTTGTGCAAAAAAACAAAGAGAATAAACATACATAAGTAAAAGAATAAAAATAAAAGTACTTAAATAGTAAATAGTAAGTAATACACGTATTATAGAAAATGTTTGAAGTAATGTTTTTTATCACATTGTTTAATCTATTTGTTTTCTAGTCGCAAGCTTAAACTCTCATATTCGCTGTGCTATGTGTTGAAGATAGTCACAGAAGTAGGAAATATGTATATTAAAATAATGAAAATAGCGCATTAAAAAGAGAAAGAGTTTTTAATAAGAATCTAAGTGCTATCAAGTTACGGAAGCTACGGCAGAAAAAATGTGCATACATTCGAACTAAGTACAGCATAGAGAACAGAAAAAGTCTGGGAAAAGATAATGTAAAGCTAGATTGGATTACAAAGAGTCAAAAAATACAAAAAAGCGGTTAGCAAAACTTCTTTTTTATTGATACAGTAAAATCTACTTTGCATTTGTAACACTGTGCCACAAATTGAGGGTTGTTGTCTGGGGACGGAATAATTCCAACACAGATCCAAAGACCACTATCCATAAAGTTAAACTGTTTTTCTCCCTGAGATCACATTTTTTCACATGCGCAGAGGGCTAGCAACGGCTGTTGTACGGTTGAGTAGATCCAGTCAAAGCACGAGCCAAGGGGGAGGTGCGAGAGGGCCTTTGTCATGGTTCGAGGTGCCTGGCGGAAGGCATAAACACACATACCTTTTTGTGATGGAGGATGAACAGGGTAAAGAATCACAACATATCGAAAATACCCTTCACTACAGGAAAGGTGTCCTTCTTTATATTTCGGGTGTCTCTCTTTATATTTCGTGTGGCTCTCTCTCGTCTCTGCTGAGGTCCTGTTTGAAGGGGATCGAATGGATTGGAATACCCCCAATCATTCAGCGCTGGATCGAGAACCTTTTCAGTTGTCGGACGGTGACGGGTGGGTGAGTGGGGTCTTTCGACGATTTCAAGGATGGCATATAGGGGCACCCCACAAGGGGGAGTACTCTCACCACTGTTGTGGAATCTAATGGTCAACAAATTACCCTTCAGAAATACACAAAATTGTCTTCAGAAAATGCACAAAATACTAAAACCGGCGAAGTCGTGTATTCCAAGTTTAGTATAACGACTCCAATACGATGTTGACAACACCAAGGAACATATGTTGTCTATATGAGGGATCACTGAATCATGGCCAACTTAACTTAACTTAGCTCAACCCGCTAACACCTCCACGAAGAGGTAGTTTTGACCGCTTTTTTAGAAAGTCCGAAAAAAATAGTATTTTGAAGGTCGATAGAGGGTTAAAATGTTCCAGAAAATTTTTCGCCACAAAATTTCACTAGGCGTCCCGTCAGACAAAATCTTTGTATAAATAACTCAAAACACTTTTGTCGCAAGACATGGAAAAAATACTAATTGTCGAACACTATCTATGGTCCTTCCGATAACTAGACATGACAGGCATATCTACGAGTGCCTAGCGGAGTCAGAATCCACAAAGATAGAGTACATTTTGCGATTCATTAAGCAAACACGCTGGTTTGCATTTTTAGGTGTCTAATATTGTAAAGGAACTAGAAAATAACATTTCTTTTGTGGTATCCCAACGAGCCAAAGCTGTCTACGTGTGCCCCACCTTGGATTGTAGAGGCAGTTACTTCAAACTAATCTAACCGAAACCATCTCGAATGTTTCGATTGATGAGTGTTTAGTTTATGACTTCATCAATGAGCAGATAGAGCTGAGAAATTGTTCTTATATTTCCATACAAACTCAAGATACTAGTCTGCAGAAAACAATTGCACCAAGACGAGCTCAAGTTTAAGCTTGTTTAACTAGTGATTTGTAGTGCCAAATAATAGTGCTGACAGCTTTAAATGCAAGCAACGCTGGGGGTCAATATTTCGACCACCGCACTCGTTATTTATTACTCGTTATTATTTACACTTTACTCCATCTCTTTCTTTCACTTCAAATAAATACAGGTCGATAGCAGGGTTGCCACTTTGAAATTTATTTTCCGACCAAATTCGTTTCCAAAACCTACCAAAATAGCTTTCAGCCGACCAAAATTTTTTTTCACAAAATTCGTCATATAAGCTGGTTTTTAAAAATTTTTGTATTTTTATATATTCATTTAACTGGTATATATATATAGGAACTTATACATACATATCACTCTTCAAGTATTTTCACATGTTTTAGCTTAAAATAATAATATACGAATGCGTTTATACATATGTATGTACATTAATTTGTGTATGTAATCTATGTTAACCTTTTAAAATAGTTACGACTATGGTTTAACAGGTAGGTCCAAGTAGGTATACAAATGAGATCAGAACTTTAATTAAATATCAAAATTGAATCTAAGTTCTTTTTTTGTGCATAGTGCTTATTTCTAATTTGTTTCTGAGTTTGGTTTTATTAAAGAAAGTGTAGAAAATCTGCGCCCCGGTGCAGCAGAGCTGTGTGGAAGCGTAAGCAGATTAAAAATAAATTTTGTGAGCCCGCCAAAGCAATTTTCATTAAGCGCATTTTTCATCAAACTAAAAACTGAAGAAAGGGTTTTCATGCGTGTGCGTTCACCTTCTTTTATCCACTTTACACAAAACTCTGCCGAAGGGAAACACAAAAAGTATTCAAGCAAACTGTTGCTGCGAAAAAGAGACATGAATACATGAACTTTCAAACGTTCTTTCAACAGTGTTGTGGCAAAATCTAGCAAATCAGTGATGTTACTTGAAGGAAGGTAAAAACCTACCAAAATTCAAATCGTGCGACCATCCGACCAACAGGAATAAAACCGACCAGTTTTGGTAGGAAAAGCCCACTTATCACATCACTGGTCGATAGTTGCTTTACATGTTTGTCTATTTTCTAAGCATTTGTTAGCACTTGCATTCACTGGGACTAATCGCCAATTAATGCTCACTTATTTTCATTTTCAGTTGCGCAAGTTTTTAAATCAATTATCAATTTTATTTATAGCGTTAAGCATTTGTTTCCCGCCGCTTTGTGATTGAAGCGTTTAAAGCAGCACGAGCTGCTTAAAAATTAATTTTGTTTATCTACGTTTGGTTAGGTCATTATAAATTTGTTGTGTGGTAGAAGAAGTGGCGAGTTGAACAAAGTACATGCAGACGAATGCACAAATTTCGAAATTGAAAATTATATTGTATTTACTCTACTTTCGATAAAGATGCGCTTTTTCAAAGCTTATGCACTTACATACTTTTACGTATAAGTTAATTGAAACTATTACTTTGTTTGCTCCCATTTTTTTTCAAGTACTTCACCTCAATTTGCTCTAATCTAAAAGTGATCGCTCAAATTTGCTTGGAAGGCAGTTTTTCGTTATGTAAACAAATGTATTTTTCAACGGAAAAAATAAAAGTGCATGCAACCATATATACACATGCATGTAGATATATTTACTTATACATTAATGTCTTTATTTATACCAAATAATGCTTATCTCATAATTTCTAAAATAATATAAAACAGACTTACATACATAGGCACATATATGTATATTAATGGAAAAGTTTTGAAGAGCTTATGAAAAATTGAATTGATGAGTTTATTTTTTAGAACAATCAGCTTTTTCGTTCATACGAGTATTTACTAAATAGTTGACGTCTTGTCGAATACTTATTTAGGTATTACATACAAGTGCAATTGACAACACAAAAAAGCACACCAATGGATAGTACGTGGTGCAAAAGGAAAGAAAATAGATGATAGGGGTTAATTTAGAATAGTGGACCACGAACAAAATTACAGAATGTTGAGAAAAACTTGAAACTTGAGTAGCTAAGGCATTTCTCTCTGCGATGAAAGAATCAAGAGGCAGAATGAGACCACTGGACAGCTTAGAGATATTCCCTGTTCATTTAAATTCAACTTGTCAAACAAATTTGGACACAAATATCAAAGAAAAATTTATAATTTTAAGCGACAATATCTCTTCTCTGTATGTATGTCTCTACGTCGCTTATATAAGACATTCAAAATAAATAGCACAAAAGCTATAAATTGAGTACAAATATTTATTAAACTTATAATAGTTTTAATACCACTGTCATGAAGAAATCTACATGCATACACTAGTATCCCAGTAAAAATTTTGCTTAATTCTCAACATTTGAGGTCTTAATCTCAAACGTAATGAACTTAAAAGGCTTATTTTTAGTATAGAATTTATGCGCTGATTCTCAAATAGAGAATTTAGTTTTCTCAAATCTATCTCAAACATATAACCAATGGAATGCAATTATCAAGTCTTTCCTGCGACTGCAACTGCGTTTTGCAAGTCTTTCTCCATGTTGATAACTAACGATTTTGAATCGACCTCGGCGAAATTATGGGAGAGATTGTATAGGAGAGCGCAGAGCGCTACATTGGTTAAAATGTGTGTGATGTTTCTCGTTTACTCACATGAGTCAAAATACCGGGGTTTGTTTTAAAATCATTTGAAAATGTATGCACGCTGAAGCTCAAATTGATTTAGGATTTTTTCATCTGATGTTTATTGGGATTTGTGTATTGACAAAATTATATAACACTCATGCAAATTTTTGTTTGCTTTTTTAGCTACACACATTTGTACTATGTCGCCATAAAAATCGATAACGCTAAAACTGTCATAAAGATTGTTTGTTAGGTGCTTTTTTCTGTGAAGTAACTAATAAGAATAGAAAATAATTCAGCGTTAATAGCAAATATAAACAAATAAATAATTAGAGAATTTTTAAAGCTACAAAAAAGCGCAAATAAACAAACTATACTCGTTTATTTGACCAATAAATTTATAAGCATTCTTATGCCTTTCTTGAAGATGAAATATTATTTATTATAACTTTGCTCCAAAACACGATTCTTGTAAGTGCCAGAAGCTGAAGCGATAAACCCACCAAAACATAGACCGATTGATTATAATCATGAGCTGAGGTGATTCAGTAATGTCTGTCTGTCTGTCTATCCTTTTGTCTGTCGATCCATTTGTAAAAAACGCAAACTAGTCTTTCAGTTTTCGTGGTACCAGCTTGACAGACAGATCATACAGCATTTCATTTCCTCCATACATAAAAGGCATGCAGCCTTTATTAATTTTTTGTAATTTATTTTTTTTTTATTATTTTATTTTATTTTTTTTTTCGTATTTTTTACATTTATTTCATTTATTTTATTTTATTTTTCGTTTTTATTTCATTTTATTTTATTTTATTTTAATTTATTTTTTATTTTATTTTATTTTATTATTTTTTTTTTATTTTTTTTTATTATTTTATTTTATTTTTTATTTTATTTTATTTTATTTTGTGTTATTTTATATAACATTTTCTTATTTTCTTTTAATTTATTTTATTCTAATTTTTGTTTTTATTTTTTTATAATACTTTTTTTATAATACTTTTTTTATTTTATTTTATTTTATTTTATTTTATTTTATTTCATTTTATGTTTTGTTATTTTCTTTTCGTTTATTTTATTTTATTTCATTTTATTTTATTTATTTTTATTTTAAATTTTTTAATTTATGTTATGCATTTTATTTTATTTTTTTTTTATTCTGTTACTTTTCATTTCATTTTTTTATTTATTTTATTTAATTTTTTTTTTATTTTATTTTACTTTATGTTTCTTTTCTTTTTTTAATTATTTTATTTTATTTATTTTTCTTGTTTTTGTTCTCTATATAATTTTGTTATTCAACGAAGACCTGTGACTTACAGTATCTTTATTGTTGCGATTGGGTTGCTACTTATTACTTTTGTTCATTTATTATTAGATACTATTCACTTTTTTCGTGGAAAGTTTTTTTTTATTTCATGGTTTTTTTGCTATTAACCTTTAACTTCCACTTTATTAATTCCAACCATAAAATAACAATAATATGTGTACAAATATTTACAGAATTTTCCCGCAACTTAACATAGCAGGCAAAAAATATGTATATCCAGATATTTAAATTTTTCTTTTTAGCACTCAGTAGAATTTCGTGTCTCAAACAAATAAAATACACGCCACAAACGATCTTCACGTTTGATCTTCAAAAATGCAATCTCAAAACTGATTCGCGGCCGTATGACCAAAGAACGAACGCTAAATACACTGAACACACACGAGCGCATACAAAATGCTACTAACTACACAAGTATGCTACAATAATGAAAAAAAAAGTTAAGTATGAACAATTCTCTACGATTATGAAAATGAAGAAACCCAAGCAAGCGATTACGACTGACTGACTGTGCGGCGTCTCTGAGACCGAGTATGAATATCAAAAAGGCGCAGTTACTTACACAAACCCAAGCACGACACCCAAGCAAACACAAACGTCACTGCCTTCCCTCCTCCCCTTTCTTCTTCTTTCTGCTTTCCTTTATGGATTATAAAAAAAAAAGAAGAACAAAAAAAACGTTTATGATCGCTCAATATTGAATTGTATGGCAACCCCTCATACTACTCGCTGCCACCCAAAATTAATGAATGGGCGGCGGTTGTCGGGACGTGAGACGTGAGTGCGGCGGAGGGCAGCTGCAAAGTGCTGGCGTTGTATGGGTGAGTACATGCGTTCAGTAGGTATTTGTTTGTACACTCAAAAAAAAAATTTCTCTCGATCTAAGACATAATTTTCCTTATTTTGAACACGCGTCCCAATACAAAATTTTCTTTGTTTTGTGTAAATTTTCTCAAAAATGTGGAAAAAACATAAAAAAACATTCAAACAAATTCGTTGCCATGGGGATTTGCATGGGAATTTAATTTCTCAAAATTAAAGAAATCAAGTCTTCCAAACAAGGAAAGTTGGGAATGGAATGGCGCTTAAAGAATTTTTCATTATTTTAATGTATGAATTTTTTCAAAACAGGTATATGAAACCATGGTAACGCATGTAACAACAATATTTTATAAACCTTTTAACATGTTTTAAGGAAAATTTACTCAAAACAAAGAAAGTAGTGTTCAAAATAGGTAAACAATTTCTTTGACCCCTCCATATATTTTTTTCTCTCAGTGTATAATCGTAAAATAACTTTTTTATTGCATACGTCGAGGAGCGCATTGGAGAAGCGACGAAACGGTGGTGTTCAAAGAACAATTTCTTTTCATATTGGCGATCGCGACGGTTGAAGAAATAAACAAAAGCATTTTCCAAGGCATATGGACGCTTATTAGAGCACATTGGCTGTACGAATTTGCGAGAGTGAGTAAGAGCTGATTAATTAATGAAAGAAAGAGCGAAAAGGAGAAACATTTTTACATATACACTCAAAAAAAAAATTTCTCTCGATCAAAGACATAATTTTCCTTATTTTGAACACGCGTCCCAATACAAAATTTTCTTTGTTTTGTGTAAATTTTCTCAAAAATGTGGAAAAAACATAAAAAAACATTCAAACAAATTCGTTGCCATGGGAATTTGTATGGGAATTTAATTTCTCAAAATTAAAGAAATCAAGTCTTCAAAACAAGGAAAGTTGGGAATGGAATGGCGCTTAAAGAATTTTTCATTATTTTAATGTATGAATTTTTTCAAAACAAGTATATGAAACCATGGTAACGCATGTAACAACAATATTTTATAAACCTTTTAACATGTTTTAAGGAAAATTTATTCAAAACAAAGAAAGTAGTGTTCAAAATAGGTAAACAATTTCTTTGACCCCTCCATATATTTTTTTTCTCTCAGTGTAAAGAGATAGTTTCTGACGAATATTTTTTAAAAATAAAATTTGGTTGATATTGAAATTATTTGCAGTTTGCTTGAACTCAAAACTCAAGGCAATATGGCAATGTATGTGGTCTTCTGTTGGAATTATGCCTTTAAAAAATTATGAGCTTGACTGCTGTTTTAGAGTTTTCGGACGATTTTATTATTTATTTCCATCAACAAGTTTTTAGACCTTGACAATTGAGAAAAGGTATTCTATCAACACCCCCTAATGGCGATAGAGGAAGACCTTCACCGGAATGAGTTGCTTTCTCTTGGCGTATGCACATCTCTAACACTCAACAAACTTCTCAGATTTATTAAAGAATCCGGGGAGTTTGCAGAGAGAATTCTGATTCCACTATCCCAATGTTTCCCTACAACCCAATCCTTTATAAAGGCCTCAAGTACAATTGGAAAATATGCCTGAGTGCTTGGGAAAGACATAGTTTTGCCCAGCCTAGCACAGTTCCATTCCATTCCATTCCTACAGCAGATCGAATCAATATGTGTTATAGCTCACATACAACTTGATGTTGAGATATTAATATACATATATTGCGGGGTATAACTTCTTCTTTCTCTTAAAGAGCTATTACAGTATGCTTACATATGTATATATATGTACATATTTATATTTATACATACATATGTATACATACATATATTTTTATTAATAAATTAAAGCATTATTCATTTTTAGTTTTCAGAACTAAAATTTGTTCGCCTTCAAAGTTTCCGGTTTTGTGCAAAACATTGAAATTTTGCCAACAAATGAAAAAGAGTTAAACAATTTACAACACCAAATTCATGACAACACACAAAAAACGCTTGGATTTGAAAGCATCAAAACAGAAAAAGGAGGAAATCTCCTCATAAAAAAAGAAAACATTTACACAAAACAGTGTTTTGTGATTTTTTTCGACTTTTTCGCCTTTAAAATTTAATTTTCATTTTCATTTGTGTTTGGTTTTTTTGGCTGCTTTTTTTTTTGCAAATTTCTCTTGTTAGCCTTTTACGGTTTCAACTACCAATGCCAATTTTAATTTTTCAGCAGCAGATCGATCATTGGCCGGGTACAGGCGCGACCGTGTTTTGCACCACCTTTCACTCTTTTTCACACAATTTTCCAAATTTAACGGGTAGAAAGAAAAAAATTAAATAGGCATTACCAAAGCTGATGTTTTTTTTTATTTTACTGCTTGTTTCGTTTTTGTAATATTCACAATTTTTAGCTTTTAACTGCGATTTTCCGCACGTGTGAATTTTTTTCTTTAATTTTTTACATTTTTTTTTAATTTCGCTTGCATTTGCTTCAACAAAATGAAACCACTAACCATTTGCTCATTTCTTTGTATTTGTTTAAATTAATATCACATACTTATGTATGTATTTCCCAAGCTAAGCACATTAGGCAGAACGTAAGGCAAAGCGAATGCGTCGCGCTACGCTAACATTACGCTGCCAACCATCCATGCGCGTTGCCAACCAAATCGAATTAGTTGGAAGTGACATTGTTGGACGCGCGCTGCTTTAAAGCATGTTGGTCGCCGTAGACACCGATGTCAAATGCTGAGATATGCCACAAAAACGGAAACTACAACAACAACTTTAATGCAAAAAAAAATTATAAATGTGTCGTCTACACGTTCAGTTCAGCAGCGTGTGGCGAGGCAGCGGCGGCGACGCGGTCGACACTTTTTGGTCGACGACCGGCAAATGTTGTTGGTGGGGTCATGACGCCGACGACAAAATCATAAAAAAGCCACAAAAAATAATTGCAAAAATTATATTTCTCGAAAAAATGAAGCGCGACGAGAAAAACAAACAACAACAACAATATCACGACCGTTTAGCGCATTTAACGTAGTTTGAATGATAAAAAACGACAAGTCAAGTCAAATCAAACAAAAATAATACACGTTATACACATAACGAAGAATCGTATTTATGCATGTCCGCGAATCAATGTGTACGCAACCAAAGTTGAAAACAGTCTGAGCATTGTTGGTATAGCGACGCCACAGTGAAGCTTGTTTGGGGTCGAGCAAGCGAAAAAAGAAAAGAAAAAAACAGCGAATAAAGAAAAAACTGGGCGAAACGAGTAGCCAAACGACCAACGAGCCAGCCAGAGCAGTTCGTCGTCGGATTGCATCGCCTTGTGGTGTGTGTAACGATAGCGCAATGATGGTGGTGTAAGGCGGTGGTGGCGTGGCGGTGGTGTCGTATCGGTGGGTGAGCTAATATGTGCCGTGCACGAGGCATTGAGGGGATCGACTTCTAGTTGCAGTCAGTAAGGTTTACGTTGCTTATGCGGAGCCTCGTTGCTGCTGATTACATTGACTGGCAAACAAGCCTTTGAATGACGTCGCAAGTCGATAGGTAGAAAGAAAATATGAACAGCTAGTTGTTGCCGGCTCAAGGCATGAAGAGGAGGAAGGCACAATACAGGAAGAGGAGGAAGGCAATGGAGCAAAGAAGTAAGGGGAAAAGTTTTGGGCGCAAGAGAGCATCGCGACGCTGTGTTGGTCAGGCTGACTTTTTGTTTATCAGATCCCCCAATTTTGATCTACCACGGTTTATAGCATCTCTATGTACCTATGCTACCATTATCCGTCTTTGCTTCTCTCAATCGTCATGGTCATAGGACAAAGTATAGCGGATACTGTGAAGTACATCAAGAACTCCACGAGGGAAACTTACGGGAAACGCTGGAACTCTACAGATTTCTGTAAAATTAGAAAGTGCTTTTTGAAAAAGGCTAATAGGGAGGTAGCAAACTTCATACTCAAGCATAGAAGGAGGAAACATGGCCACCATAGGCATCATCGAGAGCTCATTATGCCTATCTTGTCTGGAGGAGGACGACGACGGCACAGAGCATTTTATCTGCACCTGTCCGGCCTTCGTTATACTAAGATTGCGCATTCTCGGGTCGAATGTATTGATAATGGCGAATGCACATTCTTTACCACGCGACAAACTTCTCAGATTTATTGAAGAATCTGGAGAGTTTTCAGAGGAAACCTGATGCCACTATCCCACCTTTTGCCTGCAATCTGATCCTTTCTAAAGGCATGCTATCCGAAACCGGTTTTGTCTACAAACCAAACTTGATCCGGAATGACGTAAAATCTTTCCGCAATACATCTTTCTAAAGGCCTTAAGTACTATGGGCAAATATGTCTGAGTGCTTGGGAAAATATAGATTTTCCTGGCCTAACATAATTCCATTCCATTACATGGTTTATAACTCAGGTTCAGGGGACTCTCTGCAAAGTCCTACCAAATACATGAAGGCGTTAATCAAAGCTTTCGGAGCTTATAAATAAAGCACATAGAAATCGCAATTTCGACTAAGAAGCTTCTAAAAGGCTAAGCAGTAAATTTATTTAAAGCTCCTCGGGTTCTCTGTCCTCAATACTCTCCTGAACCAATTCCAAAAAAGAAAATATTAATAGAGCATTAAACTCAATTCTGTTTATTTATTAATATTTTTTCTTTTAATTTTTTGTTTTTATTTCAACTACTTATACTTCTCAACCAGTTTTAAAAATTAAGCATAGTACTCCGCAATTTAGATAGCGTCAACTTGTAAGAAATAATTATAGATTGCACTTTTAAACATTTAAATTTAATGATTATACACTGAACATTGTTCGCCAAGTAGTTTTTAGCTACTATCTATTTATTTAACTAGCTAAATTTTTCTGAAAGGTAGCCAAAGGAGGAGGATAACAAGCTAGCAGCTACTTAAACTTACCTAAGAGCTTAATAAGTAACTAGGCAAGGAAAAGAAAATAAACGCTTACAACTCTAAAAACTTTCTTAAGTTCAATGTATATCATTGTTGTTGTAATTTACATTATCTACTTATTATGCCCACAATTTGGTGGTTAGTTCGTTACTTGGACAACCAACAAACCGGAAATTATAAACAAATCAATGTTTCCAGGAGTAGACAACTAAGCAGCGCAGCAATAACAAAAAAACACGCAAAAAAAGTACGCAAACACGCAGGAAAACATTACTATTGAATTAAGTTTTTGAATACGAATACATTCTTTTTTTTTATGTTCGGCATAAAAAGTTAAGAAAAGTCGTAGCAACCGAGTGCGGAGAGTGTGCAAATAGGAAAAAAAAAACGCAGTTAATGATAATAAAATGAAGCGCACGCGACCCCGTCCATGATTTGTTGCTAGCGCGTAAGAACGTGCTGTAAAAGTAACGAGTACTAGTTACTAGTTGTTGTGTGGTGATTATAAAAGCCAAGCGCGTCATAAAGAAAGTCATGCGGAAGAAAAAGGAGTTGAGCGAAAGGCAGAATCGTTCGTGTAGTATCTATTGTAAAATTGTATATATATTGTGTAGTTAGCAGATTTGGCATTTTTATTTGTTCTTTCTTTCTTTTTTGCACGTTGCTTGCAGCAGCTAATAATTGCAGAACAAATGGAGCGGAAGAGAAGAGAAAAAAGTTTGTTGGTGGCTTAAGAAGTTTAATTTGATTTAAATAAGCAATTTTTTTGCTTCTAAAAATTGCATTGATTTTTTCTTGAAGGTTACCGAACATTTCTTCCCAACGCTAACCGGTGCCGGTTAAAATATGCACTGCATTATCGACTACATGCTAAATGTATGCGTTTGATTAGGTAAGGTTAGGTAATGGTGGCTGTTGGTGCAAGACCAATATGCTTAGGCCCAAAAGGTGCCATTGTGATACCATGAGGATCTACAGTTTCAGATTCCTCCTCATGTCTGCAGCCGCTACAGAATTCGTTAAAAGGAACACCCAGTCTTTTAGCATGTCTGCCAATGTAATGTGGCCAGTAATAAGGCCAACAACAAGTGAGAGGTCGTTCCTCCTTAGAAGAAGTAGCTCTTTAGTCCATATCGCATCCCATTCTAGTCATACGAGTAGCCTCCGCTTCTGCGAGAAGAACACCCTTGAGAGTGAGCCTACATATGGCGAACGCCATTCTTAAACCCTTCCAAGAGACGAAAGCGGATCGCATGTGCCCCCTCTTGCAAGTTCGTCCGACATCTCATTGCCTGGTATATCACGGTATCCAGGCACGCATACCAGTACCATAACAGCCATCGTAGCCTTCTCGTCAAGAGATTTGCGGCAACTCTAAGCTGTTCTGGATTTGCAGGTGACAGACCTAAAGCCTTCAGTGCATCTTAATTGTCAGAATATATAAAAAGTAATAAATGTAATGTCGGGCATGGTGACTATTTTATGAAGATTGTCCACCGTCTCTTAGATACGCTACAGTGATCCGGAGGCTTGAATACTAGTTTCGTACCCATCTGGCCTGCGAAACCCCCACCACCCACCCTACCATTTAATTTAAATCCATCGGTATAAATGTGGAGTGCACGCTACGGATCAGAAAGCCCATTGGACCAGAAATCTCCATCCGGAATAACTAGGTCGAAGTTCCTGCCGAACATGGCTTTCATTGCACATTAGTCCGTCGCACTCGTTGCAGAGATATTTAAGATCCCAAGATAATAAGTTCTCTCACTTCTTTGCTTCCTTTGGAATGCAAGAAGGATTGAATTCTTTTCAAGGCATTTCCAATAGATCGAAACCCCATACAATAGGATCGGTATGAGTTTGATTAAGTCGCTAATGATATTTAACTGGGAGTTAGGTAAACCGGAGGTTAAGAAAACGGTCCTTAGAAGAGAGTACTATAAATTTGACTTAAAACAGGATTCTTCTTTGTACCAAAAACCAAAATAGAGACCGATATTATCAGAATCATGAGCTGAGGCTGGGAAGCCATACCCGTCTGTCTCTCCGCCGTCTATTTGAATGCAAACGAGTCCCTCAGAAATTATTCACAACAGAATATGAAGCATTCCATTTCCCCAATCATGAAAGGTAGCGAAACCTGGGACATCGCCGAAGACGGCCTTTATATACTTGTTTTTGTGTATTTTATTATTTTATACCTGGATGACCGAGCTTATCTCGGGCTGCCATTTTTTCGCAGGTCCTCGCAAGCGAAATAAAAAGTTAAAAAAAAAAGAGTTCTATGTTGAAGTCCTCATCAATACTTTTCATTTGATACCCATATCGCTCAGAGACATTCGAGGCTCATCCGTGTCCACGTTTTGACCCATATTTCGGGACCCGGCCTAGGCATCACAATTAAAAGAGTTCTATGTTGAAGTCCTCATCAATACCTTTCATTTGATACCCATATCGCTCAGAGACATTCGAAGGTTATCCGGGTCCACGTTTTGACCCATATCTCGGGACCCGGCCTAGGCACCACAATTCAAATTGTTCTATTTTGAAGTCCCCATCAAGACCTTTCATTTGATACCCATATCGCTCAGACATTCGAGGCTCATCCGGGTCCACGTTTTGACCCATATCTCGGAACCCGGCCTAGGCATCACAATTAAAATAGTTCTATGTTGAAGTCCTCATCAAGACCTTTCATTTGATGCCCATATCGCTCAGAGACATTCGAGGCTCATCCGGGTCCACGTTTTGACCCATATCACGGGACCCGGCCTAGGCATCACAATTAAAAGAGTTCTATGTTGAAGTCCTCATCAAGACCTTTCATTTGATACCCATACCGCTCAGAGACATTCGAGGGTCATCCGGGTCCACCTTTTGACCCATATCTCGGGACCCGGCCTAGGAACCACAAGTAAAAGGGTTCTATGTTGAAGTCTTCATCAAGAACTTCCATTTGATACCCATATCGCTCAGAGACATTCGAGGCTCATCCGGGTCCACGTTTTGACCCATATCTCGGGACCCGGCCTAGGCACCACAATTAAAATAGTTCTATGTTGAAGTCCTCATCAAGACCTTTCATTTTATACCCATATCGCTCGGAGACATTAGAGGATCATCCGGGTCCACGTTTTGATCCATATCTCGGGACCCGGCCTAGGCATCACAATTAAAAGAGTTCTATATTGAAGTCCTCATCGAGACCCTTCATTTGATACCCATATCGCTCAGAGACATTCGAGGCTCATCCGGGTCCACGTTTTGACCCATATCTCGGGACCCGGGATAAAAGTTAGTAAAAAAATTAAATTTTTCTAGTGTTCACCTCCGAGGCTCCCTGCATACCAAATTTCATGAAAATCGTTGGAGCCGTTTTCGAGATCCTGATTATAAATATATATATATACATATATATATACAAGAATTGCTCGTTTAAAGGTATTAGATAGATAGATTATAGCTTATTTCATTTTATTTTATTTATTTGTTCTTTCCTACATTCCTCCTCTTCAGTTTCATTTTCACTTATCTCATACATTTTTCCCACCCAATACACTCAACCAGCCGGTTTACCTTGTTCAACCTTGTCGAGCAAAGACCTGAACTACATAACCGTATGAAGATAAACATGCATGAACATGTGTAAAACAAAACATATAATAATTTTTGCCTCATTCTAACTGACGTACAAAATGACGTAAGAGTGTTTTTTTGCGCTCAAGTCAGCTAACATTTGCAAAGCAGAAACAAGAGCAAAAATTTGCTTGGCATTTGAAATATTAGCTCGTTGGTAGTTGGTTTATTTTCGTTTATTTTCTAAATGTTTGCTTGTTTGCGCAAACCTATAAATACACTGCAATATACGCAATAAGCAATGCCAAAAACAACAATAAACAGAAAAATACACACGATAATGCAGCAAATGCAATAAATAAAGTGGAATGCATGGGGCGGTGGAAAAATAACTACTAGTGAGAACTGCACTACTCGTTACAAAGCAAATGAACCGAATTGAAAAAAAAAAAAGAAAAAAAATGCAACGAGAACACCTGCCGGTAAATATTTGCTCGATACATGTGTATATACCATGATTCAAATAAAGAAGATTGTGTATTCAGCGGTACCGCTATGCGTTCATCCAAAATTTGACAGAATCAGCTGATTTAGTGACGTAGTAACATATATTCTCTTTCACCCAGTTTCGTTTCCGGTTTTCTAATAACTAAAGATTGTGTGAGATAAATGTGAAATTTATATTAAAAAGCTATTTTAAATAAAGAAAAATTAAGTGCCGCGTATTTATTTGTGTGAATAATAGTTTAATAAAGGTATTTTTTTCCTGTTTGCAAATTTTCTTTCTCGTCGATAACGTAGTTGATGACGTAGTAACCAAAATGACCCCAGTCTCACGGAAGAATATTTTGCTGAATATGGCTGAGTGCACAATCTTCTTTATTTGAATCATGTGTATATACATATGTATGTACTCGTATGTATGCCAAAACATGTTTAGTACAGCACATGTTTCTGAGACTAGCAAAAAGTAAAGTGCAATAGGGTGTAGTCCATGTGGCGCTCTAGCTACGCGAGAAATAAGGTGGGGTGGATGCACGGCTGCTAAGCTCGACCGACAAGCGTGCACTTAAGCCAATTGACCCCAACACTAGACATATTTATCAGCTGGAAATGTACGCGGCATACCTACACATTTACACACATAGTAAATACTAGTTCTAAAAAATGTAGCCACATGTGAGAAAAAGTTTAAGTGTGGGCCGCTTTAAGCTGTCATGGCTGGGCGATCGTCCAACGATAACAGCAGCTCATAATAATAAAAAAGCAGACGACGACCGGTTTATTTTGTCGGAAAAAAAGTAGAAAAAAAGTACAATAAAACAACAAAAAAAACAGTAGATACATTACGAAAAGCGCAAAAAGCAGCTGTCAAGCACATACATACTTACCTTATTTTAAGTCACATTAAAAGCGTGCGAAATATGAAAAATGATTAAGAAACGTAGAGAATTTTTTGTGTTTGCAAAAATTACCTGAAAAGGAAGGCAAAAGAAAAAAAAAATGGTGAGAAATACAAAAAAAACACGTTTTAATATAAATACAAAAGCTTAAAGCATAACTTAAATTGCGGCAGTTTAATTTTCTTAGATATGCTCGCGGCAAGCGCCTAAAAGCAGGCTAGTATTTTAGTAATTATACCTTGACTAAAGCACGGTTCTTTACTTGTGACATTTTCTTGTTTTTTTTTTTTTATACAAAAAAAAGTTATTTTATCTAGTTTCACTCAAAATTATTTAATTTTATTAGATTTTTCATTTCGAAAGCCGCCTAAATGTATGCTTCCGTGTTTTAAATTATTAGCAAACTAGTCAACAATGCACTCAAATTTTCTATGTAACATAAATATTTCATATTCTTGTTGTTTTTTTTACTTTTCTCCAGCTTTTGAGCCTCTATCATTCAGTCGTTCATTATGCTTTCCTGCTTAGTTTTCCATTGCTTTACTCTGCTATTTTCCCCCAACAAAACGTCTACGGCATTCCAAGAAAATCAATACAAAACTTACAATTTCATTTGCAAGCGCTAAGAAATGTCTCTACATAAGTCATGTATGTATGTACACATACTTGCTTGAATGCGCCTAAAAGTATGACAAGTTATTTTATTTGAAACTTGCCGAGTTCATTCGCTTTTCTTGCTTTCTGAATGGATTTTCTTTGATTTCAAGCTTTTCTTTATGTATGTATCTATAAGTAAACAGGGCAGGTGTTTATTTGGTATTTCGCCGTAAGGTTAATGCGCCTAAAAGTATGCTTCTCTTTTTTGATTGACGTATATAGACCTATTCGTACATGCGACTACTTCTTAGGTCTCCCTAAAGCAAAGTTTACCATGAGCAAGTGCATCTGGCAATTCTCATTGACTAAAATTATAATGTTTTTAATTTTCATTCAGCTGGATCACAGTACAAACAAATTGACCCATTGACCTCTTTATCATCACAATTGACACAATTAAACATAATTAAGCTCACCTCAGCCACCTTTTAAAACAAAATCTATTCTACATCCAGCATTTCAGAGAGCATTTCTAAACACACTTAATACTCAACTAAGTGTAATTTGTAAACTGTTTGAGTTCAGAGGCGCGCACAAGGAGGAGCTTAAGCTAAAAGAAGCCTTTCTTTAAGACGTAGACTTTAATCCAATTAATTTGATAGCTGCGTTAGCTATGTGTGAGGATTAGTGGTTGGATGGAAAACAAACAAAACTACAAAATGAGTGAATGACTAAGCATTTTAGTTAAATAAATTAGTTGGTTCATGGCACTTGTTGCAAATTGGGTCACTGCTATGCATATTGGCAAAAAAGTGAAAGTGTGATTAATGTGATTAGAAATGTAGATTACTACGTCTTAAGAAAAAGTTCAAGGTAAAAGCAAAGAATAAGAAACATGTACTTTAAACATTAAGGAAAAAAAAAGATTGTTGGCCACAGCGTATGAGCAACATTTTCTAATACTCATTCTATGAAGCATAATTTTAGGCGCCTCTTTTTGGTTATAAGATATACTTCAAAAAGCTCTAATCTAACCCCAATTTTTCTTTTAAAAGCAGTGCTAAAAGTTAAAATTTAATTAATTTTTTTTCGTTAACAATTCTTTTGCACACACTAATGTTTTAATGTTTAACAGCCGTTTATTGTTTACATGTTTTTACAAGCAATAATTTTTCGCAACGCATTTTCAAGCAATGGCCAATTTTGCGATAAGATTTATGATGGTTAAAAATGTGTTAACTTGTTAATAAAGATAACAAAACGGTAATCAAAAAGTTTTTGAAGAGGCACTAAAATGTGTATATGCGTTATGTTATCAACATAGCGAAGCAGAAACAAGCACGAACGAAATTTGTGGGGTTTTTTCTGCAAATATTGCAAAATCAATAACTTGTGTGCTTTTTCTATTTTCAGTTCTTCAAAAATGCAAGTAAAATGTCTTTAGCTGCACAAAAAGCAACATTAACAGCGCCTGAAATCGCAAGCTACATCTTTCAGCAATTCACCACTACTTTATTGTTTCTGCAACATTTCATTAGCAACACAAAGCAAAAGAAAATGTTTACAAAGCCAATCTTCATGTTTCAAAGCGCAAAAAATGCAGCAAACGGCCTACTATTTTGCCAGTGGATTGTGAAATAATGCCCGCAAATGTTTTTCAGTCTAATTCTTATGCAAATTTTTTTGTAGATTTGCTGTTGTTGCAACATTAAACTAGTACTTCTGTAGCAATTTGTTCCAATTTGCCTACAAACAGCTGTGTTTTGTTGCTGCAGTTTGTTCTTTTTTTGTGTGTGTGTGTGTGTGTGTGTGTGTGCGAAGACAGCAAATGCCAACGGCAATGTGAAAAAACAAGCAGGGACTGTAGTGGTTAAGATTTTTGTATGAGACAGTAGTCAATCTTTTTTTTACCTAAACCTTTTTAGTCACTTCTAGCTTTGCTATTGTTTTCATTTTCCAATTGAAGAATTGTTTTCGTCGCATTTCGCATTTTTTTGCTTCTTATTGCTTGCAACATTTCAACGTTTTGCATAATTTTTTAGATAAACGGGCGTCAATCCCTTTTGTTTTGCCATTTCTGTACGAGTAGCACAAATTCCCAACGCAAAAACCAGAAATTTGCATTAAAATTAATGAAAAAAAAAAAATAAAAAATTAACTAAATGTTAAAAATGGCACATTGGAGGACGCAATTTGCGCAAATTGCAATTATATTTACAGCAGACTTGCGAGCACAACTGTTTGAGTGGCTGTGTGGGCGTCACAAGTCGCTGCCGCCGCTAGACATTTCACAGTGGGTGTGCGAATGTGGTTGGCAACGCTGCACAGTTGTTACGTGTTTGTGCGGGCGTTAAATAAATAACTACTTGTTGCGCGACAAATTGATTTAATTTTAATAAAAATTTAAGCGATTGTCAAGCAATATTTTTCATTATTTATTTTGTTTAATGCTTAACAAATTTTTTCACGTTCCGCTTTTTAGTTTTCTTTTTTAATCTTTCATATTTAGGTACCTAAAAGGCGAAATTTGCAAGCATGAAGTTGACCACTCAAGTATTTTAATGAAGTAGGTAACCTTGCTTAGAGTTTCGCAATTGCAAATATCAATACATCAACCAAAAAGGAATGGAGTTTGTTTTTTAAAGCAGATAAAGTTAAAGTTAAGATTAGAATACCGCCTACTGCCGAAACTCGTAAATTTTTCTAGGTGTTTTCCTAGGACGCGCGGTGTGACTATGCAGGGGCTCTGCAGCGCTTCGCTGATGGCTTTTTTGTACACTTCTTTTTCGCTTCTATGTTATTAACCCTTAGTCGTGTAAAGAAAAAATTAAAACAGAAAAATATGCAAACGTTCATACGCTCACTTCTAATTCATTGTGTATGCAATCCAGAACTTTATAACAACCAAAAATTATACACTTAAATATATACTTAAAAAATTTATTAAGCATCATAAACTAACGGCTAAATGCTTAAGCATATTAAATCATTGTGTATGCAAGCACACGTTGCGCTAAATGAATTTATAATAAGCTAAGACGGTTGTGCTTCCGTTTAAAGAAAAAGACAAAGAAGCATTGACGAAACTGAAATGTGTTTATGAAATAAGTGAATATTTTAAAAATATAAATACACGCGCGCCATCTGTTGGAACATAGCGGTGGTTATAACCTAATCTCATTAGTAAATATGTTGCATATTTTTAGACAGCAGCTATAAATTACATACATACATACATACATACATACATACAGGTGAAACTAATAAAAGCGTGTTAAAAAGACAAGTAATGAGTAAATATGTAAGTATGTACTTTAAAAGAAAAAAAAAGAATGAATGTCTGGACGCACTGCTGTGACTACACTTAAGTGATTCTCTATATACATTTCCTTAAATTTTGCTGTACTCTAGAAAGTGCAATAAAAGAGGGAAATGTTAATGGCATTTCAATTAAAATGTGAATTTTTAATTAAATATGAAGAATGCAAGTAAAATTTAAAGAAAAAATGCAGACAAAAAAGTAGAGGAAGAAGAAAAAATGCAGACAAAAAGAACAACAAAAAATTCAGACAAAAAGAAGATGCAAGTGTGGCGCAAAATATTCAACTTTGAAATTCAAAAAAAGAAGAACCAGAAATTAAAGAACAAGAATCCTACAGCGCACATTCAACTTTGCATGCATTGTTTATGCGTAAGTTAGGAAGTAATTATTTTTTAATGTTCTTTTTATTATTCTTTTTTCATTTCATTACATATTCATACACCAACACGCGTGCCAAAACGAGAAAATGCTATATTTAAAGTGTGTGCGTAAGTAATGAATGGCAACGTAATTTGTCTGACTGTTGATGACTTTTGAACGCCACCCGCTGATGTTGCCACCACATCCCTCTCGCTCGATATCTCTTGGAAATGGGCGATGGCGATGGGTGCATGCGCTGCTACAAACGTCAAATTGCGCTTAAAGCATGCAGTCAGTAACAGTGATTGCCAGCTGCGCATAATTTAACAGACACACACAACACAGAACACAGCACAGCTGATTAGTATGCAATGTAGGAGGCGGTATTGCATAATTTTTCTTAAGTGGGTCTGCTGCACTGTGCTGTAGTACTGAGGTGCGTAAGGAGTGGATTGATCAATGCAGATAGTGAAAAGGAAGCAACGCGACGGGAATTCTTGTGTTTCAAGAGAATTCGTAATTACGAAATTGATGGCAATTGACAGGAAGGAAATTACAACTACATACCACATTCAATTTGTATGAATTTAGCAATAGCGTGTATTGAAGCGTTTTGAAAAAGGAATGCAGGTGAAACATGGTAGATGAAAGAATAAATATTAAAAGAAATGCAACTAAACTCTTTCCAACACTTTTCAGTTGCTTATTTTGCCCTCAAGGCAGAAATATGTACATATGTTGTATTATGAATTGATTTTTCGTTATCACTTGTCAAATTTGATGCGCAGACCAATCGGTTACGGCGATGTGCCTTGTTTAGTGTCAAATTTCGTTCTCTTTTAAATTTATTCTTTTGTTAGTCTTTTTTCGCTATTTACCTACATATTTTTTACACTTGCATAAGTATAAAAAATCAAATCAAAATGAAGCAAAAATGCTTTCTCAAAAGTTATATCACAGCCTCCAATCAAAAAAAAAAAAAAAAATAGCTAATTTATTGCCTCATAACCGACATAAATCTACATACTTTACGCTGATTTTCTCAAGCTCGTTTACTTACATACATATTTTTCTACCAACTCTGCAACGAAATTGTAATCACCACTGTTCATAATTGACGAGTCATTCTGTTATGCGGCAAGAGTTGCGCATTATTTGCATGCTTTGTGTTTAATTCAATTTATTTACAGTTGCAGTTGTTTTTAGTTTTTTATCTGTCTTTTATTTTTATTTTTTTTACATAAAAATACTAATTTTGTTGCATTGGAATGTTCGTAAGTTGCTTTTCCTTTTCTTCTTTCATAAGATGGGGCTATAAGCGAGAAAAATTTTAGAGCCACTGTATCATTATTTTTTTGGCGATTTAAATTTGACACTTGTGCTGGAGTTCTGTAACTTATTTTGCAAATCGCAAAATCTACCGACACAAAAATTTCCCTCGATACCTCTGCGATGATTATCGGAAACATCTGTCAAAATATCCTATACAAATCGACCGAAAATTCGTACAGAATAGCATAATCGCAAAAATTATCCCAAATTTACGACACCGATCCGAAAATTGTCGCAAATTAGTTACAGAATAGGCCCATTGATGCATTTTTTGGCATTTGAAAAGAGCACATGTACAATAACTGCTAGATTTTTTCTACAAGTAACTTCGAAAGACAATCGACAACTGAAAATTTATTAAGACTGTTACGACGACAAGCAATTAAAGGAGGATTTCAAATGATTGGTGGGGACCATGGTATAAAAAATACAGGTATGTGCATTGTCATTTTGACGCTGTCTTTTTGATTAAAAAGCAGATTTTTGAAGTTTAATCTTATGTCAGTTTTGGAGTATAGCGATGCCAGACTTTTATTTTTTGAATGCGTAGATTTTTGTTTGAAAGTTTGGGTATTTCAGGAATCAAAGGACAGAAAGAGAAAGAACACTAGTGAGCAGATTTATGGAACTTCCGGTAGCTCCTCTTCGCTCACTCCACAAATCTTCATCCACTCTCCGCGAATAAAGGGTATCGTCGGAAATTGGAAAAATTTTATATCACCGTCTTTGCAGCCATATTTGGTATTATTGCACCGCGGAAATAAGCAACTCATATTGTTAAAATGTAGGGTACATATTTTTTTGTAATTGGATTGTTCATATATATGTACATACATACATATATAGACTGAAATGCTCACTTGGTATGGTGGTGTACATAATAATAATAATACAATGGCGCTATTATAACTCTGACGAGTTTTATGGCCGAGCTTCTCTCCCAATTCGAGGTGTGCTCCTTTTTGTTTTTCCTACTAATTGGGTGGACCTACAGTTTTATGCCGGCTCCGAACGGCGAAAGCATTTTTTGTGAGAAGCTTTTTCATGGCAGAAATACTCTCGGAGGGTATGCCGCCCACTGCCGAGAGGTGACCGCTGCTCTTAAAAAACCCAATAATTGGATTTTTACTAATTAGAAAAATTGTTTTGGTGTTTGGCTCGGACCGTGGTTTGAACCCGAGACCTCTGGCATAGCAGGCGAGCACTCTACCCACTGCACCACAGCGGTGGTGTACATACATATCGCCGTTTAAAGTGCAAAACGCGTGACATTTTTGCCAAAAATGAGATTTCATCAAAAATACATTCCTGGCGTCCGTCCCCATCCATTCATGCAACAATTTTGAGATTCACACAACGCAATTCCAAATAATGACACAGTTTCAAAACCGCTTTTTTTAAGGAAATTTTTCGAACCAATACTGCGAATAATAGGTGTTATTGCTTTATAACTGTACTGTAATGTACTTATGTTGATTATACTTTCATAAACACGAAATGGATTATAACTTTGCTTTATTGAAGAAAAGTTTTTACGTACGCCTGCAAAACCGCCTATACGTCACTATTGAACAAAATAAAAGACGCAAAACCGCTTATAAATACATAAGTAAGCCAATAACTGCACATTTAACTGTTTTTCGCCCAAATGATATTTAGATTAAGAATACAATCCAAAAATCTACCTTTGTTTGGATGTGGGTTTGCAAAATTCCGAACCGTTTTGAATTAAAACAGTTTTTACTGTCTCCTGTAAAATTTGGGTGGTAGCGGATACGCGGTATTGCACTTTATGCGACGATATGGAGTTATAATAGATCAATCTCCAAAACCTCTCACAAAGCCTAAATTAAAAGTGATCGTAACTACTAAACTAAATTAAAAACTCACCGAGAATACCGGAAAGGGGCTACTTTGTAGTACGGCCAAACTGATATTCCGCGAAGTAAAAATCCAAAATGAATCTTTTATGAATTACTGATGAAATTCATCTATGACTGAGGAGTCATCAGTGAGTACTTTCAAATAAAGACTGCTGAATTTTTCATATAAATGGTTTGCTTTTTTCAAAAAAAAAAAAAAAATAATAATAAAAATTGTACTCAGAAGAATCATCAATGATCATTCAGCAGTGAAACAAATGCAGGATGTGTAATTTTTTCAAATTGAAAAAATTTCTTTCAATTCAAATTATTGATATCAAATCGTATGCATTTGCACTTTGCTACCGATTGTGCGCACATGTTTTAACTTGCAAGCATAGCCAGCATAAACATACAGCAAATTCAGCTATGAAAGCATAAAAATGCAACAATTTCACCTGTGCATGCACAAACACTCAACAAATTGATGCAAAAAAAAAAGAACACCAACAAGGTAAAGAAAGATGAACAGCAAGCCACAGAAAGATCAGTGAATGCAAAATTGAAAAACAAAAAAAGCACATAATCCATTTTATGAGAAGATAAAAAGAAGGAAAAACGCAACACACACAAAAAAATGGCAATCACATAACGTGAGCAAAACCAGCAATGGACGTTAGTTTTAATTGGCAGCACTGGCAATTGCACTTCGTGTATTGCCTCAAGGTCATTGCAATTGACCGGCTGGCCGACGTGTTTGATCGTGTTCCGTTTTCTATGCGCTTAAGCAATTTGGACCACACACCAACGAATGTATTGGGGAAATGTTAAGCGCAAAAGTCATGTTGCTTTATTGTTACTTGAACGATGATTGGTGATTGTATAATTTTGAGAGAATTTTTTTTATAATTTACTGAGCAAGCAAAAGAAATATGATAGCGCTTTTATCGTTAAAAATTCGTGAGCACGAAAGAGTTGAACGCTAGTGGAACGCTGACTTTTGTGAGATTTAATAAAACTGGCGGTAAAGTAGTTAATCAAAGGGCAGGAAGTTTGTTTTGTATAGATATTATGTGAAATAAAAAATGGCAAGTATTATTTCAAATACTTATTACTTATTTTATTTGTTTGCAATTTTCATTCGGTACTCACCTTATAATTCAAATCCTGCACATTGTCCAAGCTAACATCGCTATACATGTCTTCTGTGGTATCACAATTGGAACTGCGTCCAGAGGAATTGAAACTTGAGGATCTGTAAAGTTGACTGAACAATGAGAAAACGGTGTATAAATAAAAAAATGAATGTGTATGTTGTGTTGTGTATTGGATGAAAAATTGTGAATAAATGAGAGTTTGATGAATTTATAAAAATTTAAGAAAATGGAAATGCTAATGAACCTCAAAACAAACTTATTAATTTGTGTACCTATCTGCATCTAGTAAAGAAAAAATATTTAGAAATATTAGTTGCATCGGGCTTTATAGCAATTTTTATATTTTTAAACCCACACACCTCAAAAATTTGCCTATATCTGCATGTTTCTATATTTCCGAAACTGGGTATACAATTACATTTTTTTTATATACCCATCAGCACTTTTAATGCACAATAATAGTTTCTAAAAGTAAAAAAATAGTTCCTGCGCCGGAAGCGGAATTATACTATACAGCATAGACACAAACCAGATGGTAATTCACAATAGACTCAAAGACAGTGGCTACAACATTTACGGTAATGGCTGTTACAGTTTGAAGGCAATTGTAAAGAGTAATAAAAATTTAGCACAGACACATAAGGCTAATAAAAATACAGTGCTACCCAAACCAAAGTGTACCTCAAACTGTGTTTAGCTTACAAACTATTTGTGCGGCTATTCCTTAACACATTAATTGCCGTATGTGCCAAATGGTGCATAATTGTATGTAATTTTAAGTAAATGATGAATATGTATTTTATATCTTTTGTTTGTAGTTTCAAATTAATAAAATTTAACTATTTAATTAAACAAAAAGTGAGAAATAAAGATGTGAAAATGTTTGTGCATATGTTTTACGTTTATGATTTTGTGGCATGTTTTTTAGATATTAACTAAGTACTGACCTTGCTAAGGCATTTGAGCCCAATTGTCGACGGCCGGAACTGAAAAGAAGCAAAGAAGCAAAAGAAATCGTTTAGCATGAATTAGTTTTAAACAAATATATACCTATTTGAGAATGGAAAGAGAAAACACATATGTAAATACATATGTACATACTTGTGTGAAGTTATAAATATTCAAATGGTGAAATGATTGGAAAATTAATGGTGATTAGTTTATGCTATACCTAGTAATCAATATTTAATGCCAATAAAGCTTTGGCATAAGAATGCAGACAGTGCAATAGTCGTGAAAAAGTAGATGAGTAAAAAATAAGCTGAAAGCAAAAAATATCAATATTAGCTACGAGGCATTGACATTTGTTTTCCTCCACGACCCAAAGCAACCCCCTGAAATCTCCAACAGATATGTATGTTCATTCTACATACTTTCATACATAACGTGACACTTGCATGATACTCATAGTGATATTTATAAATGGCTAAAAATACAAGCACAATTAAGGTAAAAAGCGCTCACAGGTTAAACAAAGCTTACCGGCTAGTTTTAGATTTATAAGGATGAATGAGTAGATATGTATATATACATATATATATATTTATAGATTATAAATCAAAAATGCTTTACTAATTACAACTAAGTGTTTTCTAAGTGCTTTGAATTTGACGTAAGTAGTAAATTGCATTTGGTAACGATTTTTTCATTAACCGCCCACACTTTGATTTCACCACATATTCACCTTATATGTAAATAAAACCCACCATCAGGAAAAGCAATTTCACTCATATCGACGCTTCCAAACAAAACTGTACTAAGTCTGAAAACTGTGTTTTGCAGGAGAAGCTCTCAAAGTTTAAACTCGATATGAAACTTCGGTTGTATGCTAACTATTATTTTCACTTGTAACTTCTGTTTGGATTGAACGATCAACACCAAAACTCGACAATATCAAAGTTAGTGTACGCTTATATAAAACCGTAAGAAAAAATAAAAATTTTCTACGTGGTTTTTCATGGCAAGCTCTCAAAATTTGTATTCTGTAAAAATCTCGAGTTGTATTATACGAGTATATGGATTTATAACACCCGCTTAAATTAACAATTCAAATGTCATGTGATACAAACGCGCCCTGGGGGAAATCACACACCGATATTGATAGAGGATGCATAGCAGACAAATAAATATCTAAAAGCCAAGCACAGATAAGCTTATAAATTTTGATTAGATTGTCCGATTGATACCAAAATTAGACAGCATCTAAATTAAGACACGTAATACTTGAAAACGCCAAAAACGTGAAAATGTACTAAGTTGACAGTACAGTGTTGTTTGGAAGCGTCGATATGCAAGTGGAAACAAAAATATGTAAATGAAAAATGTGAGCTAAAAAGGCAAACGTTTGTGTTAATTGGAAAATGTGAGAATTGACAGTAAACTTGACACGTGTCTGAAAAAAACCAACCAAATGTCAATTAATGGAAATTTTATGCGTAATTAATTAAATTAGAGATGTTAGATTGGATTAGGTAAATGAAATGTCCAACGTGTACAAATCTGTGGAAATTCATGTTTAATGTTTGCTGTTTCTATTAATGTCAAATTTAATTTAATAAAAATACCAGATATACATATACTAGTACATATATACATATGTATGTATGTACATATACATATATTTTTTAATAAATGTTATTAACCTTTACACTAGAGTACATATACATACATAATGATATTTTTGCTACTGGCTCCTTTACCATTTTTGCTTTATCCAAAGCTACTATGTCTGTATTCGCTATTGACCTCATTAACCTACTTAATTGGTCATTTTGTGTATTGTGGGATTATGTAGTATATGAAATTCTAAAAACAAAATAAATTTCATAAGAATTGTTTTTGAAAGCGAAAAATAAATAAAAGAAATTTACAAAAAATGAGAAAGCAGTGAAGAAACTAATTTAGAAGCTACAAATAGCATATCACAAATTTCTTAGATCTTGCAATAACAAACCAAAATATCTTCATAAGTATTTTAAGGGCTCATTTTAACTTGTTTTTCGTTTTTAAATATAGTATATAATCGTTGCTACACTTTAAAAATTTATATGGATAGTAATTAACTTTTATAAACACTTTGGCTGTGGAACTTAATCACGTACGAAAATGTACCTACCAATATCGAATAAAAAAAATCAACAAAAAACTCAAATTGCTTGCCAGCGATAATTTGGCATAAAAACTAACCTTCAAGCTAATTTCTAACAAAAAGTCAAATATGTATCTATAAATATGCAATTATACCTGAAACGACGCTGTGAGTTCATTGACTTGCCAACCACCACCAATAGATGTAAATGTTCAGGGTTGGGCATGATTCAACTAATTTTGAGTGCACTCAGCCTGCAACTACCACTCAAACCTGAGTGGTAGTTAAATATCTGATTTTAACTACCACTCAATTTGTTTATCGTTAAAAATATCAATAAATTTCAGCCCTGATTCAAGTTCATCTATTAGTTCGTTCTAGTTAAAGTTCTAGTTTACTTTCTAGTTCACCCCTATTTCAATTTCTACTTCAACTCTAGTTCACTTATGCCAATTTCAAAACTAACGACTCATATATACTCACATACATATGTATGTACATTAGACTGACCACAAAACATATGGGATTTGCAAAAGTATTGAATTTTTTCGCTCCCCGCGCATTTTCTGATAGCTTGACAATAGAAAATAAGATCTGCATAAAAATCTGACCATCGGTAGTGGGAAATAGCCACGCGCATTTGAACTAAAGTTCAAAAATTGACCTAAAAATTATGCATTGCTTTAGAGACCAATATCTCCTTAAACAATGATTTTTGGAGAAATAATGTAATAATCATTTTTATACCTACCGTTATCCTTTCAGGACATATTGAGTCCTTAAAGTGAAATTTAAATTTTTTTGTTTGTTAAAAACGCAAAAATAAATATTTAAAAAATAGAGAATTGTATAAACTATACATCATTTAATAGGTTATTTAAAGTAGTTTTACAC
This sequence comes from Urophora cardui, assembly GCA_960531455.1. Lineage (NCBI taxonomy): Eukaryota > Metazoa > Arthropoda > Insecta > Diptera > Tephritidae > Urophora > Urophora cardui. The sequence goes on from OY482673.1 coordinate 131,390,309, forward strand.
ATCATAAATTTTTTTTGATTTACATGCACTATTATAGTCAGGAAAATGATTTAAAATAAGCAGGTCGCATTTTTTCAAACTTTTTTTTTTACCAAACTGAAAATATCGTAGTAGGCTTTGCCATAAAAAAAAAATGTGGTATAGTTTCATATTTCAGCTCATTCAATAGTTTGTTGAACTTTTTTTTAAAGTGAACTTGTAGCGGTAGTGCTCATAAGTGTGTTATATTCAGTCCAAAAAAGTTTTTTTCAAATTTTTTAAAACTATTATTGTAATGGCATTAAGATCCAGATGCATTCCCTTAATTGGTAATTATTTAATAATATCTTACGAGCTAAGTGCTATGTAAGGCTTTTCTATTGTATAATGTAAGAGTATCTTTTTTAAACACAGGCTTGAAAAAAAACTTTGAATGGAAATATGCTTCCAAGCAGAAGAAATGTGTTAAGCTATTTATTTTATTTGATTCGTGATGAACATTAAACGGCAAAGGAAATCATTCCTATTTTGTCCAATAGATTGATTGAGGTCTATACGAAATTCGGAATTCCGACCAAAAGAAAAGATGGAATAGAGAAAATGATTAAAAGGCGTTTAAATCAATACAACAAAATTATTAAATTGAAATGTGGTAAGGCAAAAAAACATTTTACTGACTCTCTGGACGTGTTATTTGACATATCTCAAGCAAATGCCATTAAAACATTGCAAAAGAATAAAAATACTGTACTTCAATTTCTAAAGGCAATTTTGAGCGCACAGCTTTTATTGATACGCGATGTTCGTTTAAAAAGTTTATGGCTTTCATCAGGATTTAATTACCACTCAGTTTGAGTGGTAGTTGAAAATGAGTGGTAGTTGAAAAATGCCCATCCTTGTAAATGTTACAACCAAATACAAACATACACACACACATACAGTAGTGTCTCCATTTGTGGTTTGCTTTATGGTTTTTTAATGTTGAAAAAAGCGCTTAATACTTATTCGTTCATATGTGCTATGATGTAAAAAGAAGTCAACAGATGGAAAATTAGTTGACAAAAAAGTTATATACATACTGTTGAATGAATGAATATAAAGCAGAAACAATAGAGAATTTAAAGTAAAAAGCGAAAATATTTATGTACCTAATTAGAGGAAAACAGCTGCAGCTACCTACGATTAACAAATTATATATGTATGTATGTAGCCAAGAGCTAAAAAGTGTAGTGATGCCTTAAAATATTATTATGTAATGAAAATAAATTTTTTAATACCTACATACTTTTTTATTTTTAGTATTATATTTTCTATATTGGTATATTTATTAGGTAATTGCGTTTGTTTCATATTTCTGCCATTAAATCGTCATTGAAATAAATCATCATCAATCAGTAGTGGTAAAAAAGGCAAAAAAACGAAGATAAAACCATCGTGAATAAACATTCACAATGGAGAAACCCGCCAAAATGCTCTGCTGAACCCTGATATTAGTGATGAGCGATATATCGCAAACGGTGATTTTTTCACTGTGAATAAAAAATCGCAAATCGCAATTGCGATCACTTTTTCAAAATAGCAGTTCACTACTTATTGGGAACTGCTATCGATGTACCAAGTAAGCAGTTCACCTATGTGAATCGCAATCGCAAAAGCATTATAAATTTCTTTATGTTTATACTTTTGAGCAGACCACATACGTACATATATAGAAATATAAGAAAAAAATTATTGAATTTACAATTTATCTTTGAAAAATGTTTACAAACAGCGAAATTACTGCGGAATATGTTGTTATTGCTATCATTTTGTTAACATAAAATGAAGACAGGTTATATCGCTCAGAAAACGCAAAATTAAACCCTGCTCAAACAGAAGCGATACGATACAGCCCACAAACCAAATTGTATCGCGTTGGTATCGCGTCATGCACAATTGATCGCGTGGGCTGTATCGTATCGCTTCTGTTTGAGCAGGGTTTTAATCTCTACCGGTAACTGATGATTTTATAGCAGTACATGCAATCGCAATAGAAGTTTAAAATCGCAGTGATTTAAAAATAGCAATCACCGAAATCACAGATTTCGAAAAATCGCAGTTTCTCTCATCTCTACTTGACATAACAAAATAAAGCTTGAGGTGCTTAAAGCTCAATATATTAACCACAAAAAAAACAGTAATTTGCATAATTTAGGCCTGAATAGGCATATATATACATATGTATGTATGTACGTATGTATGTATGTATGTATGTATGTATGTATGTACATGAAAAGAGCTGTCAAATTGAGTTGGCGTATAAAAAGCAGCAGCACAAGCCAAACCCAAATGCATACAAGTACAGAGTATGCGAAACTTTTTGCTAAGTTTTTCTTTCAGAAAAAATACAAGAAAATAGTGTTAAAAACCCAGAAAAAGTACAAAAGAGATCTCAAGCAAAAAAAAAAAAAAATAACAATAAGCTGCTGATGACGGATTGATTAGCGACACAGTTAGCTATGTAAGCGCAAATATGCCAGTGTTGCCAGCGCGTCTAAAGCACATGGGCTAGGCAGGTATTCAGTGAGTGAGTGGTAACAAATAGACAGTGACGCCCACTTTGTGCAAAATTTTTTATTGTTTTTTTTTTTTTATTTGGCTTGTTATAGAAACAATAAAAAAGCGATAAAATTGAGAGCCACACACAAAGCCAAAACGAAAGAAAAATAAGACGAAAAATGTAAAATATAGAATATAAAGATAAAAGTAGAAAAAAGAGAAAAAGAAAACAAGCAAAACATTCAATATTTTTTTTTGCAGATTTTAGCATGAAATTGTGCGCAAGTAGGCGGTTTTAATGACATACGAAATCATGAGAAATTATAAGGAATTTCATTTTTGCAAAGAGAACAACAATCAATGTAGGTATACCCAATAAACATTAAATTTGCTTAACAATATCAAAAATAATGTAGAATAAATGTCTCTTTCATGACTCAACTTCCATAACGAATGTGTTAATAACATCTTTAAACGTTTTGGAACATTCGCCACAAAGTTTATTGGGTAAATACTGGCATGTGATTAGCTGTCTCAGTGTGTGGGCTAAGCCGCTTTCATAAAAAGTCGACTTGCTCGACTTAACTATCATGCCACATCTTTAATATTTTCAAACCGCCCATAGGTTATGAAAATTTTTGACACACATTTCTGTTTTTGGGAAAGTGTTAAATATTATTGTTAATTTGCATATGTTGTGTAAATGTAAACAAAATAGTAGGTACTGGTGGCGAAGCACATTTTTTGCTTTACTTTCTTTTTTTTTTACATTTTGTAGGCACAATAAAATGTTATGAAGCGTGACTTAATAGATTTGGAAAAAAAACAAGTAAAAAGTTAAAATAAATCATGTACATATGTAAGTACAAATGTATTTAAGCCTGGTTTACATGAATTTTTATACGTTATAAGCGTTCCAAAGCTTTACACATAAAGCTGCTGTACGTACATATGTACATGTAAATGAAAACTTAAACGCAGCTTAGGTAATTTTCTTGACCATGCGAAGACTACAGTGTTTTATTTCGAATAGTTTATATGCAAAAGAAAAATTTAAAAACGAAACATGATTTTTGCCTCAGTTACCTAAATCACTTTGTTCGGATATTTCCGACAAACTTTTTACTTTACTGGAATTTTAATTTTTGTTTTTTTATTTTATTTGCTTGTAGATATTTTTTTTTTTTTGTTTTTTAATTTAAATTTTTTTTTTTTTAATTATTTTGCTTTTACTTTTTTTTCTATTTTTTAATTTATTATATTTTATTATTTTGTTTTTATTTTTTTATTTATTGTTTATTTTTACATATTTTTATATTTTGTTTTTACTATATTAATTTTTCTTTTTAAAAATAAAAATTTATTAATTTGTTACTATTATTTTTCTTTTTAGCTTATTTTAATTCATTAATTTTATTAATTTCTATTTTTTTATTCAGGATTTTTTTTATTTTTCTTATTTTTTTCTTTATTATGTTCTTTCAATGTTTTTTTTTTATTTTTTATTTTATGTTAATTTTTTTATTTTTATTTAGATATTTTTTTCTTTTATTTATTTCATTTTTTTCTATTAGTTTTGATTTTATTTCTTTGCCAATTGCCAATAGGTATTTTTTTCTAGTCCTACCATTGTAGGCTTTTTTATTTTATTATTTTTTTTTTTATTATTTATTATTATATTTTATTATTATTTTTTGTTTTTAACTTTTTTTATTTATTTTAGCTTTGATTTTATTTTTTTACCAATTGCCAATAGGTATTTTTTTTCTAGTCCTACTATTATAGGCATTTTTTATTTTATAATTTATTATTATATTTTATTATTATTTTTTATTTTAACTTTTTAAATTTATTTATTTGTTAATTTTATATATTTTTTAAAATTTGGTTTGACTTTATTGATATTCCTTCATTTTTTTTTTTTAATTTTATATATTTTTTATTTATTTCTTTTCTTTTTTCTTACGCTTTTTAAAGCTTATTTTAATTTTTTAATTGTTAATTTTTAATTTTTTTAATTTTTTTTTGCTTTTTTTATAATTTTTAGTTTATTTTAATTTGTAATTTCTTCAATTTTTTTATTTTTTATTATATTACTATATTTATTCTATATATATTTTTTTTCTTTTTTAATTTTTTTTTATGTATTTTTTCATTAATTTAATTTTTAATTTTTTTTATCATTATTTTATTTAAATTATATTTTTTATTTATTAATTTTTTTTGTTTATTTTCTTTTATTTAATTTTTTATTTACATATTTATTAGTTCTTATTTTATTTGTTTACCAAATGCCAGTATTACTTTTCAAGTCCCACTATTTTAGGCATTTACTATACTACATTTTGATTAAATTCGCAATTATACTCAAATGCATTAAAATTGCCGCTATTGTTTGCCACTCAAACTTGTTTACAATGCAACCATACAAATGCCAGCAAATTGACCGAATTTGCATTTATTAGCCTTTGCCGGCGCTAAAATTTCAACAAAAAAATTAAAGGAAAATAATGTCATAAAAACAACAACACAACAAGCCAATTTTGATTTTGCAGTCGAATGAAGTTTAAGTGAGCAATGCAATAAGTAAAAGGCCAATAATAGCAAAAATAACAATACAAAAATAAAAGCTTAGAGTAGATAAATGGCTTAAAAATCTGAAATTACTGAATGGGCATGTAATGGAATGCAAAAGACAAGAAAAAACTTAAAAAAAAAAAAAACGTGTAGGCGTATCCACTTCGCTAATAATAAGGTAATATGAGTAACGTCAGTGACAGTGAATAAAAATGGGGGGAAGATGTATGTACATATGTATATTACAAAAATTGCAAAACAATGCAAAAATACAGAAAGTGGGTAAAAGTAGAAAATATCAAAACAAAAAGTTTGAAAAAAAATTAGTTATCCAAAATCAAACACAAATCGGCATGCTATAAAAAGCGAAAACTGAGACTTGAAAGCCAATATAAATACATATTTATGTATGTACTACTATCACATATTTATTTTGTTTATTTGTCAGCAAATGAGGCTGTGAAGCACGCGGCGCACAGTGTAACAAACTCAATTAAAGTGTAATTAAAAATGATAAACTTGCGTCATTTTGCTTGCGGTAAATTTTGGCTTGTTTCGTTACACTGTACCGTGACTTAAAATTAAGCTTAGTTGAGCGTGTATTCATGGGCGTAGAAGGGAGGAACGATGGACGTATGAGCTGGCGAGAATGAACGCATGAATGAGCGAGCGAGCGAGTGAGTGGACATGTGATTACGTGAATTGCTTTAGCAGCAAAAAAAAACTAGGGCGATACATTCATTGGTTAGCGCTAAAACATTCATATATACACACACACATAGATATAAATAAAATAAATAGGTAATAATAAAAAAATATTTTGCAAACATACATATAAAGCTGTAAAACAATATATGTAAATAGAATATTGTTAGCAAAAAAAAATAAATAAAAATATTTGGCGATGAGACATTGAATGCTGATTTCATTGTTTTTGGTTTATTAAAAAAATAACAAAAAACTTAATTAAGCATTTATTAAAAAATAAGAAAAGCATTATAAATGTGGTCAGCAAATTAAATCAATGTTAACGTATTGTTTTTAATTCAATTTTATTTGTTTTTGCAGTTTGCTCAACACATTTCAAATATGTATGTATGTACATATGTATGTATTTTGCAATTGTTGGCAACGTGTTTTAAATATGGCACATTTTTGGCTTCATTGATTTACATACATATATGCACGTACTTGTTTAGTTTCTAGCTATTGCAGTAGGCATTACTGTGTATTAGGGTGAGTCATAATCAGCACTGTTATTTAATGATTAAAAATTTGATTTAATTTTTGTTATTTTTCAGACAGCGTAAGAATGCGATGTATGTATTTTAGAACGCATTTTCGTTATCCATTGTCAAGGTATATTTGATTATAAGCCGGTTTCGGTGATGTGCCATTTTCAGCATCTTTTTTCGAGAAAATGAAACAAGATTCGTTCCAACAATGCATTCAAAATTTTAATGATTATTAATGAAAGCATGTTTTATATTTGTAACTCTTTAATGATTAAATAAGTTTATTTTCAACTTTTTCATGATTAATAGTTAATTAATATAGAAAAGTATATTAATTAATCGATTAACTAATTTTAATTGCATGATTTGATTTTTTTTTATTTTCCGATTTTTTAATTGCATGATAAATACAATTATTTGACTATTTTCAATTAATTTTGATTAGACTGCCTGATTAATTAATTAATCGATTGATTATTTTTCGTTTTTGGCTATTTTTTTAATTATATTTTATTTCAGCTTACAACGCTTCACCAATTTTGAAAATAATTAAATATAATCATAGAAATAATCGCATAGTTTAAAATAATCTAGCAATTAAAAATAATCAAACAATTAAAAATAATCAAACAATAAAAAATAATCAAACAATTAAAAATAATCAATTAAAAACCCAATCAAACATTTAAAATAATTCAGCAATTAAAAATAATCATTAAATTTTAGAAACAATTTTGATTAATTTTGATTATATGATTATTTATGTTAATATTTTATAATTCTATTAATCATGATTATCTTTTATAATTTTATAATTTAATTGACTACTAATTCTCGTGTTAATGTAAGATAATTAAAATAATCATTAAATATAAACATTAAAAAAATTAATAATTGCTAATTGTAAACGGAATTTAACACGTCTGGTCATTAAATATAAACATTAAAAAAATTAATAATTGCTAATTGTAAACGGAATTTAACACGTCTGGTCATAACCCCATTTTTGATGAAAAAATCAAAATCTTGACTTTTTAATAAGCTGAGGCGTTTGATTGTTTTCTCTAAAAAGCTGTCAGATGCGTTGAAAATTGTGTAGCTACTATGTTAGAAGGCCCCTTTCCACTTTTAAAGTATTATTGATCTATTGGCATATCTCCTGTTGTTCAACAGTTGGCAACTCTTTTTAAAATCTGATCTATATACATACATACATTCAGTACTTTAAATTAAAAACTATGTATCTTTCTCATTTCATCTTCCCATCTTTTCGCTGCAAACATTTCGACAAATTTATTAAACATTCTGACCTTCAGAATACAACAGAAGTTTCGCTGTGGTTACACCTTATGTACCTACATTTGTTAAGTCATCGCCCGCTATAAATGTCATATAAGGTTGGTAATTTATAGTGGTATATCATATGACTTGATGACAAGCTAATTTATTGCAGAAAAAAATTTATTATAAGACATGTTTTGAGGTGTAAAATGTACCTACTTAAGTAAAGTAAAAGAGTCATGTTGTGCATATAAAAATGTGTTGGCAGTGGGAGAGAATAAAAAAGGGAGAAAAAGGTAAAAAAAAAATGCAAATAAAATCAAAGAAGAATTAAAGAAGAACTTGAAAAAATAAAAAATAGCAAAAGTTGAAAAATAAAAATGTAAAAAAAAAAAAAAAAAAAAATGCAAAAAATCCAAGAAGTCGAAAGAATTAAAAAAGAACTTGAAAAACACAACAAAAAAAGTTGAAAAAATTATGTATTCCATAAGCACTGTAACTGTGCCATAAAGCATATCTTCTTCTTGTCTTCTTGATTGGCGCTTAACCGTCTAGACGATTCTGGCCGAGTCCAACAGAGCGCGCCAATTGCTTCTGTTTCGTGCAGCATGGCGCCACTTGGGAACACCTAGGGAGGCAGCATCGCTGTCCACCTGATTTTCCCAACGCAGTGGAGGTCTCCCTTTTCTTTTGCGTTCAGCGGGTTTCGATACAAATGCTTTCATAAAGCATATAATTCAACATAAATATGCAAATAAAACAATACACGAAATGAGAACAAACCGCTGACAAACAAACGCTATTCAAGCTGAAATAATAGTAATTGAAAAGTAAAGAATTTCAAATAAAAATAAAAACTCAAAAAACTAAAGTACAAAGTCAACAAATCACAGCAAACAAGGCGCAAAAGTAAGGGTGAAAACAGAATCGGAACGTAACGACACGACATTGCGACAACGACAGTACCTTGACGTAAAAATGTCGGTGCGAAGCCAGCGACTGAAACATAATAAATGCGGCAACGACCACCCCTACAGAAGGCTCGTTGCTGCCACATTATAGTTTTTCATTCACAGCTAAAAAGTTTTTGGTTCAGATCGTAATTTTTTAATGTAAAATAATAAATTAAATAGTTAAATTTATTAATTGAATGCTTTAAACTGTTATTATATTTGGTTGTGTATAAATACTTCTGCTTTTTTTGTAAAGTTTCGTTAGATTTATTGAGTTGTCAAAATTTTCATATTTTATAATGCAGTGGCAACTCATTGTCCGCTCGTCGTCGTCACCAAAATTAGAAATCGGCCTAAGTTGACGACAACGTAATTTTGTCGGTGGACGACGTCGTGCCGCGTCGTCTTTATTATAATTGCTTTCATAAGAATGCATGGGTCTTAATTTTGACAGGCTGTCGTTGTCGCAATGTCGTGTCGTTACGTTCCGATTCTGTTTTCACCCTAACATTCCACGCTTGAAAAAAAGAAGAAAAAAAAAACGAGAAAAAGACAAAGTTAAAATCGCCTAGCTGCGGCCTAAGCTCTGAGTCACAGCCAAAGTCACAATCAACGTCACAGTAATTCAGCTGTGACACAAAATACAGCCCACAAACAGGCAAAACAGTTTGTCTGTCAGACTGTTGGCGCAAGTGACAGTTACGAGTACCTATGCGGCATGAAGCCAAAGTTCAAGCAACCTTATCCAAGTGTTTATGTGTTTTCTGTTTCTATACATGTTTATGCATGCTTATTTAAGCTTTTTACCTGCAGAATGCTTATTGGCACAAGAAATTGCTTTCATTTTAACTGGCGAGCTGAGATTTTGGTGTTTTATGTTTGCTTTTTTTACTAATAATGGCTAAGTCGTGCAAAAAATTGCGAAGGTAACAAACATTGGGCGAGCGAATGTATAGTAAAATAAATATTGACACATAGGCATGGAAATATGTACAGGTTTATATGAACATACATATCGCACGTTTTATGCAATAGGGATTTAACTGGAAATTTTCGATTTCTGGGATTTTGCCATATATTTCCATAACTGGGTCATGCCTTTAAGTCTAGTCTTATAAAATACCCAAAAAGATAAAAATGGCTGAAATAAAAGTGATTTTGTAGTTAGCCGTTGAAGGAAACTATTTGAAATTATAAAAGTTCGTTTGCGTTTTACCAAAAAAAAATTTTTTTTGAGTTAAATCCCTATTGAATAAAACGTGCGATATGTATATCTACTGTGACCTAATTGGAGCATTAACTTTATTTTATTTTGCCGTTCCGTTTTTTTTTGACTGTGAATGCTGTATGAAGTCATTTAATAAATTGTTTTCGACTGCTTTAAATGTTAAATCTAGAGCTTAAGCGATTTCATAATACCCATATCATGTTTTTTACACTCCGTTAGTTATGAGGTAAATATTTCTTTATAAATTTGTAACTTTTTCCAATCAAAATAAATTACTAATTTAATTACATACATGTGTATATATGCCATTACCTACATCAATCAATAATGACCATTTGTCAGTTAAAAGCAAAATAATTTCATCAATCAAAAACGTACCGTTTCAATTAATTCAATGCACCAAAAAATAGTTTTGACATTTTTGACGTTTTGGTGTCACTTCCCTTTTTTTGATTGTTTGTTTTGAACCAGAGTTGCATGTGAATCAGGTTCGACATCATCATTCACAATGGTTGTAAAGCGCCAAATGCGTGTTACGTTGTGTTTGTGCATGTCACATAAGCATTAGGCATTGCTCTCACGGGAAGACAGATTTTGTTTGTTTACTACAGTTTGTTGTTTGTTTACTAACGCCAAAACTCCACAAAACAAAAATTATGTTAATTTTGTCTACCAGAATCATGTCTAAAATCCATGTTTGCATATGCGTGGGCACTTCATTATGTTAGACATAATTTGCAAAATGGCGCCGAATTGGCATGCCGTGTACGCAGAAGCACTTAGAAAGTTAAAAAAAAATTGTTTAAAATTGGCGATGATGCTCGCAAACTGTATATATGCACTTAATGTTCTTTTTATTTATTTTTTAAGCACAAACACTCAAGCCAAATGGACGCCGTGCGAAATTTCACGTTCAATGTGGAGATGTTGCCACTGTGAATTTTTCGTTGAAATGAAAAATTAGCTGTCAAATCACCAAACTGACAGCTCATGTTAAGGCAATCTTGTTAAAGCAATTGCCTTGGCATCTCTGTTATACCAGAAGACAGAGGCGGTCTCCATTTGAAATCTATGTTATAATGGTGCTTGTGATGACAGAATTCTGTTTTGAGGAGACGCCGGGTAATTAGCAGCGTGTTGTCAAATAAATGTTGAACAAGCGAATGTGCAATGTTTTGAAAAACTGAAGGTGGGAGTGCAAGATGATGACTAAGAAATGAAACAACTTGAAGTTAAACAAGTGATTTAATTGTTGGCGAAAATCAAATAACCAAATGGTAAACAAATACTTAAGGAAAATATTTTTTAGTTAAACAAAAATCTTGTTAGACAAATTTATTCCCAATTATGAATAATAATAATATAAAATTCTAAATTTGCTGCGTAAAAATAATTACCTATCTACAAGACTCATTAAATAGACTGTAAGTTTTGCTAATCTCATTAAACAAGCTTTTGAAGTGACATTAATAATAATAATGTCATATTATTCAAACAATACTAAAACGTTGCAGCATTTCCTTAGTATATTTAACAAAGACAAAGCCAACAAAAAATTCGGTCAAATCTTGTGCGACGCAGCAAACTTGATTGTCACAGCTTTGTTGCATAATTGAGCCGGTTATAAATTCTGTGCAGCGCAACATTTTACTGTCACACGATTTCTGCATATTTACTGTCAGCAAAGCTACGCAATTTTGTGTAAATCGTTGACAATTTAATTAAGTTTTGGTTTGTATAACTTATACACACATTTTTCTACACTACATATATATAATGCTGTGTAGCCAGCGCTAATGGCTTAAAATTTTGTAGCGGTGGAGAAAATTATATGTACTTAAATATTTTTTTGTAAGAGTTTAGTTGGAACTGTAAGCACTAAAGCTTAGTTCACAGGCGTAATGGAAAAAACCGAAAAGCCGAAAGCTGTTTTTTTTCAACCAAAATATCGCATAATCATGCTCAAAAAACTGCTATCAACTTCATCTCACTTCATTTCCTAAATTACCTTTGTTACTTTTCAAGTTTAAAACAAGTAAAAGCGCGGATGTCTTCGGCCGTACCGAAGACTTCATACCTTTCATGAGTGGGGAAATGAAAAGTTACCTATGCATGTATGTATGTACACAGCCTGATTTAGTATAATTTATAATTTCAATTCTGTGGGTTATTTATGGAAGGATTTATTAGAAAAAATTGTGTCTGGGCTATTTAAATGTAGGAGTTATACGACAAAATGTGTATATCTGAACAATCGGTTGTATGGGAGCTATATGTTATAGTGGTCCGATCTTGACAATTTTCGGTAACTCTATTTTGGCCGATATGGGTAAAAATACTTCAAAGTTTCATCTCATTATCTGTTAAAATGGAGAAGTTATACCCCAAAACGTCTATATCTGAACAATCGCTTGTATGGGAGATATACGTTAAATTGGTCCGATCTTGACAATTTTCGGTAACCTTGTTTAGGCCAACATGTGTACAAATACTTCCAAATTTCACGTCATTAGCTATTTAAATGGAGAAGTTATACACCAAAATGCCCATATCTGAACAATCGGTTGTATGGGACCTATATGTTATAGTGGTTCGATCTCGACAATTTTCGCTAACCTCGTATGGGCCAACAAGGGCACAAATACTTCAAAATTTCACGCTTTTAGCTGTTAAAATGGAGGAGTTATACACCAAAATGTGTATATCTGAACAATCGGTTGTTGTGGAACTATATGTTATAGTGGTCAGATCTTGACAATTTTCGGCAACCTTGTTTAGGCCAACATGGGTACAAATACTTCAAGGTTTCATGTCCTTAGCTGTTTAAATAGGGAAGTTATGCAGAAATTACACCCCAAAATTTTCATATATATCTGAATAATCGGTTGTTTTCTATATGTTATAGTGGTCCGATTCGGCCGGTTCCGACAAATGATCAGCTGCACATAACAACATACCTGTATTCCAAATTTCATTCAAATATCTCAAAAACTGAGGGACTGGCTTAATCGACTCAGCTCGTGATTCTGATCATATCGGTATATATTTTGGTGGGTCCCCACGCTTCCTTCTGGTACTTTCGACAAAAAAATTTTGGCACAAAGTTATAATACCATTTCGTTCTCATGAAAGGTATAATTAATTGCATAAACAAATTGTAGTTAATGCATTTTTGTTTTCATGAGTTGCTGCAGATTGCATTAGCACCGTTTGCTAATGTAAAAAAAACATCACTTAACACATCTTACGACCTTCCTAACTTTGATGAATGTTGAATGGAGTTAAAAATTAAACAAGCTTCAACATAAATATGCCTACTTGTTATATTTTTACTTTGATGTACATATTAAACTTTTGTTTTGTGGCATCGAAACTTGAAGGAAGTGTAAATCTCCATAAAAGTAGCGATGGAGATGTTTTATTTTATTATTATTTTATTGGCTCAACTGTTCGTATTCGAGTACAGTCCCGAATAGCCGTCAAGCGAAGCTAAATCGCTAAAACATCTCGTACTCGCTCATCACTAATCGAAACAACATTCTACTCGGAACAATCGCAAACAGTTCGATTGTGTAGTCGAGGAATTAACCAACTTTTGACTCAATTGTGATTTTGCACTGTTGGCGATTCTCTCGATTGTCTAAGCAACTCGGATTGGCCTATCACTGCACAAAAGCAACTGAATGAATTCCAGTCCCTATAGTAGCAAGAGTAAAAAAGTGAGATTTTCAAGACAAGATCCTCTCTCTAAACATTCCTTCGAGCATGGACTGGATATCAAATTCATAACAAAACCAGCAAATATCGTGCAAAACGAATGGCTCAATAGTGATCAAGTTCGCCAATCGAATACCAAAGAAATCATCACATTCATTACAGAAGATAAGACTCGAAAAATAAATATGTATGTGTAGTCCACTTTCAAAATTGGCTATGTGAATCTTTTCGATTTTGAGTTTTTGATGGATTGTGTAGGTACTAGTATTTAAAGGTTTATAATGTCTATGAAAAATTTATTGCAAATTCCTTTCGTATATTGAAGAAAGTAGCATTAAATACGAATACATTTTCAAAAGTGTCCATGATTTTATATATAAATTTTCATAATAATTTTTTTTTTTTTCAATCTGTGGTTTAGATAATATAAAAAATTCACAAAGCCATACTTGAAGTTGGACTATTCATGTAATTTAATTGTTAAGAAATATTTTTATGCAAAAAAATAATATAAATAACCACCACCAATCATTTTATTAACTAAAACTTTCCAATACAAAAAAAAGAGGTTAAAATTAGAAAACAAATTTATATACGCACTTTTTTAAATGACTAGTATGCTCGTACGGTACAAAACGAAAATAATCTTTATCCATTTAGGCGAGTGACAACGGCTTTATTAGACACAAGACTTAATTTTTTTGTTATTAGTGCACACTTTCTTTCTCGCAGTGCACTGCCATAGACATAGCTGTTAAACCTTATGCCGGCGCTTACTTTGTGGCGTGGCTCAAGTCAAACCCACAAAAATGATTGGCAGCAGCCGAGATTGTGGCTATGATGCTGCTTTTGTTGTGGTAGACTTTTTCTGGCTGCTGTTATTGTTATTGTTGTTGTTAGTTTTTATTGTTAGCACATAGACTTGTTTATGATTTTTTAGTGACTGTTGGTTGTTGCTACTGCATACAGTTGCTTAATTTGAGGCGTTTGTATCCACATAAATGCATATGTATGTACATATATAATTATGATTTTTGTTAAAAGTTGCTTATTGTTGTTAATGTTAATGATGTCTTACTTTTGGTCTATAACGCTTTTTGAGGCACTTTTGTTTAACGGTTTCACTCGTATGCCATTAAATTTAATTACAGCAACTATTTGAAGTTGCAGCAGCTTTGTTTTATTTTTGCTACACTTTTAAGTTTCTTAAGTAATACATATGATTTTATTGTGATTTTCCTATTATTACTATTTAATGTAAAAAATTTAATGTTTGTCTGCTTGTTTTAATAAGAGTTTTTTAATGCCTTTTTGCGCGCTGTTTTAGTTTTTAGTTCGTTTATTATTTAGTTTTTATTTGCAATTGTTGTTGTTGCCAAATAGATGCTATTGTTATTTTTTTACATAGACATTACATATGTATGTTGTTGTTGTTGTTATTGCTGTTGTTTTTGTTGTTGTTTTCATTAGCTATATATTTGTTCCTCCACTGTTTGAAATTTTTTAGTTTATTTGCTTGGCAAGTCTTCTCTTATTATTTTTTATTAAATTTTTATCAGTTTTATTTTAATAACTAGGTACATACTTAGTTTTGAGCTATCTTTTTTTATTTCTCAATATTTTGCTTAAACGAGATTTCCACAAAAATTGCTGTTTCGTTGTTCAATAAAGACGGTTCCTGTGTTTTTATTTGTTTGCTTATTTATTTTTTCTCAATTTTTTTTATTTCTTTTCTTACTGTTTTCTCTTTGTTGTTTTGCATGCAAATATTTATGTTTTTTTTTGTGTCTGCCATATTTGCTAAGCAATTGCGCTTATCTATTTAAGTTGGTTACGGAAATTATTGACACAAGTGCTTCGAGTGTGTTGCTTAAATGTTTCAAGTCAAGTGTTTGTGGTATTTTAAGCTTAAGCAAATATTTATTATTTTTTATAAGATAAAATGAAATATTTGTAATCTAAAAAATAAAATAATAAGTATTATCATCTTTAGGTTGGTTAAGGTATTCCATTTGTCCTATTTGGTGTGTCTTTCCTATCCCACCAGCTACAACAGAAATTTACCGTAAATTGATACCGAAGACAACTTTCCTTACTCCCCCTCAAATCTAATAATCATGGAAACATGCCAGAAAAAAAGCTTCCAAGTTTTGCCGAATATAATTTTTTACAGAATAGTGTCTAAACAGAGAAAGGAAGAAGAAGAGAGAAATGCACATATCCGCAGCGCTCCGTATGGAGAGCTTTCTTTGCTTCTTTCTCGAGAAGCGAGTTGAAGCAGATGTTAAGCAAATACGCTGACTAAAGTTACTCAAATCTTGAAATTAGCCATTTGACACGTGGTATACGAAAAATAATTAATGGTAAAGTCATCTAGACTTGCCTAAGTGCTTGTTACTCCTTCCTTTTTCTACTACAGTACATACATATATAGATTTGTTAGAACAACTTTCGGAACCTTGGAAGTGGCACTGATTTTCGGACTAAATTTTCTTTCTTTCTTTTCTTTTTTTCATGGGTAGTAACCCCCGATGCACAGCAATACCTAAAATTGTTGAAATATCTAAATTCACTCACAATGTTACTCATACGCCCCGCCCCATAAACCCATTAACACGCTCTAGTAACTAGAACTGAACTCTAGTTCACTGCATACAAAACCCTTATACTTTTTGAAATTATTTCACTTTTATGTAGTATAACTTCAGTAAGCATCTCAGTTATAATTATTTTACAAAAAAAAATGTTAATTTTTCAGTTTTTTTTTTTGTGCAAAATTATTTAAACACTTTCCCAAACATGTCGCCTTTATAATTAAACTAATTAAGTATACGTGTTTTAATTTGTGGTTTTTTGCGCGTGGTTTATGAGTTTTACTATTTTGCACATAAAAAAGTACAAATATACAGAAGTATGTACATACATATGTATGTAAGTTATATTGCAGTTTTATTTTTTAAACGCAGTCACAGCAAGGAATGCTTTGTGCTTTAGTTTCAAACTATATTTACAGATGAATGTACATATATAATTTTACTCATTAGCTCATTAACTCAGATGTATTAGCTTTGTATACATATATGTATGTTCCAGCAGCTTGCGCGAACTCATATCTCATAGAAGTGCTTTATCTTATAAACGCTAATTAAAATTTTTTATCAACTTATATATCTTCTTTCAAGCACATTTGCTTTTCGCTAAACACATTACTAGCGACAAAGAGTGATTTTCGAGTTCTTACTACTTATCTACTATGTGCGCGAATTCACTTTTTTTGCTTGGCAACTTTTTATTTATTTTTTACTTGCTTAGCTGCGCTCTGATACGCCTCAGCAACTCACAATTCAAGGCGCAATAACGACTATATACGGTTTCGATGGCAGGAATTGCTAGTGAAATGAAAGTGTTTGCAAAGAGGATCACCTAGCCCAGTTTCTATGGAGCATTAGCTAAAATACTAATTTATAATAGAAATATTTATCGACCAGACACTGTAGGCAGCAACTTTACACACTTCTCCCTCCTTCTTACAATAACAAATTTTGTGCAATAGAAGCTATGCGCTTCATTTTTGTATACTGAATCATGTATGTGATTTCATTTCCAGCGTGAACATAATAGATTGAAAATTTATATGAATTACCAATCAGCGCGAAAAAAATAAATCAATTTAATCATAGAGAAATTAATAAGAGAAGAAAAAATTAAAAATTAACAAAACAAAAAAAAAACAAAAATAAAAATATTTCCATTTCGTTTTTATTTGTTGATTTGCTAACATAATCAATTGTAATGGTCATGACCATGACCGAGAAAAAAAAATTGACTTTGATTATGATAAAAAATGATTATTAATGTTACGATAGTGCATGGATGGATGAGTGCAACCAATTACGGATTTAAATTAAATATTTTTTTGAGTTTAGTATCTACATATATACAGTGGCTCACAATCAAAGTGAGCCAGTTGGTTTTTCTTATATATTTTTTTTATTTTTCTGATAACTTCTGATATAAATACCGGCAAGTCCTTATCTGAAATTCTTCAAATAAGTGTTTTCAAAGTTATACAAAAATTATACAGCTCAACAAAAAAGTCGATATTTTGGTGCAGCCCTGCTTGTAACTGCAGTTGGTAGTATACGATGCACTGATAAAAAAATGATAACAACTTTTCTGAATCGTACGTGTAGTTTTTGAGATATGAGCCCTTAATAGGTTAATGCATATTTGGCCCGATAACTATATTTCTGCTTATCCTATCAACAGGCGTTTGATGTCGTTGAAAAGGCGACATTCCACCGCTTCTATCGGTGTATCTTGATAAATGTCAGAGAAATTGTAAAAACAATATCAAAAATTCAATTTTTTTCATATTTATTCACGGTTTTCTCGAATAATTTGTTAACCAGTATATATGCTAAGATATTTCGATATAATCTCCGATTAATTCTGCTTTCAACGATGTATCCGCTTAGGCGTTCCTATGATATTCTACTTTAATCAATTTCTACTGTGAAATTTTGCATACTAAAGTATGGACCTCCCAGGTTAAGGTAAATATTTTTGTATGAAAAATTTCACAGCAGAAATTAACTAAAGTAGAATATCTTAGGAACGCCTAGGCGGATATGAACAAGTTATACATCGCTGAAAGCAGAATTAATAGGAGATTATATCGAAATAACTTTGCATATACACTAGTTAACCAATTATTAGAGAAAACCGTAATTAAAAAAGAAAAAAAATTAAAAAATTTAACAAAAAGTTGAATTTTTGAGATTGTTTTTACAATTTCTCTGACATTTATCAAGATACATTGATAGTGATTACACCGATAGAAGCGGTGGAATGTCGCCTTTTCAACATCAAACGTGTGTTGATAGGATAAGCACAAATATAGTTATCGGGCCAAATATGCCTTAACCAATTAAGGGCTCATATCTCAAAAACTGCACGTCCGATTAAAAAAAGTTGTTATCATTTTTTTATCAGTGCATCGTATACTACCAACTGCAGTTACAAGCAGGGCTGCACCAAAATATCGACTTTTTTGTTGAGCTGTGTTATTAAAATTCTTAAAATCTCAAATAAATGAGAAGAATTTTCAATTCCGGGGCTCGAATTCTTAAAAAATTTTTTTAGTATGCACTTTACAGCCCATTAAATTCTAGTGTAGTAATTAGCAAGTATTGATGCCCTAAATAAATTTCGCTGATTTATGACAATTTTTATTTTTTTTTTTTTCGAAAAGTGTTTGTTATTTTCTTCCATATAAAACCTTGATATTTGTACATTTTTTATGGAACTAAGTACTAAAAAGAAGAAGTGATAGAGGGGAAAACTAGTCCCTCAGTTTTTGAAATGCACTCATATATTTTTAAGAAATTAACAGCACAAATTAATGAAATTCAAACAAATTATAATTAACATTTCCATCATTCCATGAAGGGTCTTCAGTCTTGGGCATAGCAAAAAACAAAAAAAAACAGCAGCTGTTTTATTTGATTTGCTTTGCTTTTATTTATTTTCGCTAATCAATTTTTATTTAAATTTCTTAATTAGTTTTTTTTTTTTTGAACTTTTTTATTTTTTATATTCCCTCTTAAATTATATTTAATTTATTTTTTTTTTTCATATTTACGACACTCATATTCTCATTAACTCAAACCATATTTCCTTTCAACATTTAATTAATTTAATATATGTACATATGTATATTTTTTCAAACATATGTGCAACTTATTTTGCCCCTAATTTTACACGCGATTCCATTCATTTTTTTGGTGTTTTTTGCTTTTGATTTTGTTTTGTTGTTTTAATCTTTCAACATCACACTGCCTTGGTTTCAGTTTCAATACTTTTATTACATTTTATTGGATATATTACAGCGAGTTTATTACTTACTTATTTTTTAGCATTTTTTTTTTCACAACAAAATAATTTTGCATTTTTGCTTGTTTTTGTAAGTTGTTACATACATGCTTTTGTTTGCAGAAATCAATTAGCATTGCGCCGACGACGCGACCGTATAAAATTAAAGCACGGCTTGGCTGGCGAAGGTAACACAAGAAAACATACACAAATGCAGTAGCGTCCCTGTAGAGAAAAGCTCTAGTTCCGAACTAAGTCGCTTCTAGTGTATTTTTACGACACTACTAGTGTGAGCTAAATTTCTTTTGCATGTTATCAACTGGTGTCAATTGTCACCATCTGCACTACGTTTTCGATAGCTCCGAACTAGTACTAGATTCTACAGTTTGCACTAGTTCGTTTATGACCACAATTTCGATAGTTCTGAACTAGCTGCAAGTTCGTACATATTCTACAGTTTTACGTCTGCCACTTAAGTGCAACATTTGACACACTTCATGCAAGTGACTCCATAGCACCGTGGCTAAAACGCGTCTGACTTAGAATCGGGCGACCGTCTTTCAATTCCTGTCGTTGTCAATAATTTTTTTATTAAATAAAAATATCAAAAATATTTAAAAATTAAAGAAATAAGAAAAATGTTCCTATATATACTAGTCAACTAGTATTTTCCTAGGACTTGCTCAAACAAAGGGCAATATTTCATTTCATAAAAGTAAAGAGGCAAATAGACTATTTGAAATAGTATACTCCTTATATAAAATCATTCACTAGCTATCTGAGAATTGCAGAAATATACAAAGACGACGGCAATTGAACCAACGGAAAATGTGCATAGAATTTTGTCAATTGCACAGTAAAAAAAAAAATATTCAGACTATGAAGCATGGGAATGATTCGGCGCTAAAGGCATATTTTCATTGTTTTGAATATAATTTTCTTTAAAATGTGGTTTTAATTCTTTAGCGCCGAATCATTCCCACTTTTTCCATAATCTGAGTAAGTTGTTTTTCCTTCAGTACATACAAATTAAATTGTGTCTTATAATGGCCACTCAATCCACTCCTACTGAACTGATGCGGGTCTAACTAAAATTGAGCTAGTTCCTTCTTGAAACCTTTACGCTAGTTCGGAACTAGAAATTTTGCTCACTGGTTACTGAGTTTCCTGCAGGGGTTGGCATATGAAAAAAAGCAGAGGCAGAGGTGTTAACACAGGTTTGTATATGAGTCAAACAAAGTGGATATTAAATAAATAAATAAATATTTGTCGTTTTCGATTCGCCATCACACAAGCGAGGTCGGATCGAACAAAAATATTTGAATCCATAATGAGTAGTAGCCATACTCGCTAACTGGTCGATAAAAATTTCCCTCTGCTCGCTATCATTCACATATAAATTTGACAGAAGGAAATTTATAACCAGCAGAGAAATTGTGAATCGAAAGCGGCTATTATTATGTATTGGCTTTATGGTGTTTTTTTTTTTGTAAGTTCTTTTGTGTTTTTTTTTTTTTACTTTTATATTATTTTTTACATTTTTAATTATTCATATTTCATTTGTTTCACAATTTTCGCTGCTGCCAACATTCTGGTCACACTTTCACAAAAGCTCATTATGTATTGCCAACAAATAGTTCATTGTTCGCTATGCAATTTTATGCATGCATACATATGTACATACATATGTACATATGTATAAACATTCCAACTACATATCGAGCCGTATGCGCCGGAAAGATGTAAAGGCCAAATTCAAAAATGTTCAGGAGAGGGTTTTTTAAAAAAATTTTTACTTTCATTTCTTTATTTCGATTTCTTTTTTTTTTTTGCTTTTCGACAATTTTTAATCAACTTTAACCGCCAAAAATATAAAACTATAGGTACTTTTCTAAAACGAAATTTAACGCTGATCCCGAATAGCATATCCATATTTTTGTGGCAGACCCTGTTTCTGAGATATCGGTAAAAATGTAGAAAAAACCGTATATAAAACATTGCATGACATACATAATTGCATAAAAAATTGTATTAGCCACCGTAGCGATTTGGCATCTAATACAAATTGTTTGCCTTTGCACTTAAAAATTGGTCAAGTAGTTTGGTTACAATGGCAAAAAGTATGAAAAAATCTAAGTTTGTGTAAGGAATTTCAGATCCGACTCCTATCTATCCCATAAAGAATTTAAATGGGAACATTTTGAGACTACTTTTGCGATAATGGGATTTATCAGTATTTATATTTACCTATTTTTATTGTGAGTTCTTAACCTAGCATTTTCCGTTTCTTTATAAAACTTTATTAAGAGTAACATTTAACATTATTTCTTTCCATTTATTATGACTTTTGAAGTGCACAATGTCTCTCAAAATAGCGATCAATAGGATAAAGGATTAATTGAATAAAAAAATTAATGCATTTCGCGATTTTAAGGAGAGGATAAATAATGAGGGATGTAAGTACTTTTGGCTGTTCCTTTGTAATTTTCTGGATTTATCTCCCATCATATCCTTGTTCCAAGATCCTTGATATCGCCTTTCAAAAACTATTAAGTCCTGATGAAATCTCCCGCCATGTTCATCACTTTCAGCAACTACGTTTGGAGGGAAATTATCGAAATTCAAGAAATTAATTTTGGAGAAATTTTAGAAATACACAACCAGTTTGTTTAAAACTGCTCTAAGCAGTAACAAAAGGGACCCTAACTTTCGTGAAATGGTTAGAACTTTATTCCAAAATTATGGAGCAATAAAGTGCAATATGCCGCACAAGAAAACCATATTGGTCATCGATATGTAATAAAATACACAGTAGAAGTCTTCAAAGTGATAAAACCCTTGGTTAAATTCCAACAAAACCCCGTTAAATTTGTTTATTTGTCAATAGTCTTCAATAATTTGAAAAGCAAAAAAGATGTAAAAGCCACTTCGTACTAACAAAAAAAGTAAACAAACTGAACTTATGTACTTACATCAAAATTGTTTTTCATAACGGTACATTTTTCAGACATAAAATTTCTGGAGAAGGTGTGGGTGATGACAAGTAAGCCATTTCTACAAAAAAGTGAAAATCGGAAATCATGGCCTTTACATCTTTCCGGCGCATACGGCTCGATATTTCCGATTCACATAAAAATAAATATTTTTTTAGACAATGCGGCGCGACAGCAAAACAACCAAGAAAACACAAAAACAAAAATTCTTTCGCATTAATTTATGCGTACCTATACAGAGAAGCAGAAAAATAAAACAATTAAACAAGCAGCAACGACATGAAAAAATAGGAAAAACAACAAGAACAACAACAACCATAAATATTACTATACAGTAGAATCGCACAAAAGTTAACTCGCGAGAAGGTTAAACCTTCGGCTAAGTTAATCAAATTTGAGCGTCCACGTACAGCTCTAAAAAGTTAACTCTTGGTTAACTTTTCTGAGCTTATCGATTTTTTTTTTCAAATCCAACCGTTTATTTCTCAGCAAAAACAAGCTCATTCTCCTTGTTTCTTTCTATGTATTCCCGGAATTCGCGTGCATTCCCCGAATTTCTGTGTAAAAAAATATTGTCGGTGTCGCGAGGTACAAATGTTTGAACTATTGAGTGGTGTAGTTTGTGTGTTAAAAATGGCATCAAAGCCGAATAAATCATCGCAAATTAGACTGAATTTACATCAAAACGCTGATATTTTAAGAAAACTTGATGAAGGTATTCACGGAAACCGCTTGGCATTACATTATAGTGTATCTAAAGTGGCCATCTGAAAAATAAAGAAAAAACGATATGAAATTTTCGAGGCAGTGGCAACCAAGAAAACTTTGCACAAGTCGGAATATCCCGTTCTCGAGGCAAGGTTTTATAAATGAGTTTTGAACCAAAGGCAACGCAATTGTGCAATTAGTAGTCCAATTTTAAAATCAAGAGCTAAGCTTGAATTTGCCAAAATGTACCCTGGAAAAAATTTTTATGCAAGTGATGGATGGCTAGCAAATTTTATGTATGTAAATTAAATCAAGTTTCTGCTTTGTAATGATTAAAACTGAGATATTCAAATAAATTTGATATGGTATATCCCAAAAATTATGTTTATTACCGTATTCTATCAAATTTAAGAACCACCTGGAAAAGTTAATATTTCGGAAAAGTTAAATGCCCTTGGGACCATTTGGTTAACTTTTGTGCGATTCTACTGTATTAGAATATTTATTCATTTTAGACCTACTTTCGCGCGTTTTTACATGCTGCTTTATTCAGCATGTACATATGTACAACAAAACTTGGCGCCGAAATGTACAACAAATAGGTATGTATTTTCTTTTTTTCTCTTCCTTTGTACTTCGTTTGTGAAAGCTTCGATTTGTTTGCTTTTGACCGGCAAGACAAAAGTAGATAACTTTTAATACCGTTTGCTTGTTACTTCTTTAATAAATAAATATTCACTTTTTGTGCTGCTTAACAGACACCAGTTAAAATTCTATTAATTCTTTTAAATATTTTCACTTATGTATAAACTTCAAAGTTCACAAAAAGCAGGCATTCTAAAACCTGCAATAATACGCAAAACACGCACGCAAGTCAACAACATTAACCAACAACCGCTACACTTTGCTGCAAACTCAATACTAACAATTTAATGCGAACTAGAATCAGTTTAAGCCGTACGAGTTGGCGACAACGCGGTTTAAGCCAACAACAACGATGTTGTTGGCACGACGCTAAACAAAAAGCTACAAACAACAACAAAAACAATAATGAAATAAACAAAAAAGCAAGCAAATCTTTGTAAAAGCAACTTGTTGTAGTTGCAGTTCCATGTTCGTTTGCAACAAGTTCTCCTGAAACGCTACACCAACGCATTATGTTGTGGAGAAAAGGCGGAAATGGTGATGGGGGTGCACAATTGTTGGCTTCCAAAGTTATTGTTGGAAATAAATAAGCGATAAATAACACAGTGCTACAAAATCAGAAAAAAAAAATATGCAGGGGCTCTCACATGGTTTTCTGGTTTCATCATGGCCCATAAATCACTACCTCATTTACGGTTTTTCCCCATCACTTCGTTTTTAAATTTTTTGAGTACAAATATAATACAACTCTGAAATTATTGAAATTACAACTTCGAGATGCTATAACTTTCTTGTTTCTTGATCGAATTCAATTTTTTTTCTTTTATTTGAAAGATGCTACCTTTACCTTTCAAACAAGCAAAATAGTTTGCAAATCGACCTAAAAATGACCAATTTTTGGTCTTTTATTCCAAAAAAAAATAAAATTTTTCTAAAAATATTGGTTTTCGGCACGTTTTTATTGGATTTTGAAGTTACAAACAATGTGGTTTAAACCTTTATAACAAAATACATAAAATCAGCTTTTCAAAAAGCAAAAGTAAATTAAAATTGATTCAAAATTATGGTAGTAGTGTTTCATAAAGTGAGTAGGCCTTGTTTTTTTTTTTATACCTTTCATGAGAATGAAATGGTATTATAACTTTGTGCCAAAAATTTTATACCGATATGATCAGAATCACGAGCTGAGTTGATTAAGCCATGTCCGTCTGTCCGTCCGTCCGTCTGTGTGAACGCAAACTAGTCCCTCAGTTTTTGAGATATCTGAATGAAATTTGGAATACAGGTAGGTTGTTATATGCAGCTGATCATTTGTCGGAATCGGCCGAATCGGACCACTATAACATATAGAAAACAACCGATTATTCAGATATACATATATGAAAATGTTGGGGTGTAATTTCTGCATAGCTTCCCCATTTAAACAGCTAAGGACATGAAACTTTGAAGTATTTGTACCCATATTGGCCTAAACAAGGTTATCGAATATTGTCAAGGTCGGACCACTATAACATATAGTTCCCCTACAACCGATTGTTCAGATATGGACATTTTGGGGTATAACTTCTCAATTTTAACAGATAATGACATGAAACTTTGAAGTATTTTTACCGATATCGGCCCAAATAGAGTTACCGAAAATTGTCAAGATCGGACCATTGTAACATATAGCTCCCATACAACCGATTGTTCAGATGTACACATTTTGTCGTATAACTCCTCCATTTAAATAGCTCAGACACCATTTTTGCTAATAACTCCTTCCATAAATAACCCACACAATTGAAATTATAAATTATACGTACTAAATCAGGCTATGTACATACATGCATAGGTAACTTTTCATTTCCCCACTCATGAAAGGTAAAAAGTCTTCGGTACGGCCGAAGGCAGTCGCGCTTTTACTTGTTTGGATTAACTAAGGGAATATTTTTGTATTTTTTTCACCAACTACAAACGATGTACGTGGAGCCCAATCCTTTTGTTTGTAGTGTAGGCTAATTGCTCGGATGTCCCATTCGCAGAAATAACATGGATACTTCGGATTTCCACCCTGAATACCATTTAAAATATTGAGTACCTTGAAGTCAGCTACAATTAGCCATACTGTCATATGATTCTTTAATATCGGTAGCGTAGGCCAGTGGGACTGATGGATATATGCCAGTGTTGTGTAAAAGCACAGCCTTCAAACCTTAAAAATTAAATGAAACTATAATATGTAATTACATAATAAACATTTCAAGTGTACTTTTTGTTGAACCGTCGATGAATAGACGCCAATCTCTTGGGAAAAAATTTAAAGTAGGTAAACTGACCAATTCTGACAAGTAACAAAGAGCACACTCAGATCGCTCTATACTCAGTTTTATGAAAGTTCATACCTACTTTGTATGCAAATATTAATCTGTAAAAAAAAAAACATTTTTAAAACACAAAAACAAAGGCTTACTCACTTTATGAAACACTACTACCGTAATTTTGAATCAATTTTAATTTACTTTTGCTTTTTGGAAAGTTGATTTTATGTATTTTGTTATAAAGATTTAAAACCCATTGTTTGTAACTTCAAAATCCAATAAAAACGCGCCGAAAACCAATATTTTTAGAAAAAGTAAATTTTTTTTTGGAATAAAAGACCAAAAATTGGTCATTTTTAGGTCGATTTGCAAACTATTTTGCTTGTTTGAAAGGTAAAAGTAGCATCTTTCCAATAAAAGAAAAAAAATTGAATTCGATCAAGAAACAAGAAAGTTATAGCATCTCGAAGTTGTAATTTCAATAATTTCAGAGTTGTATTATATTTGTACTCAAAAAATTTAAAAACGAAGTGATGGGGAAAAACCGCAAATGAGGTAGTGATTTATGGGCCATGATGAAACCAAAAAACCATGTGAGAGCCCCTGCATTTTTTTGGTGTAGCACAGTGTAATGTTTGTTTTGTGTATTTATTTACATATTACTTTTTATTTTTGGTCTTAATTACATGTACTGCGTACTGATTTGCGGTAATGGGCAGTAAAATTTAAGTTAAAGGCCAGTAGGAATTTTTGGATGAGAAAAAGCATTGAGAATCGAGTTCATTTCTTAATTCGGAGTTACTCCGAAAATTATACGTAAATAAGCCCAAAACAATAAAATCGCTTATGCTATGGTTATGGTTACAATCTTGATTGCCAATCAAAATCGGAAACATTTCGTGATTGGTGAGAGGTGGTTACGCTTACATTGATGATTGGAGCGCACATACACAACATAACACATGATAATTACTGAGCACATACACAACATAACACATTATTACCTCTGAAACCTCGTTTGCTGGCTGCCTGTTTCACACAGCAAGTTTGCTGGATGTGAGAGTCCGAAAATTCTCTCACCGTCGGAGTGCACAACAACAATTACACGGTGCTCGACCAGCTTGATTGGTAGCATAACCAGGCCATTACTAAATAATGTCTGTAAAAAATTTATGGATATTTGACATTCCGAATTTTTTAGTTGTTACTCCGAAAATCCAAAATTAACTAAAAAATTTAAGAATATTAAGTACTCGTAATTTTTAGGAATTATTCCGAAAATTCCAAAAAGGCCAAAAGTATTATAAATAACTTAATAAATAACTTCTGTAATAAATTTTCGAACATTTAGTCACTCCGAATTTTTCTGAATTACACCGAAAATTCCAAATTAGCTCGAATTTTAATGAGCCACAAAGTAAATAGCTTATCTGCAGATTTTACGTAACTTTCCGTAAAAAATTATGATTATTTGACACTCGGATTTTTTAAGACTTACTCCGAAAGTATTAAATAAGCCAAAAGTGTTATAAATAACTTAAAATAAAGCTTCTGTAAAAAGTATTTCGAACATTTAGTCACTCCGAATTTTTCGGAATTACTCCGAAAATCCCAAATTGGCTCGAAATATAATAAATCGTACAGTAAATAGCTTATCTGTAGATTTTACGTAACTTTTTTGTAACATGTTAATATTGTCAGTACTTTTGGCTATAAACACAAATTCTTTACAAAACTTGAATATGCTGCCTGTTTATTATAATCTATTGTTAAAGTATAAAAATGAAGAATTGATTAGTTCAACGGTTGTTTTTTGATAGAACTTGTTTGACGATGATCAAGCATGTTATTGTTTGGTTTTGTAAGCTTCAAAGGAAATTGTCGTTTTGACCCTATTTATTTGTGGCTTAATATGCATAAAGACATACAATATAAATACTAATTAAAAGTCAGTTGTATAAAAAACAATTAATTTATCAATTTGTTTATAATAAAGACATGCTGTTTTTGAAAACTGGAAATGGTTTGTAGAGATTGATGTTGAAGACGAAACAAAATAAAATTTATTTATTATGAACTAGAAAAGATCAAGCAAGAAAAAATAAAATAAAGTAAAATAAAATAAAATAAGATAAAATAAAGTAAAATAAAATAAAGTAAGTAATATACTAATATACAAGAAATCATCTAAAATAAAAAACAAGTTAAAGAATCGAAAGCTTAAATAAAAATATGCTAAAACTCAACAGATAAAAAAAAATTAAAACAAAACAAGTAAATACACTAAAAATAAAATAAAATAAAATAAAATAAAATAAAATAAAATAAAATAAAATAAAATAAACTAAAATAAAATAAAGTAAAATAAAATAAAATAAAATAAAATAAAATAAAATAAAATAAAATAAAATAAAATAAAACAAAATAAAATAAAATAAAACAAAATAAAATAAAATAAAATAAAGTAAAATAAAATAAAGTAAGTAATATACTAATATACAAGAAATCATCTAAAGCAAAAAACAAGTTAAAGAATCGAAAGCTCGAAGAAAAAGATGCTAAAACTCAACAGATAAAAAAATTAAAACAAAACAAATACAAAAGCGGCAGAAAAATGAAATCAAATGGCGGTTATTGGCAAGTGAAAATCATAATGCGAGAAGAAAAAACAAATTATAAAAGAAGGAAGAAAAATAAAAATAAAAGTAAAAGTCAAAGAAAATAACAATGGAATAATAAGGAAAATGGAGATCAAACGATCGATCAGTCAGTGAAGATGCGCATACAAATATGAATGAGAACAAACAACAACATTCGCGCTACAATTTTACGGTAATTCGAAAAAAAGGAAGGAAGCACTTGCTTGTAAAATGCGTGAAATAATAAAAAGCTACACTCAAAAAAAAAATTACTCAGATTATGGAAAAATGGGAATGATTCGGCGCTAAAGACATATTTCCATATTTTGATGTACAATTTTCTTTAAAACGTGGTTTTTATTCCTTGATTTGAAGAAAATCGTACATCAAAATATGGAAATATGTCTTTAGCGCCGAATCATTCCCACTTTTCCATAATCTGAGTAAGTTGTTTTTTCAGTGTACCCATTTTTGCATTGAAAACAAAAGAAAACAACAAGATAAAAAAAAGCACGCAAGAAACAGCGATACAAAATCAAAAGCGGAAAAGTATTTCACATTTCTTTTTAAATGAAATGCATTTTGCAAATATGAAAATAGAAAATATTTTTCTTTTCTTTTTTACTTACAAATATACATATGTAGCATCAACTGCGTGATATAGAAAACGCGAAAGTGGGTGAGAAAAATAGCAAAAATTAGCGTGTCAATGCGGATGGTTACGTGAATTAAAAGCGCTGCTGCTGTTGTGAAAGTGAGATGAAGAGTGAATTAGTGAAATGGAGATCGTAGAGGAGATCTGGAGATCGTGGTGGGGAACGTGAAATTCACTTTTTTTTTTTCAAATTGTTTGCGTGATTTGCTCTGTGCATCGATAAATATGGAGTGGCATGTGTAATGATTTTAATTGTTATATGGAGGATACATATGTATGGAAACTAATGCCGAACTATTTTATTATGCGCAGCATCACTTCACATTGCCTTTCAAAATGTGCTGTAATTGCTCAACCCATATTTCATATAAAATTAAAATATCAGAATAAATAGTTCCAGAGCGTCAATAGGACCACGTATCAAGGTGTTTTTAGTGTTTCTGAAGATAGGATTTTTATGGAAAAGATGGAGATTTCCAAACATTATGAAACAAGTGTGAGATTAGAATGTGTACTTTTCCTCTTCAAACGGATTATGAAACAGATGTGAGACTGAAGCGTGCGTTTTTATCCCTTCAACCGGATAAAAACTGGACTGTAAATATTTCGTGAACTTTTCCGTCCACATATTTATTCGCCATTCAGATTGTTACCTTTAATACTGGTATTCTCCATCATTCCATCTTTGATAAATTTTCGATAAAATTAGAAGCGGCATCGATTTTAGCATAATTCGTGGGATTATTCAGAGTGAATTCTTTATTTTATTGCGAAGTTTGGCTCTCAAAGTTTGAGTATAGAATTCAGCATGATACGGCATGTGATTCGAGGCTGAATGACAATTGGGTGTATCAGGATAATTTAGATATGCTATGAGCAAGATTCTCCCTTATTTATCAACTTTCAGTGAAAGAGATCTATTCTAAATGCTTGATTGGGAGACTTAAAAATATTCACAATAACACTAAGATTCCGTTAGCGTTTGTATTGAATTTTTCCAACATTTTGTAATCATCTGGAAGCTGATCTCATAAAGTGATCAGTTAAATTCAAGTTAAGTAAACTTTTTCACACTATTTGCTACTGTTCATTTCTCAAGTACTAATTCTCATTTTACCCATACCTTTTAAAAGTCATTCTCATACTTTGCCATACACAATGTAATTAGTATTTAATTAGCAGCAATAATTTGCAACAATTATGATAAGTTGGATATACAGTGTAAATAGATAAGCAAAATAAATATATAACCCTGTGAAATGAGTCATCGCAAGCAAAATCATAAAATCATTCAAATAAGATTAATTGTTATCGATGTAGAATTTTTATTGCATTTTCATTTTTTTAAGCGCGCTTAACATATTTTTCATCCCACACATATGTAGGTATATATGTATGTACATAATTTGCAATTGTACCTGTGAAAAATTCACTGAAGCATAGACAACAATGCGCTATTCAACTGCGCAAAGTCCAACCAACCAGCCAACCAAACGAACGTACAAATGACATGACGTGCATTGGAATTCACATTTTACGTGACTTATCAAGTGTGGGAACAGTGTTATTGTGTTTGTAAATCAGCGGTCGGCAGAGTTGTTAGCGCAATTGTGCGAGCTCAGCGTAATCTTAGCACAGATAGCTAAGCTTTGTTGTTTGGTATTCGTAGAGCTAGTGGAAAATAAACATCAATCTATTTAGTTATGGAAAGTAGTTTGATCTATACCTTAATCCCTCAAAATTTGACTCAGAACTAACCAAGCGTAAGCATACTCGACAAATCTCTCTTAAACTGTTCGTATTATCAGACTTTCTGTTTCATTCATCTTGACCATAATACACAACTTTATTCTCAGAAAATACTGAATATGAAATATAAAAACAAAACACGAAAGCGTCTCGCTTAGAACGAGTTTAAGCATGATTTTCAGCATCAATCAAGCTTAATCATTCTGATTAAATGCACATAATTAACCGACAAATAAGTGTGAAATATCATTAGTTTTTAAAGCACTTCAATCGATTTCGAATATGAATAAGAAGCAAGCGTTGCTTAATTGCAGCAAGTGCATAATGGGTTAATGACTTTTTTTAAGTAAATGCGTGCAAGTGAACTTATGAAACAGCAAAAGCGTCATTTAGAGATGCTACATTCGTACAGTTGAACTTGTGGAACAGCAAGAGCATCTTAAGAACTGTTATAAATATTTATATATGTATGTACTCGTACATTCGTACATTTGAACTCGCGAAACAGTGAAGTGGCTTGTTTGCATATAAATAATGGCATTTAAATGCATCCGAAGAACTGGAAGAGCACAAGCAGGTGAATAAACAAATTTTAAATGCACATAATATCATTGTTTTTAATTTAATTGAATCAGTAAAAACACTTTTCATTTATTTATCATTAACTCGTTATTAACGTGATTAGTTAATTACTAGTTATTCTTTTCGTAAATCATTTCAGATGCTTGTTTCATTTTTCTTAAGCCTGCGGTATGTTGGAACTTCACTTGATAATGGTTGTAAACATAATTGTGATGTAAATTACTTATTCATACAAAGTTGTAATATTGAGAAGAAAAATATAAGATTAATTCCTATAAAGTACTAACAACAAGTGGCCATTGTAGTGCAGTGGGTAGAGTGCTCCCCTGCTATGCCAGAGGTCTCGGGTTCAAACCCCAGTCCGAGCAAACACCAAAAAAAATTTTTCTAATTAGTAAAAATCCAATTATTGGGGGTTTTAAGAGCAGCGGTCATCTCTCGGCAGTGGGCGGCATACCCTCCGAGTGTATTTCTGCCATGAAAAGACTTCTCACAAAAAAAGCATTCACCGTTCGGAGCCGTCATAAAACTGTAGGTCTACCCAATTAGTAGGAAAAACAAAAGGAGCACAGCTCGAATTGGAAGAGAAGCTAGGCCATAAAACTCGTCAGAGTTATAATAGCGCAAATGTATTAGTATAGTAAACAACAAGATTACTTTATTGATGGCGATGAAGTGGTTGTTCCAGCGTTTTGTCACCGCGATTTAAAGTGGAACTTTAAGCTACATTATTTCACACCTTTTCTTTTCTCTTCTTGCATTAAAAATAATCCCATTTGATCAAGCTTAAAAAAAATCACTTCTTTTAGTACCATTTTCTTTATAAATTCTCCTCCACTCCCTCTTAAATTTCTTACTATGTACCACCAATTATAAAATTCATTGCATTAAGATAAAACTCTTTGCAATTTAGTACAAAACCATTAAAAATTGCATAGCGAATGTCGCGTCACACCTCTTCCTAAAATTACACATGAAAACGACCAAAAGGGCAAACGCAAAAGTTAGCACAGAAAGTCTCAAGCCACAATCTTTTGGCTTTATTTTGGCCATTTGTTTTCTGTATCATATTCTTTTTTCGCTTTTTTTTGCGCCACATTTGCTAGCTTTCATTTCATCTCACATGCAACGCGCTGTTTCCGCCACAGTCCACCTTTGAAAACCGGTTGTTAAAGTTAACAAAGAACCTTTAAGTTTACGGGCAGAGTTAAAAAAAAAATTGAATGAATAAGAAAAAACCCAGCGGAAGATACAAAATGTATTGCCACCAGTCAAACCAACCAGCCGACCAGCAAAATCGTTTTGTTCAAGTGCAAAAATTGTGCAAGAATCTCCAGCGGGAGTGGCAATATTCCCGCGCAAGCAAAAATAAAAAAAATAATACCGCTATCATTATATATGTATGTATAGTTACGACTAGGGATGGGTTTACACCTGGGTATTTACCCAATGCTGGGTTTTTACCCATTTATACCCATTTTCATACCCGGGTATTTAGCTAATTGTGGGTAAATACTCATTTGAATAACGAATAGTCGTTGCTACGTAGCGTAAGAGAAATGTGGACATTTTCGAATTTATTTTGAACATATGTTGTTTAAGTGTATTTTGTTTATACGTTTCTTGCTGCTTTTTGCACAGAAAAGGCGGTTTGGGCTGCTGCAAGCACAACAATTCTTAATAAGAACAGCTTAGCAACGTGCTTATGGCAATTCAATGTAATGAGTGGGAGCGATGGCAACAACAATGCTGAATCACCTAGAAAGTTTACAGTTATGAAACTTAAGCTTGAGCCTCAGGTGCATAGAAAGAATTTGTTTCATTCATTCGTAAAGATTTGTTCCAAGCGATTAGTGAATGAAATAAAGTACGCGCATTTTGAGTTGATAATTTATAATATATATTAATATTAAATAATTAAATGATGGGAAGACCAAAAATGAAACTATTTGGAAACATTTTCATAGCAGCGGAAGTAGCAAAGAAGTTGCATGACAACATTGCGAAAAGCGGTACAAATTTCCAAATGTGAATAAAATGACAAAATATTTAACAACGTGCGTCAAGTGTCCATTATTGCAACCAATGCGGCAATAAACAAGATACAGACAGCAAGTGATTATCCGCCTTCGTTTGATTTACATACGCATATTCTTTCAAACTCGGCACAATACAACTTAGCTAAGGCTATTTTTGTAACCGTCGCTCCTGTGGCTATAGTGAGCATCCATTGTGGAAGACTTATTCCACATTTCAAGGATCCAACTAGAAAATAAATTTCCTTCACATATTTAGATACAATTTATAACGAGATAAGCATGGGCATTACTCTGCTACTGAAAACAGCAAATTTTTTACATATTCAATGTGATGGATGGAGTAACACTCGCCATAGGCGCTAAACATAAATAGAATGACAAATTTTGCCAATTACAACGCCAAAATTGACTTCTGGGCAAAAACTTTTGCCTGGAGCTGTTTTCATGAGATTTCTCCATTAACTTGGTGGAAAGGAATTTGTGCCAGCACGCAATTAAGCAGATTAGTTGTTCACCACCTTCAGCAGAAAATACGCACTCCACTTAATTCGAAAATGCCATTAATTCTTCACTAGAAAGTATTCAAGACGACATCCCTTCAACTTCAACGGGAATCACGCACTCCACTCGATATGAGTTTTTATCGGATACTGATAGCGAAAGCGATTATGACCAAATTCGTGTATAATTTAATTTGCCATTAAAAATCTATTTCATACTAAAAAATTAAATTCTTTCTTAATTCTGGTTTATACCCACATTTTGGGTAAATACCCAGGTACTTGGGTAAATACCTGGGTATTTACTGGTAAATACCCAATTTACCATTTGGGTATTTACCCCTGTTCCATCACTAGTTACGACCAAAGAATCAGTTAACAACGGACTCGTTTTTCCTTCCGCAGCCCCAAGCGTTTCGCTGGTACGAATTTGTCGCCACGACGATCGATTGCATGTGATGTAGACGCTCTTGCAACGGCATGCAACTGGTGGTTGTTCATGGTAGTAATTGTAGAGAAGATTCATGGTTTTTGGTAGTGGTGGTGGTGGTTGTTGCTGACTCTGAGGCTATGCGAATCTGCATTAGCCGAGTTCAACAAGCACCATTGCATGGGCTTTGCTTGTCACAGCAACGTATATACATACATATTTGTGTTGTTGAAATTATATTTTTTGCTTTTATTTTCATATATGTATGTTTATTTTCCATTCTGCTAGCTTGTCGATGAAGTATAACTGCTGCTTCGTGTCACCGCAAAAACCACAACTTCAGCAGCACAACTTCAGTGCAACGTCATCGGTAAGAGTCATGCTTTAGGAATGCACGCATGCGCAGTTTAAAAACGAATATTACTTTGGCTTCCTTTTGTGACAAATTTAACTTAAAATTTTTTTCTTTACTTTTTCTGAAGTAACATTTTTCGAAGGCTATGTAAGACCATTTTAGCATTTCCCAGACGTAGGTTGCTGCTATTGAAGCGACAATAGCTGATCTCCGGAAGGGGATCACGAAAAACTAGTAATAGTAATTAATTCTAACAGTCTAGCTGCACTGAATGCGGGAATTTTTTTAAAATCAACTAAAATCGTTTTCCCAAGCGTCTAAACAAGTCCTAGTTGCGAAATTGAAAAACAAATTACCTGAAATTAAAATTTCCCAATAAGGGAATTTTTTCATATTACCTTAAAATCGCACTGTACTAACTCAAAATGGTAAATTTCACACAGTTGTACTAATTTTCAAAATTTCATAAAAAGGAAATTTTTTTTAAAAACGTAGTAAAATCATTTTATTTAAACTTCTGTGTGTAATTGTGATTAATTTAATGTAATTTTGTTAATTACAAAAATTTCCCAAAAAGAGAAATTTTATCAAATTAAATAAAAGGACAAAACAGTTTTAAGGTTATGCAGAAGAGCCATTGCCATTTCGTAGGACATTTTCTATACCGAAAGTTTTAAAAAAGGACAGTTAAAAGCATTGCTTTGGGATAGATGGAGAACCAACCCTGTCTTTTTATGAGATTGTTCTGCGCTGGCTTTAATCTAGTGCAATTTGGTTACGCAGAAATGTGTTGGTCATATCAAATTGTACAGATAAAGAGCCAGTAAACACAGTCTCTTTTGGGGACTATAATATATAACTAGTGTGGGTAATTCTCTAACAGTTCTCTAGTCAAGAGCGAGGGAAGAAAACTACGTTAAAATTCAAAAGAAAGAAGTGTTTGCAAATTTTCTCATTAGAGAACTAAATTAGATTGTCATTAGATAGTTATAGTTTTCCTGACTGGAAATTTATGTCACTTTTTGTTTGAGAACGCTTTAATTCTCCGCTGTCTCTCGAGTGGTCCTCTAACGTTGGGAATTTTAACAAAGGGAGTAGTTCTAGAGTTATTCTCTAATTGACATCTACACTGAGAGAAAAAAAATATATGGAGGGGTCAAAGAAATTGTTTACCTATTTTGAACACTACTTTCTTTGTTTTGAGTAAATTTTCCTTAAAACATGTTAAAAGGTTTATAAAATATTGTTGTTACATGCGTTACCATGGTTTCATATACTTGTTTTGAAAAAATTCATACATTAAAATAATGAAAAATTCTTTAAGCGCCATTCCATTCCCAACTTTCCTTATTTTGAAGACTTGATTTCTTTAATTTTGAGAAATTAAATTCCCATACAAATCCCCATGGCAACGAATTTGTTTGAATGTTTTTTTATGTTTTTTCCACATTTTTGAGAAAATTTACACAAAACAAAGAAAATTTTGTATTGGGACGCGTGTTCAAAATAAGGAAAATTATGTCTTTGATCGAGAGAAATTTTTTTTTGAGTGTATGTACATATGTACATATGTACCTACATAAGAATGTATGTACATAGTTTCACATTTCCTTTCACACATGTACGTGCATACATACATACATATACATATTTACACAATTTACCAACATCAATTTTGCAATGTCCAACTTTTAGCCAATATGTATTGGCAATTAATTACTAAAGGAAATGGCGTAAGAAACATTTCACGCAAGCAAAAAAAATGGGCATGGGTGTGTGTGCGTGTAATTTTACCAACCTCCCTTTGGACGCCCAAGGACGTTAAGCAAAAAATAGTTGAAGAAAACAGTTTGACATATTTATTGGAACATAAATTTTGGCGTTAATTGAAATGCCAAAGATGTCGAGACATGAATGAGGCAAGTAGTGAAACTTGCAAAAAAACAACAAATTAATTGAGGAAAGGAAATGAAAGATAAAAGTTATTTGGAAAAAAACATAGAAAAATAAGAAAAGGTGTGTTAAAATGTTCGAGTTTGCAAAAGCAAAACAAATTTGTAATAAATTGAAGCTAATTTGTGTCAACAAAACAATTTACAGAGAATTTGCGAAAAAAAAATTAACTTTATACTATGTGGCTTGAAAATTATTTCAAGTAGTAAAGGGTTAAAATGTATGTTTGTATTTTATGCGCAAAAAATTTAACTTTATACTATGTGCCTTAAAACTTATTTGATGTAGTGAAGGGTTAAAAGGTATGTATCTTATGCGAAAAAAATAATGAAGCAAAAAATAACCGCAACCAATTTTCATTTTTTTCTAACTACATAAGTTTAGTAAAAATAATATTAAATGTGCGGTAAATTAATGAAATAAATATTTGTATTTATGAACAAGTGTGACTTAATATTTAAAATTCATTTAATATGAGTGATATGTGACTTCAATAAAAATTGGTTAGCTTAGTAATAATTTGCTTACTGTCTCATGGAGCCCCAACGGCGATTTATTAAATTGTCGGGATTGCTGCAACAAAAAAAAAGACACAAATGAATAAGTTTTGTAACAAATGCACAAAAAGAATGCTTCAGTATACAAAAAAAAAAATAAAATAAAGTGGTTTGTGCTTTAAATATGACAAATAGTTACCTAACCTATAAAAGAAATTTCAATCATTTTATTCACCTTTTATCAACTTCGAAAAAAACTGTGTAATTTATTAAATTTTAGTGACCGACAATCGTTGTTAATACATATAAAGCATTGAATCAGAAAATCAAATGCGTTTGTTAAACAGTGTAAAATAAAGAGCACAATACTCAGTCGAAGAGAGCAAATGAAGAGAAATCGAAAGGAAAGTTAAGATACCACGCTAAACTCTTGAGTCAAAATTAAACTTTGAGTGATATGATCAATCAACTCACAAATTAAATGACTCGCGCTTCTCCGCAAACAATAAATTTGTTTTGTGATTTTTTTTGTATTACAGCAAGACCAAGCGAAAAACACAAAGAAAACAACGAAAAATATAAATAAAGTAAAATTAAAAAAAAATATGTATTTTTGTTTTATGACCTAATCTAGGGTTGGCAGAAATATATCGATATATCAATATATCGATATTTTTGAAATAGTACAACCGACAATATCGACGATATTTTGAATTACCGTGCATCGATAATCCAATTTTTTTGTCATTTGGTACCAAATTCGATATTTTTCATAAATTTCTGTTTCGCTTTAAATTTAACAGCCGAAAAGTTTCTTAAGAAGTGGTATATCCATAATGTCACCGTGTATGAATTTCCATTACTTTCTACTTCAAGCAATGTCTAATCATTTTTGTCTTTATGCTTCAGAATTCGTAGAAAATTGCTGATTTGGATGATCACCTTAAAAATACTTATATTTTGAGTAGGCTAAAACAGCTACAACAGTTTTTGTTGTCAA
This sequence comes from Urophora cardui, assembly GCA_960531455.1. Classification (NCBI taxonomy): domain Eukaryota; kingdom Metazoa; phylum Arthropoda; class Insecta; order Diptera; family Tephritidae; genus Urophora; species Urophora cardui. Next base: position 131,428,736 of record OY482673.1, read on the forward strand.
TATATTGTTATTTATAGAAAGGCATTAAATTTTTCCAATATAATAAAACGATTCCATTTTTTCTAAATGCAAGAAATTGAAAAATGCAAGAAATTGTCGCAACGTATTGCTAGAAAATACGAGAAACTTTAAATCTACTTTGCAAATTGCCAAATATCCCTTGTGTAGTAAAATCGATATATTTACATATATATCGCTAGCTTAGAGTGCAAATTGTGTAAGTCCTTTTTTTCAAACTTTGTAGGAGAGACAAAAAACAAAAAATTAAAAAAGTTCGAAATGAAAAAAAATTCTGTTCATATAAATATTTTGGCCTTACATAATTTTCTTCGCTTTTTGGACTTACACAATTTGCGTATCACTGAATAACAACGATTACAAATATGACAAGTATCACAGACTTGTTTAGCGTGGTGCGTATTTGATTTTTCTAGCATTCTATATAAAAATACACTTTTTCATAAAAGTGGACTTACATAGTCTGCACTCTAAGCCAGCGATATTGATGTTTTTACACGGCATACATCGATTTTTTTTAATTATCGATGTAATATATATCGACATCGATTTTTTAATTTTCCCATCCCTAATCTAAGCTGAGTGTATGTAAGTAAATGCAAACAAAACCTGTATTTTTAAGACAAGATATGATGAAAAAGTGGTAGACAGAAGAAAGAGAAGAAAAAAGACGAAACATGACTGGCATACAAAAGTTATAAATGTATGTAGATATCTATATATAGATACATATATAATATATATTTTTGTATGTACATATATATATGTATGTATCTATATAGCTAATATATGTAAATCATATAAGAAAGTGGCGGCTACGAAGGTAAGGTGATCCATATTGGGCAGACGGAGGCTAAAGAAATATGAATGTGTTAAAATACTTTTATGAAGGTATTTAGATTGCAAATCTTTACTCTAAGTTGAGTTTGGACTAAATCAATGTACGTACATACATACATATTGCCGTATAAACTTCATAACCGACTAAGGGCCGTTTACTTGACCTCTGATTAACGCTAACCACGGTTAAAGCCTGGTTAAACATCATTATCGACTTCATTAAACCATATATTTAACATGTGGTCGATAATGCAGTACATATCTTAACCGGCCCTTTATCCTCCGGTTAGCGTTAATCTTAGATTGAGTAAAACGCCCTAAGGGCCGTTTACTCAACCTCTGATTAACGCTAACCGGAGGACAAAGGTCCGGTAAAGCTCTGGACTGCATTATCGATCACATGTTAAATGTATGGTTGGATGAAGTCGATAATGAGGTTTAACCGGACTTTAACCGTGGTTAGCGTTAATCAGAGGTTGAGTAAACGGCCCTAAGTGAGACTTTCACAACCGCCTAACCGACATTTGTACCAAAAATTTAAATTTAATTCCTGGCGCATAACTCTACCAGCGTTGCCACTTTGGTTATTTTTAACCAAAATTGGTAATTTTTTTTCTCCAAAACCGATTTTGGTAATTTGGTAAAATTTTTTCCGGTTTGGTAATTTTTCCATACCTTGGGCTAATACACCATTATATGAGAGGTATCAATCCTCTTTGTCCGATATCGACATTTTTTACACATTTAGTATATAATTATACCCTATATTTCAATGCTCTAACACAAATAATTCAAGACATATACAACACGAAAATCTCAGTTTTCGACGGAAGAATCACCCCCACTTCACTGGCATCTCCATCATCGCATCGGCATGAAAAAAGTTTCTGCATATCAATGGAAGGGTTCCTTTCATATGATATATATATATATTTTATTCCGACACGACGACTTTAAGACCTTCGTTTTGGTACGACAAAAAAATATGTTTGTGTATCTACTTATATATATAAAAGAAAGTGACGTTAGTACAAACGCGTATAACTCAGAAACGCCTGCACCGATTTGGATGATTAACACCAATTTAGATTGTTCTCTGGTCAGAATAGGAGAATATCCAATAAAATTCCCGAAAAATTCAAAAAAAAAATATAATTTTATTAATTAAATAGGTACTTCAATTTTGGCCTTTTTTACAACCATATAAGAAAAATTTTGGTGTTAAACATTTAATTTTTTTCTTTGGGAGGTGTTATGCCTAAACATATTTCGGAGATCACCACATCTCTTCCTCAGACTACTTTTTTACTGGACGCCCGCCGAGATTCGAACCTCAGATTTTTCGGTTGGTAAGCTAATGACATACTTGGATTAATTTTTCCTTTATTTTTTCTTTTTAAAACCTACCATCCAGCACAGTGAATTTGTCGACGTTTCTTACCAGTATGTTGTGGGATTGTGTGCTTTTGTAACCGTAGCTTTCCAGAAGAAAATGTGTAACTTTTGAAGTAAGTTAGTTAGTGGCCGCTGTTGTGTAGTGGGTAGAGTGATCGCCTACTATACCAGAGGTCTCGGGTTCTAACCCCAGTCCGGACAAACACGAAAAAAAAAATTTTATAATTAATTAAAACTCAATTAGTGGGTCCAAAAAAAGGACAAAAAAAATTTTTCTCATGATAATATGACTTTTATCCAATTTCTCTTTAAACCGTTACGTCCCTGGTAAAAACCAAATTATTGGGGTTTTTAAGAGCAGCGGTCACAGTGGCCGCTGTGGTGCAGTGGGTAGAGTGCTCGCCTGCTATACCAGAGGTCTCGGGTTCAAATCACGGTCCGAGCAAAACACCAAAACAATTTTTCTAATTAGTAAAAATCCAATTATTGGGTTTTTTAAGAGCAGCGGTCACCTCTCGGCGGTGGGCGGCATACCCTCCGAGTGTATTTCTGCCATGAAAAAGCTTCTCACAAAAAATGTATTCGCCGTTCGGAGCCGGCATCAAACTGTAGGTCCACCCAATTTGTAGGAAAAACAAAAGTTAAGGAGCACACCTCGAATTGGCAGAGAAGCTCGGCCATAAAGCTCGCAAGAGTTATAAACGCACCAGTGTATTATCATTATAAGTTAGTTAAATAGTTTGATATATAATATGCGATATTTGTGTACTAAAATGAAAACTTATAGTCAGAGATGTGATCTTTATTATTTATAAACAAAATGGTAATTTTTTGGTAATTTTTTTTTTAAATTTTGGTAAATTTTTTATTTCGGCTGTGGCAACGCTGAACTCTACGGCTTTAGAGCTGAAAAGGACATTAGAATAAATTATAGAACTTCCCAAAGACCAAATTTATGGCAAGGATCAATAGAGCTGGCCGCCAAGAGTTAAACTTTGGCAAATATAAATTTTGGCATAGGCGGTGGCAGCAGAGGCGTAGGATACCCTACACAGCATGTGAAATGACTTGATCTTAGTATTTCTAATTGGCGTCAGGTCCTCGTATTACGAAGCAGAAACCGTCAGTCACTTTATTGGACTCGGCCAAAAATGTTTAGAAGAGAAACATTCTCAAGACACAGCTGTACTTAAGAGGAGTAACTAGCATGCTGAGGAGGAATTGCCATCGAATCACTAGACAATAAACCCATCTTCGAATAGAGCGAGACCACATTAATTTTTCTCTCACCGAGATAGGAAATGAAACTGTATAAGATTTATTAAATTCTGATCAATTTAAATCATCAGAAATGTTCAAAGAGATACAATTGTACAACAATATGGAGAATAATAATTCTTTGGGATCAAGCTCAAAGGTTTCAGTATGAAGATTAGACTATGCGAAAGGCATAATACATGGCATTGGCTTGAAAAGCTGATTAAACCCAGTTTGTTGGCGAAGACTTTGGTTGTTCTGCTTTTTAGATATCTTATCAAGATAAATATATCATGAAATCATGCCATAGCACAGATACATAAGATGCTAAATCACGCCAGAGTTCAACTTAATAACAACTATGTACTGTGGATAACATCAATCCCAACTGTCACCACTAAACAATATAGACACGATGGGTATCGTTTTAAATTGACATAATAAACAACAAACAAAACACCAGCTGAGTCAGTGAGTTAATGACTGTCAATACACACACAGTTCATTACCATTAAAACTAACTTATAAAAGCCGCTTTCGATTCACAATTTCTCTGCTGGCTATAAATTTCCTTCTGTCAAATTTATATGTGAATGCTAGCGAGCAGAGGGAAATTTGTATAGACCAGTTAGCGAGTATGGCTACTACTCATTATGGGTGGATCAAACATTTTTGTTCGATCCGACCTCGCTTGTGTGATGGCGAATCGAAAACGACAAAAGACAGACAAGACTAAACAATCGACAAACAATAAACTTTGAAAGTAATTAGATAATCGGCACGACAACAATAGCAATAGCATTTACTCTATATAAGGCAAGTAATTAAGTAAAAGTAAATTAAACTCATACATAAAAACTCACCTGGCTGAGGTGTGTGTGCGACGTAAACTCATACGTGCCCAATTGTCGCGTGGAATAATGCTCAGTTCGTCATCGCTAAAAATGGCAAGGAGATTGCAAGCAAAGAAAAAAAATTATTAATAAAAAAAAGTAAGACATTTTTATTTTAGGCAAAAATGTATATTCGCAAACTCACTCATTCGCCAGCGCCGTTGTCGGTGTCGCCGTGGCTGTCGCCGCCGTAGTTGCACGGTTGTCATGTGGCGCCAATTCTAATTCCACACCGGCAACACCAACGCCACTGCCACCTGCGTGCAACTTGCCACCACTTTTGCCAACGTTGCTGTTGTTGTTCACAACATCAGCGCCACGCAACAGGCCCACCATCGATGCGGCGCTTGATATGTTGCGTTGTTGGTGATGCTGTTGACGATGCAAGCCGACACGCGACTCATTTTCGCCGTAACCCTCGAATGATTCGCCATCGGAGAGTGAGGAACATTGCGATTTGGCAGCGTCTTTTGGTAAATAGAAAAAAAAAGAAAAGCATTCAATTAAAAATAAACTTTATACTATTTATGTATATGAACACATATGTATGTATGCATGTTTTGCTTATTTAAAAGGTGTGCTTGCTATAAAAATGCATACCTGTGCTAGAGGGCGGCGTTGAAGGCGTCGGACTGGAATCGCCCGGCGAGTCTGCTTCGGCATAGAGATAATTTCCATTAGGTTTGACGCCCTTCATATTGGGCATGGGTGCCATGTTTTTTTTTTTTGTGTCTTTTGTTGAATAATAATTTACTTCTTTTTGCTGATTTTGCTTTTAATTATTTGAGCAATTAATTTTTTTATAAAAGTTATACAATTCTCGTGAGATTAGTCTGAAAGATAAGATAAAAATAAAAATAAAAATTAATTATGAATAAATTTATGTACATATATAAAAAAAATGAAAATGAAAATAAAATTATCTATGTATGTAAATACAGAGCGTGTCAAAATCTAAAAACATTTATAGTTGCCAGCAAGGCAAATTCATTATGGTAATGGCAGGGCGAATTCGGCAATATTCGCCTCGATTTGCTTTAAGTTTTTGTCCATCAGAATGTCAAACTCAAAGTTAAACTTTTCTTTGTTTGACATTCTCCTGTATTCTTCTGTACACGGCGAGTTAAAAACGAGAAGAAGAAGAAGTCAGGTGTTCACGTACCATTACCATATGAATGAATTTGCCTTGGTTGCCGGTAAGCCAGTTTGGCTTAAGGGGTCCTTAACAGCATTGCCGTTGAAAAATTTTCGTGGTGGCTAGATTTGATTTAATTTGTGGCTAAAAATGGTGGCTAAAAATTTTGTTTCAAATTAACATGTTTTAAATTTATTTTTCAAATTCAGGCACAAAAGTATCGCATACAATATAAGGAAAAAATCATAAATTTGTGTAAAAATAAAATATTCATACATAAATAGTATGTACTTAACTATATGTAAAAAAATTAGATATCACATTCAATATCTATCATTATGTTGTCATCACCAGACCTGGGCACCCTCAATTACATTTTGTAATTAATTACACCTTCAATTACAATTACATGTATTACATGCAATTTTCAATTACCAATTACATATAATTGGTAATTGAAATTCTACAATTACAAATACATGTAATTGTAATTGAGATATTTCAATTGCAATTACATGTAATTGGTAATTGAAAAATGGCAATTACAATTACATGTAATTGTAATTGAAGAATTTCAATTACAATTACTTGTAAATGTAATTGAAAATTTCCAATTACAAGTAATTGTAATGGAATGGCATCAATTACATTTTTCTTGGGTTTGAGAAAATTTAGTTATATAATTTGTTTTTGTTTCTATTCTTGTTCTTTTTGTTATTACTATTGTTTTTGTTTTTGGTTTTGTTTTTGTTTTTGTTTTTGCTTTTTTTGTTTTTGTTTTTGCTTTTGTTTTTGTTTAAGGAAAGAACGAAAAACAAAAACAAAAGAAAAACAAAAAACAAAAAAAAAATCAAAAACAAAAACAAAAGCAAAAACAAAAACAAAAACAAAAGCAAAAACAAAAACAAAAAAAGCAATAACAAAAGCAAAAGTGAAAACAAAAACAAAAGCAAAAGCAAAAACAAAAACAAAAAAAGCAAAAACAAAAACAAATACAAAAACAAAAGCAAAAACAAAATCAAAAACAAAAGCAAAAGTAAAAGCAAAAACAAAAAAAAAGCAAAAACAAAAACAAAAACAATAACAATAACAAAAAGAACAAGAATAGAAACAAAAACAAATTGTATAACTAAATTTTCTCAAACCCAAGAAAAATTTTATTGGTGTGATTCCATTACAATTACTTGTAATTGGAGATTTTCAATTACATTTGCAAGTAATTGTAATTGAAAATTTTCAATTACAATTACATGTAATTGTAATTGAAAAATATCAATTACCAATTACATGTAATTGTAATTGAAAAACCTCAATTACAATTACAAGTAATTGTAATTGGAAAATTTCAATTACCAATTAATGTAATTGTAATTGAAAAAAAATGTTATTGAGGATGCCCAGGTCTGGTCATCACTAATTGACTCTTTCTCTTGATTAATTTAATGAGATCTTCTGTTATTTCAAATTCATTGCAACATTGTTTTACATTCTTTAAGCCATATCTTATAGTTAAAATTGCATTCAACATTGTATGATTCATTTTGTTTCGATTTGTGGTTTTGACAATATTCATTACGGAGAAGGTTCTTTCCACTTCGGCGTTGCTAAGTGATAGAAGTAGCAAACAATATACAAAGTCAGTTAGATCCTTATACGGACTTTCATCGACAACCTACTATTCCACTAGCGAGTATCAACAGGCATTTGTCGATAGTTGCGTTACTTGTTTTGTTTTTTTAACACTAAAATCGATTTGTGATAATCGCTGAATTGAATTAGCGTTACCACATCCTTCCTATGTGCAAAATTATGGTTCATTACAAGCGGTGGCTAAAAACGTGGCTAGTGGCAAAACCGAAATTTTGGTGGCTAAAAAACACCGCGATGGCTAAATCTAGCCACCAAATGGCTAAAACGGCAACGCTGGTCCTTAATAAGACGGTCAGACATGTCAAATTAAGTTAATAAAGCTTGAAATTATTTAAATAAGTATACACCTAGTACAGGCGTCGTAGATGGTGATAGGTATACAATATTTAACGCTAATATGCCCAGTTTAGGAGATATAGCTGTTTGAAAGCTTAAAAAATGAAAATTGTTCTAAAATTTTATTTTGCATTGTATTACCCTTGAAACGCATTTTTTAACATTGAAACCCGCGCTCTTTATTCCATTTCTTATTAAATTCACGCCCACAATTTTTCACTAACCTAACCCAACTTTTAGTTATTCAATGCCTTGATCAAGTCTAAATTCTCATACAAATGTATACATACATCCATACATATGTACATTTATACACATATTTAGTGTCAAGGCGCTCATTCATTCCATTGTTTGACTAAAAAGTTGGAAAAAAGATAAGAAACAACGTATAACACAAAGTGGAGTAGCTGATATAAATGCTACTTGCACGTAGTAGGTACTCTAAAGCAAGGGTGCAGGCCTAAATCAAATAACGGAGTCATTCAACAACAACAACATCATAATTTTTAAAACAACTTTTCCCAAATGACAAAAAAGTATTCGAAAAAAAGCTACGCATTGAATGTCGTCGATTGTACCACTTGTTTTAAGTTGCGCTGTGGTGGCGACAGCGCTCAATTCGTTTGTTGTTGTGAGTCACACGGAGTCACAGTGATGTTGTTGGGAGTCACACGGAGTCAAAAGAGCCACTGGACGTGCACCCTTGCTCTAAAGTAGTTGCTTACGTACTTATGTCAATGCTTAAATGGTAGATTAGTAGTGGGCAGATAAATATGCACATATCAAGACGTATATCAGTTTTACTACGTTTGCAATGAGTTCAAGTTGACCTAAATGGCTTTGAATTTGGAGCGGTTACTGTCACGTGTATATCTATGCATATGTACGTACATACGTATTACGTACAAATTATTGCATGTCTTTTCAATAACAATAAAAGTTTAAGAGAAAGAAATGGGTCACTGGAGCACTGTTGCAGTGGAGCGTTGGCGACAGGCCAGTCAAATATTTAAGATTACTTCAGAATGCATAGGAGTTCATTCACAGTGTTTGTATTCGCAAGGCAGTAAATCGACTTAAGTAGTACTTGCTTGGGGGCTAATCTAAAATGGACATATGTATGTAAGCATGTGGCTTATAGGCTCGTATTACAATAAAAAGTGTAAGGCGCGTATGTAAGTCACGTGTGCTACAGTTGGTCACAGCTGAAATTCACTCATGGAGAAAGTGAGTCCTTTAACTGCACATAATTTACATACATATGTACATATGTCTATGAAGAAATAAAACAAAAAATACTCAGTCCTGTCTGAGGGCTCTGGGATCTGCAGTAGTGTCATCAAGCCTAGTCAGGCATAGCAGGGAGTGGGTAGTGGGCTGGGAAAGTCGACATAGCGCATCCCTGATCTGAGTAGCGGGGCACCGCGATATTCAAGGAAACGACATGTTTGATGAGCTGGCCAGGCAGGGCTCGGCTCTTAATCTCGCAGAGGCAGAGGAGGTTTTTGCGCCCCTGGGTTTCATAAGTGCCTAATCTCTCGGCACTGGCTCGAAGAGGCTAAAACCAAATGGAGGCAGTTGCAGGGCTTGCAGAAGTCTAGTCTGTGGCCTTCATGCAATCACATGTGATCCTCAGCGATGCTAAACATGGATAGGAGAGATATTTCTCGCTTAACTGCGGTATTCACAAGACATTGGACCATTGGTACCCACGCCCGATTAGGATTGGACCATAACACCTTGCAATCTTCAAGTGCAAGTGTCTTTCGCACCGCCAAGGTAGAATGAAGTTCCTTGGCGAACCTTTCTTTGGCAGCCGCTCGGAACTCAAGGACGCCAGGCCTGTGGGGCTTCTTAGATACCTAAACTCAATGAGTGTGAGAAAGTGAGCGGCATCGTACGTTTTTAGTGCAACCGTCTTACCTCTTCTTTGAACAGTTACTTATGTATATACGGCTTCTTGTTTGCCAGCAAGAAGACGTTGGTTGTGCCTCATTACTTCTGAAGTGTTTTAAATCCACATGCATTTTAATGACTTTTTCAAGAAATAGTGCATGCAAATTGCATGAGAAAATGAAAAATGCACTGCACTGTTAACACCATAACTCAGTATCCCAATTTCTTTGGTTGGTTGACTTCTTCGTTGTGCTTGAAGATTTGATCGTGCCAAAAAAAAAAAAAAAACAAAAAAAACTGAAATCTTCACATTAAAGTTTTGTTTTAAACACTTAATACTTTTTACTGCTTAGCTTACTCATATGTTTTGCATTTATGTTCGGTTTTTCATTGGGTTTTGTGTTATTTTTCTTTATAATCCATTTTTTTTTTACTAATTTGTACACATGTACATAGAGTGTGCAAATACTCACACAAGAAACTCTAAAATCATTTCATATGTACATTTTTGCAGTCTCAGCATCCATCTTTTATTTACATACTTATTCTTTTCTTTAATCATTTAGCTAAAAATATTTTGTTCGCCAACTCAGCATATCGACGTTGTATTCACGATCTCTACGAGTAATAAACGTACATGGTTTGGAGATTTTCTCATAATTACAATTACAATAATTTCATTTATGCACACAGAATGCATTTAATGTTGTTTTCTTATCTCTCTTTTATTGCTGTTTTTTGTTTGTGTGTTGCTTCATTGCGCTTTTTTATTGTTCGCGCGAATTTCTAACGGTTTCACTAATTGCTTCCAACTTGAGAGATCGCAATCGTTGCAACGTTGGCTTCAGATCGCATTAGAATCTAGAGATTGATGCTGTAATTTGATTGAAACGGTTTATTTGTGCGGTAAAGTTTTTTTCCTTTCTTTTTACTTGTGAATGCTCTTCAGCTTCAATTACATATATTGTTTATTTTTCAAGTTCATTACTGTCCGTTCTAAGAAAGCTTTCTATTTAAGAGTACACTGAGAGAAAAAAATATATATATACGGACCAAAGAAATTTCCCTTCCTTTCCTTTCCTTTCCTTTCCTTTCCTTTCCCTTTAATTTTGTCTCCTTTCCTTTCCTCTCCTCTTCTCTCCTCTCCTCTCCTTTTCCTTTCCTTTCCTTTCCTTTCCTTTCCTTTCCTTTCCTTCCCTTTCCTATCGTTTCTTTTCCTATAGTGAAAAAATTGCAAGTTTTTTAAATAGCTGGCAACCACTTTTATAAAAATTAAATTTTATTATCCATCTACAGGGCAAGCCCTTTCATATGACACCTGAAATTTATAAGTTAAACAGACTGTGCCGGAAAATTAAATTTTTAAACAGGTTTGCCGCCTTTTCAAAAAACCTAAACCTTCCTGTAAATCCACAGGTCCAACCCTTTCATGTGACATTTGATTTTCGAAAATCGGTTTAAAGGTGTAAATCTGATGGCTTGTACAAAAATTCCTTCGCATATTATACTTATATAAAGTTAAATTTTTTTAATTAGGTGGCAACACTTTTTATAAAAAATAAATTTTGTTATGCATCTATAGGACAAGCCCTTTCATATGACGCATAAAATATAAAAAAATAACAAACTTTAGCGTAAAAATTTTTTTTAACAGGTGGCAACCCTCTTTGTAAAAATTAAAATAACTTACGCTTGATATGAAAGCCCTTTAATATGATATCTGATACTTATAAGTCAAATAAACTATACCGGAAAATTAAATTTGTAAACAGGTGGCAACCTTTTTCAACAAAAACAAAACCTTCTACAGGTCAAACCTTGTGCAGGAAGAAAGCGATAAATACTCTATTTTCTCTTACATACAACATCAACCTTCCTTCTTTTCAAATCGCTAAAAATCCTTTCCGGTACCTACTCTCTACCGCATTTACGGCCAATTCAAGCTAAATTTAATAGCCCTGATTTTTAGCAATTTTTAATGAAGCAAAAATTGCAAACAGTCAATTTACTTTTCTTTTTTTTCTGGTCTTGGCGAAAATCCATCACCTTTTCATCGTGCATTAACTTTCTTAGCAATTTAATTTCTAAAAAAAAAAAAAACAAAAATTGTGATTGCATGCCACCACCAGCTGGTTTGCTGCGGTTTTTCATTATAATCAAAGCAATTTTCCTTTCACCAAAAAAAACCATAGAAAATACACTCTCTGTCAAACACACTCACAAAAAAACACACACACTCATGCACGAAAACACGCGCAAGACTAAAATTAAAATTAACTGAAAAAACGAAAAAGCCATTTAATGGTCCAAAAATTATTACAAAATGCTTATTAAGAGTTAACAGCTGCCAGTGGCGGATCCACGGGGGGGGGGGGTTTTGGGGGTTCAAACCCCCCCCTTGTGGTTTATCATAGATCCCAAATTAATGCCTTTATAGATTCTGCGTCCAAATTTCCCAAACTGATCAAGGAAAACTCTATCATTCCAAAAGCAATGGTTGGACCACATAACATCCAAAATATGTACCTACATGCGAAAAAAGTTCATGTAGGTACCTTTGGACGCACGTGCATAAAATCAAATTTGTCAAATGCTATTCGCAAATTGCCAAATCGCAAATTTATTTTCTTTTCTTTCTTATCCCTATTTTTATCGGGATTGTACTGAATTAATTTGGTCAGAAATGTCTGAATCGTTGGAGAAATTGCCTTTTTCAGAGACATTTCGCAATTCTTGTTTAAATTAATCTTTTAAAAATTTGAGTATATAAACACAAGAACTTCAATATAGTAAAAATTCTATTAAAAATATAAATATAACCAAAAAGTACTACATCAGGGCTGCTCACCTCATAGGCACTCAAAGCACAATTGTTTTTGTTTTGTTCCGAATCATAGGCACATATACATATTTTAACTTCAAATATGAAAATAAAATTTTCTTTGCACTCCCATAAGCACTTGGATATTAAAAAATTTGATATGTACATAAGTGCCTATGATTCATATTGAATGTGCAGAGCAAAGGCACTTTGTATAGGAGCTCGAGCACTGCCGTAAGAAATCGAAATTTACAATAACAAATGTGTAATGAAAAAAAAATTCAAAAAATGAAAGCACTGTAAAAAATTTGTATTCAAAAAATTTTCATATAAAAAATAAAAAAAATTTGTATGTATGTGATACTACCATTTGAAAATAAATTCTAAAATAATATTTTATTGGAATTCATAAAAAAATTTAAATGAGCGAAATATTTTTCAGTGCATATACAAAATTTGTAGATGTATTGAGTTTTGTACTTTCAATACGAGAGCGTTGAGCAGCCCTGGTCTACATCTATTCCAAATTACTTGTTTAATGTAGCCATGGGTAATGGCGCAATTTTTTTGGCGCTGATACAATAACTCCAGCGCCAACCGTGGCGCCAACTCACGGTACTGGCGCAATAACACCTTTAGCGCAATTGTCATGGAATAATCGATAAATAACATTTTTTCGTTTGTTACTGTTTACCATCCCTGTTTTATTTCTTTTGGCGCAATTCTGCTTACATATACAAGGGCACAATTAATTTAAATTTTCATAATCATTTGGAAACATATTCCGTATATTTGTGAAAATATGCTGGAAATTAAGGTCACTTAGATGACTATCAAGCATACATAATTGTGACGGTGTCATACGTATACATATAATATGGTGCTGTTATTGGCGTTGTGGTTGCGCCATTTTACACTAGCGCTATATTGGTGCTGGTGTTAGCGCACGAAATTGAGTCGGTGTTCTATTGCAAAATTGGGTTGGCGCAATATTGAGTTGGCGCTATATTGAGTTGGCGCATTTCCCAAATCGGAGTTAGCGCAATAACGCCAGGGTTGGTGTTAGCGCAATTGCGCCGCGCAGCGCAGTGTTACCCATGCCTAGTTTAATGCAAAATTTTAATATTTTGAGTTAAAAGTCGATTTTATTGAAAAATATATATAGTGACTCAAAAAAAAAATCATACGCCAAAGTTTTTAAATTTATTTCAAAGAGTTCTGTCGAAAATTTTATTTTCTTATTTTAGTTTAAAAATATAGAAAATTTTTCAATAAAAATCGTTTTAAGCAGGATTTCTGAGCTTATGGAAAAAATCTGAAAAATCGTAGAAATTTCTGAAAGTGGATTAAAAATTTCAAAGCAAGGCCATAATTTATAGAAGATTTTGAGGAGATTTCTAAGCATAATGTTATGTAGCCAACCAATTTTAGTGTAAAAAGTGAAATTCTCAATGCTGTGAAAAATTCCGTCAATTTTAGAAGTTTTTTTCTGTAGGGTGTAGGGTGAGACCGTTCCAATTAAAATTTCCGAAAAGCCAATGAAAATTTTCAAAAAGTTGAATGTTGCATATTGTTATATTAACATTGAATGAGCTGCAAAATTGCATACTCAAAACTCTTCTAAAAAATGTAGCTATAGGATTCTTAGCCCCTTTTTATGATAAGTATTTCCTTGACATTGAAAAATCGGAAATACTAAAAATACGAGAGCAGGTAATTTTCCAAATAGGCCAATTTTTAATCCATTGTTGATAATTTCTGGCTTTGCATTTTTCCGTATAGAAATTGACGGGTAATCGATCGGAGGCGATAATATAACTAAAATGCTTTTGAATTAAAAAATTAACAATATTTTTTCAAGAAAGGCCAATATGCTTAAAAGCTTCAAAATGGTGGGTCTTTTATTATGCTAGGTTGACGATCTCTTCCATAGATAATGATATTTACCTGAAGCACTCGAATCCATGATATTTACTTTGATAACTGTCTTAAAACTGAAAATATTGACGTTTAAAAATGGGTTACTTAAAATACGTAAAAAATAAAAAATCGAAAAGTGGGAGAATAATAAGTTTCGACTAGCGGCAGGGACACCCCCGTTGTCTATAAAAGCCGAGAAACCCGGTTTATTATCGCCCGGTCTATTATAAACGTAGAGCGATTTTGGATTTTGTATTTGCACCAATTTTAAAATTTTCAATTTTGGCCGCATAAATTCGTAAAATCTACCTATGTTAAGCGTCTGCCCTTAAAAAACATCTTCCAAAAAAACAAATTTTCAAAACCCCCCCCTTGCCGAAATCCTGGATCCGCGCCTGACAGCTGCTGCAACACGAGCCGAAAGGCGAACGCAATGTGCAACAGTATGTATGTCCTAGTATGAATAGAAGAGAAACCGCTAACACAAAAATAGATTAGCTCTTTAATAACAAAGAAAATATATTTTAGAAAATATGCTTCGCAATAGATTCTTTAGCCTAGACGTTGATCAATTCAACTACTTAATAGCCAACATTGTTTAAGCAATTTCAATACGATTTGGCTTATACGAAATTATGCACCTATACAGGGTGTTTCAATGGAGTGTGAGGCTTATAAAGTCATTAAGCATAAGTGAGTGACAATGTATACTCTCGTATAGTCAGTGTACTATGAAGATCACTCTTTAGACTCTCCCACGAATATCGCTAGCTAAATGACATACATAGATAATATTTCTTTGACATTAAAATAAGTTGCAAGAGTGCTGTTCAACATTAGAACCCGTGATAATTAACTTAGATATAGATACTTATGTGGACTACTCCACGAATGTAATATTCTCCTTTACTATATCTTTCTGGCTATGGTCCTTTAGTCACGAGTCGTGGTATCAAAACGGCGCTAGTTGGAGTCTGTGAGACTCGCCACTCAAATCAACCAACTCGACGAATTGTGTTTCTGAAACTACTAGCTTAGGAGGTTATCTTGAATTGGCCTCCACCACAGCACAAGGGGTTACGTAGGCCTTTCGCCAGACACATATAGAAATTCCTGTAAAGGCAACAACATCTCTTTATCGACAGCGAGAGACAGTGGCATTGTGTTCGAGACTTTTGCTGGTCGCTGCTACTCCAACAAAAGTCTTTGGTATAGTAACGGGCGAATAAAAGATGTTTTATTCAATTGTAAATTTTCTCGATGATTTCCATTTCTATTCGAGTGCAGCCGCGATTAGCCGTCAATCAAAGCAATCGCTAGAACATATCGAACTCACCAACGATTCTCCTCGCTTTCGAAACTAACCTATAACATCTGGATCTCGCCCCTTATTAATCGAAACCAACTATGACTCGAAACAATCGCACAAATATCTCGATTGTGTAGTCGAGAAGCGAGTCAACTTTTGACTCGATTGTGATTTTTTTAACGATGGTGGTTCTCTTGATTGTTTAAACATCTCGAACTCGCCCATCAATACTTTGTTGTCGAGGCGGTGGATACCCCTTAGCAGGCTCATTATTGGACTAATGGAGATTTAGTTCATATATACTAGCAAATTCTAATATTATTTCATCCAGAAGTGAGTTTCTGTAACAAAATCGCGAAAATTGTCGATCAAAATGACGTCACATTAATACGTTCCACACTTTGTCACCACCTAAAAAGCAAGTGAGAATCTATCGATTGACGTCATTATGACGTCACTCGGTCGAAACTATTGATAGAGTTCAGTTACAGAAACTCAGTACAGTTTAGAACAGCTGTGCCCTTAAACCTGACAAGTTAATTCTACGGTTCATATAAATAACTACCTGACATACCTAAATGATTCCGTAAATTATCGCTGCGCTAATCTCGTTCCAAAATTTCTGAGTCTACCTTATAGATATCCTCTCATATCTAACACACCCTGTATATAAAAATTGTATGCACATATTTGCATATTTTCATTGAAACCATACTACAATCAATAGACGGGCATAAAAACATTCGCAAACTTGAACTTGTGCCCTCGCTCAGCTGCCACAAAATCGCCATGAGCTGAGCACGCGCTCATCATCATCTCCACAGTTGATTTGGTTTACGTTTTATTGCTTTAGTAGTCTAGAAAATTTACGATATAATTCTTTGCATACAATTTACTAAATCCTAATTGCATTAGCGCATCACTTGTTAGGCCTTTTGTAATTTAATCGGTTTATATGTACATATGTCTGTAAAGGCATCTGTTTTGCGATATTATTTCCTTTTTCGTTTCTTTTATGGCGTATTTTTTATTTTGTACACAGTAAACACTGGCAGTATTTCGAAGAAAAATTCAATCAAATTCAACAAAATTGATCCCAGGAGGTAATTATGAGTTCTGTAACTCTCGATTTTTATACTACATATAATCCCTACATGCTTTAAACAGCTAGTTGTTGTTGCATGTGTGCTAAATAGCTGGTCATCTTTTTTCCGTTCTTTGTATGGAATTTTCCGTGGGTGTTGTTACTCTTGGGATTTGTTTTACACATGTTTTCAACTGATAGCTGTGGTTGTGGCTGTTAAAAAAGATTAATCTACACATTTTTAGTGGGTGTATATGGCAAATATTACTGAATAATGCTGTACTATATTGCGGGCGTATTTATTAACTTTTAATTTATATAAACTCAAAGTACTGATAAATGTGATACAGCAACGAAATCGTATTACGTTGCAAAAAGCGTTAAACAAGACTGACCTCACAGCAAATGTTACGAGTATCTATTACTTTTGATGTGCTGCTTCTTCGTTTTGTTTGATAACCGCAGATATTATTTTATTTCCACATTCACTCTTTCACCTCTTCAATACAATTAGGGGATTCAAAACCTGTCATATTGCGTCATATCGTCATAAGTCATAATATTTTGTTGTTGCATTCTAGGCTATATGTGTACTAAATAAATACAACTCTGCTCGATATGTTTTGAGTCGTCGTATTTGATCAGCTGTTTTTGTTTACTTCTTCACAGGGCTTCGGAAAAGTCTTTTATAACTATTTCCGTACAATATTTTAATATGACATATGACTTTATGACACTTTGTGAATCACCTAAGTAAGTTTTCCTCTACTTTGCCGTTCTTACAAAGTCATAATCATCATTTTCAACAATTTCTTCAGACTTGATTACCTCGGTATCTTTCTTGCCACGTGTTTTATATAACAATTCTTGTGTTTAGTTAACACAACAAAGTTGATTACGCATACAAAATACATTCATTTGAAACTCTTCAGTTATTCATTATGAAATTGTTGTTTTCCATTATGCACATCCGCTAAAAGAATTTTTGATTGGCCTTTATACATACATATGTACATAATGGTCAATAAGTATGTTTGTGTTCTTTTTTTGTTAGAATTTTAATTGAAAATTGTGAAAAGTTATTGGCACATAATGAATGCATTGATTTTTAGT
Source organism: Urophora cardui (assembly GCA_960531455.1). Lineage (NCBI taxonomy): Eukaryota > Metazoa > Arthropoda > Insecta > Diptera > Tephritidae > Urophora > Urophora cardui. The sequence goes on from OY482673.1 coordinate 131,446,403, forward strand.
AATAGCAATCACTGTGAAAAAGAGTTCTAAAAGAATATAAATTAGCTCACAAGGCGCATTTTAGAGTCTAAAATTTAGACAACATTCCGGTATATTAATTTTTTTTGTTAGCGAATCTAAAAATTCTTCCCACTATATTAACTACCATCCACTTCCCACGCCAATGGGTCATGCCTGTTATTTAATGATTAAAAATGTTAATTATAATTCATTAAAGCATGTTTTATTTTTGTAATTCTTTAATAATTAAAAGTATTACTTTCACATTTTTAATGATTAATAGTTATTTAAAATAAAAAATTGCATTAATTAATCGATTATAGAATTTTAATTGAACGATTATTCTGATTTCTTTGCAATTAGTTTTCGTTTATTTCAATTGCATGATTATTCGAATATTTTCAGTTATTTCTAATTTGTTTAATTGCATGATTAATTAATTAACCGATAGTTGTTGTTGGGTTTTGCAACTCTTTAATAATTAAATTACGATTACTTTCGCCTTTTTAATAATTAAAAGTTAATGAAAGAAAATGAGTAAATTAATTTACCGATTAAATATTTTAATTGTATGATTATTTTGTTAATTTTTCTCAATTTTTTTAATTGTATGATTAAAGCAATTATTTGATTATTTGCAATTATTTCAGATTTTGTAATTGCATGTTTAATTAATTAATCGATAATTGTTGTTTGGTTTTTGTAACTATTCAATGACTAAATATGATTATTTTGACCTCGAATAATATTTAATTAAATTAAAAAATTACATTAATTAATCGTTTAATTCATTTTAATTGCATAATTATTTTGATTTTTTAATTATTTTCTGATTAATGCAATTATTTGATTATTTTTCGTTATTTCTATTTTTTTAATTGTATGATCAATTAATCGATTAATTATTTTACGTTTTTGGTTTTTTTTACACTTCTGTTTTATTTCAGTTTCTGAATAATAATTGTAACTCTTCACCTAATTATAAAAATAACTAAAAGTATATAAAGTATATAAAAAGAAAAAGAAATAATCGCTTAATTTAAATAATCAAGCAATTAGAAACAATCAAACAAATAAATATAATTAAAATAAGCAAACAATTTAAAATAAGCAAACAATTGAAAATAATTAAACAATTCAAAATAATCATACAATCGAAAGAAAATAATTTGAATAATTTTGATTAAGTATATAATTATTTCCGAATATTCTTTAGTGGCTATTAATCATAATTATTTTTTACAATTTTTAATTTAGTTAATTATTAATTAAAATAATCATTAAAACTAAGAAATCCAAAAAAATTAAGCATAATTAATATTAGTGGGAATTTAACGGGTCTACTTTAACCCAAGTACGGAAACTACTCAGCCAAGTATAGTTACGCCGGCAGTACAGTCCTCAGCACCTCTAGAGAATGTTTTTGCCGTTATAAGAACAGCAGCGCCTCAGCACAAACACAAACCAACCGATTCCTTCTTGAAACCAATAATTAAGAATTGATATCTACCACCTTTTGCTCAACTGATCAGCTTCCGGGTTTGTTTTTAAACTCCAGCTGCACTTACATATGTAAATGTAAGCAATTATTTTCTAAAAGCATGATTTTCTCCAAAAAAAAAGAAAACCACTTGTAAACTGCAGTAATAAACCTACAGCTGCATCCGGCAACTGTGGCGCACGTTGCTCTTTTTTTTTTCTTACGAGCCATAAAAGTACATAAGTGCTACTAAAGATTAAATGGCGTATGTGAAAGTATGTTCAAACTACTACCTGCTGGCAAATGAAATTGAGATTTTTGAAAATGTGCCACGGTTCTTCAGAAATGTGCTCTAACGCAATAACATTTAGGTATTTTGCTGCCGTTTTAGTCACAAGTGCAAAGAACAAAAATAATGTTTGTTTGTTTAGTTGGCTGTCTCACATGTAATTACAATTGTTAATGGTAAAAGGTGGCGTTGTCTCTCTGTCTGTCTCTCTGTCAGTTGCTATTTTACCTATTTCTTTCTTAAGAACAAATAGTCATTTGTATTTTGTTGTTGTGAAACATATGTTTTCATTATGTTAAAATCGATTTGTCACACATATGTTACATGTACATATGTCTGTATGTGATTTTCAAGAGCCGCGCTCAAATATTTAATATTTGTTCTTTGTATTTTATTGCCGGTTTCTACTGTAAGTTGTTCCACTTAAAAAATAATAAGATTCATGCTTTAATATGAGTATATATGTACGTAATTTTTGTAACATCTGTCATCATATATGTAGGGCAGCATTTGGAAAAGTGGTTTCCAATAGCAATTTAAGCCGATGAGCCCATCATATATATAATAGAGACTACGTAATGCTAACCCTACTGAACAGTGTCCCCACTTGAAAACATGAGGATTTTCGTGCTAAGTAATCAGAAGAATTGTTTCCTCAGCACTTTTGATTTTCATTGTTTCCTTCACTCTCTTTGTATGTAGACTCGCCAGTTTAACTCACCAGCCAGGTTGTTTTTAATTTCGCAAACAAATTCCTAAGTTGAACTATCTCATATCCTATCTCTATATCCTAAACCTCTCACAAACTTATTACTTAATTCATATAATTTTAGCTCTCAGCACCAAAACCGAATTTACCTAATTTAATAAATAAATAACTATTTATGATTTAATAAAAAATAATGGACGCAAGTAATGCAGAAGTTGAAGCAAAGACACACCAAATTTTTGGGAGTAAGTATGTAGAACTATTTGGGAAAAATAATATGTGGGGGTATATGTAAATAGAAAAGCAAAATTAATGAATTGGATTATGAAAGGCAATTTATAAAGTATTTGAAGTCGAAGGGGAGCTGCCTTAAGCAAACCATTTCTTCAACAACAAAAATAATAAAAGAAATTGAAATACAGCAGGGGTATGTAAAAGTATGACAAAAATTTGGGTCACTAATAAATACCGAAAAGGCAAAGGTAAAAATGTGTAGTTATTAGAAAAAAGTTCTCTACATATTTAGTCACAAATTTTATAGAATTTGTTTTATATAAATAAAATTTGTTTGCTCACGCATTGAAGCATTAAATTATGTTACAGTTTTTGTATTCAAAATAGAATAAATGTAGCATGCGCTAATCACCGCCTAAACAAGCAATAATGCCACAGCAAGTAGTTATTAAAGGGCTGCACGAATGGATTCGAAACGACCAACAAAATATTCACGGCCGTCCAATTACAGTACCTACTTGTTTCTGTCGTTTTAGAATAAACGCAAGTAGAGCACAACCATAAACAGAACCAATACAATACTTATTCGTAGCCACAATTACATGACCTTAAAAAGGTTCTACAAATAGTGTACACTACTTGCGATTACTTCGAATATAATCGAAATATATGCATGTACATATTTTCATAAACACATATTCAGACGTTCAGCAAAATTACGCTGCTAGTGTGACTGTGTGTATGTGCATATGCATACTCACTAGGGCGGGTCGATTGGTAGCGGCCAAAAAAAAAATTAACAGGGACACATGGCGATTATGAAAATTTGGGTAATTTCAAGCTTTTTTTGCCCAAGAAATCATATGTCTAAAATAAATTTCGAACCAGAGCTTTTTACGATCTACATACATACATATATTACATATTTCCAACTGTTCTATATATTTTAAAATAACTCGGTAACCAATGCTTCGATTCTTTTGATTTTTTCGGCATTAGTTAGGAAACTTATTTGGCAACAAGACGTGGTGGTCAGTTTTTGAAATTTAAAAAAAGCATTACTCAAAAGTTAAACTTTTGGAAATAATCGCTGTTTTCCACGTTCTCATATGTTTATTTTTTTGGTCCACCTTAATGTCATATGCACATTAAAACAAACCAAAGAAGCAACAAGGTTTTGCGAATACTTCATAACATGGTTATTATTATGTTCTACTCGATCGTGGCGAATAGTGTACACTAATCGCTCCAACAGAGCAAATAGAAATAGTATTTGTATTCCAAATGAAAAGTATGGGTTTTATTCGTAGCTGCATTGAAATTGTGCTAAGACTAATTGTACAATGCATAGAGTATTCGCAAATATAGAAGAGGCAAATGGTATTGTGCAGAGGTCTAGTAGTTATCGCCTCACTCCATCAATCGACTGAAAGAGAGAGAGTTGGTTCTCCGTTCTCCATCTATCCCAACGTAATGCTTTCAACTGTCTTTTTTAACACGGACCGATGTCCTGCTAAGTGCCAATTGCTTCCCTCTACAGAACTCTAGAACCCATTGTGAACTGTCTCTAATATGTGGAGTTCTATGGTAGTTGAAAAATGAATAGCTCAGCGGTAGTTTATAATTTAATACATATTTTGGTAGGTACTTTTATTCAATTTAAAAAAATCCCTTTTTGGGAAATTTTTCTGATTAGTAAAATTGACTCACAGAAGTTTAGAGAGAATCATTTTACTTCATTTTGTAAAAAAAATTCCCTTTTTGGGAAATTTTGGAAATTAGTATAATTGTATGAAATTGTCCATTTTGAGTTAGATGACGTTTAAGAGAAGCGATTTTATCTCATTTGAAAAAATTTCCTTTTCAACGGTTGAACTCATTAAATGCCAAATTGATTGTGGATTTGACTAAGAAATTTAAATGCATACATAAATATGTAAATGAATCAGAAATTCCAATAGAAGTACTTTCCAATTTCGTCAACGTATCGCAAATCATATAAACTGCCGCTCAGTGCGTTGCTACATGTTGATATTATGTACCACCGAAAACTTTTCTTGTTGTACCACATGTAAAATCAAAAGTTTCAAATTAAAATTTTTTTCAAAAATTAAGTGACTGAATATCGTGGCTATTTTTGGAAAGGAAAAGCACACATGACGCACCGGTTGGGTTAATGGAGCAACAAATGCAGCAGCAGCTGCCTACCAGCACAACAGATTAAGTAGACAAACCGGCAGACATTGGGGCACTCCGGTAGGCGTGCAGGCAGACAGATTATAAGGGACAAATAGTCAATGCAACGAAGCAACACATTGAAGACTGTGACAGTGGAACGCCAATGAACACAAGGAAGAAGACTTGGAAGACATGGAATGTAAAAAGAATAACAACAAATTGTAGTTGTAGACTTATGCCATCGACGCTCTAAGAGGGTGTACTTATTTTCCGCTCTACACTGCAGACTGAGCATACATAAAGAAGGAATGCACCAGCCGACAGTGGCGAAGAGCTTTAAATGTAAAGGCGTTGCAGGTTAAGATAAAAGAAGTAAAAACAAAAAAACAACAAAAATTAGACTAAGACTTAATTTTTTTTGTCAAAGTGTAACGAAAGGTGAAGGTAAAATTCGCTAAAAGATTTATTGCCTGCTAATTGCTACGAGTACTACATATACACACACCCAGAAAATGGCAAAGCGAAATTGAATGAAATTAATGTTTTTCAATGCAACTCCTCACAGTAATTGGCTGGTTGAAAAACGTGACTTTTTTATTTAACGAAATTTGCAGTTGATTTAATTAAACATTTGTTGCAGAAGTTCGTTCTTTTTTGGTACAGAGTTGGTAAAGTTAAAGAAAAGGCAATGCGTGAAGGAGCAGTTGTTGTATTTTCGAATACGTGAATGGCATTCCTGTATATCAAGGAAAAATTTTATATGTATGTATAGCCACCAGCATCTACGGAGCATATACATACATAGTATGTGCAAACATTTTACAGAATACAAAAATGTCTATTGTAGCAGGTTTTAGAGCAACTTGAATTTTTTCAGTATAACACAGCCCAAAATTTCCTGATATCTCCATGTTTTTAGACTTCAAAGCGCTATTGCTACGAAACTGGGTAGATATATTAGCATGTAAAGTTATGTACTTTTTAACTTCTTTATATTTTTTTAGGTTTTTTTCCTTATTTAAAATCATTTTTTATATTTTCCTACACTCAAACCGCGCTCAACCAATTACAAGGCGAGCAGGTATGTACGAGTATGCCAAGCATGCGATAGCTTAGCCACATTTAGTAAAAAGAAAAAGTTAAAAAAAAAAACACTAATATTCATTATGATATGCTAACATAAGCAAAAATAAGGACGGAAGCAGCCAAATTTGATGGTAGACAATGAACATGGCATTGAAGTCGGGCATGGCACGCCCAAATTGTTGCGTGCAAATTCAGTGTTCCAAAAGCATGTTATGTACATATGTATGTGCTTTGATCGTGATTGATTCGCTCAAGTGATTTTGTGTTCGAAATATTGCTGATCACTGCAGAGCCTTCATTTACTGCTAAAGCATATTTTAGCGAGAGAAACAAAAATATACACTAATTAGTACCAAGAGTTTTCTCTCTGATATGAGACAGTACCGCCTTGCTTGCAGCTTCTGCATCTGGGATTAAATGGAATTCCCATTCGTTCGGCTTGTTAACCGAACGGCCAGTGTCCCATAATAGTGGAGAATATTCTAAAGATTTCCTCTCTTAATCTTCTGAGGAGTTCTCTGGTCTTTTTTTATGTTCTATTCTAGCTAGGTATGCTTCGTGGTCTTGCATGTCGTCGAAGATTTCCTCCAGATATTGGCCAGTTATTTGTATTTACTGTGAATGCCTCGTTTGATTGCTGACAGCGCGCTGCTTAGAGTGGCTGCCCTTTCTAGGTATGCCAACTCGTCTGTCATCTCATTACTCATAATGTTCCTGTGGTCGGGAACCCAGATGAAAGAGATGATCACGTCTTCCGATGCTATTGCTTTGATCGCATTTTTCCTCGCATTTTTGCAGCTTCTTACTGTCTTAGAGGTTGTTGCAAGAGATTTAGGCGCCATGAGCGCTGCCTAACTATCTGAGTATATGTGTACCTTCCTCGCGTCCCCTAACTGCACTCCCTAACAGAAACTCGCACACCCGTTTTATGTCGCATAGTTCCGCTTGGAAAATGCTGCCTGAGTCCGGCAGTGAGATATTTGGTTACTCTGAGAAAACCCCAGATTCGACACTTGAGTCCACTGTGGATCCGTCCGTGTAGAACGAGATTGTTTCATTTAAAATAAGAAAGCTTTTAACATTTATTGTGTAATTTCGTATGTAATTATGAAATGACAGATTAAGTACTACCACACAGAGCCAAAAGGCCACCTAAAATGCTCTATAAATCAGAACAAAGTTTAGCGGATTTCTCTACGCTTTCTCTCCAATAAGATGCCCGTCTTATTATGACTAGATATACTGTAAAACTAATATGAAAACCTTTTCAATATTATTAAGAAGATAACCCGTGGATTTTAGATGAAATCATTTTCAGTAAAATTTAATGGATAACCTATAAAACTAAGATGAAAACCTCTTATATAAAATTAAGAAGATGACTCCTAGAATAAATATGGAAACCTTTTCACATAAATTTAGCAGATAACCTGTAAAATTAAGAAGAAACCCTGTTTAATATTATTAAGAAGAGAATATTGATTTTCATCGGAAAACATAATTAGTCAACTAGTATTTTCCTAGGACTTATTCAGACAAAGGGCAACATTTCATTTCATATAAGTGCAGATGGACATAATAAACTCCTTATACCAAGTGCTTCACTAATCGTTTGAGAATTGTAGAAATGTGCAAAGCCGTAGTGAAATTGACGAACGGAGGAAACACATAAGATCTCTTTTAAAAATAAAAAGTTCTCCCTTTTAATTTCTTGAACATGTTATTGCACACATACATAAAAAGTGGCTGATGCAATAACTGTTATGCATATTTCTAGTATGTACGAGTATATCCATACATGTACGTACGTTAAGACGTTTATAGCAAAATTTTTAATTAATAAGGGCTCTTTTAAAAATAAAAAGTTTTCCTTTATAATAAACAAGCTTTTTAGCAGGGTTGCATGCAGAATTGTTCTTCATTAAGAACTCATCGATCTGGGTCTTCATTTAGGCCTGTATTCCGAGAAGCTTCCTTTTTTTTCGAAATTCTATATACCCTATTATGTGCACTAACACCACATGAATCTACTGTGAATATTTCATAAAGAATGGATGGTTACTTTGGGAGTTTATAAAGGACACACATCCACAGATGCGCACATACACACATACACACCGATTTTTCCAAATTTTCGGACTTTTCCGGAGGGATTTTCCAAAATTTTCTTCCGTACAAACCATCTCCTCGAGAATACGAACAACTGACAAAAAATTTTACAGAAATCGGCCCAGCCGTTCTCATCTGATGAGGTTAGTAACATTTTTTACACCATTTTTATATATATAGATTCAAAAAGGTTCTAGTAAAAATTAGAGGATGTCCTTATTGATTTGCTTTGTAAAAATTTTCTCATAAAAACAAGCAGATTTCTTCTAACAATTTAATTTTTTTGACAAAATGACATAAAAAATTAATAAATAAGAAGTTATCTCCTCGTTTTCAGACGGTATCCTTTTCAATAAATTTAAGAAGAAATTCAAGCTAAAATCTAGAAGATTTTCTAGCAAAAATTTCTTCAATTTTGTCTCCTCTCGCTCTCCTTGGCCAAATAACCTTTTTAGATGGCAGTCTCTTTGATTATATGTAGGTGAACTTTTTGGCTCTGTGCAACCAATTGAGTAATTCAATCCAAATTACAGCAGACATCATTTCCGCTAATGTCGATAAAGTGTTTGATTGTTTTCCTTAAGCACGTACCAACTACGTACATCTGTATGACACAAACACATTACAAGTTATCTACTTTTTATAACCACATCTCCGGTTAGTTGAAACCGCAGCTGCCACTTCCTGAACTTCAATGTATAAAAAAAAGCAAAAAAAGGTGATATATTTTTTTCTCGATCAATAACAATCGAAGTGTAAGTAAGTATGTGATTGGTGGTTGATTGGTTGTTCATTGCTTCAAGTGTCATCAAGCTGAAGAAAATATGTATGTGCGGATTGCAGACATTGAACAGGAAGTGAAGATAAAAGGATGCTAAACATTATATAATTAATGCCTTAAAGGCTTAATGAATAAAAATGCGCATATGTATGTATGTACTTACAAAAATAGTCCCATTGAAAACAGATACACAACATACCTTCATAAACAAGAACTCAGTTTAAAGTGGAAAGCATTAGGAGAACGTTCCTTTTTTCTCTGATAACAGACTAGTACTTTTACAGCCTAGTAATTTTACTAATACTCTGAAACAAAAAAACGTTGTAAATCTAAAGACTTTCGCTGTTAAATCAACTACTTTCCGCAGTTGAAATGTGCCCAACAACGCTCCGTTGTTGTTTCAAAGGTGCGAGCGTTGTTGATTTAAGTCAATAACGGAGATTGTTGGAAAAAATTTTCACCTAAAAATAAATTTGTGTTTGATTTTACTCTTCATCTTCTCTCCGCCCAGGTCCCAACTGCAAATATGTAGCCTCCGCTTCTTCTCCTATTCTCTCCTTCTTATCATTCACTGGTTGCTATCTTTATTTCTTATTCTGATTTTTGTTCTTTATTTTATATTCTCCTCCGGATTCGAACCATGACATCAACCTAAAATTCTATCCAATCATCACATAGTGGAACATTCAACATTATATTGAATTGTAGTAACCTATTTATACTTCCATTTCCTAAAAAGGAATCCATGAATTATTTGAATCATTGTAAAAACAAAATTAAAAAACATGTGTTCTCATTAGTTTTGTTTACGACGGAAACTGTTGGGTCAAATACTTTTGCCTTTAAATCAACAACGGGGAGAAAATTGTTGCCAAAAATAAACTTTTATTTGAATTTTTCTCTTCATCTTCTCTCCATCATTATTTTTTTTGTTGGTTTTCTCACAAAAAAATATTTTCTCACAAAAATTTTTTTAAAAGCAAGCAAGTTTTTGAAACAACAACGGCCGTTTTTGAATAAATTGTTGAATCAAAAACTTTGCTGTAAAAACAAAAACTTTTGCTGTTGAATCAAAGACGGAGATTCAACAGCCGAACGTTGTTGGTTTAACTACGGGTATTGTTTTCAAAGTAACTGACAAATTCTTACGATCGACTACAATGTTAAGAGAGTTCCTTTCCCACCTTCAGATCTGCGTCACAGTCTTTCAATTAGATTTTTTTACAAGATTTACTCACACCGGCAATGCAACTAAAGTCTGAGGTGCGTATTTAAAGCACGTACAAAAATTTTAGGCATTAATCGATTGGCAGAAAGGACAAAATACATAAATTTTAAGGAAAAGAAGAGAATGTGCGTTGAAAATCGAGTGAAAACGGGAAAGGTGGAGTGAGTACATATTTCGCTTGAATTCTACATGAAGGTAAAAAAATGGTAAGGAAGTGAGTAGGCATAGGCATGACAAAGAAGTTTGTACAAGGTGGACGCAGTATGTGCTGTAAACAGCTGAGTGATGAAGGAAAAAACAATATTTTATCAATATGAAATTACAATGGAGTGAGTAATTGGAGAAAGACAAAGGTGAAAGAAAAAAAGAGAAAACAAACAAGGTGTGTATAAAAACAAAAGATAAGAGATGACAGGTGCGGTTGAAGGTATATCCATATGTTTGTATGTTTCACAATAAAAAATTTGGTGAGCGTTCGAATATGATCTTGCAAATCCAATATGAATATCGAACTAAGAAAGAATGGACTGGGTTTTTTAATTCATTGTATGTACATAATATTATGTATATACATATATATGTAGTACATAGATATCTACATAGATATCGTGGGGTGACAGGTAATAATATAATAATATAATATGACAGGTAAAACTCATTAAGTACACTAAGAAGGAATTTGTGATATTGAAGTTTTAAAGACTTTTTAACGTCAAAATTCAAGCAGACCATATTATATCCTCAAAGCTTCATAGTTTGTATCCCAGCAAAGTGTCAATACGGCTGCAAGCTTATTTTTAGTTGAAGTGAGCTATTATACTAGTTTTTAAGAAAATTGTATTTAATGACTTTTACCTGACTTTACCTGTCTGTTACATATGTACAAGCGTACAAGCAAAAACATGCACTGAACTACACTGCGTATACGTAACTTGTTTACATAAAATGCGGTAATGAGTTTCACCTGGCCAAGTTTTATAAAAATTTCTAGCTAGTTAGTGATATTTTCACTTTTGTAAAAGCCGTCCGCTCTAAGTTCGGACCCTATCAATTCGTTTTTCCAAAAGGACGTTGTGTTTCATGCAAATAAATAAGCACATCTCACACTGAAAAACTTTAGTGTATGAATACACACGCTTTCGCCTAAAAGTATGCTATTTTTACATACATACATACATATATACATACATACATACATACATACATACATACAGGTGAAACTAATAAAAGCGTGTTAAAAACCAAGTTTTTTCAAAATCAGTACTTAATGAGTTTTACCTGTCACCCTACGATATATTGTGCATGTAAGATAGCCTTGAAGATTACCGAAAGAAATGCTTCGATAGTAAAAATAATATAAAACAAAAATCTAAGGCCATAAAACCAAGAGGACTATCAAAACCAAATTCTTAGCCATTGCCTTGTAAATGCCACTTCCGCATTAGGCAAACACAAAAGAATGACGGCAAAGCATAAAAAATAAAAGCAACAAAAACAAAAACAAAACAAGAAGGCAAACACAAAGAATTCCACTTTCCACAGTAAAAGCGCACTAAACAAAAGACAACAGTAGCTAGTGGGAGGCGGGTGGCGGACAATAAAGACAAAAAAAGCCTTTTATATGAATGAATGAATGACCAGACAAGTGTACCGGTGTTCATATCTGCGCATGCCCGAAACAAAAAAGTTAAAACGAAAACATGCTTATGCATAAAGCCAGGGTTTGAAATTGCTTAGCTACTTTCGCTGCATTTGCTTTTGCTTTGCTTTTGCTAACGAACAGTAAATTAGCAAACTCGGCCAGCCAAGTATTCAGCTGAGCCGTGTTTGCTTGTATAGTTAAGCAAAGCAACGCGATTTGGGGGATTTCATTTTACTTCCAGCAATTAGTTGTGTCTTTGCATTTTTTCTGCTTTTGCTTATTTTGCTGAAACGATTTGTTTACGCATATAGCCGGAATTACAATAGCGCTGTGGCATTAGCAGCGATCGTTTTTCGAAATCAGCTGATTTTTAGAAACTACGGTTTGCAATGTCCGTGTCCAAACACAGCAACTCTGCTGCGAAATTATCCAACGATTCTCTTTTGTGCCGCTGTTCTGTCTTCCATTTGTCCAAACACATCAACTCGTCGCTGGCCAACTTTTGTTCATTATGTTTTGTTCTGGCATTCTTCGAACGCTCTGATTGGTCACTGGCGATAAGAATTGCTGCACAAAGCGTGTTGTCCGAGCACCGACGACTTGGTGTCCCCCTCCTTTCCTCGTCGCCTTCTCACCAACAAACGATCAAAAGCAGCGGGTTGCTCAACTTCGTGTCTCCGTGTTTGGACGTCGACAATGAAGCGGCACATAATACAGCAGAGGCAGCTGGCAGCACCGCTCCGTTTAGCCCAAATTCTAAATTCGCTGCCGCTGCCTTGAATCGCAGCCAACTTCTAAGTGTTGATGTGAACTTATGTCTGTTTCCGTACTATCCAATGTAATATATTTTTTACTATTTTTGTGTTTCCGTACTTTGATGCCAGCAAGCGGGAGAGAATTTAATTTTTACTTAATTAATTTCCACTAGCAAATATTGCTGGCGGGATGCAAAAGCAAAGAAGAAGAAAGAGCAGAGGAAAAAATGAAACAAGATTGATTATTTTAATTGAAAAAAGTGGACATGAAAATGGTAAGTAAATTTATGTCACCACGTGTCCAAGGTAAAAGGAAACAGACCTAATATATAAAGAAGTCACTGCCAAATACTGCGAACGCTCTATTGTGTTTGGTCTGGCAGTCACTGCTCATATTAGACGCATCAGCTGATTTCGAAAACCGTCACTGCCCGCTGCCACATCGCTGATGTAATTTGGGCTTATTTCGATTTTTTATACATATTTACTTATGTGTATGTATGTATGTACACATAATATGTATGTATGTCCATTTGTAAACATCTTTTCATGTTGAATTTTGCTTAAAAACTAATTTCAGCAAAATAAGCAACTGTAAGCAAAAATTTACTACTCAACTAATTGCTGGAAGTAAAAGCAACCCTCTCAAATTGAGTTGCTTGGCTTAACTATACAAGCAAACACGACTCAGCTGAAAACTGAAGCGAATGATTCGTGTTTTCGTTTTTGGCTCGGCTGAATTCAGCAATAAGCAAAAAACATCGGCTATTGCTGTTTTGCAGCAAGCAAATTCAAACCCTGCATAAAGCTGTACCTACATAAGCTATTATAAGTTTTCTTATATTATCTACATATATTGAAAAAGTGTGTGTTTATGAAACGCTCGCACCAGGCCGGAAAGGCCATTTTGTGTTGGTGGGGTTGGGTTGGTGGCCTTTATGTGCATAAAACTTTTCATTAGAAAAATGAATAAAACAAAAATAAATAAATAAATAAACAAGCGGCATAAAGTGTTCATTGGTTTGTTTAATGTTGTTGTTCAAAAATTGCCGGCTCTTGTACACATACAGTGGCTCTCAGAAGTATTTTGCATAATTCATTTATTAAGAAAACGTTATAAATTCGCCTTTTTTTCGAATTCTTTTGCAAATTTTTTTAATGTGGTATTATAGCTGAATCTTCATACTACAAAAATACATTCATTAAAAAACCAAAATGCACTTCATCTGTTTTATAAAATTAAAGAAACGAAAAAAGGCATACATTTTTGCTCACAAATGTATTTTGCATATTGGTAATTTTGGTGAATAAATGCATCTACAATCTGTTTAATATTTTTTATGATATCCGTTCTTTTTCGAAATGGCTTCCAAGAGTCTAGGAATGGGCTCTGCTAATTTTTGGCGAAATTTCCGGAGGTATTTTGTCCCATTCCCCGGTCAAACCCGCATTTGCTCACGTGATCTCCAAGACAGGACTAAAAATTTTGATTGGTTCTTATATCAGAGATTTGAAAAAGAGTTTGGAAGTGTTTTTTATTCCAAAGTGTTCACATTTTAGCATCATTAGCGGTATTTTTCGGATTATTATCTTGTTGAATTAAAAACCCATTGTATATCATACCCATTTTTTCTGCACTAGAACGTAGGTTTTCCCTGAAAATGGAAAATCGAGAAAGCTCGTCCATCGTACTATCCACTAAAATAAGTTTTACAACTCACTGAGGTGATATACAAACTCCCTGAGCCTCGATTGATCACAAACTCCTACAGTGCTTAACAGTCGCTTTAATTTTTTTTTGATTTTCAGCTGTTAATTGGGCTTCCGCCATGAAATACGACTAAAAAATATTATATTTGCTTTCAGCACTTAAAATTATGATTTTAGAAATTTCAAATTCTTCTTTATTTTGTGTTTTTTGGGGAAATTAAGACACTTTCTTTGAGATAGAGAGTTGGTTGCGCAGTACTTGGCGGTGAATATTGTTTTTCTCGGTACTCTGTGCACTGCCTCGTCCGATACTTGATTATTGAGTATTGGTTTTAGTTTTCTGTTTATTGTAGGAGCTTATGTGTGAGGGTTTAGTTGATTTTCTCTCAATATTTCGCGTTCTTCTAGCGACGTTCTTCTTTGTACTAGCAACTTTTTTCCGAAAAATATCACTCATAATGTTAAAATGTCAACACTTTCGAATAAAAACCACTTCCAAGTTTGTGTTCAAAGCTCCGATATAAGAACCATTAAAAATTGTTGATCCTATCTTGAAGATCATGTGAGAAAATCGAAGATTTCCCCAAAAAATTGTCCAAATGCGGTTTTGGCCGAGGAATGGGACAAAATACCTTCGAGATTTTGTCAAAAACTAGCAGAGCGCATCCCTAGACTCTTGGAAGCCATTTCGAAAAAGAACGGATATCATAAATAATATTAAACAGGTTGTAGATGCATTTATTCACCAAAATTACCAATATGCAAAATACTTTTGTGAGCAAAAATGTATGCCTTTTTTCGTTTCTTTAATTTTCTAAAAAAGATGAAATGCATTTTGGTTTTTTAATGAATGTGTTTTTGTAGTATGAAGATTCAGCTATAATACCACATTAAAAAAATTTGCAAAAGAATTCGAAAAAAAGACGAATTTCTAACGTTTTCTTAATAAATGAATTATGCAAAATACTTCTGAGAGCCACTGTATGTACATACCTAATAGCGTGTTAGAGAAACAACAATAAACGCAGAAGTCAATATAAAAATCACAGCGTGTTGCGTTTGTTTGTAACAACTGTGCCAAGGAGACATAAATAGAATTATGTGTAGGTACATATGTATGTGTATGTATTTTCCAGTGGCGGCCGTAGCGTAAACTGACTGAGCAAGCCTATGCCTATGAATGAAGCATAGCCATTAGACATTTAAGTATGTAATTGCTTTTTCTGTATTATCGGAATGTTTGATTGCGGTTCCGTCATTGACTTTAATTAAATTCGTTTTGCATATTCGTTTAGATATATTCATACCGTATGAAACTGAATGTATTGTAATAAATCGAAAAGAATAATTAAGTTTTGATATACAATGGATAATATGAAGATATGTACATACATATGTATATGACTTTTGTTGTTTTAGCTATACCTACATTTGGTCAGCACATCAACAAACCTTTTTCAGCCGAAAGTAAATTCAAGTGCTTCACCATCAGAACGTGAATTATCTACAAAAGCAGATAAGTTATTATTAGAATCATTCGGGAAGAATTCAACTGAATTGATTGCTGACGCCAAACTTTCAGAAAAATCTGTGAATCTCACACAAAAGTGCAGAGGTATTTTTAGTTTCCTTATACTGACGGTAATTTCTGCAGTAGCAAGTGGATTTGTCTATTATACTTATATGTTTGTTTGAAAAGCTGTAGCCGAATTAGCAAAAGTCGTGATATATTTCATTTAATTTGATTTTGATTTTCGTCGCTTTTTAAATAACGCTTTTGATTTATTTTGATATTGTGCTTTTTTTCAATTTACATAACTCTGGAAATAATCAATTGACTTCTCCTAAGAGAGAGCGAGAAAATAAGCTAAGATATTCTATTTTGAAAGCGTCATAAAAGCCCATATTTGGCACAGTTATAGCATGCTCACAAACCTAGGCTGTGCTGTGCTTGGCTGTATAAACAAAATACACGTGAATGTAGCAAACACATTGAATAACTTAATACTTCGTAAATAAATATATTCCAACCGCAAAATAACGAGATTTTAAAGAAATTCCTAAAATGAAATTAACGAGAATATTTATGCAAACCGGGCTTTTTGACTTGTATGAAGCGTTCGCCACTGGAATTTTCACATATCCATACATATGACTGCAAGAAGAAAATACAAGAAAACAGCGACTCAAATGGCAAGCAATTTCTTTTTTTTTTTAACTTTTTGCAGCAGCAAAATTTTATATATAACATATCTATGTATATCTGTAGAAAAAATATTTTCCAAAAGTATCTCTATACTGCGCCTGAGAAAATATAAAGATACCTAAGTGCATGTGTACGTACATACATAAGTACATACAGCTACGGACACATAAATGGCACACCTTGTTAGAAATATTTTGTTATGCTAAAAAAACGCGAATAATTTTAGCTACCACCACATGTTTGGTATTTTTTCAAACCTTTATTCTTTACATTTAGTAATATCACAAAATTAAATTATAATTCATATCTAAATTTAAAAAAAATCATGAAATTCTGAGAAAGGTACAAAATGAGCTGGACATATAAATGGCACATTATGAAAATAAGTGTAAAAATTCGAGTAAAACCCGTTTTTTGTTCTAGTTTTTGCTAATATTTTGTGCTGTAGCCCTTATTAAGTATGACTGCCTCGCACCTGCGGCCCATACTCTCCACGAGTTTTTGGCACTTTGCTGGGGGTATGGCATACCAAGCTTCTTCAACGGCCGACCACAGTTCGTCTAAATTTTTATAATTTTTCCCCGCTATTGAAACCTTGACTTCATTCCACAGGTTTTCTGTCGGATTTAGGTCGGGACTCTGGGCTGGCCAATCTAATACATCAATCTTCTCCGCACTGAACCAACTTTTGACTAGTTTAGACGAGTGTTTTGGGTCGTTGTCTTGCATAAACCTCCACTTAACTGGCATTTTTTCAAAGGCGAATGGCTCCATATGGCTTTTTAAAATATCTAAATACTGAAATTTATCCATTTTGCCGTTTATCTTTACGAGTGGCCCTATACCATGCCAAGAAAATGCTCCCCAAACCATAATATTTCCGCCCCCATGCTTGATCGTCTTCTGGGTGAACCTTGGATTGTATTCTTGGCTTTTCGGGCGATGAACATACACTCTGCCATCTGGCCCCATCCGATTTATCTTGGTTTCGTCACTCCACAAAACATTTTTCCAAAAATTTAGACATTTTTCTTTGTGAGCTTTAGCGAAGTCCATTCTCTTTAGGATATTTCTTCTTGACAGGAGTGGTTTCTTCCTGGAAATGCGCCCAAATAAATTTGCTTCATTCAGACGTCTTCTGACAAGCCTACTAGATATTTCTGTGCTTAATTTTTGATTTATACTACTTGCTATCTCTCGTGATGACTTAAAGGGATCACTTTTCACCATTCTTATGTAGCAAGTTGGTTATTACAATTAATATATAATTATATCAAGAATTATTGAAGTATGTTGTGATTTTCTTGGTAATTTCTCAAACTCTCTCTATTCAAAAATACATATATGTGAAATGTTCTTTTGTTTATAAAAGTATATGTATATAATAAATTTATACATAGCAATCTTACATTTTCTTGTTATGTCTGAATGATATATAAAAATGTTTTGAGAAATACAAAGGTTCAGATCGAAATAAACTAGCAAACGAAGCAGACGTATTTTAATTTTATCGGCATCCTACATCTCAGAAGTGAGATTGAATCGAAGCATACATAATTTTTTTTTTTACTGACCGAAAAAAAAAAAAAAAAAAAAAAAAAAAAAAAAAATTAAAAATATTTTTTCTTCTGGAAAACTTATGAATTCGCATCGCATAAATTGGAGATTTTGTATCAATTATAAAGAGAAAAATTAAATCTACATACATATATCGTTTGCTAATTTTTAATTAATCAATCGTTGTTGGGACAGAATAACTTTTGGCCGAATTGAATTGAGCATTTGAAGCAAATTTTAAACATTTTGGGACGTTATTGATACATAGAAAATGGAAACTGAAATAAATCCACAAGATTATACTTTAGTACAACTACGTGCGTGGTTGCAACAATTACAATTGTCAACTGCGGGTACCAAAAATATGCTGGCATTACGCATTAGTGAGGTTCCAGTTGAGAGACGTGGTAATTGTCCTTTGGGGGTTGCTGAGTCATGTAGTAATCCGGATCTTAATGAAAGATGTGACCAGGCAGCTGATATTTCTGCTGAGAATGGTGATGTTAATATTCCTGTTGTTAACATTGCTAACATACAACGAGAGGCGAATTTGTTAAAACGTGAAAAAGAGCTCTTACAGAAAGAAAATGAGTTTTTGCGTAGAATGGTTGACATGCAGAAAGATATGCAAACAATGTCCGCAAGTAAGTCAATGAATGACGTTTCAGTTGACAATTTAAAAAATTTGGTGCCAGAATATACTGGTGAAAGTAATGTAGATATTTGGGTAACTCAAGTTGAAAACGTTAAGATGATTTATTCGGTTGATGAGAACACAATGCGTTTAATTCTGTTTGCAAAATTAAGGGGTAAAGCTCAACAGTGGTTGTATTCAAAGCCAGACTTTGCGGTTGAAAGTTTTGTTCAGTTGCTTTCTGAGCTGAAAAAGGTTTTTTGTACAAAAGAAAGCAATTTGATGTTGCGTAAGCGGTTCGAAATGCGGAAATGGCAATTAAGAGAAAGCTTTACTGATTATTTTAATCATAAAGTTGAGTTGGCAAATTCGTTGAAGTTGGCTGAAGAAGAGTTAGTTGAATATGTTATTGATGGTATTACTGATGAACAATTAAGGGTGCAAGGATATTTGCAATGTTTTTCTACTAAATCACAACTATTGCAAGCATTTGCTAAGGTTAAACAGAGGTCAGAGACAGCAACAGCTTTTAAGACTACTACGAATAAAGCAAATGTGAGGTGTTATAATTGTAATTTGACGGGACATTATGCCTCTGAATGCCAAAAACCTGTCAGGGAAAAAGGAACTTGTTTTGGATGTGGTAGTAAAGCTCATCGTGTTGGTGAATGTCCAGATCGCAAGAAGACGGTTGTGTGTGTTGAGGAAAATGATTTTGTAAGGTCGTTTTCGTTCATTGCTAAGCTTTATGATAATGTATATTTTTCTTTAGATTGCCTCATAGACTCCGGAAGTCCTATTAATTTAATTCGACGGTCAAGTGTTCGTAATGAGATACTTTCAAATTTATTTTCAAATGTTGGTTTAGAATATTCTGGTTTGAATAAATTAAAGATTGAAATTCTTGGAAAATTTTCATGTTTTGTAATTTTAAATGGTAAAGAGTATCCTGTAATTTTTTGTGTCGTTGCCAATAGGACTATGGGATATGAAGCAGTCTTAGGAAGAGATTTTTTGAAAGTTTGTGGTTTTAAGTTGATGAGAGATATAGGGGAAGATGCATATGTGGTAAAAAGAGAGTACAAGCATGAGAGTATTAAAGACAAAAATGAAAATATTAAGATTAGCGAAATTTATGAAAATAATAATGACGTTTCAAGATTAACGAATGATGACCCAATTCACAATTTAGATATAAAAAATATAGAATTTAAAGAAAATGAAATTTCAAATATGTATGTTATTAACAATAAGAGAGCTGCAAACAAACAGAATTTTGTTTTTGAAACTGTTAAAACTAATTCGGATAAATTTGTCAAAGAGAGAGTTTCAGAAGTTGCGTTTGGAGATTCGCTATTATCGGTTATGCTTGACGAAGGTAAAGATTTAGATTTTAAGGTAGGAGAAGATATATGTTTATCAGATCGTATTAAATTAAAAGATTTATTTCAAAAATTTTATTTGAATTTTCCGCGTCCTTATGAACCAAAGGTTAAGTGTCACATGAAATTAACCCTCAACTGTGTTAAACCCTTTAATTGTCCACCAAGGCGTTTAGCATATACAGAGAAAAATGAACTTCAAAATTTGTTGGATGAGTATATAGACAAGAAATATATAAGACCAAGTGAGTCAGAGTTTACGTCTCCTATAGTCATTGTGCGTAAGAAAACGGGAGAAATTAGGATGTGTATTGATTATAGAACCCTCAATAAAGTAACTGCAAAGGATAATTATCCTATTCCCCTTATTGATGACTTACTTGATAGATTAGCTCACAAAAAATTTTTTACGAAATTGGATCTAAAAAATGGATTTTTTCACGTCTTTATGGAACCTGATTCTGTTAAATATACTTCTTTTATTACTCCAATGGGTCAGTTTGAGTTTTTAAGGATGCCATTTGGTTTAAAAAATGCTCCTTCAGTATTTCAAAGATTTGTTAATAAAGTATTTTCCGAAATGGTGAGATTAAATAAAGTTATTGTATATATGGACGATATAATGATAGCAACAGAAACTATGCAAGAACATTTTGAAATTTTAGCTGAAGTTTTCAAAAAATTAGTTGAAAACAATTTGGAACTTAGAATAGATAAGTGTGAATTTTTAGTAAGAAAGGTAAAATATTTAGGTTATATGATATCTGAACAAGGAATAGAGGCAGATGATAAAGGTTTGGAGGCTATTAAAAATTTTCCTATTCCTACAAAACTTCAGTCTGTTCAGAGTTTTTTGGGGTTATGCTCTTATTTTAGAAGGTTTGTCAAAGATTTTTCGATTATAGCAAAACCTTTATATGATTTGACAAAGAAGGGCAAAAAGTTTTGTTTTGGAAAAAGTGAGTTGGATTGTTTTGAGATGCTTAAACAAAAATTGTTACAATCACCCATATTAGCTTTATATGATCCTGGTGATGAAACTGAGTTACACTGTGATGCAAGTTGTGTAGGATTTGGAGCAATTTTAATGCAAAAGAAAAAGGATGAAAAAATGCACCCAATATTTTATTTTTCTAAACGAACTAGCGAAGCAGAATCGAAATATCATAGTTTTGAACTTGAAACCTTGGCTATAATATATGCGTTAAAACGATTTCGTGTTTATTTGCAAGGTTTGAAATTTAAAATAATTACCGATTGTAATTCATTAACTTTGACTTTAAATAAAAAGGAAATGAATCCAAGAATAGCTAGGTGGGCGTTATAGCTTCAAAATTATGATTATGTGTTAGAACATCGTTCAGGTAATCGTATGCAGCATGTTGATGCACTTAGTCGTAGTTATACCGTACTTGTTTTGAATACTAATACTTTTGAAGATAATTTATTAATTTGCCAAAATAGGGACAACAAATTGCAAGAGTTGCGTATATTATTAGAAAAAGAGAATCACAAATTTTTTGAAATGCGAAATGGTGTTATATATAGAAAAAAAGAAAATGGTTTAGTTTTGTTTTATGTTCCAGAAGAAATGGAAAATCATGTGCTGTATAAATACCATAATGAGATGGGGCACATGGGAATAGAAAAAACATTAGATGTTATTTCCAAAACGTATTGGTTTCCACTAATGAAACAAAAAATCAAAATTCATATACAAAATTGTTTACAGTGTATTGCATTTTCGGCTAAACCTGGTCGTGAAGAAGGTTTCTTGCATAATATCCCGAAGGAAAATAATCCCTTTGAAGTATTGCATATAGATCATTATGGCCCGGTAGATAATTCAAAGATGAAAAAGTACGTGTTTGTTGTGGTAGATGCTGGAACAAAGTTTGTGCGGTTATATCTTACCAAAACAACAAATACAAAAGAAGTTGTTAAATCTTTGAAGGATTATTTTCGATCATACAGTAGGCCTAAATGTATAGTGTCTGATAGAGGTAGTTGTTTTACTTCATGTGAGTTCGAAAATTTTTTAGCGGAAGAAAATGTGAAACATATAAAAATAGCTACAGGTTCACCACAAGCAAACGGACAAGTTGAAAGAATTAACAGAAGTTTAGGCCCAATGATTGCAAAAATTATGAGTTCGATAAAAGATATTACTTGGGAAAATGTCATTAAAAATGTGGAGTTTGTGTTAAATAATACAATACATAGAACGGTCAAGGAATATCCTAGTGTAATTTTGTTTGGTGTTAAGCAACGTGGAATTGTATTTGACTTTTTAAAAGAGAATTTTATTGACGAAGTACAGGATTTGTTACCAAGATCACTTACAGGGGTTAGAGAAAAGGCGGCAGAAAATAAAAAAAAATTACAAAAGTATAATAAGGCATATGTAGACGGTAAAAGAAAGATACAAAATATATATCAGGAAGGTGACCATGTGATGATTAAAAATTTTGATTCACATACAGGTATGTCAAAAAAGCTTATACCAAAATTTAAAGGTCCGTATGAAATATCTAAGGTGTTGAAAAATGATCGGTTTGTTCTAAAGGATATTGAAGGTTTTCAACAGTCAAGGACACCCTACATAGGAGTTTGGGCAGTGGGAAATTTACGGCCGTGGTTAGGTAAAAAGAAAAATTTAGAAGCAAATGTAGAGATCGGGTGATCTCAAATGTCAGGATGGCCGAATTGTAGCAAGTTGGTTATTACAATTAATATATAATTATATCAAGAATTATTGAAGTATGTTGTGATTTTCTTGGTAATTTCTCAAACTCTCTCTATTCAAAAATACATATATGTGAAATGTTCTTTTGTTTATAAAAGTATATGTATATAATAAATTTATACATAGCAATCTTACATTTTCTTGTTATGTCTGAATGATATATAAAAATGTTTTGAGAAATACAAAGGTTCAGATCGAAATAAACTAGCAAACGAAGCAGACGTATTTTGATTTTATCGGCATCCTACACTTACAATAGAGGCATCCGTACGTGCATCTGTTTTTCGTGGCCTTGGCTTCCGAGTTTTGCCTCTAATTAACACATCAGGGTCCTCCATACATGAATTTATGGCATTGTATGCCTTTTTGCGAGAAATCTTTAAAATTTTTGCAATTTCTGCAATTTTTCTACCCGATTTATACATTTCCCAAATAATTCGTCTTTCTTCATTTGTGGTATGTTTTCCTGAACCCATTTTCAAACGCTCTTCGTCTTAAAACACTTTTAATATTAAATAGCGAGGAAATAAGCAAAATATTGTCTAATTTGATTGAAAGTTACACGCCAACTGCAAATGAAATTAGTTCGTGCCATTTATGTGTCCAGCCAAAAAGTGCATTGTTTACATAAAATTGATAACGGTAAGCAGTAAACACAACAAACTGACATATTTTTGCGTCGCAGATGCGGCACACATTACGACAGCAACTAGAAATGCAACAGTTTTGTATTACGATAATCTTTCAGCTAAAAATTTAAATTTGTAGTTGATATGAAATTTTGTGCCATTTATGTGTCCACAGCTGTATGTATATTCTTTTGCATTTGCTTGCGCTTCTTCACAGAAAATATCAAATTTCCATAATTACTATGTAAATTTCTACCGCCATCGCCATTAAAACTGTCTGCTCTTTTCTTTCATGTATGTAAACCTTTTGTCTTTTCGGCTAATCATTGTGCAGAGTGTTTGTTTCCTGAAATGCTTAGCGCATTCTTACGTTTCCTTTTTATTTTCCTTCCATCATGCACATATTGCGGCTATAATGACTTACATACATGCAAAGATATGTACATAGGTACATATCCCCAGATATTTTTATTAAGTGCATTCATGTGATATCTTCGTGCCGGCTGGGGTGCCTTTAGTGTGTCATGTTATGTCATTATGTAATATTCAGCTGGAGTACTCATGACATATACAATATGTAATAACAAGTGGTTTCTGATTTTTATTGCAGCTGCAGGAAGTTGAAGATGCGAGAAAATGGTTGATTCTCTTATGGTACAAAATTTAAAAGATGTGTCAATATCTCAAACTCTGCTGCTTATACCACAGTGATCGCTTGTATAAGTTCTTAGCGGCCAACGTCTACGGGGAGAGATTTTGCTACTGAAAGAAAACAACTTGAGCTGAAAGTAACAAACAGCTTCTCCGGAAAAGGACTTGGACAGCTATATTCTAGAGCAAACTATGTAGTCTTCAGGCAACATACCAAATATACATATCAACAATTTTATGGAAATAAGCAGAAAACCAACAATTAACACAAAACAAGCATAATAAAACGAAAAAACATACCTACATGAAACCATGGTGACTAGTACAGTATGACTCGCAGGGGAGCGCCAAGAAATATCATGAAAAAGTAAAGGAAAACCAACTTGGCAATGAGCAGCAAGTACATAAAAGCAAGCGTAGAAGTATCGCTAACAGCAACTTTTTGAAAATTTAAAGTAAGTATGTACTACAAAATCATAAGAAAATACAAATACAAATTGTGCATTTTGTGTAAGCACCCAAGTGTGACAGCATGACAGCAACTGCAACCGCAAAATGTAAAAAGAGACATCAAGAGAGTAGATATGTACAAGTGTATGTACTAGCCGGAGCAGCATATCAGCCAAACGTTAGTCTAACAAACATTCAAAAATCCAAAGCTAAAGCCAATTCCACGCACTTTAAGTGCCGGGGGCTGACATACATATGTATATACATTGCTGGCATTTCCATCGCCGTGTAACTGTGTTGTCTGTTGCTCACTCTAGCCAAAGCAGCGATATCGCCAAACGGTACGAGCCAAATACCAACCACAAACCACTCCTACAAGCAATTTTTTTTTGCTTTTGCACTTTGTGCACTTTTTAGCCAACATTGCTAGCTCGTACATGGCAGGCGCGTTGCTCTCTCTCTCTCTTTTTTGAGGATTTAGTGAGCAGCTATAGCAGCAGCAAATGTATCAACTTTTTTGCATATTCAGACATTAAATTTTGTATTTATTTTTTTTTTTGATTTTAGTTCTTTTATTTGCTATTTATATGCTGGATAATCTTCACATGCAAACGCGCTAAGATGTTGATTGTTTGCACAGATGTTATTTTTTATGTGGCGTTTTTATATTTAGGTACATACATACATATATTGTATATACAGGGTTGCATTATGAATTTCCCACATTAGCGCTTAAATTTGTATAAAGCTTGTTGTACAAAGAAATATTAATTACCTTATGATTATGTAATCTTGAGCAATAAAATGTTATACAAATTATTCAATATTTTTTTTCCCCAACCAAACAGAACAATTCGCAATAACCTCACCCTCCCCCTGGGTAGACTCAACAAAAGCTTCCAACGGAGTCTATAGCTTTTTAAAATGTATAAAATGCCTTCTCCAAGCTGGATAAGGTGGCTAAGAAAATGGGTTTAGCGGTTAACCAGGACAAGACAAAGTATCTCTGGTCATCATATACGTACATACCTCCTGTCTTGACAGCAACCTCACTGTAGAGAGCTAAAAATTCGAAACCATTTAGGACCTTGTCTATTTGGGAACCAGCATTAACACCAGAAATAATGCCAGCACGTAAATCCAACGAAAAATTACTCTTGCCAATAAGTGCTAATTCGAGAGAAAAGTTCTTCGAAATATTTATCGACCTTTTGCGCGTTAGTAATGCCGAGTATCGAAGGCAGACATCAACATTGTTCAGCGAATGAAAATCCAGCGGCTGCGTCGTGCAGATCATGTCGTGCGAATG
Organism: Urophora cardui; assembly: GCA_960531455.1. Taxonomy (NCBI): domain Eukaryota; kingdom Metazoa; phylum Arthropoda; class Insecta; order Diptera; family Tephritidae; genus Urophora; species Urophora cardui. The sequence goes on from OY482673.1 coordinate 131,472,168, forward strand.
GATGAAGTTACTCCGGCATAGAAAGTATTTCTATCGAAACCCGTTTAAGGCAGAAGGAAGACCTCCGCAGCGTTAGAAGGATCAGGTGAAGAGTGACTCGCCCTCCCTTGGTAGGTATTTCCAAGTGGCGCTAGGCAGCACGAAACAGAAACGACTGGCGCGCTTTATTGGGCTCGGCCAAAATCTTCTAGAAGGGGAAATTGCAGGGATTAAAGGGTTCGAAAAGAGTTATTTCAGAAGCCAAAAATAGCTATTAAAGACACCGTGAGGACACCTTTTTAGATTCTTATGCGATTTTGCATGTATTTCATGCATATTGAGATTTTTGGGTGATTGCCAAACTATGCAATTATAGTCCTGCTGCCAAACATATTAATATTTATGTATGTAAGTAAATCAGTTTTGAAATTCCCAGATTACGGTCTACATTTAGTTTAAACTCAACATCTTCTTTATTTGTAGGTATGTACATATATTGACTCATTTTAATTCTTACCTTTTTCTGTTGCCTTTCAAGCCCTTTGAAATTCAACTCGATTTTTATTTGGCAGTACCGCCTCTTGACCTTTGTGATGAAATGTTTGCGTATTTGGCTGACACTGTTGACTATGCGCACAGGTAACGAACCTTTCGAAAACGAGTTTTTCGATTACAATAACAAAACGAGAATGCGAAACTGGCTCCCTCTTTTCTTATTTTTTTATTTTATTTTAATGCTTTTTGCTTTTGAATTTATTTTGGATTTTGTGCGTAGTTCCACTCACTTATTGGGCACTAGTTTAAGTATTGCACATAATCATATGTATGGATATGTTTGTATATATGTATGTATGTGCTATTTATATATGTAAATATTTATTTATTGACATTAACTTTAATTTCGTATGCGTTTTTGGGCGTATTTCGCTGTAGCATTTCTATATGTATATGGTAAACAAGCTCACTTATGTATTAAAAAAATATTAATATTGCACTTTTATTATGCTTTTTGTCGTTAAAAAAAAAAAAAAACAAAAAATAATAATTTATCCGTCAAAATTTACTAGCACCGTTTTGCTGTTAGTTTATTGTTTGAGTGCTGAGCGCATATTTATTACTGAGCGCTTTTATGATTTAAAAGAGATTTAGTAAAGAGCTAAATTTGAGTTGATCGTGTCATCAAAGAATACTGCAATAGTGTCATAACTCAAAAAGAACAAACAAATAAACATACATACATACATATATATATATACCATTTAGGACCGGTTTCACCATCTTAACCAGAGATTTTTGCCCGGTTAAGCAATTTATTTGACAGCTCTGCATACAATTTACGTCGAACTAACCAGGGATTAAATTAACCGAAGATGGTGAAACCGGCCCTTAAAATTTCAATTCACATGGGCTCTCATAGCAAATAAACCAATTTTTTTTTTTTGCACGGAGAAAACTATATTGTTGTGACATTTATGTATGTTTATTGGTAAACCTGTCTGATCTATAAACTATGGCTGTCATATCCATATTTTTTATATATTACAAATTTTTTGGAAATGAAACCCATTATATGAATAAGACGCATAGTTTATGGATCAGACCGGATCAATATACATATCTAGGTACATATGTATGTACATATATGGATGTGGCATCAATATAGTTTTTGTCCCTGTGCTTTTAAATGTATTGTCAAAGTAGATTAAAAAAAGAATAAAATAAAATGAATCATGCGAAAGCGCGCATATTTAACAATGCACGTAAAATTTTTGACTTATGACGCTATTGCTGTAAACATGCATTATGCATATTTTTGAGTACAAGCAATTGATGAACAGGTAGTTTGACTGCTTATTTATGAGCGAATGTTGTTGTAGTTTTATCTTGCTTTTGTGGTTTTTATTTAACCTTTTTCTTTTGTGTTTTTGTACCTAACCTTTTTTTTTTTACTTGTTGCTGACTACATTTTTTCGTGCTTTTTTAAGACTTGCTGAGATTATAGATACATATAGATTTGCTCATTTTCTAATTTTTTTGTTTTATTTTTTATTTTATTAAATTTTGTTATGTAAATTTAAATTTGGTCTGATTTTAGTTGAGCACGACTTAGGCGAGATTGATCGTTGCTTTTACTGCAAAACCTCTGCACAGCGATGGTGCCATTAAAGCTAGATGCAGATTATCAGTCGTCACTCCATTTTTAGGGTTTTAATCTTTTTGAGTGGCAGAAACCTTGCTAATCTAAATCCACCATACAACATAGAGGTGTGTTTCGGGTGGTTGCCATGTTGGTAGATCCAACGAAGAGACTAAATACACCTAGCATATGGTATCATTTCGCTTTCTAATATGTACCCATTTATTTATGTATGTATATAAAATACGATTCACTATTCCGTTTTTTTCCCATTGAAAAGTTAGAACACATGCGGTTATACACATTCATAAAACGCGACTTTCACCTTACGCACCACCTCCAACACACCTCAGCAACCAACCGTACCGTAGAGCAACAACAAACAAATTTTCACCAGCAAACATCTTATGAACACCTTCGTAACCACCATGCTTCGTAACAAACAAACCTCATCAATTGTCATTCCACTGCATTTTATTAGCCATTTTGCTTGTTTAATTTGTTTAAACTGTGCATGCCTCTATACATATATATATATTGTATATGTACATACTTATGTATGCAGTAAATGTGTATTTCTTTGTATCAAAAATGTGAAAGGAACTGTTAAATGTAATGCTAAATTGCAACAAATCTTTATTGCTCACTTGTACACACACATGAAGTATAATTTAACTATTCTGTTTTTAATCAACACTTTTGATTTTGCTTTAGTTCACAATCTACATTTTCTCCACTCCCTTCTCCAAACAATACATATGTATGTATATGTATTCGCAACGCCGAAAATCATAAATTTACCTTTTTCCACCTTAACAACAACAAATAACGAAATATGTATCTAACAAACACAACTTCCGCCGCCAAAAAACAACCGAATGCTTTAATTGGTAACCGTGTACTGATGGAGCGTCGCTCTGAAAGCCAACATTATTATGGCTAAATGGGCAAACAGGCAGGCCTTTTGGAGCAAGTTGGCAGATATCCGTGTATGTGTTTTAAAAATGCACTCAAAACATACATACATGTATGTATATATGTATGTGCCATGCAAATAACATTTCGCCGTTTAAATTTCATAACCGCCTAAGTGAAACTTTCACCGTCTAACCGACATTTGTGCCAAAAAATTAAAACTGAATTGCTGACGTCCAACGACTAAAGACCTGGAAAGTAAATTAGAAGGAACTATAGAGCTTCCCGAGCTTTCCAAATACCAAATTTATGGTATGGGACGGTCAGGTCTTAAAGTTTGACAAATCTCACTTACGGCATAGGCGATCATGAAGGTTCACTTAGGCGGTTATGAAGTTGAAACGACGATTTGTATTGTAGTATGGTTGCTTACGTTTACTCACTCACTGTATTTTGTTGCTCTTAACGCCGCCGATTGTGCTGGAGCAGAAATAAGAGTATAATATTTGGATGCAGCTTGGTGCATGCTTGGTGCATAGAACGTGAGCTGACACTGAGCGTTGTATTTTTTTCTTTTTCAATAATTTCATATGTGCATATGGAGATTTAATTTGTTATATGCGCCGCTTTCTTGAAATACTCTTCACCTCGTAAGTACAAATGCAGATGCTGGAGATGCAGTTGTAGTCTTTAGGTAGTCTACTTATTCTTATCACTTTTCGACATACACAGTTTTCCAACGAACACAAGACTTATTCTCCATTATTTACTGCTACTTAAAATACTTACACGCCAGTGATTTCGACCGTTGAACTATATATATACATAAGTTCCCACCGCAACGACCCGGATTTGCAGTAGCCCAAGGACTTCTTAGCACTCCTCACTACTTCCAACAAGTGTTTTGCTGGTACAACAACAACAACATTATTTCCTGTCACTACTGCAATTTAATCAAAATAAAACGTAGCATACTTTTAGGCACTAATAAAAAGGAAAATTATTTTCTCTAAGAGAACATGAATTCTATTGCGCTCTCTTTTATCATATTCCGCTAAATTGCTTTCTCTTTTCTTTTTTAAATGCAATTATGCTGGTTATGTGGGTGGTTTTGGGCACAAGTGCAGCCGGGCTAGCCAAATAGGGATGTACAATCTTTTTTTGGAGTATTGACAGGATATCAAATATTACAAACATACATATGTAGATGCCTATGCACATAGCAATAAATGAATAAAAAGGCGTTGGCTTGTCAGAGAAACAGCATTTCCCTTGATTAAGCAAAAAATCTTGTATAGTTTTTCCTTGTTACTTTTAAATCAGAACAAATTTATTTTTTCATATATATTTTAAATACTAAAAATTTAAATGAACACTAGCCATACACGCACTCACACATACATACAAAGGAAATAGGAGTAAATCAACTTTTTAGTCAACAGTAAAACAAAGAATTTTGCTTATACAAAAAGCCATGCATTCGGGTTTCTCTAAATCTTAAACTCTTTTTGTTGTTTATCATCTATTTTTGTTTCTTTGTCGGGCGCAGGCGTTGTTGGTGTCATCGTCGTCGAAGCATCCGTCTTAGCTGGCGTCTCTGAACTGAATGAAGATTCAGTTATTGTTGTTTCGGACTTATTATTGGTTGTTGTTGTTGCTGCCACCACAGGCTTAACATCCAATTTCAACGGTTGTTCCATATCTACATTTGTTTGAATTTGTACTTGTATTTTCTGTTTCTTTTCGACGCGCATCTGCTGTTTGGGCACCACTGGCACTTCAATATCACCCACCATCTTTTTCAACTCAGCCTTTGGTTTCTTAGCTGACGCTGATGTTGATGCTTTCATAGCTCCTTGCTTCTCCTCCTCCGCCTCACACGCCTGCTGCATTAATGGCATATGAATATGTGCACCCAAACCAATTTTTTGCCTAACTTCGGCCATCGTTGCTGCGGCCGTTTCACGCGCCTTCTCTGCGCCCATCTCAAGCAAATATACTAACTCATTACGTCGCAACAGCTGTTGATGGATTTTATAGCGTATGGGACGTAAATGTTCGACTATCTCCGCTGCGACAAGCATTTTATATTTGCCCGTATCAATATCTTTGGCATCCTCACAAATCTGTTGCACACTTTTGCCCGTGAGTAGCGAATGTATTGCTATTATATTGCTTACACCTTGACGTGTTTCCGGATTGTAATAAACATCAGAGCAAAAGTCTGTTACCGCTTTTTTTACCTTTTCGACTATGGTATCCGCATCATCTGTTAGATAGATTACGGCTTTGGGATCAGCATCCGATTTGGACATTTTCTTACTTGGATCACGTAGGGAACGTATACGCGCAGCCGATTTATCACTAATTACAGCATGACAAATGGGAAATGTATTGCCGTAAAGGCGGTTGAATGTATGCGCCAAATGTTGGGTAAGTTGTATGTGTTGGACTTGATCTTCGCCAACGGGCACGTGAGTGGCTCTAAAAAAATACAAGCATGCAAGCGATAATTTCATATTTAAGTAAGTATACGCACTTGTTCGCTATTCCATTGAAATACTACTCACTTGTACAACATTATATCAGCAGCCTGCAGCACCGGATAAACAAACAAACCCAATGGAAATTCTTTTAGCGCACGTGTTTTCTCTTTGTATTGTGGCAGATGACTTAAACGCGCCATGGTCGTTAAACAACCCAGAATCCACGACAGCTCTGCATGTTCCAACACCGCTGATTGCACAAAAAGCGTAGATTTTTCAGGATCAATGCCACAGGCCAACATGGTAGCAGCCATTTCAAAGATATTCTCACGCAGCGCAAGCGGTTCCTGTTATTGGAAAACAAAAACTTTCTATGCTAATCAATAAATTTATTTTTAGGTTATGCAGCTTTTACTGACCTGCGGCACAGTCAATGCATGCATATCGACTATACAAAATGTTACATCCTCTTTAGCATTCTGTAAACGTATCCAATTTTGTACTGCACCCAAATAATTGCCCAAATGCAAAGCGCCCGTTGGTTGTATGCCCGAGAAAATCTTGCGTGGATAGTCGGTAGTCTGCCAAGGAGCGTTTTAATTCATACTTTGCGAACATAAGTTATTAAATTTGCTTCACTATCATACATACATCTGCATAATCCTTGGTTTTTGGCGCCGCATGCAGTGAGAGACTTCTTCGCAGTGGATGTTGTAATAGCGGAATTATTCGTGCACCGCCTCCACGCGCCACCACAACCGCACATGACAATGCCTTCAATGTATTCATAACGAATTGCAGAACAACAAATTGTAATATTTTTCAAATATAAAACTTAAATCTGTGATAAAAAATTGAAATATATTTTGCCAAAATAAAAATTTTCCAACCAAAAAACAGAATACACAGTTGTTTTTTTTTCTCGTCAAATGACAGCTGATGGTATTGCCAATGTGTTACAATTGGTATCATATTGTTACGTATTTGTCGATAGCTCGATTATTTCTATAGGGTTCGTATCGCTGAATTGTTAAATAAAAGTCTTTATTTACTTCTTAATTCACACTGCTTTATTTCACGACTAAAAAGTCTACACTTGTTTTACTTCACTTGATGTTAACACTTCTACGGTTAAATTACGACTGACTGTGTAACCTAAATCAAACGCACGCCGTCAATTTACTGTCAAAAATTTCTCATGCCCATACAACTTGTATGGGAGTAACCGAAATTGAACGGCGTGCGTAAAAAGCAAATTCGACGCCCAATTTTTGTTTTGCGTGACAGTTGAAATTAAGCATTGTGGGTGATTGTTTGCAAAAAAATTTACACTTGCTTTTGATATCGTGTCTGTTAGGTACATATTCCACAAAATAACAAGATTTTCTCTGATTTTCTGTATTTTTCTATTTCTTTATCTGAACACGCACGCAAGTCAATTTCGGTTCAACGCATATGAAAAATTTGCGTGCGTGCGTTAAATTGACGACTTGCGTTTGATTTAGGTTACACAGTGACTCCAAAGATGACTTGATACGAAACTCTTTTTTACTCTCTCACTTTTACGATTTTCCCACGGGTCTAATGTGGCTTTGTTGCCAGCATCAACACAACATAAAACCCGGCCGATCAGCTGTTTGTGCAAATTGCAGGTGCCAGAAAGGAAAACGGCCCAAAATAAATTGTCACTTTCGGTGGATTTTAATGTTTTGTTTTATGTGCCCAATTTTGTTGAAATAATAAAGAATTATAAGAAATACAGAGGTAACTGTATTGCTTGTGTGTAATATTCAGTGAAGTTTATTGTTTTAAGTGGAAAAAATTGTGTTTCAGTTAAAATTATAAAAAATATGTTAATGAGATGGAACGCGGGCAGCGATCTTCAGTAGATTTTTATATATATCCTGTTAAAAATTATCCCAACAAACACTGAGGTTAGTTATCGATTTGAGAATGACTCGAGAACTAGCCTCATTCTCAAACCTCTAACGTTAGAGGACGACTCGAAAATCTATCGAGAATCATAGCGTTCTCAAAGAAAAGGGTACCTAATTCTCAAATCGAGAAAATTATAATTCTCGAATCGAATTCTAATGTAGTTCTCTAATGAGATACTAATCAGAATTTGCAAATACTTCCAATTGAAATGAAAAACAAAGCTTTGTCTCCTTTTACATGATTTTTTCATTGGTTAGATTTTATTAACGCAATATGTGCCTAAATTGCATATGATTATATATATTGACATGTATATGTTTACCACATTTATAAGAACTGAAATTTAAACAAAATTCAGTCTTATTATTTAAATTAAAGGTACTTCTTGTACTTTTTAATGGAAAACATTGTACTACGGTGATATTAACTTTACCATTTTTTAGTATCTAATTTCAATATATGTATGTATATTCAATATATCACAGAAATATATTGAGAATTGATAAAAGGCGTGAGATTTGGCTCCTTCTCTAATCACTCGCTAATCGAATTCTAGTGTAGTTTTCAACCCTAGTTAGCGATTTGAGAATATATAGAGAATTACACTAGTTATCTAAGGTAATCTCGACAAAATTTCTAACGTTAGAGACTGTGTTTGCTGGGATTATATTTCAATTCTAATATATTCACATTTTAATAGAATTGCAAAATAGAGTAAAATATTTCTTAAAAAATACCACCCAACTACATGTATTATCGTTCACCACTTTTTGTGCGTTATTCTTAATTTGTCTGAGATTGGGTTTCGAACACGAATATTCGGAATGTGGGAAAATCATTCTATCCTGTGTATCACTTTTGTGGTTATATCCTTATCTTAATTTGGTATAAACAAAATTTTATTATTGCTATAGTCTTCAATAACATAAGGAAGCCGAAAAATCCCCAGAAATAATATGTAAAATACCCATTTTCAGTTTTCGAACAGAGTGGCACCAATGAAAAATGTTATAAAAAATGCGCATTTTGACAGCGCTCTCACGAAATGAAGAGTTTCGTATCTAGTTATCTATGACTGACTCCAAAGATGACTTGATGCGAAACAAAGATGACTTGATACGAAACTCTTTTTTACTCTCTCACTTTTATGATTTTCCCACGGGTTTTCTGTGGCTTTGTTGCCAGCATCAACACAACAGAAAACCCGGCCGATCAGCTGTTTGTACAAATTGCAGGTGCCAGAAAGCAAAACACGCCAAAATAAATTGTCACATTCGGTGGATTTTGATGTTTTGTTATATGTGCCCAATTTGGTTGAAATAATAAAGAATTATAAAAAATACAGAGGTAGTTGTATTGCTTGTGTGTAATATGCAATGCAGTTTATTGTTTCTACTGAAAAAAAATTGTATTTCAGTTAAAATTATAAAAAATATGTTAATGAGATGGAACGCGGGCAGCGGTTCTTCGGTAGATTTATATATATATCCGGTTAAAAATTATTATACTTTAGTTCTAATTTATTCACATTTTAATAGAATTGCAAAACAAAGTAAAATATTTCTTAACAAATACCACCCAACTACATGTATTATCGTTCACCACTTTTTGTGCGTTATTCTTAATTTGTCTGAGATCGGGTTTCGAAAACGAATATTCGGAATGTGGGAAAATCATACTATCCTGTGTATCACATTTGTGGTTATATCCTTATCTTAATTTGGTATAAACAAAATTTTATTATTGCTATAGTCTGCAATAACATAAGGAAGCCGAAAAATTCCTAGAAATAATATCTAAAATACCCATTTTCAGTTTTCGAACAGAGTGGCACTAATGAAAAATGTTATAAAAAATGCGCATTTTGACAGCGCTCTCACGAAATGAAGAGTTTCGTATCTAGTTATCTATGATGCGAAACTCTTTTTTACTCTCTCACTTTTATGATTTTCCCACGGGTTTTCTGTGGCTTTGTTGCCAGCATCAACACAACAGAAAACCCGGTCGATCAGCTGTTTGTACAAATTGCAGGTGCCAGAAGGGAAAACACGCCAAAATAAATAGGCGCATTTGGTGGATTTAGATTTTTTGTTTTGTGTGTTAAATTTTGTTGAAATAATAATGAATTATGAAAAATATCGAGGTAATTGTATTGCTCGTGTATAGCACGCAGTGCAGTTTATTGTTTCAACTGGAAAAAATTGTGTTTCAGTTAAAATTATAAAAAATATGTTAATGAGATGGAATGCGGGCAGCGGTTATTCAGTAGATTTATATATATCTCCGGTTAAAAATTATTATATTTCAGTTCTAATATATTACGTTTTAATAGAATTGCAAAATAGAGTAAAATATTTCTTAAAAAATACCACCCAACTACATGTATTATCGTTCACCACTTTTTGTGCGTTATTCTTAATTTGTCTGAGATTGGGTTTCGAAAACGAATATTCAGAATGTGGGAAAGTCATACTATCCTGTGTATCACTTTTGTGGTTATATCCTTATATTAATTTGGTATAAACAAAATTTTATTATTGTTAGTCTTCAATAACATAAGGAAGCCGAATAATTCCCAGAATTACTATGTAAAATACCCATTTTCAGTTTTCGAACAAAGTGGCACTAATGAAAAATGTTATAAAAAATGCGCATTTTGACAGCGCTCTCACGAAATGAAGAGTTTCGTATCTAGTTATCTATGGTATTCACACTTGAGACAATTTAGTCGAACGACTACAACAACAACAGTGATATTCGTAGTGGAAAGAGTTGCCATGCTGACAGCACTACTTTTATTTCACTTTTGGTAAATTGTAGAGATTGAATATTTCAATTAATATTTTCAAAATGTTTAAAAACAAAAGGTTCGTTTCTTATTAACTACACCATTTCCAGATGGATTTTAGAAAGCGTTAACTGGATTTTAGAAAGGGGAAATTGGATTTTAGAAATGTCAATTGGATTTTAGAAAGGGGAAATTGGATTTTAGAAATGTCAATTGGATTTTAGAAAGCGTTAAAATGATTTTAGAAAACAAAATTGGATTTTTGAAAGCGTGAATTGGATTTCAGAATGTGCGTTTAAAATAAATTTTACACAGAATTTTTCGAATAGAAATTCTTTATTGCGTATGAAAGTATAAATTAATAATTATATAAATTTTCGAAAGTCCAATTTACAGTTTCTAAAGTCCAATTTCCCTTTTCTAAAATCAAATCGACATTTCTAAAATCCAATTTTCCCTTTCTAAAATCCATTTGGCTATTTTAAAATCTAATTTCCCCTTTCTAAAATCCAATTGACATTTCTAAAATCTAATTTCCCCTTTCTAAAACCCAATTGACATTTCTAAAATCCAATTTCCCCTTTCTAAAATCCAATTGACATTTCTAAGATCCAATTTCCCCTTTCTAAAATCCAGTTGACGCTTTCTAAAATCCATCTGGAAATGGTGTAGTTATAGACAAGAATTATCTAACTAAGGATATTTACTTCCGTTTTCATATGTTTCTTAATATTGTTGTTCTTTTCAAATGTCATTAATCGCATTTTAAAATAGAAATAATGAAAATGAAATTTCATGAAAATTATTAATGGCTGATTTTTACTATTTTTCCGTTTCTTGTACTTCTGTTCGTTTCGCCTTTATGAGCGTAATTCCTTCCGTTTTTCTCTTTTCATTTACTTGACAGCTAGTTGCTAGTTTAATAAGAAACAAAGCCAAACAATGTATGCACTTTTTGTTTATTTTATTGTTTTTTATTTATTAATCAAGTTGACAGCTGACAAGAAGGTGCTTTCATGTAAGAATGCAGATAAACTTTAACAATTTAATACTTCATCGCTTTATATGAAGACCACTAATGTAAAATTTGCTGAGTAAAATGTGAACATTGGCAACACTATGTCATTGTCAATCGCACGACTATTTAGTCTCAAGTGTGAATAGCAAAGATGACTTGATACGAAACTCTTTTTTACTCTCTCACTTTTATGATTTTCCCACGGGTTTTCTGTGGCTTTGTTGCCAGCATCAACACAACAGAAAACCCGGCCGATCAGCTGTTTGTACAAATTGCAGGTGCCAGAAGGAAAAACACGCCAAAATAAATAAGCGCATTTGGTGGATTTAGATTTTTTTTTTGTGTGTTAAATTTTGTTGAAATAATAATGAATTATGAAAAATATCGAGGTAATTGTATTGCTCGTGTATAGTACGCAGTGCAGTTTATTGTTTCAACTGGAAAAAATTGTGTTTCAGTTAAAATTATAAAAAATATGTTAATGAGATGGAACGCGGGCAGCGGTTATTCAGTAGATTTATATATATCTCCGGTTAAAAATTATTATATTTCAGTTCTAATATATTCACATTTTAATAGAATTGCAAAATAGAGTAAAATATTTCTTAAAAAATACCACCCAACTACATGTATTATCGTTCACCACTTTTTGTGCGTTATTCTTAATTTGTCTGAGATTGGGTATCGAACACGAATATTCGGAATGTGGGAAAATCATACTATCCTGTGTATCACTTTTGTGGTTATATCCTTATCTTAATTTGGTATAAACAAAATTTTATTATTGCTATAGTCTTCAATAACATAAGGAAGCCGAAAAACTCCCAGAAATAATATGTAAAATACCCATTTTCAGTTTTCGAACAGAGTGGCACCAATGAAAAATGTTATAAAAAATGCGCATTTTGACAGCGCTCTCACGAAATAAAGAGTTTCGTATCTAGTTATCTATGACTGACTCTGGAGCGTCTGCTCGCCGCCTTATATAGTCTGTCAAACGCAATCTGGAAAATTCTGGCAACACTGGAAATTATCTGGTATCTTCTTCTAGTTCTGGCACTTTCCCTAGAGATGTGTTCAATCATTTTAGTGATGTAAGTGGAGAACCGATTATATTCGCCACACTGCCCTCCACCTAAGTCTGATCGTCCCGATCTGACACATTACTTGTCCCAAATGCTGCTAACCTTTCCAGATGAACCACTTTCATTTTATTCCTTGGTCTTCCAATCGTTTGTATGCGATACACAACATCGTTGAGCCGTTTAATCACTTTGTAGGGCCCTTCCCAAGTACACTGCAATTTCGGGGACAAACCTTTCTTTCGCTGCGGGTTGTATAGCAAAACTAGATCTCCCTCAACAAAACCTTCTGAGTTCATTGCCTTGTCGTATCTGGCCTTCATCTTGTCACTCATGATCTTTGTTCGCTGTCTTACAAGTTCATGTATTTCTCTCATTTCCTCTTCCAGAACGTTGTTAGATTGTCTGGCATTTATTCCCGCATCAGCACTTATCCCAAATTTCAAGTCAGCTGGCAGTCGAAGATCACTACCAAAGATTACTTTTGCAGGAGTCTGACCTGTTGTATCGTGTACGGCCGATCGATATGCCATCAGGAACAGAGGAATATGAGTGTCCCAATCTCTCTGGAACTTGTCCACCACTTTTCGTAAATGTTCCTCTAATGTTCTGTTAAATCTTTCTACCATGCCGTCTGATTGTGGATGCAACGCAGTTGTTCGGGTTTTCCTAATACCCAGTGTTTTGCACAGCTCCTGAAACACAACTGATTCGAAGTTCCTTCCTTGGTCAGAATGTAGCTCTGTAGGTGCACCATATCTCGCCACCCAATTGTTGGTGAATACTTCGGCTATAGTTTCTGCTTCTTGATTTGGAATCGGGTACACCTCCGGCCATTTGCTGAAGTAATCCATGACTACCAGTACATATTTGTTTCCAAGTTTGCTAGTAGGAAATGGCCCAGCTACATCCATGGCAATTCTCTCAAATGGTGCTCCTGAGTTGTATTGTTTCATCAGCCCATGACTCCTGGATTTGGGACCCTTAGCCTTTATGCACACGTCGCAGTTCGCAATCCACTCAACAACTGTCTGACGGCAGCCGACCCAATAAAACCTCTTCTTGATTTTCTCTACCGTCTTTGTTACTCCAAGATGACCTCCACTTGGACCATTGTGTAGTTCATTTAACACATCCGGTATTCTTTTCCTTGGAACAACTATCAATGTTTTAGAACTTTGACCATCTTCACTCTCCCAAACACGATGTAGGCAACCATTTACCAATTGCAAACTATTCCACTGTGCCCAATATGATTTGGCAACAGGACTTTCTGCTGACATCTCTTCTTTTGATGGTCGTTCGTTTTGCTCCAAACCAATCATTACACGTGCCAGATCTGGATCTTCTATCTGACACTTCCTTAATTGTTCCGCATTCCATTCGTCTGTAGATGTTATTGTCATTAGCCGAACATCTATGATGTCTTCCTTCTCCTCAGCTTTAGAGCAATTCAGCATTTCCATGGGTACTGCCTTTGCGATGGTCTATAGAAAAGTCATAATTTTGTAGTCGCTCAATCCACCTTGCTAACTGACCCTCCGGATTTCGGAATTTCAAAAGCCATTTTAACGCTGCATGATCAGTCCTGACGTGGAATCGTTGACCATAGAGGTACTTATGGAAGTGTTTGATGCATTCTACCAATGCCAATAGTTCTCTTCGTGTTACACAGTAATTTCTTTCCGGTTTCCCAATTGATCGGCTGTAGTATGCGATAACCTTCTCCTGTCCGTCGATTTCCTGTGACAAAACACCTCCTATAGCATAACCACTCGCATCAGTATCCAAAATAAACCTCGCTCCTGGAACCGGGTATGCTAGCATTGGAGCAGTACAAAGCCGATCTTTTAACGTTTGGAAAGCCATTTCTTGTTCCTTCCTCCACTCAAAAGTCTTATTTTTCCTCATAAGCTCCGTGAGACTATTTGCTACGCTGGCAAAATTTGGTACAAATCGGCGATAGTATGTGCACAGCCCAAGAAAGCTTCGCAATTCATGTAGATTCCGAGGTCTTGGCCAATCTTTTACTGCTTCTATTTTTTCGTTATCAGTGCAGATGCCCTTTGTAGTCACTTTATGTCCCAAGTATTTTACTTCTTTCTTGAATAATGCACATTTCTTAGGACTTAACTTGAGACCAGCGCCAGCTATTCTTCGGAAAACTTCCTCCAAATTTTTGAGATGTTCATCAAAGCCTTTTCCCAATACAATGATATCGTCCAGGTACACAAGACATGTTTTCCAGTGCAATCCTTTCAGTACCTGATCCATAAGTCTCTCAAAGGTAGCTGGAGCATTACATAATCCAAATGGCATCACCGTAAATTGCCAAAGACCATCGCCAACACTGAAGGCTGTTTTCTCCTTGTCTTCCTCTTTTACTTCGACTTGCCAATAGCCGCTTTTCAAGTCCAGTGTTGAAAACCATTCCGTTCCAGATAGCGAGTCCAGAGTGTCGTCAATTCTTGGCAATGGGTAACTATCCTTTTTCGTTACATCATTCAGTTTCCGGTAGTCAACGCAGAATCTCATCTTGCCATCTTTCTTTTTAACAAGTACTACCGGAGAACTCCATGGACTGACTGATGGTTCAACTACCCCACTGTCGCTCATTTCTTGTATAATCTGGCTCACCATTTGACGTTTCGCTAATGGAACGCTGCGAGGAGCCTGACGGATTGGCCTTGCATCACCGGTGTCAATGTGATGCTTCACAATATTTGTCCTGCCTGGTTTTGTACCATCCTTATCAAATATGCTAGAATACTTGGCAAGTAATTCTTTCGCCTTTCTTTTGTGATTCTCCTGCAGTTCTTCTGTCCAAGCATTTATTTCATCTGAAAGATCTGTATTGCTAGTAGAAACTTCTCCTTGGGATTGTTCGCAATTCATGATGATGTCAACCTCTTCGCATTTTCCCAATATAGCACCTTTGGAGAGTTTGATTGGTGACTTGAACTCATTAAGTACTCTTACTGGTAGTCGTCCATCTTCTTTTGTCATAGCCAGGGTTTTTCCAACAAGTACATCGGATTTAGTTTCTGTTTCTGCTTCGACAACCCACAATTTGTTTGTCCCACAATCTCCATCAATCTTTGCCCAAATAATTGCCTCGGACTTTGGCGGTATCTGCTGATTCTCTTCCACGAGCACTTTCTTACTGCTGCATCTCTTATCGTAGCCAAAATTTAGCGGCACCTCCAAGTTTTTGTAACTCATAACCTTGTTTTTCATGTCAATCTTAATGCCTTGGTCGATTAGGAAGTCCACACCAATTATGACTTCATCAACAATTTCCGCCACTATGAAGGTGTGTAGTACGACAACATTTCCAATTACAACTTCGCATGTAACTTCCCCTAGGACTTGGGTATCCTCGCCTGTTGCCGTACGCAATTTTGCTCCATACAATGGCCTTATTTCCTTCTTTACCAAGTCAGATCGAATGATGGAATGAGATGCTCCCGTATCCACAGTCAACATTCGCTCCATTCCGTCCACCAAACCACCAATAGTAACATTACTCGTGCTTCTTCCCAACTGAGAGACAGAGATTATGGGGCATTCCATTGTGGGGACCAGCCCACGCCCCTTTTGGCTGGCCCGCTTTAGTTTAACGACTCAGTTGATTTGGGCGCTTGTTCATACCCATCAATATTCCGCTTGCGCCCATCGGCAGTGCTGAACTTACTGGAACTATTGCTGCAGTGGCGTGCTATATGTCCTATTTTTCCGCATCTGAAGCATTTCACAGCATTACTTTTCTTTTTCTGCATTTCATTCAACGCCTCCCATATTTTGCTTAGTAAGTCTGGCGTTTCCACTTCCACACGATGAGCCTTGTAAGTGGGCTTGCTTAATAGAGATGCCGTTTCCTGTGTCAAAGCATATGAGACCGTTTCAGCGAAAGTTCCTTTTGGGTTTGCATAGGTAGCCCGCTTCGTTTCAATATCTCGTATTCCATTGATGAAGCTTTGAATTTTCATTCTTTCGATGAATTCTTGAGGTGCTCCTGCGTTTGCCAAATGAGCTAGCCTCTCAATCTCAGAAGAAAATTCTTGTAACGTCTCATTTGGTTTCTGGAAGCGATTCTGCAACTCCATTTGATATATCTGCTTCCTGTGCTCGCTACCATAACGTCTTTCAATGGCACCCATAATTGCGTCATAGCTGTTCCTTTCGCCCTCGCTAACAGTCTGTAATATTTCTGCTGCAGGTCCTTTCAATGCTACGAACAGGGCAGCGACTTTGTCCTCCGCACTCCAATTATTTACAACTGCCGTTTTCTCAAATTGTAGCTTGAATACTTGAAATGGACCACTTCCATCAAACGACGGAGGTTTTATCTTCTGTGTAGCAGTTGAAGCGTCTGGACGACTTAGTTGAATATCCTGAAGACGGGCTTTCAATGCTTTTACATCGTCCTCTAATTTTTCTTGTCTTTCTTCAAGGACCTCCTTAACTTGTATAATTTTTGCATCCTGTGCCTTGAATTGTAAGGACATGCGTTCTTCTTGTGCCTCCAACTGAGCCGCAATGCCGGACACCTGTGATGAAAGTACTTACTGTTGCAATTCCATTTTTGACGTTATCTGTGCCTGTTGTTCTTCGATTTTTGTCGACATCTGTGCCTGTTGATCTTCCATTTTTGCCGATATCTGTGCCTGTTGTTCTTCGATTTTTGTCGACATCTGTGCCTGTTGATCTTCCATTTTTGCCGATATCTGTGTCAGCACAGCCAATATCGAGTTCATGTCTACGTTTGCTACTGACTGTGGAGCCTCTTCCTTCTGGGTTTCTTCCTTTTGCACCTCTCCACATCATCGTTGAAATCAAACTCATCTACATTAATGTTATATGCTTCCATAGCTACTCTTAACCTTGCCTGTAGTTCAATTTTATTGCCGGTGGTACTCAGGTTTCTCTTTTCTAACTCCCTTTTAAGTTCTTGGATTTTCAGATCATTTAACTTTGCCATTATTCTTATTTCGTTATCCTTGTCTCGTTATCCTTGTTTCCTTATCCTTGATTCGTTATCCTTGATTCGTTATCCTTGCTTCGTTATCCTTGGTCCTGGAATTTATTTAACAATTCCAATTCTGACACCAATTGTTACGTATTTGTCGATAGCTCGATTATTTCTATAGGGTTCGTATCGCTGAATTGTTAAATAAAAGTCTTTATTTACTTCTTAATTCACACTGCTTTATTTCACGACTAAAAAGTCTACACTTGTTTTACTTCACTTGATGTTAACACTTCTACGGTTAAATTACGACTGACTCTGGAGCGTCTGCTCGCCGCCTTATATAGTCTGTCAAACGCAATCTGGAAAATTCTGGCAACACTGGAAATTATCTGGTATCTTCTTCTAGTTCTGGCACTTTCCCTAGAGATGTGTTCAATCATTTTAGTGATGTAAGTGGAGAACCGATTATATTCGCCACAATATGATATTCAGAGCAGGGTTGCATGGCGAAGACTTTGAAAGCGAAGTGTTAAAAAGGTAGTATATATTTTGTAATTTTTGAAATCAAATTTTTTTAACATTCGAAAGATATATACATACTTCTATTTATTTTCCTATAGCAGCACATATGTCAAAAGACTAGCCAACGACAAATATTAAAGGAAAACAATAATTCATTAGGGCTTTTTACGGTGAAAAAACGAATTAGGTATTAAAGTTTATTTTAAAATATGTATTAAAACTTAAAAACCATTTCATTCTTGTTTGAAAATAGAAAAAAACATCGCTTTAATCACGCAATATTTTTTGATTTTTGTTTAATAATTTATTATCATCCTTTATTTATGTTTCTTCTCTCTAACTTATAACCATTATTCGTAACTTCGCATATTTCGATAAATATTATGTATGTGTTTTACAAGCTCTTATTCATTAAATGATTTCGCTTGTTTCGATCAAACAAAAACATTAAATAAACCCTGACAATATATACATTCTAAGAACATTAGATAAAACAACATGCTTCGACGAGACCCAGCAATTCTGGTGAGTACTTTTGCATAAGATGCTTCATAAAAATCTTAAATAACCCATAAAATGAAAAAAAAAAAAAAGGCAGAAGAGTGTTGGTTATCAGCAATATTAATGTTAAGTGATTTCAAAGTTCCATATTGCTTCGCTGATTTTTTGCTAAACTATGATTAAAAATTGATGGGTTTGCCATAGGCAGCCGCAACATTCGCTTCTCGCAGAGCTTCGGCGCAAGTCTATAAAAGAACATAAAAATTAGAAAAAATAAAAAAACAAAAAACGCCCAAGCTGCAGTAATACTTACCGGATGTGCATGGCAGACACGGGCAACATCTTCAGCGGCAGCGCCATATTCCATCGCCAGCACAGCTTCATTGATCAGTTCGCCGGCATTCTGTAATGGATGATATGACAAATTCGTATATTAGTTACAAGAAAAAGCAAAAGATTATTCCTCGCATTTTGCAACAAACTCACAGGCCCAACGATGTGTGTACCCAACACACGATCTGTATCCTTATCCGCCAACACTTTAACAAAACCATCTGTTTCGTTATTGGTCTTAGCGCGCGAGTTAGCCAAGAATGGAAATTTGCCCACTTTATATGCAACACCATCTTGCTTCAATTGCTCCTCGGATTTGCCGACCCACGCAACTTCTGGATGTGTATACACTACACTTGGTACGCAATTGTAATCGATATGCACATATCCACCCAAAATGCCCTCCACACAAATGATACCCTCATCTTCAGCTTTGTGTGCCAACATGGGACCATGAATGCAATCGCCGATGGCATAAATATTTGGTACAATTGTTTGGAAATTGCCATTTACGGGAATGCGTCCCTTTTCGTCCTTTGTTATGCCAACCGCTTCCAGGCCCAAACCTTCGGTAAAGGGCCGACGACCAACAGACACTAGCAGTGCATCACATGAAATATCTTCTTTTTCACCAGATTTGGCATTCTCTACAGATACGGTTACAGTGTTGCCACTACGTTGGGCGCCCATAACTTTGGTGCCCAACATGAATTTCAAACCCTGTTTAGTAAGCACTTTCTGGAAAGTTTTAGATACTTCAATGTCAATGCCAGCACCGCCAATCGTATCCATAAATTCAACAGCAGTGACTTCGGCACCCAAACGTGACCACACAGAGCCCAATTCTAAACCAATAACGCCGGCACCAATAACAACCATCTTTTCAGGCACTTGCTTGAGTGAGAGTGCGCCAGTACTCGAAACAATCACTTCTTCGTCGATCTTATGAAATAAGTGAGAAATATTTGCATCAATCCTTTCCGGAAATTTAATGTTTTATATAAAGCGCATACCTCGATGCCGGGGAATGGTGTCACTTCACTACCGGTTGCAATCATAATGTTCTTAGTGTTCACCGTCTCAACACTACCATCATCCTTCTTCACCTGCACCTCATTGGCGCTGACAATGCTGCCGTAACCCGTCAACTGTGTTACTTTATTCTTCTTGAATAGCTGCGCAATACCGCCAGTTAGTGCCTTAACGGAATTCACTTTTTGCTGCATCAACTTATCCAAATCCAATGAAACACTGCCACAGTTGATGCCACGATCAGCCAAATCACCAGAGTGCGCCAAATGAAAGTAATGGGAATTGTTGAGAAGAGATTTTGAAGGAATGCAACCAACGTTCAGACATGTACCACCCAAAGTGGGATTCTTTTCGACGCTGACGGTCTGAAAAGCATACATACGTGAAATATTAAACGAGTTAATCTTGAAGCATTTTAGATTTTACTTACTTTCAATCCCAACTGGGCAGCCTTAATGGCAGCTACATAACCGCCTGGACCGGAGCCGATCACCACCAAATCCGCTTCATGTGTGCTTGAGTAAGAACGACCATTTATCGCTCCCAATATAGCGCCATTTGAACGCAATGGCGTCTGTAAAAGAAAAGTTTTCCCTTTTTAAATGCATGTATATATATGTATTTAGATCAAAGAAAGATATCACGAGTGTTTTTCAAATAAAAAAATCCATAATTTGAAAGTAAGCTAATCAGTTGCGGCGAAAAACTAATGATAATTCCTGCATAGACAAATACGTATGTATATACACCATAATTACGTATGTACCATTTTCTTCGCGTTTGCTTATCAGCAAAAGATCACGTCATAAACACACATTCCCGAAATAATACATGTGTTGTGACATTGCGGACCTCCGATTGAACCAGTTTCTTAAATATAAGTTCAAGGTCATTATAAATATCTGATCCATTTGCAAAAATATAAGACGATAAATTGAGGGTGCCTTTACCACAATGGTGAGTGGGGTGAATAGTTATATAGAGTGGGGAAGATGAAGTTGAGGTCTGCTTCACCGCCCACATGTTCTCGATATGCAGCGCAAAGAATTGTAATCACGTACACATTATTTTGAATTCTGGTTCAATCTTCAAGCATTTTCTTTCCGCTGCTAACATCCACTTCCAACGCCCTCCCTTCCATAGGTTAACTTGGATGAATTGCATAACCAAAAAAATGTGCAAAAAGTGGCAATTGCCAAAAAATCCAGCACACCAAAATCACCACTTCAAAATTATTTTGCTTACCTTGAATGTTACCGCGATAACGTTGCGTAGTGTACTTTGCATATTTCTTCGAATGTTTTTATTTAATATAACCTTAAATGGATAATTAAAGTTAAAATTTATACTTTTTTTAACAATTCGATGAAAAATTCTCCGGTGACCAAGGCGAATTAATTGCGCACGGTTGTTTTCAAGGCGAATCACAGCAAAGAACTAGTTAACATAACGAAATGTCAGAAAGTGAAAGCAAATGTGTTTGTTCGATAACTTTTGTAAACCTTTGTTATGGAACACACCCATGTATATTTGCTGCATATGTTGAAACCAAACTCGCAAACAATACTTTGTAAAGCTTTATAGCTTTAGAGCCCGTGCACAATTGGCTTTGTCTGCTCCAACTTTGATAGAAAAAACCTTAAAGCAAAGCGAATTTCCAGATGCTTGCTACAATTAACACTTTGACAATTTCAACTTCACTTCTATGCTTTAATTTATAAACCTGATTTTTTGTAACATTTTTGGGGAATTTGCTTTTTTCTGCTTATTCGAATGTTATTTTTTACTTTTCTCTGTTCACTTCTCACGAAATTGCGCGAAATCGCTAAAATAAGTGTAGATATACAAACATACACACACACACACAAGGGGAGATGTTTGTCAAAGTGTAAAAAAGTTGAAACATGGCTAACTTTATACCTTGCTTTACTCGCTTCACCTCAATTGTGAACATGTCCCTTTGAAAAGCACATGCTGAACGAAACTGTCAAAGCAAAACTCTGAAGCAAAGCGAGGTAGAAGTCAATTGTGCACGGGCTCTTATAGCTTTAAAATAGTATTTCCTCTTTAATATGATAAAAAATTTGCGGTCACTATTTTTTTACACACTTGTATAGGATTTTACTTCTAGAGAAAAAATTCTCAACTGAATAACCTCAACGCTTATTTCAGGGATGCCACTAAGAAAATTTTTTTCCTACCAAAAACCTACCAAAGTGGCTTCGAACCTACCAATTTTTTTTTTATGTGAGATTTAACCATATTATATAATAATAATAACAAATTCATTTTGGGTAACTGTGCCAGTAACCGACTACCCTGCAATAACCGAACACCTTTGTTTTTTTACCGCTTAAAATAAAAAAACTCTGCTTATTTATTTTTTTTTTTTTAACTTTAATATTAAGTTTAATATTATTTGTACAAATTTCAATTAATTTTAGAATGAGTGATAAAAATATGAAGGAAAAGGGGAGGAAGCGGCAGTTTCCAGATAAACAAAAACTTGAACTGACGTTAAATGATATTCGGATAAGGTTGGATTGGGTATTAGTGGCTGCCACCACTCGTCCAGTGCGGAGGAAATCAGGATTTACATTTTGTGGAATAACATTTGAGGAATAATGAGGGCAAGTGACTGTGGCAAAGTGACGAAATGTACCAAATCAGTGATCTTAGTTGAACGAAGGCAAAAACCTACCAAAATTCAAATCGTCCTACCAACCTACCAAAAAAAAAAAAACCTACCAGTTTTGGTAGGAAAAGCCCAAAAGTGGCATCCCTGGCTTATTTCGTTAAATTTAGCCAAGACACATACCTGTTGCACTCTACCTTTTATATGTTACTTCGTGTTGCTTTGCTTTTTCGCTTTCGTTTTTTCTGTTTTCTGTTTTTCTTTTTGATTTTTGACAGCAATAATTTTAGTTTGACATTCGCTTTTGATCAGTCTCAAGCAAAGATGACTTGATACGAAACTCTTTTTTACTCTCTCACTTTTACGATTTTCCCACGGGTCTAATGTGGCTTTGTTGCCAGCATCAACACAACATAAAACCCGGCCGATCAGCTGTTTGTGCAAATTGCTGGTGCCAGAAAGGAAAACGCGCCAAAATAAATTGTCACTTTCGGTGGATTTTAATGTTTTGTTTTATGCGCCCAATTTTGTTGAAATAATAAAGAATTATAAAAAATACAGAGGTAATTATATTTCTTGTGTGTAATATTCAGTGAATTTTATTGTTTTAAGTGGAAAAAATTGTGTTTCAGTTAAAATTATAAAAAATATGTTAATGAGATGGAACGCGGGCAGCGTTCTTCAGTAGATTTATATATATATCCTGTTAAAAATTATTATATTTCAATTCTAATATATTCACATTGTAATAGAATTGCAAAATAGAGTAAAATATTTCTTAAAAAATACCATCCAACTACATGTATTATCGTTCACCACTTTTTGTGCGTTATTCTTAATTTTTCTGAGATTGGGGTTCGAACACGAATATTCGGAATGTGGGAAAATCATACTATCCTGTGTATCACTTTTGTGGTTATATCCTTATCTTAATTTGGTATAAACAAAATTTTATTATTGCTATAGTCTTCAATAACATAAGGAAGCCGAAAATTCCCAGAAATAATATGTAAAATACCCATTTTCAGTTTTCGAACAGAGTGGCACCAATGAAAAATGTTATAAAAAATGCGCATTTTGACAGCGCTCTCACGAAATGAAGAGTTTCGTATCTAGTTATCTATGGTCTCAAGATGGCGATAAAACTGCGATTGTCGGTGGAGATTTTGTAAAATTAAAATTTGTTATTTATATCCGAAAACACGTACAAAAATAAATAAAAATTGAATAAAAACGCAATTAAGTGCACTTGAAAACAATTGAAATACAAAAGGTGTTCAACTGAAAGCAGGAAAAGCTATTTTGGGAGTAGAGCGAAAGTGTATTCCGTCGCAGTCGCTGCAGAGCGATTGCCCAAGTTGGCAAAAAAAAAAACGCCAAAGCAGACGAAGCAGCAACAACTCGAAGTGTAACGGAAGGCAACATTTTGGTGGAATTTTAAAACGAATTAATTTTACGTTTTTTCTTATGTTTTGGAAGAACCGAAAATAATTTTTTTTGATAATTCCATGTAAGTTTGAGCGTCTGCACGTGGCTGTGTACAAAACCCAAACGGCCAAAAGCTGCCACGATACTAATGAAGCAATAAACCTACCAACTCACATAAAATCCAAATCAGCATGATGAACAATTATAGCAACATGATGATAGGCGATCAATTTCGCAAAATAGAAAGTACAACATATTCACCAAAATCATCACCACATGGTGGACGTTCACCGGTTGTATCTAGACAAGATTCATCAGGCACACTAAAGACAACAATATCGCTTGGTAAAACGCCCACCATAATACAGACGGGCCCATTTTATTCAATGAAGGAGCCACCAGGTGAGTAGACTTGCTTGATAGGGTGTGGTGCTTGTATGGTTTATAAGTATGCGTGGATATGTAATGAGTTATTTGTATTTCTTTCTTTTTAGGGAAAGGCGAATTGACGGGTGATAAGGATTTAATGACGGAATATGGCCTGCATCATACCTTAACTAAATTCAAAGATAAGAAAGTGAAAGAGTCATTAGCCTCATTTTTACCTAATTTGCCTGGCATTTATGATACGACGAGTAATCTGGTAAGTGTTGAACGTTGTATTATTAGCTCTCCAGATGCGATTGCAATAGAGGTCACATACACTTATTAACTTCAAACCTGGGGTTCGGAAACCTGACTGAAGTTCTTAGGGGCTAATAATCTTTCAACCTTTCTCTTATTAAGCAATCAAACACATATTAAGTTTTCCTTTTCTCGTCCAAAAAACCAGGAAAACAGCACACTGCGGAGCGTTATTGAAAAACCGCCGATTGTTGGCAAAGAACTGATGCCATTAACAGCCGTTCAATTAGCTGGTTTCCGGCTACATCCTGGACCTGTGAGTACTTGTCTCGGTCACACTCCTTCCATAGAGCACACAAAAAGCACAAATATTTATTCATATTTTAATATACTTTCAGCTACCTGAACAGTATCGTGCGCTGAATACAACGCCAGCACGTAAACACAAAAACAAGCATAAAAAGCACAAACACAAAGACGGCGTTGTACCACAAGAAACATCGCTAATGGGTATAAAAATTGAAAACAAAAATTTATACATACATACCTACCTACATATAAAAGTTGCAAAGCAAGAAAATTTAAATTACTTACTTTACATTACTTACAGATTCCTCTGGTCTCGAAACCTACGAACGCAAACATAAAAAACAAAAACGTCATGAAGACGAAAAGGAACGAAAGAAGCGGAAAAAAGAGAAGAAACGTAAAAAGAAAAGTCACAGTCCAGAGCCCTCAGCGGCAGCTGGTTCCGTGGCGGCGGTCGCTAGTGGAAGTGGTGTCGGTGGTGGTGGTGGTGGTGGGGCAAGCGGTAACATTGTTGGCGGCGTTAGTGGGATTGGCGCGGGCGGAGTTGCTGCTGGCTTAGGTATTGGTGGTGGCATGCCACCGATGGGTGGTGGTGGTGTTGGAGGTGGCAGTGGCATTAGTGGTAGCAATAACAGCAGTGCGGGCGCTGTGGGCAGTAGTAATGTGAGTGGGTTGACCAGCGCGACACCGATGCAACAACCATTACAGCAACAATCAATAACACCTGCGCCAATGTGTGACTTGGGCTCGATGTCACAGCAGCTAATGCTGTAGAAAAGGGCGGGAGGGGGCACACACACAATACAGGTGCAAATATGTATGTAATTGTGAGGAAAACAAAATCGAACGAGTAACACAGAAAGCTGCAAAAGTAGCAAAAGCAAAATAGGTAGTAGGTAGTTGAGTGAGAAATAGCAATCAAAAGGGAATGTTTGACAACACAGTTGTGCAGCGCTGAAACTTAAAAAATTTATAGCAAATGAAAAAGCTCATAAATAAACAAAAAGGAAGAAAATAAAACGCAAACCCAAAAACACATTTTGTATTCTCACACTTAGCATATACTAAAACAACAAAAAAGATAAACTAAACTAAACTCCGCAAAATTGTATTTGCAATTTTCTTATTTAGCTGTAATATATGTAACTTAATGTTTAGTTAATTAATTTATTTTCTTTTTTTATTTTTGTGTTTTTCTTAAATCAATTATTCCAAGCAAAAAATGCTACTGACGAAAAATAATAAACAAATTATTTTTAAATCTTTTGTTTATTAATTAATTTCTTACCAAGCGTTGTAATACAATGTTCCATTTAAGTAGCAGTAAAAATAAGCTATGAATGTGCGTTTAATGATAAATGAGTTTAGCTGTTAGTTTCATTGATAAACAAAAAATTTACTTTATGGTTTTAAATTACTCTACATCTTCATCGCTTTATGCTTCCCATCATCACTTAACTACCTCCACTTTCCTGTTACAAGTATGTTAAAGCTACACAATTCAAACAATTAATTGCACATTCGTAGTTTATAGACATTTAACTGCTACATCATGATGGACAACATTTGCATATAAATATGAAATTTATTTATAATTTGCAAAAAACTTGAATGTACGTACATTAGTTTCGAAAACACTCCACACACAAACACACACACACGCTGTTTATTTCGAATGGGCCAAATTTTCATATAAAAGAAAGTTAATATTGCAAATTTTTAAGGATTTATATCATATAAAATTAGCTTATTTCATCATGCATAGTTTAGTTTTAAATAAAAAAAATTCTTTTATATGAATTATATCTGTATAGTGTTTAAATGATAATAGTTTAACCTTTTAGAATATGTAAGGAATTAAGATAGAAGAAAGAAAGCAAATATATTAAAGTAATATTAACGCTAAAAAAAGAATAAATAAAAAAAAAAAATTAAAGGCATATAAACAAAACTTATGAAGTTGAAAAAAAGTTAATGTAATTGTTTTTAAATTTAAATTTTTTTAAACAAACGCAACCAAATTATGATTTTATATGGGATGACCAAACGGCCCCTGGATAAACTGGTTGGTAACGCGATTTTTACATAGATACTCGCGCGGCAGTTGGGCCCAAGTACCCGCATGTACCGCATTTATATCCTGCGAAAGAGTGCCACTCCTCAGAATGTCTGGCAGCTGATTTTGCTGTTACAACAACAAGATTAGGTAAACACAAGTGCTTTCTCAAAACCGACAACTTTTTATTTATTTTGAACTTGTTTTATAATTTTTTATGAAAATTAATATTGGTAGTAGAAATTATAGTTCCAATTTGGAGGTCACCACATCCCACCAGCAGACTTATTTTTGCTGACGGTCAATCTTCAGCGAATCAGATTTAATTTGTAATACTCAATTATAACTTTCTTTCTCTAAGTTGTGGCATAACTTGCTATCACTCCATATAAAAGGTAGGCAAGTCACCCTTTGGCCGGGGTACGAATAACTCTCCTCTATTGACAAGAGCGCTAGCTTAGTTATGCTTCTGGGAAGAAAAGAAAATCCGCATATTTATTTATTTATTACGGCTTATTTAGCCTAGATCAAGCATATGTACATTACAATCTTATAATATATTCATATGCCTTCCCGTCAATAGCGACGGGGGTTTTCTGTCCTTAACAAGTTATTTTTACTTCCTGCCGTCATTAGGGACGAATTTTTAACGTTCGCTAGAGAACTTCTCAGGTATTTATTCGTCAGAAAGAACGTTCATGAGGGAACGTCATTTCTTTATATTAGCTTATATCTAATCTTCATACATATGTATTACGTTCTCAGGGAAGCGTTCTCAGTTTTAACTCCACGACAAGCATGTATTTATGTGCATCCGATTTGCATAGAAATGAGACCAAATTGGGTAAGCAAACATCTTTATGTGGGCTGGAATAGAAAAATATAAATAACAAATCAATTAAAGAGCACTTGTATTTGCATGTATGTAAGTATAGGTATGTATGCAATCTGCTGAGCTTTTCTTCTGCATCATTACACCTGGAAAACGAAGAGTCCGAGTTGTAAGAAAGCCGTTTTGGGCGATAGATGCCAAATTCATTTGTTATCCACATTTTTTTAAGAATTCTAATCAATGAAAAGCAAAACCATTTCATGAAAATAAATTTATTTTTGCAAGAATTGCTTCCATACAATTATGGCGAATGTCGTATCAATCAACAAGCAAAAAAAGTGCAACGTCATTGAAAAGAAGAAGTGTAGCTTGTTAAAAAAATGCAAGGTAAGCTGGATAAAATGTGAAAATATTTTTGTATGACCTTTAAAAATATGTATATGTAAATAAATTTAAGTTACAGCGAAAGTAAAACGAAAGTGCATTTGGGTTTTTTTTCGTTATTGCGCGCTTTCTACAATCGCTGTGTCTGTTCCCTTGCTTTGTGAGCAAAGATGTTCTACAACAATACACGACTATAAAAAGACGGGTCGAAACTGAAATCGCAAAGACTTATAGGTACTCAATACAAAAATAAGTTAATTTTTGGCACTAAAATTTATACTTCTTTTTCCGTTTTAACTAAAAAATCGGATTTTTTGTTAAATAAAATAAAATTATAACGTTCGTTAAGTTTTCAACGTAGTAGAACAGTTAATTGTAATTTTGTGATGTCTCTACGTTTTATCCACTTGTCGTAAAACACACATAACGGATGGACTGAAACGCACGGCGAATTCAGATTTTCGCCGGTGATAAGAACATAAATCAGCTGTTATGAGTTGTTTTTACACAAACAAAAACACCATGCCAAAAAGTAGAAACAAAAAATAAAAATTAATAAAATTTTCTCATTTATGCACTTCGTGAAATAAAACACCAATAACACAACAATAAAAAACATACACATGTAAGCAAATTTACAATTAGTATACATTTTGAGCGCATGCACAGTAAAACGTCTACGATGCAGATACAAAAAACATGGCAGGAGTAATAAACCGAGAGCAAGTGCAAAAACATTGCAAAAAATGCCGGAGACAGTTCCAAAGAAGTTAAATTGTAAGTAGCTACTAGTACCTACATAAGTTAGTAAGTTTGAAAGGCCTAATTAGGTAAGCAGCTGAACTTGGGAAGTGGAAGGACGTAACGAAATTATAGTTAGCCGGTTGTGAGATTTGTGCACCGGAACAAGCCCAAAACAAACGGCTGGGGATTGACTATTCCTCTGAAGATGTTTGTATGTACACCTTGTCAGATGTATTTGTATGTATATTCTATTGACAATAGCGAAAGTAAAGCGGACATTTGTTAAAAAAAATCAATAATTGATTTCCTCCGCTTCTACCAATACCAATGGACTGTCACGCGCAATATGCATACCGTGGGTGCAATGACATTTGCAAATTATCACCATTACCTCACCACCACCCAAATCAAATGAAATTTTTAAAAAGAAAATGTCGCGGAAGCTATTGCTGAGAATACGTGTGAGAGTCATCAGCGGACGAGCGAAACACTTGACGAATCGATGACTCGCCTAGGGAAAACTTAAAGGCAATTGGAATCTTTTTGTCCTAAACGCGCTTTTTTGCTTCTATGTAAAAATAAATATACTACCTACCTATATATTAGCACATGTAAACTTTCGCTGCCGTTTGCTGTCTGCAGCTGTCTGCTATCGGCGTGCTGAGAAGCTCTGCGATCATCGTGCGTACATGATCGTGAAGGGCAAAAGAGCAAACAATAAAAAAACGTGATTTTTATAGGGGCTTTTTGTTGGCGTTTATACCCTGCTGTGATAGCAATGAAAGTACTTTAGTTTTGCTTAGTAAGTGGTATTTAGTGACAGCGTTATACGTAACTCTTTCTAGTATCAAATAAATTTATGTTGCTAAGGACTCCCACTCCAACTGTATTCCACACAACTTCGGTGGATTTTTTTTCACAACAACAACGCTCTATTGGAAATTCTCATCGAATTACAATAGTATCAACCGCTTTCGTCACTAAAAGCCCAAGGCAGGGTATATAACGTTATGTTTTTTTATTTTATTTTCTTATCTCTAACATAAAAATATGTTTTAAGTATATGTATAGTTGTTTGCCTCTTTATAGATCTGAAAAATCGTAAAATGTAGTATCGGCAACAGCACCAACAGGAGAGTAAGAATTTGTGTATATGCATGGGAGCGCAGTGTTAACTATAGTGAAAACAACGCACTCGACAGCGGTCATAGTACGAATCAACGTTTAAGGCGGAAAATACAAAAGCTAATAGACAGTGCGGCTGGATAAGGAATAGAAATACATATACATATGTATAAAAAAATAATGTATCCATAAATAAATAAATATACATAGTACAAGGACAATAAGAAAATTATAATCAAAACGGGTAACAAAGCACTAACTAGCAGCACCACACTTGGTAAATTTAATAAATTTACTATGTTTAAACAAACGTGTACGAATCTGCTCGAACAACCGCCGGAGAAGGTCAAAGAATGGTTAAGTGGTTTCGATGCGGTCATTACGGATTGTGATGGTAAGTTAGATAAATGTATACAGTTTGTCAATTAATTCTTTGCAAAATGAAAACAGTTCAGAAATTTGTTTTCATACTGGTATTTCGTCAATTAAGCTTAGCTTTTAATTTTTTTTTAAATGCTAATATTAAATTTAATATGTTACAACATTTAGGACCAAAAAAATCCAAAACTTAAGGCATAGATACAACAGAAAAAACAAAAGTTCAAAAAATTATAAAACACATTTTGTCAAGTAATTCTTTGCAATTTTTTCATATGTGACAGAAATTGAAAAAAAAAACAGACCTCATCGTTGAAATTTTGGTATGACGGTCACTAGCCTCAACCACACATTGTAGACGAAGGGTTATGGAATGAATCAGGTCCTTCAGACCATAAATTTCGGGTATTTTATGCCATTCTTCCTGAATGGTATTAATTACAGCCTTTATCGCTAGTAGACCTTCGTTTTCTGTCTTGCTATTTCAAGAAAGGCCAGAAATTTTTGACTGGGTTTAAGCTAGGACTTTGGGCAGATGTATCCATGGCTTTGGTGCAATTATGCAGTACCCAAGTCCTGCACAGCAACGATTTGTTTTTAGGATCGTTGTTCGGGTACAACTTTTACTTGAATTTATTGGCGTTTTTTGGTTAAAAAATGCAAATTTTTATTGCGATTCTCGACTACTCGTGTCAAGCTAAAACTCCTTCGTCATCAGGTCATTAAAAATCCGCAGTCCGCCAACCATTCTTTGAGGATACACACCTCCACGTTATTTCAGACAATTTTCGAAACATCTGATTTGGTCTAATATTATTCAGTAGCAGAGCTGCGTTGGTCGTTCTCGAAATTTTTTTGTGTCCATCGCGATACATCGTGCGTATTTTTGTTTCATCGCAAAAAGAACATCAACACAGCTCTGCTACTGAAGAATATTAGACCAAATCATATGTTTCGAAAATTGTCTGAAATAACGTGGAGGTGTGTATCCTCAAAGAATGGTTGGCGGACTGCGGATCTTTAATGACCTGATGACGAAGGAGTTTTAGCCTGACACGAGTAGTCGAGAATCGCAATAAAAATTTGCATTTTTTAACCAAAAAACGCCAATAAATTCAAGTAAAAGTTGTACCCGAACAACGATCCTAAAAACAAATCGTTGCTGTGCAGGATTTGGGTACTGCATAATTGCACCAAGGCCATGGATACATCTGCCCAAAGTCCTAGCTTAAACCCAGTCAAAAATTTCTGGCCTTTCTTGAAATAGCAAGACAGAAAACGAAGGTCTACTAGCGATAAAGGCTGTAATTAATACCATTCAGGAAGAATGGCATAAAATACCCGAAATTTATTGTCTGAAGGACCTGATTCATTCCATAACCCTTCGTCTACAATGTGTGGTTGAGGCTAGTGGCCGTCATACCAAAATTTCAACGATGAGGTCTGTTTTTTTTTCAATTTCTGTCACATATGAAAAAATTGCAAAGAATTAATTGACAAAATGTTTTTTATAATTTTTTGAACTTTTGGTTTTTCTGTTGTATCCATGCCTTAAGTTTTGGATTTTTTTGGTCCTAAATGTTGTAAACATATTAAATTTAATATTAGCATTTAAAAAAAAATTAAAAGCTAAGTTTAATTGACGAAATACCAGTATGAAAACAAATTTCTGAACTGTTTTCATTTTGCAAAGAATTAATTGACAAACTGTATGTATATAAAAAAATGTAAACCTCTTTCCATTCGCTCATCCATGCACTTTCATTTTCAATGCTACGTATGAGCAAAGAAAAGCTGACATTGCGTAATTTTGTAATTGTAGCGGTGGCGGTTTGCGACTCTTGCATTGAAATTGGTTTTGTTGATTTACAAATGCATTGGTTACAATCGCGAATATATGTACATACATATGTACATATATATGTATACATAACTAAATATGTGTGGAAAATTTAAATGGCATGATATTTGTTTTCGATTCAATGACAATGTCACGGCTATAGTTATGAGCTATACATACATATATAAGGGGTTGGGTTGTGACAGGGTTGGTTCTCGATCTATGCCAACGCAATGCTTTCAACTGGCTTTTTATGCTTACTGACCTACATACTAAGTGGAAATTTTTCCTCTCTGCAGCCTATAGAACCGGTTCTGAACTGTGGTTAATGTGGGAAATTCTGTAGTAGTTTAAAAATTAATAGTTCTCAGATAGCTTAAACCTAAAAACCGTTTTTATACATTTTTTAACTTTTCTTCAATTTCATAAAAAAAAATCCATCTAGGAAAAAAAAATTTCCTTCTTGGTAATTTGTAAAATTGCATTAAATATACCATTTTGACTCAGTAAAGTTTGAGAGAAACGATTTTATTTAATTTAAAAAAAAATTTCCTTTATGGGAAATTTTAATTTTAGGTAATTTTTTTTATTTCGGCACTATGACTCGTTTAGCCGTTTGGACAAACCATCTTAGTTGATTTTTGAAAAATTGCCCATTTTGGGAGATTTGGTAAATTAGTAAATTGTGTGAAAATTACCATTTTAACTCAGTAAAGTTTATGAGAAACAGGTTTATCTAATTTTTAAAAAATTCCCTTATTAGGAAATATTAATTTAAGGTATTTTTTTGTATTTTGCCACAATCACTCGCTTAGATGTTTAGGCAACCATTATTAGTGATTTAAAAAAATTTTGTAAATTAATATAAGCCGCTTTCGATTCACAATTTCTCTGCTGGTTATAAATTTCCTTCTGTCAAATTTATATGTGAATGATAGCGAGCAGAGGGAAATTTTTATCGACCAGCTAGCGAGTATGGCTACTACTCATTATGGATTCAAACATTTTTGTTCGATCCGACCTCGCTTGTGTGATGGCGAATCGAACACGACAATAATTTATCATATTTGTACCAATTGTCATGCTCTATAACGCTCTCTAATGCGAGAATATCGCTTTACGAGTCTGTCCGCTGCAAGGCTCCTCTAAGAATAGCCATATGGAAATGATTCTCTTACATTTTAGAATACCAACCACTATACAGTCATATTTTCTTTCAAGTCATTATAGCATATAGTACATACGCTAACTACATCCTGTTAGTTAATAAAACTTGCAATAATTTTTGCAAAAAAAATTCAAACAAACCGGAAGTTAATCTTAGATAAAATGTACACCAGCTAAACACTCTCTCACCTAGGCACAAGTGATTAGCAATTTAATTCTAAACGTTTTTTTTTTTATTTGTTTTTATAATAATAAATAAAATTTGTTTTCCTATATTTTACTTTAGGTGTTCTTTGGGTATACAGCAATGCCATCGAAGGCTCAGCCGACACAATGAATCGCTTCAAGGAAATTGGCAAGAAAATCTACTTTTGCACCAATAACTCAACGAAAACGCGACAAGAGCTGCTACAGAAATCACATAGCATGGGTTTCAATATCACCGCAGACGGTATGATTTCCTCGGCACATTCAACGGCTGCCTATTTGAATGCGCGCAATTTCCAAAAGAAAGTCTATGTGATAGGTCATAGCGGTATAACGGGTGAGTTAGATGCCGTGGGCATTGCACACACCGAAGTCGGCCCGGACGTCATGCCAAGCACATTGGCTGAATATTTATCGAAAAGTTTTAAGGTGGAAGATGATATTGGTGCTGTCGTGGTGGGTTTTGATGAGAATTTCAGTTTTTGTAAAATGATCAAAGCGGCTACATATTTGGATAATCCGGATTGTTTATTCATTGCAACAAATACAGATGAACGTTTCCCAATGCCCGGCATGGTGATACCCGGTTCGGGTAGTTTTGTGCGTGCCGTACAAACGTGCGCCGAACGTGAACCATTCGTAATTGGCAAACCGAATCCGAGCATTTGTGAGTGGCTAATAAATCAAGATAGCATTGATCCGGCGCGTACATTAATGATTGGTGATCGGTGAGTAAAATGAATCTTGTTTGTGAAATTTAAATGGCTTTTAATTTGTTTTTTTTTTTTTTTGCTTTTTAGCTGCAATACGGATATATTATTGGGCTATAATTGTGGCTTTCAAACGCTGCTCGTCGGCACTGGCATACATAAGTTAAATGATGTAGACTCATGGATAAAGTCGGATGATCCTGAAGAAAAGAAGCTCATACCCGATGTATTTTTGCCTAAATTGGGTGATTTATTGCCTTTTATGTAGTTGTTAACTGCGACCGAAGAAACTAATAGTAATAATAATGGTAATTTGAGCTAAAGCAGCCCAAAAACTTGCTACAAATAGCTACAGCTATAAATTAGCTAAAGCAGCCCAAAAACTTGCTACAAATAGCTACAGCTATAAATTCATACCTACATATGTATGTATGTACACAGCCATTTTTGTGGAAACGCTATGAAACAAAGTATTTAGTTTTATTGCAATGCCGCGAATTCAAGTAAGTCTCTCTCTTCTCAATGTCAAGCTTTTTCATTTAAATTCTAATACTTAAAATATTAACTAATTCGCAAATGTCGAATTTAAACTGGTTTTAGACCATTTAATTTTATTAGAGTATGTGGTAAAGGGGATAGTGACTAATGTCTGCATTTCAAAATTATTTTGGGACAAAATTCTGCCAAAAACTAAAAAAAATTCTGCGCGACTTAATAATTTCGAGTCAAAATTCTGTATTCCAAAATTCTGGGTGGACATAATGATGAAGCGTCATAATCCTGGAAAGTAAAATTCTGTTTTCCAAATAATTTTGGACAAAAATTCTGGTTGTTTTTGAAAATAAGCAACTCATATTCTGATTTTTAAGAAACAAATGTGTAATTCAAATACAATTTACTTTATAATATATGTATGTATGTAGAAAAGAAGTTATTAAACAATTAAATTCTTAGCAATTCTTTTTAGGAAACAAAGTGGTCTTAAATCACATCATTTCTTCGTTATTCTTCTAATTCTTGTATGCTTGTTTGCTCGTCGTGCACTGACCAAAATTTGGGTGAATATTTCGGTTGCGTTTTGGCTCCGTTTATATAATTTCTTTCGAACCATGAGCAAAAATTCCTCATATCCGTGTCATCAACAGTATTATACAGATGATTATAGTCACTGTTTAAAAAACAGGCATAAGTTTCATTTCTGTTGATTTTGATTCCGCTTTTAAAAAAACAGAAGTCGCAGTTAATCAATATGAAAAAAATATGAAAATGAACGATTTTGCCTGATTTTGATTTTGCGCTGATTTCATATTGCTGAAAATCAAAAGCAGCCAAATATCAAAATTAGCCATTTTGCCTGATTGTAAATTAACGGTAACACTCGAGTATTTATTATGGGTACACTAAACTGCAAATTAGTTTCATATTCTGATATGACAAGGCGAAATACATATATGTATTTTGTTTAGTAATTTATACATATGTATTTTTTTAGTTTGTGATGATATAAAAATATATTTTCACTAGAAGTCTCGCCTAGGTTTGTTCTGTTTTTTTTTTTAAATGCTGTATTTAAAAAAACAGAATTTTGACCATACAGATTTTTTGTATCAGAATTATGAAAAACAGAATTTTGAAAACGGCATTTTGACATACAGTATTTGGTAACACAGAATTTTGAATCCAGAATTTTGGAAACAGAATTTTAAATGCAGAATTTTGTCTCATAATCATTTTCTGGCCAACCCTGGTAAAGCATACAAAATTATTTTAGTACGAGCAAATCAGTATCTAGCAAGAAAGTTTAAAAAAAATGTTGCATACTTTTAAGAAAAATGTGCTACTACTACTAGTTTTTCTGCATCTTTGGGCGCTGCTTAGGCGTTAGAAAAAAAAACAAAAATTCAAAATGAGAGCATTTAACAAAAATAGTTAGGAATGGAAGCTACATATTTTAAATATCTATGCATAAAATTAACAAAACTGACTGTGGTTGTATGCTTTAAAAATTCCAAAAATGTTGCATACTTTTAGGAAGCACTACTTGCTTTATTAATCACAGTTTTTCTATTAACAAAATAATTGCAAACATTTGTTGCTAATATTTATGGACAAAAAATGAATTAGATGCAAAAAAATTGGTTTTTATTTAACCCTTAACCCTCAGCTACCCTATGGCTACGAAAATGCTGCAATAGTGCTATTTTTAAGAAAATGTGTGTTTATTGTATGTTTTAAAGAAAATTATATATTTACACATATGCACAAACATATGCATGTACATATATAAAATATATGTATGTATGCATGTATGCATTTATGTGTAAAAAGGGATTTGTAATTTATATAAACAAGTGTGTAATTGTTATATATAAGTTTGCACTTTTTTTTGTACAAAACTAGAATTTTCACTAAACATGAAAAGAATCAATTAAATAAACAAAACAAAAGATAATTAAAATATGTATTTAAAATAATTTTTTAAACAACAAATTGAGAGAAAAAAAACAATTAAGATCGCGACTGTCTTCGGTCTCTTAGATTTCATACTTTTCATGAATGGACATTTTACTAGTTGCGCTAAAAAAGTTGAATGTCAGCTAAGTTTAACTGGCGAGATTATATCATAAAATTAATGTATTTGAATTTCTTTAAAATTTCCCTTTTTGGGACTTTTTGTAATACGCATTATTTCCAAGTAAAACTGTCAAAAATCAATCTAAGTATGCTTAAAGCTTCTATCTTTATTAGTTCTAAAACATTTCCCTTTTTGAGACTTTTTGTAATAGATACGCAGTAATTTTAAGTGAAATTATTAAAAATCGACTTGAGAATGGTTAGAGTTACCATCGCAATAAGTTTTAAAAATTTCCTTTTTTGGGGTTTCCTCTGTAATACATATTACTTTAAAGCAAAATTTTTAGATATGAGCTTTAGAATATTTTGAGCTTCCATCGCTATTAATTCTAAAAATTTCCCTTTTTGGGATTTTTTGTAATGCGCATTATTTTCAAGTAAAGCGGTCAAAAATCAACTTTAGAATGATTAGAGCTGCCATTTATTTAGTTTAAAAAAGTTTCCTTACAGGATTTTACAATGTAAATTTTACAACAATCCTGTTTTGGCACAAAATAAAAATAGCATTTAATGCTAATGAAATGTGTAAAAACCGATTGATGATAAGCGCGCATTATGAGTGCAGCGCAAAAAAATAGGTTAAAGGGCATAATAGACAAAGTGATTCCAGACTTTACATTATAAATTATGCATGCGGTAGTACATCATGTTCATTACAACTAGAGTTTTGGACAAGTAATGTTATCGTCGGTGCAACACCAACAAACGGTTATTTTGACTTAATAAAATTGGAACGTAAAAAGGACTCAAGTGATTGATGATCATAAAACTAACTGCTACAAAATCCAGCGGCAAGACAGGCAATTGCAAATAACATGTATAAAGACAGCTGTGCGTTCTTGATGGAACAGCCCAAGGCGAGAGTGAGAGTATGGCTGGATAATTTTGATACAATTATCTGTGATTGTGATGGTAAATAAAAGGACATTATTGTACTGAAAAATATTTTAAACTTATCCTTTTTAATTTTTAGTAAACAATTTTTTACTTGTACTACTACACCCCTCCTTTTGTCATCATACAGGTGTCCTCTGGCTGGGTAACAATGTAATTGAAGGTGCTGCAGAAACCTTGGAACGTCTCAAAATGTTGGGTAAAAGAATATTTCTTTGCACCAATAATTCCGCAAAAACACGTCAACAGCTGTTGGAGAAGGCTCTGAGCATGGGTTTCAACATCAATTTGCAACAAATCATCTCTTCTGCTCACTCAACAGCCGCCTATTTGAAAGCGCGTAACTTTCAACGTAAAGCGTATGTCATCGGGCTGGCTAGCATTGGTGAAGAGCTGCATAATGTGGGCATACAGCATTGTGGCATCGGACCCGATATAATGCCGACGAGACTGAGTGATTATTTAGCAAATGCCTTACATATCGATCCCGATGTGGGCGCTGTAATTGTGGGTTTTGATGCTCATTTCAGTTTTTGTAAAATGATTAAGGCAGCAACGTATTTAAATGATCCGACATGTTTGTTTATTGCCACAAATGCGGATGAACGCTTTCCCTGGCCTGGTATGGTTTTACCCGATACTGGAAGTATTGTGCGTAATATTCAAGCTTGTGCGGGTGGCCGAGAACCGGTGGTGATTGGAAAGCCGAATGCAAGCATTTGTGAGCGGTTGTTGAAGAGTGGCATTATCGAGCCGACTCGTACGCTAGTGATGGGTGATTGGTGGGTATACTTAATAATACATATGTATATTTCTAATAATGACTAATTTAGTTGAGTTTTTCATCATTTTAATTGCTAGTTGCGAAAGTGATATTTTACTGGGACGTAATTGTGGGTTTCAAACCTTGCTCATTGGCTCTGGCATAAACAAGTTTGAAGATTTAGACAAATGGAAGTATTCCGATGAGCCAGAACATAAGAAACTGATACCCGATGCATTTCTATCGAAGTTAGGTGATTTAATGGAGTTTTTGTAGAATTAGTATAAGTTATATACATACATATGTATACATATATTTACTGTAACTTTAGTTTTTAGTAAAATAAAATAAAAAAAAATAAATAAATAAATATATAATGACATAAAATAAAATTTAAAAAGAAAAAGAAAAGCTATTTAATATTCTAGTTTAATGTCTCACAGCATTTTACAGAAAATATCGCAGCTCTTCTATTATTTAGTTTATAGTCGCTTCCTTAAATGAACTATCAATTTCTAGGAAAAATAGTCCAGCTGGAAGCTTAGCCTCCTATAACACGCTTTCTTGTCGTACCCTTTACAAAACCATCCGACATCAGCCTTACACGTGACTACATGAATCAGTGGGACTAATTTACATATATGTATACTATTTAACCCTTAATGTTATCATCGAATCTAAAAGAAATAATATAAAAGTGAAAATGTATGCATTATGTATTATAATATGGGTATACATCACATATACATTCTTCTTATCATTAGCCATTTACAGGTAGTAAGTAGTCACGTCTGATTAAATAAAACATGTGCAAACACTAAAATTAGTTTATAAATAAGATAAGCATGCAATAGGTTAATAGTTCCTCGTACAAGTTAGTTGCTAAGCCTATTTTTTTTTTTTTTTTGCACACAATAGTACTTTTCCGTAGACCAAACGACTAGATTCTGATACTAGTGATGATTTTCATGCCTGTAACATATGCCCAACACCCTCGCAAAGAGTTAAAATTATACACATATACAAACAATATGTATATAAAAAAAACTAATAAAATTTGTTACATATTTCAAGGCGTCATATTTGCTTTTATTATTTCCTTTGGCCCTTTAGTCTGAACGCTCCATAAAGAGGTTAAAGTGTCCTTCTTGAATGAGCATGTCTGTGGTCTTGCTAAAGTGACCGTTATTAGAGGAAATCTTATGTTATCCTTTGGGAGTTCAGATTGTGATAGCAATATTTCACCTATTCATTGAGTATAATAAGATAATCCAGTAATTTAAAGGAATTTTTCATCAACATCATCATAAAAATTAAGTTTAATGTTTGCAATTATTTATGTTCCTGTTAATGTATAAACTTTTCATGATTTTTTAATATTTTATTATTATTTAAATTTGCCATACGTACAAAGCCGATTGGCGTTGAATAAATAAATTTGTAAATAAATACATAAATAATCATCATCAACCTCATTCACATATCAAAGGATCAAAGGCCCTTTAAAGCCAATTGGATAAATCCACCATTATCTCGCTACTATTCAGAAATTTTTCTGACAACCCAGGATCCACCTATACAGGTCGGCTCTTCAGATCAGCTGACTTCTTCTTCAACAGCTATCAGATTTCTCTGCTTCTGCATATTCTATACGTACATTCGTGTTTACTATTGGTCAAATTCTTCGTTCTCTGAGTTTCTCCATCATTCGCTCGTGAGCTGAATGTCAAATTATTTCGTTCTCCTTTCAGTTTTGGCATTCCGTTTGACATTCAGCTCACGGCATGTTTGTATGTATCATGGACCGACTTGGTAATTGGATCATGTGATTCGGTTGTCACGGTTGCCACAAGCAATTTTTATTTTGTACCAATTTTAAGATTGAAATGTACAAAATGAGGGCAAAATGTACCAACCAAATTAGTACACATTTTATGTGTAAACGAACACTAAAATATACTTCGCTTATATGCATGTTTATTCCTCATATTTTTAATGGATACAGTTCATATTGTACAAAATCTGCGATTAATTTAGCCATTCATATATTTATATATGAAATTGGAAAATAAATTGATAGAGTAGTAGTCTAACTTATTACAATTAATTTTTGTGCATTAATGTTCAAAACAAAAACTTAATATACATACTCTTATACCTATACGAACTGATAATTGCTTTTATTATATAAAAAATTAGTTAGTTATTTGCACTATTCTGAAAATAATGTTGGCTGAAAAAACACTATGGGTATTTATTTGGTTATTTCGTTCTTTCGCACGGATTATATTGTTAAATATTTTTATTTAAATTTAATTCCAAGTTTTGTTTTAATAGGGCTTTGATCAGGAAATTTTCCTTCCGCAGCTGCAGAGCTGTTGGACAATGACATTAAAGCATTTACAACTTCAAAGAGTTCCTTGAAACAGGATTCTCCAAGTCCGTTCTTTACTGTATAAACTTTTTTCCAGAATTCTGAAAAACCTTATATCCTCTAAATCACGTTTTTCGAGCCTAAGATGGCTCCGTTGTGTTGAAATAGTATCATAATCGCCTGTTACAAAAATGTTAAATATCGTTTAGCATAGGCGGAATTGTAACCTCATATTCTTAAAGAACTGGAAATTATGAAGGAGACTTCATCCGATCAGTTGACTTCTTCCTTTTCTTCAAAAACACACGCACAATAGCATATCCTTGGGGTAACGAACTGTCAAATTCGTTCCCATTCATGTTTCTATGACATTTCGCTTCCGGATGGAGGACGCATTGCTCCATGGTTTTCCATAATTTCAACAAATTTATTCGCAATCATGCCCGTCTAACTTCGAAACCGCACATTTCATTGCTATGAAATTTAGGGAGTCAATACGTGTGATAATAAATAATTAATTTCCATAAAAAAGCTAAGATCGAAAATTTTGTTGAATACACAAAAATGGCAGTTAGGGCTCGATATGGTTACAAATTCAGAGAATACCGTAATGTAGGCTTAATTAAAAATGTACCAAAATCTGAACCAGTGTACCAATGTACCAAGTGATAAAAAGTTTACCAGTTTTGGTACAAATGTACCATATGTGGCAACCGTGCCGAAAAGTCCAATTGACACAACAGCAATTGCAGCCAAGCTCACGAGCAGTTATATGTAGATTTTTCACTACTGCAAGAAAAGTCTAAATTTTGCGTATAGTCTCAGAATATTAACAATTAACCAGTGAAAACTAATAAAAATAAATACAGATCTTATTTAAAATTGTAATCTAAATATTAAATAATATGTGTATTATAAAGTTTTCATATATAACTTAAATATATACGCGAAAATTCAGGCAGAAACCAAGCTGCAGTAAAGGATTTTTGACGCCATGTTTTATTCCTGGCT
The DNA here is from genome assembly GCA_960531455.1 of Urophora cardui. NCBI lineage: Eukaryota > Metazoa > Arthropoda > Insecta > Diptera > Tephritidae > Urophora > Urophora cardui. Next base: position 131,513,986 of record OY482673.1, read on the forward strand.
GCGGCACTCCCTAGCATTGTTTAAAAAAATCCAAAAAACGGATGAGGGACCTTTAGCTGGGTAAAGTAAGAAGCGGAAAACTCTGCCAATAACAGATTTTGTGAAGTGGAAAAAGAAAAATGTGTATATAAGTACGTAGAATGAAAAATATGAAATAGAAGTCGCAGAAGACAAATATGCATATAAAAAAAATAAATGTGTTGTTGCACCATTATAAAAACAAATAAATAAATGCATATTTTTATATACACGTCCATAAAAAAGTAGATAATTAACTAAAATAATTTACACAAAAACAAATGTAAATAGGCTTGGAAAAGCATTGCTGCATTGGGGATGTATGTATTTACATAAAACCGTAACGAAACCAACAACAATAACACGTATAGATGCCGTATAACTACACGTCGGACATTTTTATCCAGCACTAAATGTATTAATAGGTAAGACAAGCGTGTCCATAATGTGATTATCATATATATGTACATATGTATCTACATACATATGCATCATATTTATTTATATGCCTATATATACTTAGAAGGTATATACTTTTTATGTATGCCATATGTATGCATATATCTGAGGCCACAAGCCATAACCGCTTAAGTCGACTTAAGACTAAATTGAGTTATATATACCACGTTATTATACATTAAAAACTCTATATTTCTGTAAAACTCCCATACCTATAACTTATCTCAATCTAAAGATATTAATAAAAACATTTTGGCTTAACTCACAATAGAGATATATTAAACTTGCTAAAACAGCCAAAATGTGTGTATATACTTAATGAAATTTCGTCATAACATTTTGTTTTATTTGCAAACTTTAATCATAACATTGTGAATGGCTCATCAATTTTGCATTCATAGTTTTTAATCCACTTTTATAATTTTTGAAAAAACGCATTCGAATATAAAAAGCAATTTATCTCGAAATCATATTTTACAACTTATGCGATTATGCCTTGTGACCACAGATATGCATACATGTATGTATTTAAGTATTCACCTTTTGATTGTTCAAGGATGGGCATTTTTCAACTACCACTCATTTAACTACCACTAAATTTGAGTGGTAGTTAAATATTGAATTTAACTACCACTAAATTTGAGTGGTAGTTAAATATTGACTGGTAGTTAATTTCAAGATTTAACTACCACGCAAATTTAGTGGTAGTTAAATTCGAGATTTAACTACCACTCAAATTGAGTGCTTGTTAAAATCAGGTTTGAGTGGTAGTTGCAGGCTGAGTGCACTCAAAATTAGTTGAATCATGCCCAACCCTGTGATTGTTAGATCTTATTGCTTTTGGCGCTGAGTACAGGATCTATTTTTACTCTATTTCAATATAACGTTACATATAGGCATATGTACATATGTATGAATGTATATGCAAATTGCTTGTATCTAACAAGGTTTCACGTTTTTCAAGATTTTACAACATAGGGTTTTTAGTTTCCATTTTAACCGGACTTACCACTCGAATTCGATCAAGAGAAATATTATGATATAAAAATTGAAAAAAAAAAATAAGTACTATGTATTTTCATCAATACGAATTTCACAATAAGCGTAGGTAGTTAAGTGCTTATACATATGTACATTCAGCTATATTTTTGCGGCATGATAACGAACACTTTACTCACTTCTTAAATAAAGTTAGCGCTATTTGAGTCACATTTGGGTATACATATAAATATCTATGTACGACAACGTGGTTTCCATAAATTTTCTTCGCTGATTTTCTTTATTTGCTGTCCTAAATATCCAGCTACATACATATATACATATGTATTTCCTACTTGTTATCGTTCTTGTTATCGTTTACCTTAATAAACCGCTAACTAATCTGTGTAGGTACCCTGCAAAAAAAATGTGCGATTAATACCGAAAGATATTTGTCCCGGATTGATCTCTTTCGAGAACAATCGGTCCACAATTAGTCCCCGATTGTTCCCGTACGGGTATAAATGTAGACTAATTGTAGACCAATTTTTCCCGAACGGGTATAAATGTAGACTAATTGTAGACCAATTGTTCCCTAACGGGTATAAATGTAGACTAATTGTAGACCAATTGTTCCCTAACGGGTATAAATTTAGATTAATCGTTTTCATCCCGAACGGATATAAATGTAGATTAATCGCTTTCATTCCGAACGGGTACAAATGTAGATTTTTCCAAGTTGTTCGCCAAGACAATATTTAATAATTGTTTTTTTTTTTTTACTTTTTTTAACTAATATTATTTTTATTTATTTATTTAACAAAAATTTTCAAAAATATTTAAAAGGTAATAATATAAAAAAAAATTCAAAATAGGCCTGAGGGGTCGGAAAAGCATATGTAATTAGGGGAACATTTCATTTCATATAAGTTGAGATGCAAATAGAAAACTCTATATAAAACGCTTCACCAAGCATCTGAGAATTGCAGAAATATACAAAGCTAACGGCAATTGAACGAACGAAAAATTTTCATAGAATTTTTGTCACTTCGCAACTGCATACAAATCAAAGTGTGTCTTATAATGGTCGCTCAATTCACTCCTTCTGAACTGGTGAGGGTCTAACTACAATTGATATAGTTCATTTTTGACAACTTTTCGCTAGTTCGGAACTAGAAATTTTACTCACTAGTTATTGAGTTCCCTGCAGGGTACCTACTGTTATTTCGTGCTGTGAAAGGTTGGTGTTTCTGTAGTGTTAGGGGTGCAAACCATCGATAATTTCGTTATAGCTGAAGAATTTACCAACACTTCTTTTAAACGAAACATTTACTGCAGTCTTCATTGTACGGGCTTCAAACAAATTCGTTCTGCTCGATACCAGGGTATCTAGAGCTCTAAAATGTACATATGTACCTATAAATATACCCACCAAACATTTTTTGTTGCCGGCAATAAAAAAGCGAGTCGTTTTGAAAATAAATATATTGCAAGCAATATCGAAATCTTACCGATTTCTTATTACTAGTCGGACTAAAACGTCCGCCGAAGGCAACTGGCACAGTCGACTCGCTTTCTGATTACCTCAATGATTCATTTTCTTATTACCTTAACAATTCGTTTCAAGGCTTTCTGATATTTTCATTTCTCATCGCCAAGTAAAAACAAATAATTATTTCCAATATAGGTATACCTATGTACATACATACATATGTACAATGCATGTAGTTATGTACACAAATATAGCTTTTTAGTGCGGTTAGGAAAAGTGGTTGAAAATTCAATTTGTGCTTGAGTATGTAGGTATGTATGTCTGTTTTGCAAACACTAGCCATAGATATCCGTTGACAGCGATTAAATTTGCCAGCTATCAATTAGAAAAGTCTATGTATGTATAGAAGGGGATAAAGTATCAAATGCCCTATTTGTTTGGCCAACCATGTTTCTTTTATTTATTTGCAAAGATAAGTAAAAAAGGAAGATAATAAAATGATACAACGAAATAGCAAGTTATTGGTTATCGTTGTAAAGGGAGGTCTAAATGAACACAACCGTATTAACCCTCCTTAGTCAGAAGGAAGAAATTAAGTCCCCCTGCATTGGATTACTGTAACAAAAGCCATTAAAAATAAAGATTTGCATCTGCGTGCCTACATATGTACATATGTACATAGGCATGCAGCGGACATAATGCTTGAGCATACAATTTCCTGTAATACAAATATAGAATCGGATTTTTTTGTCTATACATTCCCGGCAAAAAAGTTTTGCTTATTGTTGACAAATCAGGTCTAAACAAGTAAGAGCGCGGCTGTCTTCGGACGTACAGACAGACTTCATACCTTTCATGAATGAGGAAATGAGTGGTAGTTAAGATCAGGATTTAACTACCACTCAATTTGAGTGGTAGTTGAAAATGAGTGGTAGTTGAAAAATGCCCATCCTTGGTCTGATATTGCTTAATTTATACTTACTTTCAATTCTGTGGGTTATTTATGCAAAGATTCCTTAGAAAAAAAAATCGTCATGATTTAAATGGAGAAGTTATGCCCTAAAATATATACATATATCTGAACAATCAGTTGTATGGTAGCTATATTTTATAGCGGTCCGATTTTGATCTTCGGTAACATTATTTAGGTCCATACTTCAAAGATTCATGCCCTTAGCTATTTAAATGGAGAAGTTATACCCCAAAATTTCCATATCTGAACAATCGGTTGTATGGCGGCTATAGGTTATAGTAGTCCGATTCGGCCGATTCCGGCAAATTATCAGCTTCTCCTACAAATACACTCACATTTCGAATTTCATGCAGATATCTCTAAAACTGAGGGACTAGTTTGCGATTAAACAGGCAGAAAGACGGACATGGCTTAATCGACTCAGCTCATGATCCTGATCATATTGGTATATATTTTGCTAGTTCCGCAACGCCTCCTTCTGGTACTTCACCATTCGTCATTCGGCACAAAGTTATAATACCATTTCATTCCCATGAAAGGTATAAAAAGGAGTACACTGGCAGTTCTGCTTCTGTTATGCACGCACTCTGTCTGCTCCTAACTCTCTAATACTTATATATGCCTTATTTTCGCATGGCGGATAAGCCGTTGGAAAAAGATGTTCTCTCAGAGAGAGAGAGAGAGAGTACTCCTTATGGCCTGATGATATCAACACAGGAAAATAAGTCTTATATTAAGCATTACGCCATACAAATTTCCCACCCTTATAATTTTCAGGCCTTATTTCGGTGCCTTTACATCTGCTGTTTTAATTCTTAAATAAGGCTTAGATTTTTTGGTGGGTTCATACATACATACGTACATGAACAAGCATATGTCCAGACATATGCACAGATTCAGCTTGAATTCATTCCAGTTTGCTTGCACGAAAGCCACATACCAATCACAAGAATCAAACAAGTTTCGTGTGCAATACAATCAGCCACCATTTAACAAGTAGGTACAAAAACAAGAAAGAATGGTGCAAAAATCAGCATGAATATTTTTGCGCGTGTATGAATACCTTTTTTTTTGTGCGTATTCAGGATCCACCTATACAGGTCAGCTCTTCAGATCAGCTGACTTCTTCTTCTTCTTCAACAACTATCCAATTTCTCTGCTTCTGCATATTCTATACATACATTCGTGTTTACTATTGGTCAAATTCTTCGTTCTCTGAGTTTCTCCATCATTCGCTCGTGAGCTGAATGTCAAATTATTTCGTTCTCCTTTCAGTTTTGACATTCCGTTTGACATTCAGCTCACGGCATGTTTGTGTGTATGTATCATGGACCGACCTGGTAATTGGATCATGTGCGTATTCATTTGTTTTCGCCATTCTTCATTAAGTGACTGAGAATGCCTTTGTAAGTTTATTATGTACGATATTTAGAGTTTGTATGTAGGTATTAAAGTTGGTTGTTGGTTTTTCTATTAGGCGACCGCGAAAAGAACGCTCAACTTGCTAGAAATTAATTACAAGCACTCCACATTAGAGGGCTTCGGGCGGATTCGAATTTTTGCTATTCAATAGTCAGAGTTCGGTTGTGTTGAGCTAGTTATCGGGAGTTACCGGTAGAATCCGCTTGGTGTAGCTTCTGTATAAAAGAATACGATGGGCTGATATTTATGCTATTGGTTGTTGTTTATTCTACAAGAACATACCTATGTTCCAAAAACATAGATTCCAAAAATTCTATTCGTTCTTTTACAAAGCAACACCATTGTTAGAGGTTGACAAACAGCTAAGCGCTTTCAGTTCGACGCGATTGACAAAGCCAGCTGGCTTAGTTTTTATTAATGCTTTCCATGTTATTCGCTAATCGAGCTTGTGTTTTTTCGAACTTGCGTACTTGTTTACTTCATATGACATCGGGAATCGCAAGCACAAAACGGAGAAGACAAAATTAGCTTGATTGTAAAAAATGTAGGCATTTGGGTACTGGATATGTACATAAGTTTCTATGTACGTGCTCACATTTATACAGTTGTGAGCACACTAATAGAAATACAGTAGAATCGCACAAAAGTTAACTCGCGAGAAAGTTAAACCTTCGGGTAAGTTAACCAAATTTGAGCGTCCACGTACGGCTCTAAAAAGTTAACTCTTGGTTAACTTTTCTGAGGTTATCGAATTTTTTTCCAATCCAACCGTTTATTTCTCAGCAAAAAACAAGCCCATTCCCCTTGTTTCTATGTATTCCCGGAATTTGCGTGCATTCCCCGAATTTCTGTGTAAAAAATTATTGTCGGTGTCACGAGGTACAAATGTAGTTAGGCGTTTGAACTATTGAGTGGTGTAAACATAGTTTGCGCGTTAAAAATGGCAACAAAGCGGAATAAATCATCGCAAATTAGATTGAATTTACATCAAAAAGCTGATATTTTAAGAAAACTTGATGAAGGTATTTATGGAATTAGATTGGCATTAGATTATAGTGTATCTAAAGTGGCCATCCCAAAAATAAAGAAAAAACGATATGAAATTTTGGAGGCAGTGGCAAGCACACAGGAATTGGCAACCAAGAAAACTTTGCACAAGTCGGAATATCCCGTTCTCGAGTCAAGGTTGTATAAGTGAATATTTTGAACCAAAACCAACGCAACTGTGCAATTAGTGGTCCAATTTTAAAATCAATAACTAAGCTTGAATTTGCCAAAATGTACCCTGGAAAAAATTTTTATGCAAGTGATGGATGGCTAGCAAATTTTATTTATGTAAATTAAATCTAAGTTTCTGCTTTGTAATGATTACAACTGAGATATTCAAACAAATTTGATATGTTATATCCCAAAAATTATGTTTATTACCGTATTCTATCAAATTTAAAAACCACCTGGAAAAGTTAATATTTCGGAAAAGTTATGTGCCCTTGGGGCCATTTGGTTAACTTTTGTGCGATTCTACTGTACATACTTTTAATTCAAGATGTGAACATTTTTATTAATGAAAGTCGTGATATCTTTATGGTTCCATTTTTGGATACGCCACTGTAAATTTGCATTGTAAGGCGGCTCATTGGAAGAGTAACCCTTTTAAAGATGATGTAAATGAGACAGGTTCTTAAAGGAAGCCATTTTAAAAAGTTGTGCAAGCAAACATCTACATAAATACACACATATATACATACATAGATATCGAAGTTTAAACTTCATAACCGCCTAAGTGACACTTTCACAACCTCCTAGCCAAAATTTAGATTTGCCAAACTTTAATTACTTTCGCCCAGCTCTATCGATCTATACCATACATTTTTTGGTCTTTGAGCAGCTCAGGAAGCTCTATATTTCTTTCTAATGCCCCTTTCAGCTCTAAAGTCGTAGAGTTGGGCGTCAGGCATCTAATTTCAATTTTTGGCACAAATGTTGGTTAGGCGGTTGGAAAAGCTTCACTTAGGCGGTTATGAAGTTTAAACGGCGATTTGTACTATATGTATGTATATGTATGGTGCTTTGCTAAAACAGCGACCGTCTGTCATTAACTTGCGCTGGAGGAAACAATGCGCATGCTTATACATAATAAGTAATAGTTTCAATGGGGGAATTTCGCGCCGACACTATTTAAGTACATATGTATGTACGTACTTATAGAAATTCTTATTTACGATTATAGGCGGTTAGTAAGCTTGTAAAGACTTGTGCATACACTTCTGTACATACCAACATAGGAATAAGTACATATATAATTCCTTTGTACGTCTATGCTGTTATTTTCATTGCTCGAAGTTGCAATGTTTTAATTTAGTAATTTGTGGAATTGTTTGAATTGATGTGCAAACAGAATAACGCTGTGATTTATTCTGCTAATGCGGTTGAACACTTACATTATGATGGGTCGCTTTTTTATGTTTAGTCTTTGAAGATTCACAGCTTACTCGAGAGAAATATTTAAAATAATATATCATTGGATTAGTTCGAAGTACTAAGAATAAGAGAAGTGCTTTGATATAAAAAATTTGTTTTGTGTTTATACTTTTTCTATTTTACAACAAGAGAGCCTTTTTGTAGTTGCTGTAGTAACGGTAAAAACACTACGCAGAAGTTCCGAGAAATTTAGCCGCATTGACAATATTTGGCCGTTCCAGTCGGAAAAATTCCTAAAGCAAACTGATCTGCCCTAATGTAGTTATGTACATACATATACTAATTGGTAAAATACACAACTGAAGTGGTTAACGAAGTTCACTAACTGTGCACATATATACATACATACATAAGTACTACACTCTTAGAAATTTTCGTGTAATTTTGCACACAAAAAGGTAGGTTACTTTTTTCCTACCTTATTATGCGCAAAATCGCACACTGAAAAATTCAACAGATAAGCTGTTTAAATTTAAACAATACAAGTGTAAAGACTACACAAACAAACTTTAAATCTAAACACCAATCGAGTAATAAATTGTAATTTCGCATATAAGTTAAACAAAATTACCAATTCACTATGTAATTTTACCCCACTCAATTGTAATTTCGCGCACGAGATTTGAAATTACAATTTCTGTATGCAATTTTAATCCAAAATGCGTGTAAAATCGCATGATATGCTCACTTTTGCTGAAAAGTGCGTAAAATTTCGTTTAGAACTGTAAATTACACACTTGTAGTGTAAATCTACGAAAAAAAATGTAAATTTCAACTAAAAATTACATATATTTTGGTAGCATATTTACACGCAGTTTTTAGAGTGTATGTATTTATTTAGGTGCGTTATGGCCATTTGGGTAGAGTACTAGCCTATTATGCCAGAGTTCCCAGGCTCGAATCCAGATCTAGACAAATTCCAAACCATGAAAATTAAATTTTATACCTAATTTCCAAAAAAAAGCTGTCATCCCTTGGCAGCGTTTGGAGTGCCTACTCACCGATTGTATTTCTGCCAAGAAAAACGTCAAATAATAAATAAACAAATAATAAATTATATATACACACATACAGTGTTGGAAAAAATAATAGGGACACGAGAAATATTTTACAATTCTCCATTTATTTCATTTTATGACCAAACAATAATTACTATATATTGATAGTTACACGGAGAGGACATGCTTCAATGACTCTGGGGTGGTTTTTGTATAATAATTTAATTTTTATAAACAAAAGGAAATGTATAATTTAAGTTGGAAAAAATAATAGGGACAAACTTTAAATTCGATTGTTTTTTCAAATAATCTACAATATTACTGCTGCAGTTAGATTTAAACTAAAGTTTAATTGAAGCTCCTTCATTTTTATAACTTCCTTACATCTTCGTGGCATAGGGTTGACCAAATCAGCGCAATTTGCAACCGGTATTAAGTACCAAGCTTCTTTAATTTTTTTTTTTCATAACTCTTGCTTATTTTTCCATTTTTGATCCGCCATCGTCTTCTTTAATATTCCCTATAGGGCTGAGGTACGACGTCTGTGAGGGCTACTCCAAAACAACAGCTTTCTTACGTTCAAACCATGAGTTTTCGATTCTGGAGGTATGTTTGGGGTCATTGTCATGCGTAAATCGCCATCTAATGATATCAAGGAGGGTTTAAATGATCCTGTTTTGAGTAGAACAATTCGCAAAAGACCTCGAGAAGTAGGACTAAGTGGAAGAAATCCCAGAAAAGCTCCGTATCTGAGAAAAAATAATATAAGCCAACGAACTGAATTCGCTCAGAGGAACATGTTGCCGGACAACTTGAATAACGTTATTTAATCTGATGACACAAAAGTAAATTTGTTCGGCTCGGATGGCATAATGTTCGTTCAACGCCCGCAGAATGCAGAATTTCATCCCAGATACACCAGAAAGACTATCAAGCACGGTGGCGTCCTCTGAACGAATTCAGTTCGTTGGCTTACATTATTTTTTCTCAGATGCGGAGCTTTTCTCGGATTTCTTCCACTTAGTCCTACTTCTCGAGGTCTGTTGCGAATTGTTCTACTCAAAACAGGATCATTTAAACCCTCCTTGATATCATTAGATGGCGATTTACGCATGACAATGACCCCAAACATGCCTCCAGAATCGAAAACTCATGGTTTGAACGTAAGAAAGCTGCTGTTTTGGAGTAGCCCTCACAGACGTCGTACCTCAGCCCTATAGGGAATATTAAAGAAGACGATGGCGGATCAAAAATGGAAAAATAAGCAAGAGTTATGAAAAAAAATTAAAGAAGCTTGGTACTTAATACCGGTTGCAAATTGCGCTGATTTGGTCAACCCTATGCCACGAAGATGTAAGGAAGTTATAAAAAATGAAGGAGCTTCAATTAAACTTTAGTTTAAATCTAACTGCAGCAGTAATATTGTAGATTATTTGAAAAAACAATCGAATTTAAAGTTTGTCCCTATTATTTTTTCCAACTTAAATTATACATTTCATTATTTTTGTTTATAAAAATTAAATTATTATACAAAAACCACCCCAGAGTCATTGAAGCATGTCCTCTCCGTGTAACTATCAATATATAGTAATTATTATTTGGTCATAAAATGAAATAAATGGAGAATTGTAAAATATTTCTCGTGTCCCTATTATTTTTTCCAACACTGTATATCCAGCAAGTACCTAATATTCCTTTGCTGGCGCATTGTGTACAAATTTCGAGGAAAATGATTTTAATTTCTCACATTTAACACTATACCAGCCAAGATGGTGTCGCCACAAGCGACTAACTATGGCAGAGGGTGCTAAATTCTTTTAACTAAGCATTTCAGAACAGTGATTGGTTAAATTTTGTAAGGGGAACTGCTTGTGGTTGTTTTGATAATACATACATATGTACATTAAAATGTCTTTTTATAATATAGCTGTATGCAAAATTAAAAAAAAAAACTGCTTTAAAACACCTAACCCTTTATGGGAAGTTTTACGGAAACTCAAAATAAAGCAACAAAATATTTTTAGTAACGTGTTTTAGGACAAAACTTTCAAAAAGTCCTTTTAAAATAAAATTTCCCTTTTGGGAAATTTTAGTAAAAATTAGTTTTTCATTGCAGTATGCTTTTTATAATATGTTTGTATGCAAAAATATCAAAAATGCACTTCTTTTAAGAAATTCCCTTTTTGGGAAATTTAAGAAAACCCAATTTTTCAACAAAATCATTACTTAGAACGTGGTTAAGGGCAAATTTTCAAAAAACCCTTTCTGAAAAAATTGGTAATTTTATAAAAAGTTTTTCGCAAAAAAAGGCTTTGTATAATGTAGCTCTGTGCAAAAGTTTCAAAAATACACTTCTTTTAAAAATTTCCAGAATTTTTGTAATATTAGGTTAATCAAATACAAGTGCGTATCCAGAGCAAGGCTGCTCAACGAAATGAACAAAATAATTTTGTTTCAAAAAATATCAATAAAAAATATCCAAAAATTATTTTGTTTTGCTAATTAACAGAAACAAAATTTTTTCGTTTCAAAAATTATCAATAAATCTTTAATCAGAATAATTTTGTTTCGTTGATATCAAAAAAATTAACAAAAATTGTATTTGTTTTTATTTATGTACGTATGTACATACATACAAACATATGAAAAATTTATTTTCTTCATAGAAAACGAAATTATTGAAAAGTCAATTTTTTCGTTTAAATTTGAAACTATATTTTTTTGAAATAATTGTTTTGATAATTATCAAAACAAAAAAAATTTTGTTAATTTTTTTTGATATCAGTTGAAACAAAATAGATTTTGTTATGCTTTTTACGTTTATAAAATCGAATATTTCAACAGAAACAAAATTTTTTTTTGTTTATTGTTAAAAATAACGTTATTTTGCAGCCTTGATCCAGAGGGAGATTTTGGTGCTTGGAGTTTTTAGTACTACCACACCCTAATATCGATAGGAAAAGTTTGAAAAACCCCATATTGTTTTCGTTATAAAATAAACGAGTAAAACGAAAACTAGAAAAAAAATTATAGCTTTCAAAAGAAATCTCAAGCTCCAAAAATTTCAATTGTTTTTATCAACTATGAGCAATTTTCTAAATTATTTAACAATGATTTTCAGACGTCGACGCATTTACAACAACATGTTGGATAAGGACGACAATGCCAAGTCCAACGAAAACGAGGATACACCATCCGTAGAAGGAAATACCGCAAATCACAGAGACAACAGTGCTAATGAAACACACGAGACAATAGATGATGATGCGCCACCCACCGACGCCGAAGCATTGATTGCCAACCAAGACCCAGGTGGTGATAGTGGTAATGAAAATATGGCAGATGAACATAATATTAACGGTGTGGAGACGACATCAACAGACAATAAAAGACAAACAGCAACGCCACCTACAGCTAGATTAAATGATGATTTTGAACATGATGATCCATACAGTTACAATCATCCAACTATTACAAATAATAACAATGAAGCAAAAATAAAACAGATGATGCGTAGGCCAACAATTTCCGTGAAAAACTTTGGTTTAGTACATGATACAAGTGATGACGGAGATGACGATGCAGATGATGATAGAGATCGTGATAGAAATCGAGCTGAATATGAAGATCGGAATGGAGAAAGAAATAGAGATGACCTTGAAGGTGGAAGAGATTGTGGTCAACAAGCAGAAAACTGCGTACTTGAGAATGAACATCACGATGTCGATAGCATTGCAGCAGAAGAAGAAAATCACATCGATTGTGATAATGAAATAGCTGGTCCAGATATGCCCAGAAGTCAAAATGAACACGACGCTGATAGAACAACACATTCATTTTCAATGCCAATAGAACCCATACAAACACAACATGCAGCAGCAGCAACGGAGACACAATCTACCATATCATCCGTTGAGATAATTGATCTGGCAACATTTGCCGAATTACGCAGAGCTGTTGCATCACCCACAAACTCAAGCATTACAACCAATGCATCCACAATTTACCAAACAGAACGAAATATACCACATAGTAGCAGTAGTGCTAGTTTTAGTGTTTCACGTCGTCCTCCTCCCAGTGGTGTTGTTGCGCGCCACATGCGTCGTGCACCGATAGAACCCGAAGAATATTCGGATGCCTTATTTGCGCATGTACGTGAGACACATCAACGCATACGTCAAGCGCTGTTACATGCACCGCTAAGCGATGTCAAAGATGTTGCGCTGCTGAAGCGAAAAATGTTGGAGGTGGTACAGTTTTATACGCGGTATGTTTTTTGAAGAGAATTAAATTGGAGATGTGTGTATTACTTATTTATTTAATTTTTTTTTAATATTTCAGTGGTTGCAAAAATCAATTCGAAAGAGTGTGTAATTCGCCAATGCTTTGTCGCCGTTTGAAAAGAAATATACATCGCCTATTGGATTTATTCAAAGAAATTTGTTACACTAGTAATCAGGTAAGAAGGAGAAATTAATGCTTAAACAACTATAAACATATACATATACATATACATATACATATACATATACATATACATATACATACAACTATAAATATATTTTAACTAACCTTTTATATCTCTTGCATCTGATAGAATCCCATTTATTTGCAACACATAAGTCAATTGATTGGTGTGTACAATTCACTCGAACTAAGATTATCGTTAAATTTGACGCGTATACAAAAATGTGCTTTAATTCATCGTTTAGCGCATGTTATTCATAAGCATCTGATGGTGAACGATGAGGTAAGGAGGCTTAAAAGCAATTTTCTTTTAATTTCTAGCTCTTATGTACAGTGTTGTTCAAAGAAATTGCAGCAGTATTGTAAACCAGACGTGTAAAAATCCTAATAAAATTTGTAATGATTAATTTTTTAATTTAAGCATTATTTTAATTGTCTTACATTAATCTATTGAAATAAAAATTATAGAAATTAATCGTGATTAATAGCCTTTAGAGAAATAATCTAAAATAATCATATACTTAATCTTAGTTAATCAAATGACTAATTTTTTGTTTTTAATGATTATTTTAATTATCTTACATTAAGCTGGGAATTAATGAAATAAATAAAAAAATTATGAAAATTCATGATTATTAGCCATTAAAAAATACTTAGAAATAATAATGTAATCAAAATTAATCAAATTATTTTTATTCATTGTATGATTATTTTTAATTCAGTAATTATTTTTAATTGTTTGATTATTATAATGGTCTTAAACTAAATTGGAAATTAATAATCAAATAATATAATCATGATCAATAGCCGTTAAAAAATATTCAGAAATAATTAACTATATAATTAGAAAGATGAATTATTTTTTTGGATTTTTTATTTTAATGATTATTTTAATTATCCTAAATTAACGTGGAAATTAATAATCAGTTGAATTAAAAAATTTTAAAAAATAATCATGATTAATTGTGACGAAAAAAAATATTTTGGAATAATCATGTAACAAAAACTAATCAAATTATTTGTTTTTGTATGATTATTTTTAATTCCGTAATTATTTTTAATTACTTGATTATTATACTCAGCTGTACTAGTACACAGAGTATTATAATTTTGATTTCATAACGGTGGATTGTAACATAATGAAATAATCGAGATAGATATGGACTTATATATATCAAAATGATCAGGGTGAAAAGAGAAATCGATTGAGCCATGTCCGTCCGTACGCAGGATAACTCGCGTAAAAATTGAGATATTTTGATGAAATTTGAAATGCAAGTTGGTATCGAGACTGGGACGGTTGGTATTGAAAATGGGCGAAATCGGACCATGACCACGCCCACTTTTCCTATCTAGAAAAAATCGGAAATTTGGTATCTCAGCCACTAATATAGCTAGAGTGATAAAATTTTACCCACGTATTGAGCTCAGGCCTTTATGAAGAAATTTGATGAAGTTTTGGAAAATGGGCGGTGCCACGCCCACTTATTAAGGGTCAAACATTGAAAGTTTTATATGTCATAACTCAGAAACCGTTGAAGATATATCGATGAAATTTGGTATGCGTAATTTGGTTACTTAGACAAATGTTTTGGCGAAAAATTATCAAAATCGGTTGACGGCCACGCCCACTTTTATATATGGGAACTATAAAGGGGCCTAATAAAAACATTTTAAGCGATATCTCTTTCAAATATAAAGATCTATCACTGAAATTTTGTGGCAGGAGTCCAACTACGAACATAAAACAAAAAGTACAAAAATTTTGGAAAATGGGCGGTGCCACGCCCACTTATTAAGGGGCAAATATTGAAAGTTTTATATGTCATAACTCAGAAACCGTTGAAGATATATCGATGAAATTTGGTACGCGTGATATATTTACTTAGCCAAATGTGTGGACGAAAGATTACCAAAATCGGTTGACGACCACGCCCACTTTTATATATGGGTATTATAAAGTTACCTAATAAAAACATTTTAAGCGATATCTCTGTCAAATATAAAGATCTATCACTGAAATTTTGTGACATGAGTTCTACAATAGACCGGAAACAAAAAATAAAAAAAGTTTGGAAAATGGGCGTGGCACCGCCTCTTTTTATACAAAGGAATCTACGAGCCTATTATTCGACAAATAACTGAGATATTATGACGAAACTTGGTTTATACACTTTTATAACATGTGTTAATAGACACGCAAAAATTTATTGAAATCGGTTTATGACCACGCCTACTTTTTAACAAAGATATTTCTGGAACACCCTTTTGGAATTTGTAACGTGAAGTCTTTGTAACTAAAAGTAATTTTGCACTAACAATAATATTTATATGCTTATTTGGATGATTGATACAAATTTTGAAAATGGGCGTGGCTGCGCCCTGTTTATGCAGCACTCGTGTCATATAAAATACACCCTATATCGAACAAACGCAAACAAACAATGAAAGCATACAGCTGAGTATCTAATGTTCGATTCCACTCGAACTTAGGCTTGCTTACTTGTTTTAACTGTCTTCAATATGATGGAAATAAAGGACAAACTAAATTGAAAATTATGAAAAACTTTTATGATTAACAGCCTCTAAAAAATAATCAAATAATTTTTTTATTGGTATTATTATTTTTATTTGCGTAATTATTTGTAAGTGTCTGATTATATTAACTGTTTTGAATTCACCTGGCAATTAATCAGATTAAAAAATTATGAAAAATAATAGCTATTAAAAAAATAGTCAGATTATAATCATCTATTCAAAATTAATCAAAATATTTTTATAATTGTATAATGATTTCCAAATTATTAACTTGTTAAAAATAATCGATTAATTAAAAAAAATAAGAAATAACTAAAATAATAAAAAATTGTCTAATAATGTAAGCAAAACAAATAAAAAATAGTTGCAAAAATCAGAATAATAGTATTAATCATGCAATTAAAATAATCTTAAAATAATTGAAAAAAAAATAAAAATTTTCTGCAATTAAAATCAATGAATCGATTTATTAATGTATTTATTTAATTTAAGTAGCTATTAATCATTACAAAGATGAAAGTAATCGTATGTAATCATTAAAAAGCCTAAAAAAATACATGGGTTAATAATCTTTAAAATTTTTACTCATCTTGTAAATTTTGTACTACATTTTTGCTGCTATTTTTTTACCGCCTCTGTATATCAAAAAGCTGTATTTTTGCTTAGAGGTTTTACCCAAAAGTTAACCGTTTTATTACACTTTACTAATCTAATTTTATTTTTATCTTTTTAACTCTTGCAACAAATTTCCAGTCTCTGGCCAAAGAAAATATACTACGTATGTTTCTGCATATGCCCGACATGTATGCGGCGCGTTTCATATTAGAACCGCTTTTCAAGTAAGTCATCATCATCCATTTATACATATTAATTTGTCATTAACTCCTTCTACTTCCTTATACAGCACTTTTCTACCGGAAATATTTACTAGCAGCAAAACCAACGAGCAAAAAGAATTACCCGATAAAAAGTTTATACAATATATAATCGTATTGCATCAATGGAAGGATATGCTGCGCGGCGATCCCTTAGAGCAAGTGGATTTAATAAATAAAGCACAGTATTTTATGTGCCCAAGTAAAAGCTTGCACACAAATCCCATATATGCCAATCATTTGCCAACCATACATTCACGCAAGAGCGCTGTGAAAGATATTTTAAATAATTTGAAATTCTTTCATGATTTGAGAAATGTAAGAGTTGGTGTTTTTTGTTTTTTTTTTTTTTGTAATTGTGTCTCTTTTAATTAATAATTTGCTTTTCAAAATTTAGGCCGCCATTTGTGATGACTCGCACTTGGATGTGGATGATGATATACTACTTATGATGGTGAGTTGTAAAGCCTCTTAGTTTAATATTTGTTAAGCATACAAATGCACCTCAACATGATGCTCAAGTAAAAGGTCTGATGCTTAAGCTTGAGCTTTCTATGCGGTATGCAATGACTTGCAGTTAGTCGCCGTTATTGCGCCACCGCTTGATTGTTCGCTTAGGTAAGTGACTTAAGAAAATTAACTGATTTGAAAATTACTAACTCAAAATAGAAAAAAACAATCCCAATTAACAAACTTACAACTTTATGCTTGCATTCGCAAAAATTCCAGGACACCGAAGAAGCCGTCTCCTCAACCGTATGGGACTTTGGTGCTGCCTACAATGCAGAAGCTAAACAACGAACTTTAAAAATACAAAGGCGCAACTCTGCGCTGCCACCAATTGAATGTGTCGATCTTACCGCCGAAGAAGACCAACAGCATTTGAATGCAGAAAACGACGTTGAATATAATTTGCCTTGGCTAAATACCTTCAAAACCAAAGCATCAGATATTGTACATGCTGATAAAGCGGAAAATGTTATTTGTTTAGATTCAGATTCTGAAGGTGAATTATTCGCTGGTAGCATTGTTGATCCATCCGAATCATATCAAGATTGCGACGATGGTGATTTTGATACAGAGTACAACACAAGTCTCGACGACAACGACGGTAGCAACACAGATGATAATGATTCAGTAGTTGATGATAATAATTATGATGATGATGACAGATCATTACCCAAAAGTGGTCTGAGGGTGTCAAACGATTTACGCACATATTTAGCGCCGCGTTCGAAAAACTCCCAAAGTGCAAGTAGTGGAGCAGCTGCTGCTGCTGGTATTGATAATGGCAAACGTCTTACATTCAAACGTCGTCCAACACATTTGGGTTCACCTTATGTGCGTGATTGTGATAGTCGCCGCGAAGTTGACTTTGGCTGTGGTGGCGGTCTAACAATCGATTCAAAAATGTCACAAGCATTCAATGTTAGCGATAACGATGTGCCATGGCCGTCAATTCTTAGCAGTTTTAGCGTAGGCGGTAAAAAGTCAAAGCATTTGGCCACTACTAAATCGTCGTCGTCATTCGCAAATGAAATGCAAGCAGACGCTAATAATGGTGGTGATAGCGATGAAGATGCGTATGCGAATGTGCAACCCTATCATTCTATGCCATCGACAGCCTCGTCGTCATCACAAACCAACATGGGCGAGGTTATATTTTCACAAGCATTACCGGTAGCAACGCGTAGAAAAAGTATGCGTGAGGAAGACAATTCGATTTATAATAGGGGATTGCAGTTAGGAATCGAAAAGCTAGCTGCCAATACAGATTACACAAAATGTAGAGATGGTAATGGCCAGAGTGGCAGTCGAGTACAGCTAGAAAATCAAAGAAATGTGGGAGAGGGTGTAGAGATGCAAACAGTAAGTGACATTTGTAGTTAGTTTATTTATAAAATCATTATGTTGCATATTTGTGTACATAATCTTTTACTCCAAATCAGACGTGTTTTAATTCCCATTAAAACCAGTAATGATAAATTTTTTTGCATGATTATTTTAATTGTCCTACATTAATCTCGGAATATTGATAATTATTTTAATTAAAAAATTATAAAAAATAATCACTATTAATAGCTATTACAAAATAATCGGAAATCATCATAATATAATCGGAATTAATCAAAAAATTTAATTTTTAAATTCACATTAAAATTATTAATGGTTTTAGATTCCTTAATTTTACTGATTATTATAATTGCCGGAATAAATATGCAATTAAATTAAAAAATTACGATTAATAGCCATTAAAGAATAATCAGAAATAATCATATAATCAAAATTAATACAAAAAAAAAGTATTTTTTTTAAATTCCCATTAAAATTATTAATGCTTTTAGATTTTTTTATTTTACTGATTATTTTAACTGTCTAACATTGACCTGTGAATAAATAATCAATTAATTTAAAAAAGTATAAATATAGTGATTAATAGTCATTAAAAAAATAATCAGAAATATTCATATAATCAAAATTAATCAACAAATTTTTACATTAACTTGAAAATTAATAATCAATTAATTAAAGATTAATAACCATTAAAAAATAATCATATAATCAAAATTTATCGAAGATTATTTTTAATCATGATTAATTAAAAAAATAAACAGAAACAATCATATAATCAATATAAATATTTTTTTTTTACGTTAGATACATATCGCTCATTTGCTGCAAGACCGGCATAAGTAAAAAAAATCGATTGTCCAGAAAACGCTTTTAAAGTTTTCAACTGACTCCAATCTTACACAGAAAATAGGAAATCCTACAAATTCAAAACAAACCAATTCAGTATAATATATTTAACATATCCATAAATGAAAATCAACACCAAGTATCCAATTCTGCATCATTAACTAAAAAATCACGTTTTTTGATTTATGCCGGTCTTGCAGCAAATGAGCGATATATGATAATTTTTATTGCTTAATTATTTCAATAGTTTGTTTAGAGCCTATACACACTTGCGACTCAATCGATTTGGTCGAATTGGACTGTTGTATTCACACTACTCCAACTATTTAGTCGAATCGGTGGCAGCTATTCACACTTGAGACTAAATAGTCGTGCGATTGACAATGACATAGTGTTGCCAATGTTAACTTTTTACTCAGCAAATTTTACATTAGTGGTCTTCATATAAAGTGATGAAGTATTAAATTGTTAAAGTTTATCTGCATTCTTACATGAAAGCACCTTCTTGTCAGCTGTCAACTTGATTAATAAATAAAAAACAATAAAATAAACAAAAAGTGCATACATTGTTTGGCTTTGTTTCTTATTAAACTAGCAACTAGCTGTCAAGTAAATGAAAAGAGAAAAACGGAAGGAATTACGCTCATAAAGGCGAAACGAACAGAAGTACAAGAAACGGAAAAATAGTAAAAATCAGCCATTAATAATTTTCATGAAATTTCATTTTCATTATTTCTATTTTAAAATGCGATTAATGACATTTGAAGAGGACAACAATATCAAGAAACATATGAAAACGGAAGTAAATATCCTTAGTTAGATAATTCTTGTCTATAACTACACCATTTCCAGATGGATTTTAGAAAGTGTCAACTGGATTTTAGAAAGGGGACATTGGATCTTAGAAATGTCAATTGGATTTTCGAAAATTTATATAATTATTAATTTATACTTTCATACTCAATAAAGAATTTCTATTCGAAAAATTCTGTGTAAAATTTATTTTAAACGCACATTCTGAAATCCAATTCACGCTTTCAAAAATCCAATTTTGTTTTCTAAAATCCTTTTAACGCTTTCTAAAATCCAATTGACATTTCTAAAATCCAATTTCCCCTTTCTAAAATCCAATTGACATTTCTAAAATCCAATTTCCCCTTTCTAAAATCCAGTTAACGCTTTCTAAAATCCATCTGGAAATGGTGTAGTTAATAAGAAACGAACCTTTTGTTTTTAAACATTTTGAAAATATTAATTGAAATATTCAATCTCTACAATTTACCAAAAGTGAAATAAAAGTAGTGCTGTCAGCATGGCAACTCTTTCCACTACGAATATCACTGTTGTTGTTGTAGTCGTTCGACTAAATTGTCTCAAGTGTGAATACGTAGAAGGGCGCCTTGCTGATCAAGCAGTTGTACAACTGTTTCAGTTGGAATGAAATTGGGCTGCAAATCCAACTGTTTCAGTTGTACAACTAATTGAATGTAGTGTGAATGCTTCCATACATTCCCATGCAAATCAACATTCGACTAAATCGATTGAGTCGCAAGTGTGTATAGGCTCTTAGTTTTAATTATAAATTTGTTTTTAATATAATTTAGTTATTGTTAATTGCTAAGTTATTTTCAATTATGCGACTATTTATTTATATATGATTACTAGCTGACCCGGCAAACTTCGTTCTGCCCAAAATAGATTTTTTTATTAATTTCATTTCAAAAATTGTTATTACACCGGTATTATTTTTAATAGAAAATTCACGATTTTTCACTACTTCATTGTGTATACAACTTCAAAAATATATAATTTTAGTATTCAGTTTAAGGCTGCACGATACACAACATTTTTAGTTTTCTGTTCCAGATATTTATTTTCACTGAGTATTGGCTATTTTCACTAAGTAAGAGGATTGATATAGTATACCTCCATAATGGTTTTCAGGCCCCTCCTCCAACCCTTTTAGATATATTCAGCCTCAAAAGTTTAGTACGTATGGCAGGTGCAATGCCCCATTTTTCGATAAATCTTTTTTTTTTTTGGGTGAACATGGTATTGATATCGTATATCTGCATAGTGATTTCTATGTACATGCCATGAACGCTTTTAAGGATATTTAGCCTTAAAAATTAAGAACGCATGGGAGGTGCCACGCCCCCTTTTCCCAAAACTACTGTTTTTTTCATAAGCATGCTATTGATATCGTTAATCTCGTGATCAATTTTCAGGTCCCAACCTTAAACGCTTTTATAGATATTCAGCTTGAAAGATTAAGTTTGTATGGGAGGTGCCACGCCCCCTTTTCCGATAACCTACACTTTTATGCGCAAAAATTGTTTTGATATCATATAGCTCTGTACCAATTTCCAGGTCCCTGCCTTAAATCCTTTTAGAGATATTCAGCTTAAAAAATTAAGTGTTGTTGGGAAGTGCCACGCCCCCTTTTCGTATAACTCCTATTATTTTGCGTTAATATGCAATTGTTATCGTTTATCTCCACACCAATTTTCAGTTCCCTACCTTGAACTGTTTTAGAGATAATCAGCTTTAAAAATTAGGGTTGTATGGGAGGTGCCACGCCCCCCTAACATTTTTTAATTTTTTCTTCGACTAAACCTTCGCGGGGTAACAGCAAACAAACCCCCCTAAGGAAGTATTTGATTTGGTTCAGCCGTTTTCAAGTTTTAGCGTTACAATTAAATACCAAATCATTCTTATATATATAGATATATGTAGATGATTAATAATACTTGAAAACATGCGAAACGTTAAATACTGAAATAAAACATAAATAACAAAAAAATAAAAAGGAATTAATTGATTATTTAATCAATCATGCAATTAAAAAAATCAAAAATAATAGAAAATCATTAATCAGATAATTGATCATGCAATTAAAAAATCTGAAATATGTAATTAAAAATAATCAAAAAATTTAAAAATAATTTTAAGTTTAAATAATAAAAATTAAATTTAAATTTAAATAAAAAATTTTAATAATTTAAGTTAATTAAACGATTAATATTTTTTTTAAATTTAATTAACTATTAATCATTAAAAAGTTAAAAGTAATCGTACTGAAATATTAAAGAGTTAGAAAAAAAACACGCTTTAATTAATAATCATTCAAGTTTTTAATTATTAAATAACAGGTAGAATCCTATAATTTTTTTAAATATTTTCTTTTTCTATTTGCAGCGCTTCAATATCGCCGATGATAAGACAACAAATAAACCGGTGAAAAAACAAGTAAAATTCAATGATAAGCCAATTGGGCCGACGCGCACACTTCCCACAAGCACCGTCACCAAAATGCCAATCAAGCCAGCCATACAATTGAATAAGATACAGTATAACAATAATCAACAACGTAGCACCTACGATCAACATTCAGACTACAATCAATATCCCCTGCTGCGCTCCAACTCACCACACCCTCGCTTGGCACCATCACCATCGTCCTCAATATCATCAACAACTGAGTCACTAAAACAAATGGCACAACAAGGTAGGCGATTTGTTGATAAAATTCATAAACTATATAAAAAACCATCTACAGAACTACGAGTACCTAAACAAAAATGTTCATCTGCAACAATAATTGATTACGATCGCTATCGTGATGTGATTATTGATGCTAATAGCACCACAACAACAGAAACGACAACACAAAGCGTTAATTTAGATAATTCAACAATTTCTTCTCAATTAATTGAGCAAAGTAAAGATGCATCTAAACGCGGTCTGGTAGATTTTTACAAATTCATACGAAAATGTAGAGAATTGAATAAAAAATTGAAAACGCGTACCATTTCACAAACGAATCGAGCTTCAACAACGATGACGACCACCACCACGACCTTTTGTCGCCCTAAAGATATTTCATCAACCAATAATACCAATTATCAGATATCAAATAGCGTAGAATGTAAAGTAAAAAGTGTTGTTAATTTTAATGAAAATGATGACAAAACTATGCTTTTTGTTATGGACAAAAATGTGGACGATACAAAAAATAATAATAATAGTAGAGAGCAATATGCCGTAGGAGGAGTTTTAGAATGCGAGCAAAAAGTGTTTGAAAATGCAGAGAACATAACAAATGTTTCAACAAAAACAACAACAATAGGTTCTTCTTCCAATTTGGCATTTAGCTTGACACATACTGCAGATGAACATGAACATACAAGAAAATTATTAAGTAAGCCCAAAAATTCTATAAATAAGCCAATGCTAGTTAGTTCAGAGACTACTTCCAATAAAATTGCTGCTTTTGAAAGTAAGGTAGTGGCTAGTAGTAGTGACATTTGTACGACGACTAGCAAAGGGCAGCAAATAATATTAGAAAAACCTAATTTGAAAGAAATTGAGGGAAAGACTGGCGAATTGGCGACAACTGACAAAAAGAACGAGGATCACAGAAAACATTTAGTTAAATTTGAGTTGCCCAAATTGCGTGCCAAACCTAATAAAGCGCAGAAAAGTAGTTTTTTAAGAGCTGAAAGAGTTACAAAAAGCGAATTGAAATGTAATATAATTGTAGTTAAAAGTGAAAAAAGTGAAAGCACTGAGATGGAGTCACAAAAAAGTGATGTGTTGAAAAGTGTACAACTAATGGTCGATTCAGTTAAAAGTGAAAATGCTAGTGAGGAGGTGGCTAGTAATGCTGTTGGTGATGAGATGTTAACAATTGCCAACGAAAATGTGTTTTGTAGTGATTTGATCAATGAAAGTGTGGTGAAGGAAAAAAGTGTGAAACACACAAGACAGTCAACACAAAACGCAAATAAAAAGCAAGTGTCAAGAAGACGTAATGAAAATAAAATTGTTACCGAAGAAATGTCGAAGAAGCAGGAAGAGAAACAATTAAAGGAGTCACACACAAAAACTGACACAGTAACCGATGTAATGAAACAAAATGGCGCTACACTTGCTGATTGCGATGTACAACAAGGTGAACTTGAAAATATTGTACATGAGCCAATGAAGGAGGTAAGCGAAAATTTAGCAGGAATAACTACGAACTTGTCGATAGAGCAAAATCTGAACCAGAAAAAATGTGATGAAATTATAAAGAAACCACATGCACATGCTACAAAACAAAAAGTAGTTAAAAATGTTGATAAATCTGTTAAAAAGAAACCATTAACAAGTAGGAAGCAGCAGAGAAAAGAAACAGTACTGGCAGAAAAGGCACCAGCCATAGCTCCAGAAACAACGAAGGAAGTTGAAATTAAAAAAGAGGTACTCTATACAGCGCCAATAGCAGATGTAGTGACAAGCCAAGAGATTGAACAGAGCACAACACAAGCGCCAGATGAAATTGTAGAGCAAGTATGTGATGATGTAACGCAAACTAGCGCTAACAAACAAAGTGAGGCAATTAATAGCAATATGCCGCCTCTCACTAGTAGAAAACAACAGAAGAAAAGCACAGAAAAAGCAGAAAACCCACAGAAGACCACAGCAAAAAATGATGAACCAATAAAAGAGGTGGTGCAACCGTGGTTAGACACATCGCTACGCATAAAACTAGAAGAATCTATTGAAATACAAGAGCATATAGTCGAAGATATGGCAGAGATGAATGACTCACAAAAGAGTCAAGATGATGAAGGGATAGTGCCAAACAACGACAACGCCTTCACTGAATTCATATGCAAAAATGAAGTTGATACCAATGCTACAAATGTACCTCTATTGCAGAAACAACAGAAAAAGCGCACAGAAAAAGAAAAATCTCAAACTTCAGATCAGCCGGCAACTTCGTGCGTTGCTTATGAAGCGACAGAGGAAGATAATGAACAAGTTACAAAAGCGAGTGATAAAATTATAAATCAAAGCTGTGATGTTGCACACTCATCCGCTTTCCCAAAAAAAATTCAAGTAAAGCCCTTTGCTAGAGATTCTCCAGTGACTAGGGGACAACGGCAGAAGAAAAAACGCAGAAAAAATATAAAAAAGTTTAATGATGCAGAGCCCGAACCTATGAAAGAAGTAGAAAAGTGGTTAGAGAAGTCTTCGAAAGTGCTAGCAGATCTGCCTATAAAACAAGAGGAATTAAGTGAAGAAGAAATAGAAGCAAATAAAAGAAAATTAAATGATAATAGTGAATTGCAAAAAATGCCCGACGAAACTGTGGAAGAGGCAGCGTGTGACTTACAACCACCACCAATAGCAGATGCTATAGTGGAAAATGAAGTTAAACACATTACTGAAGACGTTGTTGAGCCAACAAGAAAACAAAAGAGAAAACACATGGAAATGGAAAAGAAAGTAGAAACAACAAGAAATTTGCGAAAGAAAAAAACAGAAAAAGATAAGACCGACACTTCGAAAGATGCAGAAAGAGCGAAAGAAATTGAAAATTCACAGAAACCAATACCGATCGCGCAAGAAGCTGTTGTTGCACGCCCATTAGATGATACTAAAGCCGAATTGCAAGCAAGCGAAGCAGCGAAAGATATAGAAGAGCAACCAGCTGCTGATGTAACAGAATCAAACGCTATTAAGCAAAACGAATTTACACCAACGACTAAAACCACACAGACGTCAAGATGTCAACAAAAGAAAAGACAAGCAGATAAGGATCCCAACCTCAAAGAACCAGCACGGAAAAAGCAAGAGCAAGACTTAACAGAAACTACAGCACAGCAACAAGCTATAACGGTTAACCAAGCATTGCAAACTAACGAAACATGCGACGGGACGCCAATGATACGTCAGGTGGTCGCAGAGCAACCAAGTAATGTACCACAAGGGGAAGCTAAAAAGCCAACTGAGGTTGAAGTTATTAAAGAAACTAATACAAAAGTATCGAGGAAACAGAAAAAGAAAAATGAAATAGAAAAACGTGAAAGCAAGAATAAAGCACCAACAACCGATGTTGGAAAAGGGGTGCGTGATGGAAAGACAACAAAATTATCGCCACAAAACACTCTTAACGAAACAGCAACAAAGAAAATTATTGCAAATAATAATGAGGAAGAAATCTCAAAAGCCAAGCAGCAAACTGAAGATGTTCCCAAGGAAGCACCACCAATCGCGAAAAGGCAAAAGGGAAAACAAAAGGAAAAAACTATAGAGGACATTTCGAATGAAATGTGCTCGAGTGAACCAGCTAAGACTGCAGCTGCCGAAGCAATTAAGAAAATTAAAGATGCAGCGGAAAAATCATCTTCTAAATCACAAACATCACATAACATAAATGCAACAGTAACGGATAAAAGAGAAGAAAAAGCAAACAAAAGTGTAGAAGCAAATGGACAGCTAGAGAAAAAGCAAGAAGAAATGCAAGAACCATCTCCTCTAATACCAAACTCAGAGCAACTTTCTACAGAAGAACCACCACAATTAAGTGTAACCAACAAACAGGTAAAAGATATAACAAAACTGCATAAAAATTTAGCTACTTCAAAGAAAACATTAACAAGAAATGAAGCCAAATCATCGAGGAAAGCAGAAGACAAGCAGAGCTTAGAAATTTCACATTCAATTACAAATTTATTAAAAAAGACCAGCAAAAGTACTAAACAAAAGTCACAAAAAGTTGATATGGGCGCCGACAAGAGGTTTACTAATTCTGTAATAGCAAGATCTGAACAAGAACCATCATCAACGAGAGGAAATAAGTTATTGCACCGTAAACAACTGGAATCAAATCCAGAAATATATTTATGCAAGCGTAAAAAACCATTGCCAGAATTGGTTGAAGTAAAGACAATCATCGAAGAAAAAGTACAACAATTGAGTTTAGAAGAAAACGTCATATCAAATGAAATCATAAAAGAAGTAGGCGATTTCACAAAAACGGTGGAATTAGAATCACGAATTGACGAAACAGAAGCACGAACTGACGAAACAGAAACAACAAATGTCGAAACAGAAGCACGAATTGACGAAATAGAAGCACGAGTTGGTGAAATAGAATCACGAAATGACGAAACAGAAACAAGAAATATCGAAACAGAAGCACAATCTGATGAAGCAGAAGCACGAATTCACGAAACAGAATCACGAACTGACGAAACAGAAACAAGAAATGTTGGGACAGAAGCACAATCTGACGAAACAGAAGCACGGACTGATGAAAATGAAGCGAAAGCTGTTGAACTAGAACCGACAGATGTAGAACTAGAATTGAACGATACCGAAATCCCAACAGATTTAAATTTAGAAGAACGTTTAACGACAAAACAAACAAATTTGAATGAAGCAGAGCGATTATTTCAAACGATTGAAGAAAGCAGCCACTACAATGCGGATATTCCATTTAATCAGAACAACATAGACGACTGTGACAAAGCCGCAAACAAAAGAAAGAAAGAGAAAAAGAAAAGGAAAAAGGAACTCAAAGAGATAATATGCTGTAAAAGGATTTCTATAATTGAAGAAATGCATGCGGCGGCAAACGAAGAACGTCTTCCTTCCGTAGAACAATTACCAAACACGAGTGATGAAAGTAATAAAAATAAATCCAATGCAAATACAGAATGTGACAACACCGGTGATGATGTTAATGGCGATTCTGGTCTTGTGCTCCTAATAAAAGCTGTTGAAGCTATTAATTTGACTGAAAATGATGCATCAACACATTCGTCGAATGAAGCTGACTTTGCTGATAATGATACTGTTCGAAATTTTTCTGATGGAGCTGTTGAAAAAGGTAACAAATTGCCCAAATTGCACGAGCAACTCGCGGAAACTACTAAAACACTGTCCGAAGCTGATACACCATCACAGCAAAGCGTTTTAGAATCGAGTAATGCTAAAACGATAAAAGTTAAGCGCGTTCATTTTGCGCCGGGCACCAAATTTTTTGATACGGACGAAGATACCACATCCCCAGCATCGCAAAAAACTGGCGATTGTGACATGAGCGACGTCACAAGAGCAGGAACAGAAAAAGAAGAGGAAAAGTCATTATCGTCAATTACTTTCAAGGAAATTATGCCTACGACTAAATCGCCGCCACCATGTGATAACATTAATTTTCATGATGAGTTCACACACACGATAGAAGAAATCCCAATACCAACGAAAGGAGAAATGTTGCAGAGAACGCATAGGAAAACGCTAAAAGCTGCTAATAACACTGAAAAAATTAATGAGGAATCTTCTGATTTCACTAATGATGATGATGAACCAAGCAAACACTCGGTGGACCACAAAGATCTAAACTCGGAGCAAATAGCAGAGGAAACCAATAATGACTGCTCAGCACCAAAAGTAAATAATGCTTCCGCATGGTTTTCAAATGAAACCGCCGAAGAAGAAACGATTACCTCAATAGGCAGTGTATACTTTGGCGACGATGTGGAAACAACAAAGGTTGATGATGACAGTGGCCTAACTATAGCTGAGGAGCAATGGGCAGTGATAAATAATGTAAACGATCGTGCAACCACTGCTCAACCACATGAAAAATTTGGTGTAAACGAGGATGCTAAGAAAACTGATGTAGGCAATCAGCAGCCGAGCAGCAAAAGTGCCATTAAATTACGTTTAGCCAAAACGCCAACACCACCTGGAAGCAGCAACGCAGAGAAAAACTCCTCATTTACACCGCCCATCGACGAAGCAGTTAAAAGTTTAGAATCTCAATTTGGCGACGTCTCATATCGGCCGATAACCAGAAAACTATCGGCTGCACTCAATCAAACGCTACAAATGGAAACGGATAATGCAATGTTAGAACCCATTAAACCGCTATTATATGGACGCGCTAGAAAATCCAGAGCAAAATCGGTGGATGAATCAATATTAAGTAAACGTAGGAAATTTGCGCATACGGGCAAAGCATCAAGCTTTGAAGAAGGAGGAAGCGGTGGTGGGAGTGATTTAGAATTTAGTATGGCAACAAGAATGCAAATGGATATGAAGCGTGGTAAAGCTTTAGAAGATGCATGGAAAGAGAAAAATGTAAAGTTAAAGGAAGTAAAAGAAGCACCAGAAGAGCAAACAGCTGAACAACAGACAGCAGCGACACAATACAGCAACAAAGAGTCAAAAGAACTGACAGAGCAGAAAGCGGGCAAGTGTGCGAAAACTGGGAAAAGCAAGAAAGAACCGCAAACCATGAAAAGATCTACGTCTGATGCTGCTCTTTTAGATCACGCCGATAAAGATCAAACTAACGACAACTTAACGACAGCAAATCACGAGAATGGGAAAGAGGCGCCGGCCGCTAAAAAAGAAGGCGAAGAAGACGAAAATTTAACAACGTCAAAAAACGAGCAAATGGCTTTGTCTGTTGTAGACGAAGAGCAGACAAGCCAAAACAACAAAGAATTATCGTCAAAAAACGCAATTAAGTATAATAAAAACGCTGAAGAAAAAACCCCCATTACCACACAAGCTAACCAAAAAGTTCTGTTAGCAACGAATGATAAAAGTGATCATAAAGAAATAAGTGGCAACGAGGAAGAACAGCAGCAAAATCTAGAAAAATTTTCACATACAAATAATTTCTGCAACAAGGAAGAAATAAAGCCGACAACTCAGGATCATGCAACGTGTGCTTTAAGTGACGTTTCTGAAGATAAACCGAATGACGAATTGGCATGTGTTGATTATAATGCAAAAAACTTTAACATCCCTGCAATAAACACTTCTTCCCTTGATGTTGAGCACGTCGCGCCACCAGAAACCAACGAAGAAGAAGAATCACAGCAAAATGGGACGCATCAGCGTGAATATAATTCCAGCTCCGAGCTAGCATTCGATGATGATAATGATGCAAGTTCAACAGTGCCTTTGTCAGAATATGAGCCCATGGAATCCGCAAGGGATAACCGAAAAATAGAAGCAAACCAATCTACGGAGATTTTAATGCGAGCAACATGCGTTGCTGGTTATGAGCACACCATCGACTCACCAGTTGAGGCTGCTGTAGTAGATGATTTTTTTGATAAGACTGTTGTCGAAGCGGATTCATCCGATGAAAAACTATCAGCTGAACCATACGAATCCTGTGAAACACCACCACGAGCTGAGCATCATCTAACACAATCATACACTGGCAACAAAAATCCATTGCCAAACACATCAGATTATTGTAGTAGTAGCAGTGCAGCAGCATTTATTTACAGCGACATGTCCAGCGCATCGTCGTCCATTAATCGTTCGGCCAGCGGCACGTCGGAAATCACCGATTTATCTAAAAACGAACCGACAAGCTTGAAAGTGGTGCAATCGGAAGAACAAGTTGCTGAATTACTTGCGAATACGAGTTCAAGCACACAAGATTTATCGCTTTTATGTTTTGATCATGATGCACTCATTAGTAATGATACTTTGCTCTCCGAATTGATAATGGATATAATGACAACACCAAATTTGGAGCACAACTATGCTACCTCACCAGTAGAAAAGCTAATCAAACGTAATGCTGATGCTGCTTTCGATGAAAAACAAATTAAGGATGCAAGTATAAAAGATCTACTATATGAAAGGCAACAAAAAAACAACAGCATTACTGGCGCTATTTCACAAGAACAAAAAGTTGCAGAAGCTAACAACACGTATGCTAATGCAACGCCTCTTAAAGTGTCAAGTTTAAAGGTATCAATACCACTTGCCAATATAAAACGTTTAGCTGAAATGACAAAGAAAGCAGCATCCAAGGATTGGTATTTAGCAGAGCAACCAACTACCTCAAAAGCGGCTTTAAGAGCTTTGCAAGGAAATGTTTCCAATTTAAAAACGGAAAACTTTCCTTCCACGCCAAAGAAAGTGGCGGAAAAGCTTGACGCTGAAGATGCTGATAAAGAATTTAACAAGTTTGCAGAAGTTACTGTGAATGAGACTAGTACAACAGAACCAGATGCACGCGAAGTTGAATGCAACTCACCATTAAGTGTGCCAACGAAAAAACGTCGAAAAATAAACGACGACGGTATGGCGCAGGAGTTTATAGCGGATGTGGCAATGCTATCATCCGAAGATGATGATGACTACGATGTTTCTGATAACGTGATAAATAATGCATGTGCAAAACTCGATACGCTATTTCAGAAACTCGAAAGTGAATTTGCCAAAATTGAGGCTGAACGTTTGGCAAATAATAAACAGAAGTTGGATAATGAAAGAGTACAAGCGGCAGACAATGATGAGCAGATGGTAGACACAAATGACAAGCAAACAGATAACCAATTGGATCAACATGAAAAGCAAACAGATAACCAATTGGATCAGCATGATAAGCAAACAGATAACCAATTGGATCAAGTTATAGCAGAAGAGACAACAAATATGAAAGAATGCACAAATGAAAAAGTAGAGTCATTCCCCAGCTTAACTACAACAACCAGAGTGAGTAGTGCAGTAGTAGTAGCAAATACCATGCCTTCGTCTACGTCTACGTTCTCGAAATGCTTGCCGTCGTCTTCTTCAGCTAAGAGTGGCACGTTGTCAACAAGAGGATTTGATATGCCTAGTTTAACTGATAGTGATTTTGATATTATAGAACCGGATACAACGAACAATACTAATATTAACAATAATAGAGCAGCGTGTATTGGTGATTTAACAAGAATGAACGATAACAGTTTTGTGGGTAAAGAAGCAACAATTAAGAGTCCGTCGTCAGCAACAACAAGATTACGCTCACCATCAAAGCAACGTTTTAAAAGTAAAGCCAATTTATTCGATGAGCTAATAATGCCGCCACCATTACCAGCAAAGATAGCTGTGCGTAGAATGTCCATAACAACAAAAACATATCATAATCAAACCAACACCGAAGCGCAGTTGACGGCGACAAAGCGGTGCAACAACGACGATGACACAAACACAAATAAACAACAACAAAATAAAGAAGAAACTATAGAAAGCAGCAGCACAAACTGTAAACAGCGAATTGTTGTTAGAGAGAGTGAAGAAGCGACTGATAATATGGATGAGGAAGACTCGGTGGTATCTACAACAACAACAATAGCAAATGAAATACAAACACCAACAGATTTGCTAACGCTTGTGCCGCCAATAAAGGAAACCACAACCATTTCTGAAACAACATCCATATTCAGTTATCCGGAAATTGAGCCATTGGATACAAGGCCAAGTAGTTCAAAAGCAATAATTGAAAGTTCAACAAAGTGCAATAAAACACAAAATATCAAAGTCAACACGCTGAACGATGCTACCGTACCCACGTCGAGCAGCATTGTTGATAGCTGCACGCCAAGCACTTCACAACGCGCCGCAGCAACGCATGCAAATGACGTAGAGAAATTGCGTACAATTACACCCTATAACAACAGTTTGACATGCACAGCAACCACATCGACATCGTCAGCGACATCTTTGAGCTCCACATTGCAACAACAACACTCGAAGCCGCATTATGTTGGCGGCGGTGCTGTCGCTGTACGACACGTTTCGTCACCATCACGTGCGCCAAAACCACGCATACAAATTGTTACGCCACAACGTAAGCACCAGCAACAGCGCAACAACAGTTTAAACAACAACAAATCGAAGCAGGGTAAATTACCCAATTTTATGGCTGCAAATACAACAACAACCACAAAATTTTGTAATACAATTGAATTCAATAATAAAAGTCTAACTACCAGTGAATTACTGCCACCGCCATCAACTGCCTACACGATTCCCTCGTCAGAAAAGCCACCCACCACACAACACATCAATTTGCTACATTTCCAAAAATATATACAAAAACTAATAGCATTTATCGATGTGCCGAGCATTATAAAATCTGCACGCAATTTATTGGTTGATAAGCAAGCATTGGCTGAGGCGCATGCCGCCATTTTAGCACAGGCGACACAAATCGATGGTGATGGTAATGAAATTGCGCAACCGTGGCTATTAAAAGATCACAAAGATGGCACCATTTCGATTTTATTCGATAATCATGAATGCATTAAATTGACGGTGCGCTTATCGAAAATGATCAAGAAACTATCGTTGGCTTTAAGCATTTTACAAGATCAAATAGAACCCGGCATGAGCATACGTGCACGTATACAAACGCTGCTGCAACAGTTATCGGAAACGGCGGGCATATTTAATATAAAAACAACACAAATGACCACGCTAAGCAGTTCGTTATCCACCATACCCACAGCGGTGGTGAATCCAACGAATATGGTTGAGAATGCAGCATCATCAGCATCGGATGTTGGTGGTGGTGGTGGTGGTGTTGTTGGCGATAGTATGTTGGATTTGAATACATTGAATAATGTGGTGGAACAAACGGGTGGTGGTGTGCAAACAACGCTGCAACAACAACAAGCGCATTTAATCAATTCGAATGTGCAAATATATTCAAATTGGCATGAAGGTGATGATGAAGAAAATATTAATAATATAAGCAGCAACAACAATAATGCTGCCATCAATAATGCTGGCACACTAATAACTGCGAGCATAACAAATGGCGATCTACCACTTGAAAATGAGGATCAATTAATGGATATAGATCCAATGCCACTGCTGGCCGATGAAGGTACAGCTGGTTATGAGCATGCGATTGTATGTGATTTTGATGATAGTTTAATGATGCTCACATCGCCGCAACGTTTCGACAATCCATTTTCAGAGATTTTGGGTGGCGTTGTGGATGAGGGTAATACGTATGATTGGGCGGGTGAAAACGATGTTATGATGAATTGGCAGCCGGCGGATGGCGAAGAAGAGCTGGCGGAGGTCGAGGTGGAGGCGGAAGAAGTGGAAAATTATGTAGGAGCAGAGGAGGTGGCAATAGAGACCGACGCAGTTGAGCTTCAACATAGACAAATGGATGCGGAGAATGTAATAGAAGAAGAGTTGGAGCCCAACAGCGTAGCAACAACGAATAATTGGCCAGTAGAGGTGCAACCGTGGAGAACAACAAACATGCTTATGACACAACAACAAAGTAGCAACGCTGTATTACAACAACAGCAGCAAAAACTAAGCGATGCTGGTGGTAGTGGTGCTGCTGCTGCCAGTATGCATTATTGTCATACAGCGCAGGCGGCAGATGCATTAACAGCTACACCAAACGCATACGCAACAACAGCAACCACATTACCATCAAACATTACTATCGATAATATAAAAAATATACAATTAGTTGCACAAAAATTCTCATACAGTTCGGCGTTGGCCAGCTTAAAGCAAGGCAATAGCATACGTTTAGTGTTAACAGCGCCATTGAGATCAACGCTAAGTGGTACAACAAAAACAATACCAAAATCACCGGCACCATTAAATCACAACACGGCCACGGTGACAACAACAGCAACAGCGGCAACAGCAAATAATAACACTAACGATTATCCTTATCAATTGCAAACTTTACCAACAGCAGTACAACAACAACAGCACAATTTTTTTGAAAATCTACATTTGAATGGCTCGACGGTAGAGTCGGCTGGCGGCGTCAACGCTGCTGCTGCACAAACTATAACACTGCCTAACGGTGTTAAAGTGTCTGCACGTAAGGTGTCGCTTTGCGAGCAATCGGCGCCACTAATACAAGCGTCGATGCAGCAGCAGCAACAGCAACAACCGCAAATACAATATGTTCAAGCGGCGGCGGGTCAGTTCAATTTGCTGCCAGGCCAAAAGTTGCATGCAATCACTTTAGCACAATATGTACCGCAAACGCAGCAACAACAACAATTTCAATTGTTAGCAGCAACACCGCAAATCTATACCACAATACCACCTGCTGCTGCGCTCTCGAATACAATAACACCAACAACTAACGTTAATTCAAACACAAATTTGCAACGAAAACGCGATCATCCAACAGATGCCGCACAAACATCAACATGTTCAAACACGTCGCCATATAGAACAATAAAAGTACGTCCAATTGCACTGACAACAGCTGCGCCAGCGTCAACTAATGCAACAACAAATGCAACAACAACTGCAAACAAAATGTTAAGTAATACGAGTAATACACAATTAATTGCAATACCTGCTGGTTTAACCAGGTATTATACGTTGATTGATAATTTACATGAAAAGCAAGCGGCGGTGGCTATGCAACAGCAACAAAATTCGGCAATAATTGTGACGTCGCAATCACCTTCGACGCTGCCACAGCAACAGCAGCAACAACAATTACAACATCGTTTAATATTTACCAACTCTGCTGGCACTGAATCGACCATTAGTAATGTTAATCGTACAAGCACTACACCACCAACACAACCAAATACAAATACATTGACTTCTCCTAGTTGGAAAGATGGTCATGCATGAATTTGTGGACGCATAAAAAGATGTACGAAAAATTTGCATTAAAGTATGTATTCCAAAAAAAAAACAATGATTTCATGTGAACTCTCTGTTGTGTGGCTGCCAACTTATAGGCAATCGGATACACTCTAGCATGCATCCCAAAGTAAGCGAAGAGTTCAGGTATCGGCTCTTAGCTATAACAATAAATCCAGCAACAAAAACAATTATGAGAGTAAATTTTTATTTAGTTTTGTTTTTTTTTTTTTTTTTTCAATGATAACAATTCAGAGATGCTTTTTCGAAAAAGCAGACGTATAAAAGCAACAATAAAGTGCAATATAAAGTTGAATATCCCACTATATGGTGCCGTCGGATTGAGTTTCAGCTTGTTGCCATGGTTCGAATTCGGAGGAGAATATAAAAATGGACAATACTATATAGCAAGTAGTGAAGAAAATACACCGAAACTGAGATCACGACCGAGAGCGAATCTCATCAAAACATCCTTCTTTGTCTTACCTTGGCGGGGATACATGATTTTCCTAGGACATCATAATGAAGAAAATCGTGCATTCTTCTAGGATACATTATTTCCCTAGGACACAATAATGAAGAAAATCAGGCACTCTGGAATGTATGTATGTATATGTACATCCTATTGCATTTATATCCGTTTATAGATGACTACGCTCAAAAAATAACTTACTCATATTATGGAAAAGTGGGAATGATTCGGCGCTAAAAACATACATATTTTCATTGTTTTGATGTACAATTTTCTTTAAAACGTGGATTTTATTACTTGATTTGAAGAAAATTGTACATCGAAACAATGAAAATATGTATGTTTTTAGCGCCGAATCATTCCCACTTTTCCATAATATGAGTAAGTTGTTTTTTCAATTTATACATACACTTTTCCGACTGGGCTTTAAGGGGTGGTGAACAACAAAAAAAAAAAGGTTAACGAACTATCATTCAAATGAAGACTAGAGTGACGAAAGCAAACAGATTTTGGAAGCTGCTAATGTATAGTTTAATTTATAAAAAAAATTCTTTTGGGCTGTTTTTTGTTTGTTTGAAAAGAAACTCCTCTTGCAGTGGACATACCCAGTACATACTTATTGTATATATGTACATACATATGTACATAACAAGACTTACATACAGTTAACGCATGTCTGCTTTTAAGAACCTTTTAAAAGCCTCAATATAACCTAAATGCTTATATGTATATCGTACATAATTAGTATATATAAGTTTAAAGAGTAAGTGACTTTGATTGATTTAGTATTTAAAAGAATTTAAATCAGGGACCGTAACGATTATCATTTTTATAAAAAAAATCATTTTTAATCGTTATAATTTGATTTTAATTTTTTCGATGAAATTTGATCGATATTTTATGATTTTTATTTTTTCGATCAAAAATAATTGTTATTACTGGATTTAAATTTTTCCTATGAAACTTGATCGATATTTTATGATTTTTATTTTTTCGATCAAAAATAATTTTTATTATTGGATTTAAATTTTTCCGATCATAATAAACTCTAAAAACTTGTTTTTTTTTTGCAAACTTTGTTCTCAAATAGAACTGCGCCAATGTTGGCACTATCGTCAACTTCAAGCCATCAAATATAGGATTCACTAACGTTTGAAAAAGTTTACTATGATCGGAGAAAAAATAAAAAAAAATATTGATTAAAGTTGATCGGAAAAATTTAAATCCAATTATAACAATTATTTTTGATCGAAAAAATAAAAATCATAAAATATCGATCAAGTTTCATCGGAAAAATTTAAATCCAATAATAAAAATTATTTTTGATCGAAAAAATAAAAATCGTAAATAACGGTTATTTAAAAATTTAAAAATAAAAATCTTTAGAATAAAGATGAGCTCATATTTGGATAGAATGTGCTAAAATCATTGTATCGGCATACTTGCATTTTATTGTTAACGAAGTTTTCATAAAGATTTTTTCATCCGAAGAAATGAAAATAACGATTAAAATCGGTCCCTGATTTAAATCATTGCTGAACGTTTGTAAACCCCAACATGCATATACATACATATAATTGTATTATATACTATTTGCAAGAAATTTAATGCATGTTTAATATCGTTAAAAAATAAGAAAAAGAACATGTGTGAACATGTATGTATGTATGTATTAAATTTAGTGATTGCTCATAAGTATATAATCATGTGCAGCTACAAGCAAACATGTAAGTAAAGAACTTTAATATTATTTTATTTATTAAGTAGTAGCAAGCATAATTGCTTTGCCCCCTTTCTGTTTGGGTTTACCATTTTTTTTTTTTTTTATTTTTTGTTTTACTTTTTTCGCGCAATATATATTTTTTTTTATACGAAAGAGCGTGTACTTCATGATAAAACAGAGCGAACGACTTTGAACTTGTTTAAACATGCTTAGAAAAATGGTTTTTTTTGCTTGTCGTTCGTTTTGATTATTTTTAAGCTTTGATAATCAAAAAGTAGTAATTTAAGCAACAGAAATGGAGCAATAGTTTATTTTTTTTTTTATAAAACACACAGTGAATATAAAAAACTTTATTGTGTTTTAAAATGAAAAACAAAAAAGCAATAATTAAAAACTATGTATGTATATTCATTATGCATATTAGCAAATACTAAAAGAATAAACGCCCAGTTTATGAAGCATTTTATTTTAAATTAAATATTTTGTAATTAAATTTTTTTTTGTTATAAATATAACTCAATCATTGATTTAGTCGCTTTAATTACTAATCATTCATTAAACATTTAAATTTGTAAAATGCTGACTACATAAAAATCAATTTCGTAACAATAACAACAATACCAACAATTGTAATAATAATTAATGAATTTCATATAAATTTATATATATATATATATGTATATAAGCATTTATTATTATGTACTAATGCATGTGTTGAAAAGCCGAATTTTTTTGCCTTTAGACCATTTTTTTTATAAATACGTTGCAATTTTTTTTTATAATTACGTTTACTGAACTAATTAATATAAGAGCATTAAACAGCATGCAGAAAGTGTTGCATATTAAGCTTAATTAAAAAATACATAGTTAATTACTAGCATTTAAGTCTGTTATTTATACGCTTTAGCTTTGAATTCTATTAAATTATATTTTATATATTTTATTTATTTATTTATATATTTATTTATTTATATATTTATTTATTTATAAATTTATATATTTATTTAAATTGAAATCTCATTTTCTTTCATTTTCTCTGCATTTCATCTTGCCATTTTCAATCAACTACATATATACATACATATTTGTATGCTAATTAAAATGGTTGTGCTATAATACAACTCTACAAAGCACAAAATTTACAAAACATATCTACACATAAACAATCATCCTTAGAAGCGAAACTGAAATTAATAATGTTTGTAGACAATTAATTATATTAATACGCTAAACTATTCAACGGCATCTAATGATCTAAAATACATAAAGAAATGCTTGTAAATGCATATGTACATTAAAACATACATATATAAGTAGAAAATGTATAATTATTAATATATGTATACATTAAAAGTTGAAAAAATTATACATATATTTATCTCTTAAAAAAAAAATAGTTGGATGTATTAAGGTTGGCAAAAACATACACAAATTTAAGTAGTTACATATATTTTTCTAACCGAACAAGAAGAAAAAACACAAAAAACAAAATGTATTTACAAAAAAAAAACAAAAAGTATGTATATACAGACAAAACCAAACAAAAAAGAAAAGGAACATGTTTTACAAGCCACGAGAAGGCGCAAATTAATTTAGAAAAACAAAAAACGGCACTGTAAGCCTTAATTTTTATTTTATATTATTATTATTTTTTTTTTACATTTAAGAGTTGTAATATTTTTTTTTATTGTATCATTCATGAAGAATATGACAATTTAATATTTAAGCATATATAATTTTAAGAACAAATTACTGTAAACAACACACACAACGAAAATCCTTAACAACAATTAACCCTTATCGCAAGAAATTGCGCGAGCTACCTACTACGGAAACAAAAAGCAAACTAAAACAAGAAAATTTCCCAACCCGGGATGTTAAAAGTTAGTTTTCAAACAAAAAAAAAAGTGCATTAACGAGACACAAAAAAAAAGGCTATTGAACAAGCAACTTTCTAAAACCGTCATAAATCTGATGAATAGCTAACTTTAAATTGTAAATTAATAATGTATGTACATATAAATATTTGCAGTAAGCATTTTTTCAACCTTACTACATGCTTATTATTGTTTTTATTTTTGTGTGAAAGAGTTGTAAACAAAAACAAAATAAAAAAGTATTTGTAAAATTAGCGCAGTGTGAAAATTTTTAAATTGGTAATTTTTGACTTGGCTTTTAATGCAGGCACTTACTTATATGAAACTGGTAGAAGCGAAAATGTTTCTAGCTAAAAAAATTTTGGTTATTTTCTGCAAGCAAACAAAAAAATTCAACAATCAACATGAAGAAATATGCACGAAGATCACGTGACAACGCACAACAAAACTGTGTTGCATGGAATGTGATTCATATATACTTAAAAGATGATGATGATGCATTTAAATTAAAATATTAAAGCATTAATATTAAAATTATAAATTATTGGTTTATGAAATATCTAGTCACTACGCAAGAAAACGCGAATTGTCAGTCAATTGATTACGTTTTTTTTACTTCAATGTACTAACTTGTTATGATGCTATAACTTTGAAACGTAGCAAAAAAAAAGGTATTTATATTTGTAATTAGAACTAAATATAACTCTTATACCCAACGCACAAAATAAAAAAAAATGGATTAACAAAACAAAAACACAAAAAGTAAAAACGGAGCAGCAAAGTGATCATTCAGTAATAACTATATGTCATATATAAGATTTTGAATTTAACTAGGCTATTCTGGTAACTGTCTTTCTAAAGACAACTATCTTTCGAACGGAAAAATAATTTTTTTTTCTCTTGAAAGATAGTTGTCTTTTGCAATACAGTTGCTCCATAAAGTCCATTTTCGTATACACTTTTCCTACCGGAGCGTCCCATAAGTAATGAATTTAACTGTGATTCAAAAAATTAATATAAAAGCTGTGATTATTAAAAGACGGCAAATATTAACAACAAAACAAGTAAAAAAATGCGTTATAACGTAATATTTAATTAAATAGGAAAGAAATAAATTTAAGCCAAATTAAAAGAACTTAAATTTGCGAAATTTTGCTGCCTTCTGCAAGTATTAACTAAATAATATTAGTATTTATAATATATTAAAAAAAAATTATACTTATATCTACATTAGAAAGTCTAAAAATTAAGAAATAGAAATATTGGAAGTGCCTTTTAGAATGCTCTTAGTAGTTAAAAAATCCATTTTGTGATCGAACAAACTTGAATGAAATTTATTAAATGAAATATGTACCATTTTTTAAACAGCAAAACAAAAGTTTGACTTAAATAAATAAAATCCTTAAAAATATGTGCGCTGGGTATAAAGTTCGGTCGCGTTCGAACTGAACATACATAGACTAGACTTTAGACAGTTTATTTAAAAAGTAGCTAATGTTTTTGTTTTTGATTTATCTTTGTTTGTTTTTGTTTCATGAAAGGTACAAAAATCTTGGGCATGAACGCCAGACAGCCGAGACTTTAGTTGTTATTAAGGAAGAAATGAGAAAAACACACACATTTTAGTTAGAAATTATTTAATGATGGTTTAGCGATTTAGTTATTTTTTTTTTGTTTTTGTTTTATAATTTTTTTAGTTTAATTTTTTTTATTTTATTTTATTTTTTTTTGTTATTTAAACTTTTTTTATATTTTAAAAATTTTATTATTTTTTTTTTCATCTTTCATTTTTTTTTGTCATTTCTTTTCTTATATTTTCATTAATTTTTTATATATTTTTTTTTATTCTTTCCATTTTTGTTTTTAATTTCATTGTTTATAAA
The DNA here is from genome assembly GCA_960531455.1 of Urophora cardui. Lineage (NCBI taxonomy): Eukaryota > Metazoa > Arthropoda > Insecta > Diptera > Tephritidae > Urophora > Urophora cardui. The sequence goes on from OY482673.1 coordinate 131,555,578, forward strand.
TTTAAAACTTTTTTTTCATTTTTTTATATTTTGTTCTTTTTTATATATTATTTTTTACGGTTTCTTTATTTTTTTTAATAATTTATTTTTTTTATATAGATCTTTAAATCTTTCTTATAATTTTTATCGTTTTTTTTTTGTTAATTTTTTATATATTTTTTTATTATTTTTTTTTTTATTTTTTTTTTTATTTTTGTTATTTATATTTTTTTTTTATTTTTTTTTTTAAGGACATGTTTAATGCAATCTATTTTATTTCGTTTAGAGCGTATCAAGGCAATTTCAACGTTGTTTAGCGGCTATAAGATCAGCAAACCACACCCACTAGTCAATAAACCGATCGCAAACCCACCTCACCCACAATCAACATATGCGCCGCCTACAAATATTCCCCGACAACACACCCCAACAACACATAATTCCCATAGAACATTCATGGACACTGCAGTAGCAGCAGCAGCGACGGGGCATGCAGATAAACGTTTTACAAATTCTCCACTCAATTTAAGTACACCACCGCTACCACCATTACCACCACTATCACCATTGCCACCACCATCAATATTAACAGAGACAGAACACGACGATGACGAACGCTCAGCATCAGCTTCACCGGGGGGGAACAGCAGCGTACGCACTGAAAGTCCTGTCTTTATAATGGCTGAAATCGCACTTGATCCAAAGTTGCGCAAGCGATGTGAAGTTTTGCTGGAGGAAAATGAACATGTCATTGAGTATAAGAGGCGAGAGGCTGCTTTTATTAATGATTTGCTGGAGAAGCAACGTGAAATGCAACGGCAACGAGCGCTGAAGCGTCAACAACAACAATTTAAGAATACACTTTCGAAACAGACAGCGGAAATGGTAGAAATGAGAAAGCAAAGCGATGAAATGGCAGATGTTGAAACTAAGGATAATGTGCAGCAGCAACAGCAACAAGCACTCGTTGCTGTAAAGCGCAAGCGATTGTTGTTGAAAAAAAAATTAAAGTTGGAAACAAAAGCGAGAGGCGGCAAACTTGCAAAAATGGTTGCACAAAGCACCACCACCACAGATCATGTGAAAGACGACACTGAGTTGGTTGAGAAAAAGCTGGGGCAAAGTGATGAAAGCACTGCTGCAGAGGCGGCGATAAAACCAGAAAGTGGTCATAAGAAAATAGCGAAAACAGCTAAAGTAACGACTGAGGCCTTCAAAGTGTCAAAAGATGAAGTGGTAGAAGCAAAAGAAGAAGAAGAAAACACTGCAACTGTTTCTGCTCGAATGGTGGCGCATGGGCCGAGAGGCATGAATGCGAGATTGAGAACGCTACGCATGCGTGCAAATTCAATAGATACAGTACAAATTGCAAAATTACGCAAAAGGAAAAAACAACAAAAACAATATGTCGAAAGCGAAAATTTAAGCATAATGGAAGATACAGATGACAAAAGCGATGATGTGCCATTGACAGAACCAGAGCCACCGCCATCAACGCTACCGCCAAAGGCTGCAAAAACAAAAACCGTTGCAGAGCCAAAGCCGGCACCGCCATCGCCAAAGGGTGTAAAAACAAAAATCGTTACAGAGCCAGAGCCGCCTCCGCCAAAGGGTGTAAAAACAAAAACCATTGCAAAGCCTGAGCCGCCATCGTCATCGACAAAGAGTGTAAAAACAAAGCTCATTACAGAGTCAGAGCCGCCACCGCCAAAGGGTGTAAAAACAAAAACCACTGCAGAGCCAGAGCCACTACCATCACTGCCAAAAGGTGTAAAAATGAAAGTCCTTCTGCCAAAGGGTGTAAAAACAAAATTCGTTGCAACGAAGACAAGTGCAACTGCAAAGAAGTCCAGCAGCTCTTCAGCAAGTTCTTCAAACTTAAACAACAACAACAACAGCAACTTAAACAAAAAATTTAAGTCACAAAGAGGACCAACAACTAAACACCGCGCAAAAGAAGAGAAGCAAACAACAAAGAAAGAAGCCAAAACAAAAGCCATAAAAACTAAACCAAAAGCTAATGCAGCAGCAGAATCATCATCTAGTCACTTACTACTTAAAGATACAACACCAACACCAGCTACATTAGCACCATCCAAATCATCGTGTAGTGTAAATAATACAAATTGTACTACTTCAAGCGCCGCCACTTCAACATTGCTGCCACCGCTGCTAACCAGAATACTGCGAGTGCGCTTAAAGCGTTTAGAGAACTTAAATATGAATTGGTTAATAGTGAGAACGACGAAAACGACGACGACCAAGAAGCATTCCAAAGAAAAGGTAAAAAAATTGAGAAGTAAAAGCAAATCGCTTGCTAAATCGAGGGCGGCGACATCAGCAGCAGCTACGACAATAAAAAGTGAGCCGGAGGAAAAGCCGGAAATAAATGAAAAGCGAGCAACAAGTGTCGACGATGAACATGCAAAACATAGTAAATGTACAATACCAGCACCATCAACACCAACAACACCACAACCCATACTAATGCCATTGCGCAACAAGCCCGATAAGAATGCACGTGTGGCGCTGCTGAAGCAACGCCTCAAGGCGCAATTATTGGAAATGGATGAAAAATATGGTGGCAATGTTAAGCAGGTATTTGAAAGTGTACTTGAAAGCAGCACAACAATGGAAGAAGTAGTGCAAAATATACGCGAAGCAACGCCAACAAATGAAGCTGCGCCCACCACAAACCCTGGCGCCGCCACAGCTTCAGTAGTACGACGAAAAGCGGCGCGTAAGCAAGCTGTACCCACTAAACGTGCAAAAATGTCCGATAGCGCAGCATATGTTGAAGTGATTACGCATAAAAATTGTAATTTAATTAATGATGCAACCAACAACACCAGCACCAACGACGCCAGTTATGAGGAGGACAACACGCTAGAAAGCGAAACAACGTATAATGATGATAAGGATAAGGAAAATCAGACAATTGAAAAGGAACTTACAATGATGTTTACATCAAATGATAATGATGAAATTAATGCTGAAACGCATCATAATGCAAACAATACATATGCTGATGATGAGTCGCTGCAGCAGTTGGCATCAACAGCAGAGGATTTGCTGAATGCGGACGACGAGCGGCCAACAGTCACAACTGAGCTGGAGACAGTGACATTGACGCATAGTGTAACTGCTGCGCGCAAAGAAGCGAGTGATTTCTATCTATTAAAGGATATTGATAGTAGTAATATTATTGAGAATAAACTCAGAAGGCGAAACACGCTTAGCAGTGGCGCTGTCGGAACACAAGTTGTAGAACTCACACACGGTGATGGTGGTGTCACAGCTGCAACTGCTGCTGATACATACAACGCTGAAGAAGAAACAACACAAGAGACAACAGCAACTGTTGAAATAGAAACCAGAAACACTGCAGCAGCTGATAGCGAAGAATTAGAAGCGCAAATGGAATCACCTTCGCCGCCACCTAACTTCTCGCCTGCGCTATTAAGAGTCGATGTAGACACACCGGATGAAGAGTTAAATGCAACAGCAGTCGCAGTCACAGCCACGGCCAACGACAACGATGAACATATGGAGATATCCAATGAAATGGCTGCGGCCGCTGCTAGTCTTACCATGATGGCAAATAAATTTACTAAATTGAAAATGAAAGCAAGACTTTTGGGTTGTCACCTTGGCAAATCACCAACACCATCAAACGAAGAGCCGCCATCATCATCACGTGCTGGCACACCGCAAACACAAATCAATTGCGGCGGCGACGGCGCTACAACAAACGATGGTGCTGGTGGTTATGGTATGCGCTGCTTAGAATATGACGGCTCTAGCACACCTTGTTCATCGGTTGGTGGGGGGCAAGATGAGTCAAGCAGTGATTGTGTGCTAGCGACTTTAGTCAAGGCAACGGCGCGACGTAGAGCAACACGTCATTTTGACACACCACCGCCACCGCTTGTGAGTGCCTCTTCAATCACGCCGATGAACTACAACAACAGCGTTACACCAACGTTGCCCAACTATTTATTGAATGGCGAAAGTCGTGATGTACCAACGCCAGCCTCAATGACGTGCACAACCACATCGTTGCCGCCGCCAAAATTGTGGGATGCCAGGCAAAGAAAGCACCAACAACGGTCACTGATGTCAACAGAGACGGCGACGATGATGGTAGCGGCGGAGCAACATTTTAACACCAATACTTTTTATTGCGAAAAAAGAGTGACTGAAGACGAACCGCCGCCAACACAATATGATCAAGAATACCATTTAACAGCGAGCGGCGAGCAAGTAGAGCTACAGCAACAAGAAGCGCAGCTTGAAGCTGCAGAAAATAATGGTAAGTTTTCACCACGTTTTTATCAAGTTTTTTACTAATTTTTTTAAACGAGTTGATCTCTCATTGTGCGACAAGTCATGCCAAAAATTTGTTCGTTGTCTTATTTTTACCAAATAGTTAAATAACGTTAAAACCCTAATTATACTTATTGTTGAATTATAATTAATATAAAATAAGAAATAAAATAGTGTAAGTTTGTAATTAAATTATATGTGTATAGATATACTAGAATATTGATAATAAATAATGGAATATATGTACACATATAAATATTTTAAAATTAAAGTTAAACTATGTATAGATTATAAACTTTTATACATATGTGTAATAAATGAAGGGTGGCCAGGCAATGCCGCTTCTGTTGGCACACGATGGCCTGCAACAACAACACTTTTTTACACTTTGGCTTCCAAGAAACAAACGTTTCGAGCGCTGGCGCCTATATGGCAATACTTTTTCAAACATTCCTATTTGCTTTATTATATTCCGTTGCTTGTTTAATTACGCTGCATACGAATCAAAGTTAAATTTTTGTTTACTTAAACAAAATAAAAGGATTTTTATGCGAACTACATATTTTTGTCATCCGTTGACAATGTTGTTGCTTGGCCACCCTTGTAAAAGATAATAACACATACTTTGTAGTTAAAAAAATTATTACTACCAAGTTCTGAATTACTAATTAAAAAAAAGCTTACCAAAAATCTAATAATAAATGTTATTTAAGTATATTTAGTAAAAATTGCTATAAACTAATAGACTTTATAGTCCAATGTTCCTTGTTTTTTACTGACTATGTAAACTAAACAAACTTTTTAAATAAAATTTTAAATAGATGCTTCTTTTAAATTTATGAAAAACACTTATATATTTTTGAGTCTTTCTTTTTAATCGTATATTTTTGAGTTCATTCATTTGCAAGTTCTTCATACCTTTTACATTTTCATATCACTCCATTTGATATGAATTATCTAAAACAAATATTAAAGATTATTTTCGGCTTAAACTTTTCGTTTGGAAATAAAAATTAATGCGTTTTTTTGTCTGTGAACATGCGTACATATATAAATTTACTATAAAGCAAAAAAAATTTAAATGTTTTCAGTAAAAAAACTAAATAGTAGTGGTAAAAAAATTTCCAAATTACTAAATAAAGTTATTGGTCGTTGAAAGAAAAATCTTCTTACACTGCTATTTTTCATTTAGTGAAAAAAATTTCCATATCATTATTTACTTTTGATTTAAAAAAAAAAAATCAGAACATCTACTTCTGATTTAGTAAAATCCACTGCCACTATTTGTAAAAAATACGGTGGCAGTAATTTAATAAGAAAAGAAATTCCACTATCAATACTGTGGCAGTAATTTAATAAGAAATAATTCCAATATCACTACTAGTTAAAAATGAACTCCAGTTCCCCTATTTTTGTTTTAACAAAAAACAAAACAATTCAACCACGACTACTTTGCATTTAGTGAAAAAATGTTCAATACTTTTTATTTAGTAGAAAAAAATTTCACTACCACAACCTTTGATTAACTGAAAAATTTCCGCACAACTAGTTTTTATTTAGTGGAAAAAAACTTTCACTATCACTACTTTACATTAAGTGAAAAAAATCAATAAATATTTTTGATTTAGTGAAAAAAAAATTTTTTTTTTTTTTAATTAATTTTGTTTAGAGAAAAAAATATCCCTACCACTATTTTTGATTTAGTATAAAAAATGTTCACTACTTTGGATTTTGTGAAAAAATGTCCACTACTTTTTATTTAGTAGAAAAAGCTTTCACTACCTCATTTGTTTTAATGAAAAAAAATTTCTTTGCCACTATTTTTAATTTAGTGAAAAATTTCCACTACTATTTGTTATTTAGTGGAAAAAACTTTCACTATCACTACCTTTGATTTAATGAAAAAAATCAACAACCACTACATATTTTTGATTTAGTGAAAAAAATTCCAATACCACTATTTATTTTGTTTAGAGAAAAAAAATATCCACTACCACTACTTTAAATTTACTGCAGCAAAATTCTACTACCACTACTTATTATTTAACACAGGAAAATGTCCACTACTTTGGATTTAAAGAAAAAATGTTTACTACTTTTTATTTAGTATTTGTTTTAGTGAAAAAAATTCCTCTGCCACTATTTTTGATTTGGTTAAAAAGTATCCACTACCACTACTTTTGATTTAGTGCAACAAAATTCCACTACCACTATTTTTGATTTACTGAAAAAAATTTCCACTACTTTTGATTTAATGAAACAAAATTCCACTACCTCTATTTTTGATTTAGTGAAAAAAATGTCCACTACTTTTGATTTAGTGAAACAAAATTCCACTACCACTATTTTTAATTTAGTGAAAAAAAATTCCCACTACTTTTGATTTAGTGAAACAAAATTCCACTACCTCTATTTTTGATTTAGTGAAAAAAATTTCCACTACTTTTGATTTAGTGAAACAAAATTCCACTACCACTATTTTTTATTTAGTGAAAAAAAATTCCCACTACTTTTGATTTAGTGAAACAAAATTCCACTACCACTATTTTTAATTCAAAAAATTTACACTCATTCAAAAATTAGTGCGGCTACAAAACTAATGCACTAACCCCATGCCTGCTCATAACCACATAAATAGCAAACACTTATTGCCTCATTGACTTGTACCATTTCTCTCTTTTTTTTATATTCCAATTCACATCATTTTACAGTAATGGCCTCTTCCGACGATCAGGAGGTCTCTTCCACACAAGAGCATATTACTAAGAACACAACAGCAACAAAGCAACAGCGTTATAATACTAGTTCTTATAGTGTCAACAGCAACAACAAGTCAGTCGCCGCCAACGAAGAGTCGTCTGCTTTGTTAGTGCAAAATAATGAAATCGACACAACGAATCCAAATCAATTGTATAATGCACGCAGGCGTTCACGTAAATTAACCACCGATGACTACACCACAACAATGCTAACCGAAAGTCGCCGCAGCAGTCCGGTTAATAAAAAAGCTATGCTACGGCAACGACGGCCAACGATTGCTGTCGAAACAAATGTACATGAACACTTTGCGACAGACGCCGTCTTGGCGCCGGCCAGCAGCAGCCATAGCTTGAGTTGGAACAGCAGAAGCAACAGTAAAAGTAAAATCAAAGCAAACAAAAGCAATGACAACAGCAAAAGCGTCGGTGGCTTAGATATTAGTAAGATTGGCTGTGTTGGTGGCAATGGTGCTGGAGGTGACGCAGATGGCAGTTCACCATCAACCACCACCCAACCAATTGAAGCGAAAGCAACAACACACACGAAAGCGCGCAAACACCAACAAAAACAACCGAAATCCAGCAAAAGCAAAACACAGTTAAAAAAGGGGGGCGGCGCCACTGGCGGCGATGAACTGAATGACAGTTTTGTTTTTGGTTATAGTCAATTGCAAAAACCCAATGCCGCCGCCGAAAAAGGCGATATAGATGATGATGATGCCGATGAATGCGTTGTGCTGCCAGCGAGCGCTGTGGTGCCACCAGTCACATACAACAATCTAACACAACATGAAGCATATAAGAGTCGCAATAGCAGTAGCTTATCAGAAATTGAAATATTTATGCCACCCGTTGGTGAAGAGAAAGGCAAGAGGGCTAGAAAGAGAGCAACAAAAGTGCCCAAAACGCCAACAAAGAAGGTGACTAATGCAGATGGTGGTGAACGTAATGATGATGATACGCCACCACCCACAAAAAGAGTACGCGGTCGTCCAATTGGCTCATTAAATAAGAATAAAAAGAAAGGTCAAGTAATAGAAACAGCAACAACTGCTGCTGCTGAAAAGATAAAACAAAGTGTGGGCGATGCTGATGATGTTGGTTTTTCGCAGCCCGATGATAACACATGCTGTCACAACAACAGTGATGAGTTACAGCAAGCGCAGCCAACTCTACGTGACACACCACCATTGACAACGTTCCTAAGCGCTGCTGAAACGTCGCAGCCAATACCAAAAGATGTCCTAAAGCGTAGAAAGAGTATGTATATGGAGCCTAAACATAAATGGAAATAGCAAAAAGAGTTGAGTACAACTACAACAGATAATGAAGATGATTATGTAGAGGCTGAAAACGATAATGACAACAACGATGATTATGAGTGCTATAATATTGAGCGTAGAAGAACAGCAGCAACAACAGCATTATCAGCATTACGCTCGTGCGATAATAGAGTTGTAGACGAGAGTGTAAATAGTGGAGGTTATGTTGGTGGTGATGGTGTTGATAGTGGTGGCACTTGTGTTGCTGGCAATGACGACGATGACAGCAACGGGGATGCGGGTAGTACGGCAATAGAGACAATACAAGTCATAGATGCTAATGGCACTTTAAGTGTGTTGAATAGTAGAAACGGTTGGCAAACGTCCGAGATGCAACCGTTTGTTTTATTGGAACGTTTATATTTGGATGGAGAGAGTGGAGTCAATTAATTTAATTTGTGTTGAACAAGCAACAAAACACACTCAAATGGTGATAAGGCCATGATTTTCAATCTACAAAACAGTGATGAATTTTCGTCACGTACAATTTGTGGTTTGCGTTTTAGGTTAGGCTTGCTGAGGTGTGGTGAGGTGAGGAGTACAAAAGGTGAGCACAAAACGGCGAACATCACAGCTGTGACGTGACGCTGGCAGTCAAATTGCTACTACTTCTACAAACAAAACAAACTTAAAAAAAAATAATAATAATTGATAACTGCTAAGGAAACCTGAAACTTTGGCAAGATTGGACCAGCGCTAATTGATTGATCTATACTAGAACTATAATATACTATTTAGTTTAACTTTTTAGTACCTTGAAATTTTTTTATTATTGAAATATGCAACGTCTTGTTTTAAATTATGGTAAAAATTAATGAAAACAAAAAATTTTATTGAAATTCTATTAAAAAAAAATAAATTTGGTACACTTAAATATAAAAAAAAAATAAATAAATAAATTGAAATGAAAATGAAAATTGCGACAAAAAAAATTTGAAATGTGCAATGCAGAGGATTTGAAAGAATACGCAGAAAATCAAAACTACTGCAGCTACATAATGTAGAACAAAGATGGGAAAAAAAGGTTTATTATGTACATTTTGGGCATTAAAGAAAATCGAATGCTTGTTGGTGAAGTTTGGTTTTTTTTGTTTAAAACTTTTTTTATTTGTTTGGGTTATTAAAGCGCTTTCTTTATTTTTATATTTTTTTTTTTTTGTTTATTAAAGCATTTAGTTTTTTTGTTTTGTTTGGTTAATTTTTTGTTCGGTTTTTTTTTGTATTGGTTTTTTTTATTAAAGCTTTTTTTTGTTTTATTTTTTATTTTTTTTTGAATTTTTTTTTTTTTAATTTTTTATTTTTTTTTTTTTTTGTTTTTATTTTATTAAAGCTTTTTTGGCTTTTTTTGTTTTTTTTTTTTCATATTATATAAAATTTAATACCTGTTGGTGAAATTTAGGATTTTTTTATTCATTTTTTATTAAATCGTTCGATTTTTTTTTTATATTATATAAAATGGAATAATAATTTAATTTGAATTTTTTTATTTTTCTTAATTAAGTCTAAATCGTTTTTTGCTATTTTTTTATTAAAGGGTTTTTTTTTTGCTTTTTTTGTTTTTTTTTTATTCATCTTACATAAAATTTGAAATTCAGAAATTTTTTAATTTTTTTTAATCGTTTTTTATTAAATCGTTTGCTTTTTTTCTGAAAAACAAAACCTGCATTTATATAAATTTCCAACCAAATTTAAGTACCAAAATTTTTTTGAAAAAAAAAAATATTTTTTTAAATTTATTTTTTAAGTTTAATGTTCACCGCGCCTTTGCAACTAAAATTTAAGTGCTTTTGGATGTGTTTTGTTGTTGTGTTTTAGCATAAGAATCTATCTAAATTTTAGTTAATTTTGGTTTGCGAAAAAAAATAATTTTTGTTTTTTTTGTATTATTATATTATTAGCATTGAATTGAGTTATTTGTTTTTTTTTTGTTGCACATTTTTCGCCTTGGCTGCAGAACTAAACAGAAAGGAAAAAGCACTGAAAAAATATCAAAATATTCTGCACTAACACGCGATTCAACGTAACACAGTTAAGAATAGACGAATAGCCCAAAACAAATCTGAAAAATTTGTTATCACTGAGAACTGAGCTTCAGAAATGCTTTTATAACCCAATTCACAATTTTGGTTCAATTAGGCATTATGTAGTATACTCGAAATTCATTTCAAAAAATTTTCATTCTAAGAAACTGTACGAAATCGTGCGTTTTTGAAAAGAATTTTGAAATGGAGTGTTTTTGAAATAGAGCAATCTTCCACTCAGCCGAAGACTTGGTACTATTCAAATTCAAATGTATAATGGAAATTTCGTTAATTATTCTTCGAAAAAACAGTCTACGATGGTTGGATTGTGTGTTAGGGCTGATTGGTTGGCCGTCAAAAGAGCCGTGTTACTAATTTTTAAACACTGCACTAATTACAAAAACAAAAAAAATATATTGTTCTACGTTTTCCAATATTGAAATTGCCACACACACAAAAATATACTAAACATTAAGCTTTATTATAATTTTGTATGAAAAATAAATGTATGTAACTAACATGTGTGTTATTGTGCCACATATGCAATGAAGCAAAAAAATTTATGAAACTCAAATTATATAGTGTATTTAAATGTGTATGTAGTACAAAAATGCACTATATACACTTAAATACCTATGTACATGCTAAACTACTATGTATGTATGTATACCTTTCATATGTCACACTATTTTACTAAATAAAGCAAGTTTCTCTACTAGTTAAGTATGGCAGCTGAAAGGGAAAATTTAGCGAAAAGTACAGTACTAATATAATAATAATATTTATGTACTTTGTTATTTTAAAAAACACAAAAGTAATAAAAAAAAAATACCTAACACATTAAGTAAAATTTAGCGCATTTCTAGTGCTTAGAAGATTAGAAAGAGCAAAATAAATTAAATAATGAAGAAAGGTGAACTAAGCTAATGGCCAGTTTCACGAAAGAATTTAAGTAAAAAATTATTTTCCGTCAGATTTCATATAAATTCAAGCTAAAAAGATTAAATTAAACTTAAATTCTTACGTGAAATTGGCGATAAGACTGACTGTTTACACAAAATTTTTATTTTTTTTTTTGTTTTTTTTTTTGTGAAAATCAAAAAAATTTTAATAAAAATATTTTGAAACTAAAATGTAATTATTAATAATAAAAAAAAACTCATAGCAGAGTGAGCTTTTTGGCAAATAATTTTAGTCAAAGGAAAGAGTATCTCAAAAACCGAAGTAGAGTAGATATAGCATGTTGTTTATTGTAACGGCTCTTGCCCTGTCAGCAAAAAAACAAACAACAAAGAAATTTTACTTAGACTAACGGAACAAGATGCTGAAGATGATGGCACATTGCCTAAACTGGTTTGTGCCGTTAAACCAAATTTGACAAGGGAGGAGAAAATATCGGCCGCTATACATCATATTCAGCATATGATGTCCGAAAAACCAAAATAAATAGAAATTCTGAAGTTTACATACAAATATACAAACATTTTTTTTATTTTTTTTCTAGTTATACATACCTTTCATGAACCAGAAATGATATTATAATTTTGCTACAAATAAGCAAATCTCACACTGAAAAATTTCCATTCACACGCTTTCGCCTAAAAGTATGCAATTTTTACATACATATTTACATACAGCTGAAGGGTACGTTCGTGAAAATGGATAATTGCAGCAGCACAGCAACCCTCTTGCTTATTTTGCACTTGCCTGCTGATACTCGAGCTGATGTATTGCAGACACAAATTTTTTGTGTTGCCGATTATTGAAACAAATTGCGCGCAGTTGTGACAAATAAAGGCTTGCAGGTGTTGCCACAAACTCGCGAAGAACGTGATAATTTGCAACACTGTTGCTCTGATTGCAGTCGCGAACGTACTTGAAGCTAATAAAATCGTTTTAAATATATGTACTAAATATATGACACAGCATACCAAGCTGAACACTAACTGGCATGAAAAATCTTTGAAACAGCATAACGATTTCGGATTTGTACTAAAAATTATTAAATAACAAAACCAGTACTAAAATTTGTAATAATTATGTACTAAGAATCTTTGAAACAGCATAACGATTTCGGATTTGTACTAAAAATTATTAACCCATTAGTGGTTGCCGTGCCAATTTGGGAACACCCAATGATATATTTTATGTATATTATAGGTTTGCTTTGACCACTAATGGGTTAAATAACAAAAACCAGTACTAAAATTTGTACTAATTATGTACTAAAAAAAGTATTAAATAACAAACCAATACTAAAATTTGTACTAATTATGTACTAAATAACACTAAACAAATTGAATCGTCTCTAGACTATGAAGTACAACAAAGTTACTCAGATAACAGTTTTTTAGTGAATATTTACTAAATTGAAGGTTCTTTCTACTTTGAGGTTTTTAATATACATACATATGTAGTATCAAATTTTTGCTTTGTATAATTTTGTACTAAATACATATTTGTATTATTATGTGCTAAATGTGTACTAAATTGAAGACTCGCTGAATTTTGAAGCTCTAAGAAATAGTTTTAAATCTTTACTTCTAAAAAAAGTTAATGCTATAATTTCGCCAGTTGAAACAGCTAAGCATGCCTACATACATATAAAACATTTTTGTGTAATAAATCTTTGCCAGATTTTTACCTACAGAAAGGTACATGAAAATGGCAATGAAAAATGTGAAAGGTGTCAGCTCATGAAAGGTATGAAATTTACTTCGAGCACAGTAGCAGTTTTAATATTTACATATTTATTTTTATATTTTTCTATGAACTTTTAACTCAGGTTTAATTTTGAATTCCACTTTCATTTACTTAATTTGCAAGATAATTGCGTTGAATACCTCTTTTGTTTTCAGTTTATTTAACCTTGTGCAAAAAAAAAAGAAAACAATTAAATAAGAACTTTTTTCTGCAGAAAAAAATAAATCATGAGTTTATATCACTTAGTTAAATACAACCATGCATACATAAATACATATATACATATTTATTTACACTTCATACATATTTATAATCATTTATTCAGCCATATTTTATATACATACCTACATACCTACGATATTTATATACATACATAAATACGTACAACAAAACCAATTAAATATTTCGAATTAAGTAGGCAGCGGAGTCCATACATAAAAAAAAACTACATACATACATACATGGATCATATACATAAATATGTGTGTATATGTATATATTTGTATATACCCTGCAAAAAATGCGATTAATCCGGGACGTGTCCGGGATCAATCGCAAGGGAGCATGCGACTAATACAATTTTACATCCCTTTATATGGAGTGAATTGATCGCATTTGTTCGAGCATGTTCTATGAAGAGACTAATTGTTCAACTTGTATATCCGAACGGGTACCAATGTAGATTAATCACTAACATACCGAACGGGTACAAATGTAGATCAATCGCTTACATCCCGAACGGGTACAAATGTAGATCAATCGCTTCCAGCCCGAACGGGTACAAATGTAGATTTTTCCAAGTTGTTCGCCAAGACAATTTTTAATAACAATCTTTAAAAAATTATAAATTTTCATGCATATATAAATAAAGATTATATAATGTTTTACTTTTGAAAAAAAAATCTTAATAAATAAATTTAAAAAAATTGTAAGTTTTGAGTATGCATTATATGAGCGTAATGGAAAGGATTTTTTCATAGAATATTTTAGGCAACATTTTGTTAAAATTATTATTCATCATTGTTATTAAAAGAAAGGGTGTTCAATTCGTTTTACCAGTTGTTCTACAATTTTTTAAATACATTGCATATTTGTGTAAAATTTCTACATTTAAGGAATCTAGATTTGTACCCGTTCGGAATGAAAGCGATTAATCTACATTTATATCCGTTCGGAATGAAAGCGATTAATCTACATTTATACCCGTTCGGGATGAAAGCGATTAATCTACATTTATACCCGTTCGCGAACAATTGGTCTACAATTAGTCTACATTTATACCCGTACGGTAACAATCGGGGACTAATTGCGGACCGATTGTTCTCGAAAGAGATCAATCCGGGACAAATCTCTTTCGGGATTAATCACACATTTTTTTGCAGGGTATATACAAATGCTTAGTTGTTGTTTCGAAATGATAAATATTATTCACTACATACAAAAATAATGCCTTTTGAAAATTATTGTCTTAAATTAATTTTTAAATATATATACATATGTTCATATATTATATATATATATATATATATATATATTTTTTTTTTTGTAGTATTATTGTAATATCTATTTATTTTTATTTCATTTTATTTTTTGATAAACGGCAAAAAATTGCGCAAATTAAGCAAACAATAAATTAAGTGCATTCTTTATGGCATATATGTATATGTATGTACATACAAATTAATATTCTATAATGTTCAATTAAATTACAAAATATGTGTGTTACAAAAAAAAAAATAATTAAAATCAAAATTAATAATATAAAATTAAGAACCAAAAATGGAAAAGTAGTATATGCATAAATGTATAGATTGCCCACATTTTCGTGTAATTATGATTGAATTTAAGCATTTTTTTGTTTGATTGTTAATTATTTATTGTGATAATTTCTGAATTAAAATTAATTTATATTGAGCGAAACGAGAGAACAAACATGCACTTGCATTTTACTGCATACCATACATACATACATGTGTACATACTTAAATAATGGAAATAAAATTTAAATAAATTAAAACTAAGAATATTCACAGAAAATTCCAGGGATTGTTTCATTTAACTTTGTTGGAATTATATGCAGAAGGGCGAAACGGTAAGTTAATGCGGATAAAGTTAAAATAGAAAAATGCCCACTTTTTATACTGGAGACAAACAATTGTACAGTTCCACTACTGGATACTGCAGGATACTTCGATTAGTAACCGGCCGTCGAACGAACTGATTGTCTGCCATGATAACAGTGGAAAGGAGACGTATTTGATGACTATTGCCATATTTTTTTTTTTTTTTTTTTTTTTTGAAGATGTTGATTACAACGAATAATAAGGGCGTGAGAATGAATACTTTTGCGTCAATCCAGCAATCCGTTTAACTGACAGCAGAGTGGAATTACACGTATTTGAATGACGATCGATTGCCAAGAGGTTTCGGAAAAATGAGGTTGGTACCAACAGTGTTATAACTAAAGTCATTCAAATACTGATTTCTTCAACAATCTTTTGTATGTACATATGTACATATATTTATGCAAAATATTATGTAAAGAAATTTTCATAACTCCGCCTGTTTTCTCAGTGCATATTGTGTTAGAGATTCTTCGACCAATCAGAAAAGTGAAAGATAACAACGCATGACGTGTTGCCCAAATATTTTGCTCGCGCAGTGATGGCGTCACTCACTGTAGAAGCGTCACTTCAATGTAGCGGTCCCCGAAGTTTGTTATTCTATTTTCAATATGTGTCAGTGTTGATGCTGGCGTTGCATTTTATGAATGTCAATGGGTAATGCCAATCTAGCGTTTTGGTGTGACTCACTAACCTTCAAAACTGCTCCAGGACTCGGAGTCGTAACCAAAAGTTTTGGGAAAGTTTCAGTCACATTCTGAAGATCATCGGAAACTTTTGTGACCGTTTCATTTTTCGTGTTGCCATCTGTATATTTTCAATTTCCATTCTATACTATTCTATCATTGGATTTGCAATTGGCTAAAGTTTACAAACTAATAAAATTATAATTTTCTAAAAATCTTAAACGCACCCACCTGTTCCATGAAATTCACCTGCTTTACATGCCTTAATAGCACGTCTGCGCTAAAAAAAAATTAACCCACACAAATAAAACACATGTGCGCATGGATTTTTCACATTAAAGCGGATATTGGTTTTTTTTTTGTAAATTTTTAGGTTTTTTATATATTTTAAATTCACGTTGCATTTGAAATGTATTAAATATATAGTATTAGGTTTGCATTTAGACACATACACTTGCACATATTTATATGAGTAATAAGTAAAGTGCAGTTGATATATAATTACATATAACATATATTTATAAGCATTCTTTCTGCTAGGTTGAGGTTATGTTAAATGCGATAGTTATTGAAACAAATATTTGGAATGCACAAAAATAATTCTTGTTTTTTTTTTAATTTTTTCCGTTTTTTTTTATTAAACAATAAACAAAAGAAGAACATAAATGCACAAATACACTAAAAACATATTCGCAAGTTCGTTAGATTAAATTCCGAGATTTACAAGAAAAAAATGGACTTCAGTAATAGGAAAACGAAAAAAATTTACAAAAAAAAAGCACAAGTTATACACGAAAAAAATATTATACATATAAACCAAAGTTATCTATAATTAGACATATGTACATACATACATATATAAATATAAAATAATGTGTTTCACATAGTAGGACTAATATTTAGTTCTTTTTCTTTTTTGTTGCTAAATAAAAGCAATTGCCGGTGAGCTTATTTTTTTTCCTTTTACTTTCCTTCTCACGCCATTTTCCAACACATTTTTTCGAAGCGCGACACAGACATTTATTAAGCAATCAATTTACTTTTTTAGCAGGCCATTTAAGCATCATGCAAACAGCAGCAATATGTTGGCGAGCAACGGCAAATACACAGCTACAAATTCTAAGCATATAATAGACTAGGTGCTAAAACTAGGCGTTGCTGCTACGCCAGCTCCAGTTCCAGCTGTTGCTAAGCTCTCTAGTGCCACTGCGTCAGCGCCTGTAGCGTCGGATCTGGCAGAACAGCGCCCTAAATCATTTTGCTGCTGCAGTGGTGGTGTGTTGTGAACGAGAACTTCATCATCCGCTGAACACTTGGCATCGCCAGCAGCACCAGCACCAGCAGTTGCACTTTTAGTATTTGCTAATGCATCTCTAGTATTCATAACTTTCGTAGCACTGCCGACACTCGCAGCACTCGCTACTTTAGCTGCCCCACCACCAGCTTCAACGTCAGCATCACAATCATCATTATTTTCAACGTCATCATCGCCGGGATTTTCATTATTTTCATGTTCGCACTCGCGTCGCGTTGCTGCCGCCGTGCCAGCAACTGATTGTTGTTGTTCTGCGTTTGTTGTGTTCTGTCGACTAGCAGTATGGGCTTCGGCAGCAGTTGGTGTTGTTGGTAGTACATGCAACATTTCGCTGGTGTTGCCGCTGTTATTTGCGGAATTTTGATCAGCTTCTGCCAAATCTGCATCGTTATTATTATTATTATTGTTACTATTAGTATTATTGTTACTATTAGTATTATTGTTGCTATTAGTATTATTTGCTTTGCTGTTATTGTTATTAGTTGTTTGTAGTTGCTTTTGCTGTTGTTGCTGCTGCTTCACTTTCCTCTGCTGCTGCTGCTGCACTTGATTTTGATTTTCCACTTTGCTGCTTTTGCGTGGTAACTCCAAACTCAAACCTAGTGCCAGTGACAGTCCAGCTGTTGTTGCTCTTGTTGCCCCCTCTGACGCTGCTGCACCAGCATTACTTCTACCACCCCTATCACCCACGCCTTCACGTCGCCTTGTCACCACATCATTTCCCATACGTGCACCACTTGGCAGAATATTTACCAAATATTCTTGATACCACTGCAAAAAATCATCGCGTTGCCGTGGTACGCTTAGTTTTTTAATTTTCATATAAAATTTTTTGGGTGAAATATGTGTTGTTGTTGTTGCTGCTGTGGCGCTGCTTTGCGTTTTATGGCCAACCTTTTTTGGTTTGAAATTTTGTACAGCATTCGCCGTCAATTTGGCAATTTCCACAAGCATTGTATCATTGATTTGTGTGTGCGTGTGCGTCTGATCGCGTATGCGTGTAATAATGCAAGCAATTAGATCGTCAATGGTGACGGCGTTGTTGTTGTCAGTGGCATTGGCGTTGTTGTTATTGCGCGCTGCCACGTTGTTTGTTGCGTTGTTTGCAAGCTTTAAAAACAAAAAAAGTGTCCTCGTATTAATTTTCTTAGTTAAAATAAAGAGAAAAAAACGAATTACTCACCATCTCTCCATCGCCACCCACTGCACCGTTTACATTTGCAACATTTAATGGCGGCAAGCCAGCTTCGCCACCAGCAGCCACATGATTCAACACATTTCTACGCCAACTGCGTATATTCAGCTCAGCTCTGCCGCCGCCACCACCACCAATGCCATTATCTTTTACAGCATTCCTGCCGCAGCCATTGCTTGTATTACTGTATTGCCCATCATCGTCCTCTGGCTGTTCGCTCTCACGCCTTGTCTGCACCACATCCGGCATGCATTCCAGTTGTGCAGTGTTGGCTGCTGCTGCTGCGGCGGCCGCATCCTCATTATCCGCTTTATTACTCTCAGTGTCAGCATTATTTGCGGCAAATTCATCTTCCTCGCAATTTTCATCCAAACTGCCAGCAGCCGCTGCTTGTAGATTATTTGCGTTAGCTGAAGCCGTTGACAAATTGTGTTGTGGTTGTTGTTGCTGATCATCTTCAGCGGCCTGCTCATTATCTAACAACAGTTGATAACCATTTGCCAGGGATAGTGCCTGCGCGGAGCCGCAGGCGCCAGCAAAGTTGTATAGCTTTGCTGCTGCTGTGGAGAAGGAGGAGCTGGAGTGACGGCGTTGATTTTCTTGTTGCTGCTGTTGTTGTTGTATATGCCTCTGTTGTTGTTGCTGCTGCTGCTGCTGCTGTTGTTGTTGATATTGTTGCTGTTGCAAACGTTGCTGCTGTTGCTGATTGCCCATGCGCGCATTCAAATTGAATTTTCGTGTTGGATCGCGTCGTGCAATTGCCGCCCCAGCGCCCAAAATTTCATTGGACACATCAAATACGTTGGCGCTAAAGGTGTTTGCATTATTAGACAAGTGATTGCAAATTTGTGTTGGTGCTGCTGCTGTTGCATAACCACTAGCACCATCTGCACCACTATCACCACCCTGCCTTTGGTCTTGGCGCTGCCCCAGTTCCAGTGCTTGTTCCTGCGGCTGTTGATTAACCTCTGCGGTCTCTCTTTCCAGCAGTATACGCTCAAGTCGCCGAAAAACGTCTTCTTTGATGGATTCATAGAATTTCGTGGTGAATTTATCATTTTTCAGTGCATTCACCAACAAATTACGCTTAATCTCCTCCGATGTGGTATCGTCTTCGTCATCATCATCATGCTGCTGCGGTTGCATCTCTGGCGCCTCTGCACCCATTTCAACAACAACATTCTCATTTGCAGCGTCGATATTTCTGGGCGTATTATTGCCAAATTCATTGCTATCCAATAACAACACACCATTTCTAGAATTTGGCATGTAGACGAGTGGTGGTGGTGGTGATGAGGGGCCATCGTTTTCTGCATCTCCATCTCTATCTCTGTCATCATTATCATCATCACCTTCTCCACCTCTATCACCATCAGCTGCAGCAACTGTGCGCAGCAACATATCAACGCGTTCATGATTACGCAAACGCGCCAATTCAGCACTAACCGTACCTGGCAATAAATCCAAATAGCAAGTAGGCTTGCAGGCCACCAAGTTGGGCATGGTGCGACGCAGTGTGCTCTGATCGAGTTGTTGTTGTGCGCGTAATGCCGCAATTTGTTGTTGTTGCGATAATAAACGCTGTTGCTGTAGCTGCTGTTGCTTCTGCTGATATTGTTGTTGTTGTTGCTTCTGATGATATTGTTGTTGTTGTTGTTTCTGATGATATTGTTGCTGTTGCTTCTGCTCATGTTGCTGTTGTTTCTGCTGCTGCTGCTGTAGCACTTGTTGCATCTGCTGCTGATGTTGTTGTTGTTGTTGCTTCTGATGCGCTCTATTATGTCGCTGTTGCTCCTCCATCATCTCAGCATCATAATCGCGGCAATTTGGTTTCGTCAACAATTTGTTACGCTGATAATGCGGACTATTGCCATAGTTGACATTCATGTTGCGCAACATGTTGCTGGAATTGGCCGCATACATGTTGCTGCTCAAATGTGCATATGGCGCTGCCAAATCGCTATCAATAATATTGTAAGCATCGTAGATCTCCATATCGACATTTTGATGGTGGTGGTCGTCGCCGTCGTCGTTATCAGCGCCTCTGTTTCTGCCGCTGCTGGCGTTGGCGCATGCATTTTGCGTGCGGTCATCATGCGGTAGCCATGATTCTTGATATAAATTATTATGATTACTAAATGGCGAACGCGCCAATTCAAGATGTTCCTGTGATCGATCTTGTTGTTGGTGTTGCTGTTGCTGTTGTTGCTGTTGCTGATAGCGATTAATATGTGAACGCTGCATATTGCGCATGTATTTGTCGTTGCTCATATTGCGTTCGTAATTCAAATTATTGCAACCATTGCTGTTGTTGTGACTGTTGTTGTTGCTGTTCTCTCTCTCGCCGCCGCTGCCGCCTCCCATTGAGCGGTGATGGTACATTTGCTGTTGTTGTTGCTGCTGCTGCTGCTGACGTTGCAATTGTTGCAAATTGCTTGTTGTTAGTGCTGCTTGCGTCGGTGGCAGGCCCGTGGTCGAGCGTGTGGGCAGACGTTGTTGTTGTTGTGATTGCGGCTGTCGCTGTACGGTATAATGCGCTTCATGTTCGTGTATCTGTTGTTGTTGTCGTTGTTCCTGATAGTGTTGGTGTGCGTGTTGTTGTTGTTGTTGCTGCAGTTGATTTTGTTGTTGCTGCTCTTCATTGCTCTTATTAGAATTGGTGGATAGCAAGTTTTGGCGAGAATAGCTAGTAAGTTGGGGAAAGGTGCAATTTATTAGTTAGTAGAACAGCATTTGGCATAATATTATTAATTAATATGAGCACAAATTAAATCTAAGTGAAAAATAAGCAAAATAAAACTAAAAAACAATCAAATTCGAAGGTTTTTTTTTTAAAGGCATAACTAAACGTTTGTCAAGCATTTAAATAACAAGAAAGAACTTGCATGAAATTTTAAAGCAAGTCAGTTAGCGTGTGGTTTGTATGTGTTTGCATGCAATAACAAGGAAAACAGCACTTTAACACGTGTTCGAACACTTCTTTGATTTCTTTTCTTTGAAAATTTATGCAAAAAGCGGCCACTTAAAAAAAAATTTTTTTTATATATTAGTACAAAAATTAGTATTCAGCTTACATTTCAAACGTTTCAACAACAGTATTCTCGTTTTAATTTAATATAACATTTAACAAAGCAGCGCAAGCAAAATTTATATAAAACTCTCTTTTGAAAAACTTAACTCTCGCGCTAACAAATCGAACTTACCACGGTCCCCACAATTTTTCTTATATAATAAGAAAAATTAATTATAAATCGATTTAACTGTATTGCACATTATTTTATTTAAATAATTCAAAACTCATAATCAATAAGAATAGAACTAAGTTTTATAAAGTAACAAAAAAAAAAACAATGTACAAACATTGTGTAGTAACAATATTTTAAACGCTGTTTTAAAGGTAATAAGAACACTAGATACAAAATTACTATTTCCACGTAAAATAAACAAGAAAATTCTTCGAAAATTGTGTGTATGCGCAATTAAAAACAAAAAAATTTATGTAAGAGTTAATTTCCCTAAAGAGAACTTCGCTTTAATTTGCTTTCTTTTGCGGAAATTATACGAAAATTCTGTTTGGAAACTATTAACAGTAAAAATATGGCTACGAAAAAAATTTCCCTCGAAAGGAAATTTTGCGAATAACTTTTTTTTTACAAAAGATACTCAAACGAACAGATATAAATACATTTAAGCTTGAATCAACTTTATTTTAAAATTCCTTAAAGGGATATTTTGTTAATTTGCGCTTTTTTAAAATAAAAAATATGCTTTGAAAATTGTGCCGAGATCACACGATTTGCGCATTTGTACAAAAAATGACAAATTTAAATTTGTCCACATTTGCCCATTTTGATATCGATGTGCAAATGATTTGCTTTGCGTTCACACGATTTGCCTGATTTATTAGCTTTTGATTTGCCACACATTTGTACATAAAAGTAAAGTGGCAAATTTGTTCACATTCGTTCACACGATTTAACCAATCATGATAAAACAGTCGTAAGAAAAATATAGAAGCATACTTTTGGGCATTATTTGGAAGAAAATTTTATGAAAAATTAACAAACAAAAATTAATCAAATAGGTATTAAATCATTATAAGTGCATGTATTTTCACGATTTGAAAACTGGATAATACTTTTAATTCTCTGTAACATGATATAAAGCTAATTTAATTCATTCAATAGAATACGTGTGTTAACGAGCTCCAAAAAAATTGTCATTATGAAATTTCGACTTTGGTTGTACAAAAGTGAATTAAATGTTGCAGATACGTCGAAATCGTATATGAAGAAATTGTTTATGTACTCATTTTGAATGAAAGTGATGTTGTAACTTTTTTGCGCGGAATGACTATTTTCGGAGTTAGAAACAAATAAAGGATCAAAACCATAAATCGATTTCGATTATTTTTCGAAATGGTTAGGGTAATAGTAGGATATAGCCACGTGCAAAGTTTTGTCAAATTCGCTCGGAAACTGACTGAGTTATTACCAGGGGTTCATGTTTATTTATATTCGGTTCAGATTCGGGAAAGCATTTGGGAAAACATTCGGTTCAGATTCGGGCAAATAGTCTTTCCTGATTTGGGAAAGTATTTGGAAAAATATTCGGTTCAGTTTCGGGAAAACATTCGGTTCAAATTCGGGTAAATATTCTTTCCTAATTTTGGAAAGTATTCCAAAAATCACTTTTTGAAAAAGTATACTTGTGTGACTAGCAAGAATAATTGAATAACGTGAATAAGAAAAAAATGTATTCATTATACAAAATTATCTCAATAAGGAATAAAAAATTATGCCTAATTGTTTCTATCTAAACGTTAAAAAATGATTTTTCGGCCTATATGACACTATGTGTTTTCTCTGGTATATTTGGTTTGAAAAAACCACCGAAAGTCAAAATACAAAAACAATTCTTGAAAAGAGACAAAAACTGTGTTCAATTACTAAAAATTGTTTACTTATTTTTCATAAAAACTGTCATTTTTATATGGAGAGCTGTCATTTTTTACGAAAAATACGTAACACTTTTTTGTTATTGAACAGAGCTAAATAATAATATAATAATACAATGGCACTATTATAACTCTGACGAGTTTTATGGCTGCGATTCTCTCCCAATTCGAGGTGTGCTCCTTTTGTTTGTCCTACTAATTGGGTGGACCTACAGTTTTATGCCGGTTCCGAACGGCGGGCGAATGCATTGTTTGTGAGAAGCTTTTTCATGGCAGAAATATACTCGGAGGGTATGCCGCCCACTGCCGAGAGGTGACCGCTGTTTCTAAAAACCCAACAATTGAGTTTTAATTAATTAGAAAGAAATTGTTTGGTATTTGTTCGGACTGGCGTTTGAACCCGAGACCTCTGGTATAGCAGGCGAGCACTCTACCCACTGCACCACAGCGGCACGAACAGAGCTAAGTACTCTATCAAAAACCATGGCATGATATCTGTGTATTCTTTGTTATAAAGGGAAGCCAGTGCGCCGTATAATGTTTCTTCGGACTTCTTCTTTCCCTTTACGGCCAAAGCAGAAGCTGATAAGAGGCCAATTTAAAATTTGTATTTCCATATACTTTTTATTTTAAATATAATTTATTTTATAGTTGTCAAAAAAGATTTGTATATTTGCCACAATCATTTGTATCCAAGTGGCAAATGAAAATTTGTCCATTTTCATTATTTTTATTTACCTTCTGTATCACATTTGTGTTCACACGATTTGGCTACAAGGGCTGTTTTTGATTTGCCACAAGAGGCTAAATATTTGGCTTTTGTGATTTGTGTCAAATGAAATTTACCGTTCACACGGTTTGCCTATGAATTTGGCAAATTTTTAGCCAAATGTACAAATCGTGTGATCTTAGCTTAAGGAAAAAAATTCCATCCCAGGGAAATTTTGCAAACGACTGTTTTTTACAAATAAATGAAGAAACAACTTGAAAACTTTATTGCAAAATTGATCAACCGGGAATTTCGTTAACTTGTTCTTTCCTGAAAAAAAAAAAAAAATTCTTTTAAAATCTTGCAGTGTAATTCCGCAAAAAGCTCTTTTTTTACAAAAGACATTCTAATGAACAAACCTAAATATATTGAAACTTGAAAACCCACATTATTGTAAAATTCCCTTAAGGGAAATTTTGTTTATTTTAGCTTTTTTGAAAAAAAAAAAAAAATGCTTGGCAAATCATGTTTAAGCACAATTAACAGCAAAAATGTATGTAAGGAAACATTTTTCACTAAGGGGAATTCTCCAAATAGCTATTTTTTACAAAAGACACTCTAATGAACAAACCTAAATATGTTGAAGCTTGAAAACCTACGTTGTTTTAAAGTTCCCTTAAGGGAAATTTTGTTAATTTTAGCTTGTTTGACAAAAAAAAAATGCTTAGAAACACAATTAATAGCAAAAATTTATGTAAAGAAAAAATTCCCACGTAAGGAAATTTTGCAAGCAAATAGCTTCTTTTTGCAAAACTTACACTAATGAACAAATTTAAAGACATTGAAGCTTGCAAATCTACTTTATTGTAAAATTCCCTTCAGGGAAATTTTGCTAATTTGCGCCTTATTGAATAAATTTCTTTAAAAATCATGTTTAAGCACAGTTAACAGCCAAGATATCTATGTATATGTAATAGGAAAATTCCCTCAATTATCGAGCACACAATCCAATTACAACACATACATACATAGTAGAGGACAAAAACATTTCATATGTGATATGACACCTTTTTCTAAAAAACTTTGCAATTTGAAGACATTACTTCAGCTAATTACATATCGTCGTACCATACGAAAACTATAACTTTCAAAATTTCTTCCATAGAATTTCTTTGTAAAAAAATTTTAAAGTGTTAGTTTTCGTATTGTACGACCCCTTTGTTGAATATTCATCACTAGACTGCGGATCTTTATGCAATTGCATATTTTTAAGGAGAAGAGATAGCGATATGGTTCAAAAGAGAAAAATGAATGTTATTAATTAAATATTCTAAATTTACATATTTATTTCTGCATATTTTGCATATTGCATATAACTTGCATACTTGCATATAACTTGCATATTTACATAAAAATTGAAAATTTGCATATATATTTTATCGTGAGACAGACACTTTGGCGTTTTCAGTCCTATAATTTGTTTCAAATTGAAGAATTCTATGGAATATATTTTGCAATGAGTCATTTCTAATGGCTTAATTTTTAATAATAATTTGTCATTCAGCGTTTAACAAGCTTATCATTTTATTTTTCTGCATTTGCAATGGGAAAAGCAATGAAGAGAAAGTGTTTGAAGCTTCGAAATTGGGTTGACAATATTAAAGACCCAAATTTGAGCGTTCATTTTCAGCATATGTATAAACTGATATTAACCGATAAGCGTCACAATTTCGGCATTCAGAATCTGGAGAAAACAATTGTAGTATATTGTGGACTTAACTACAACTAAAATTATCTCTTTACGTTAAAAATTATTATAATAAAAATTAGTTACCATTTACAGTTTTTTTTGGGTGTTAATGGGTTATTTATTTGCATGGAACAAATGATCCAGCATACAACAAATGATTTTTGCATTCAACTGTATTTACTTATTTTGTATATCACTTAAAATTCTATATTTTATATGAAAAAGGTGTATTTTTAATTTGCATATAACTTGCATATAACTTGCATATAAGTTGCATATATTTTGCATATTCAAAACAGAGCAAGAAAATTCGTTTTGGAATGCGAATATATAGTTTTGAATCAATATAAAACTTAATAAAGCATTTTAAATTTTTTGCATAAAGATCCGCAGTCTATTCATCACTGTCGTCATAACTCAGTATATTTTTATTTGTTTTTGTTTTTTTTTTCTGAGGAAAGCAAACCATTTATATGAAAAATTCATCAGTCTTTATATGAAAGTATTCACTGATGCCTCCTCGTCATAGGTGAATTTTATCAGTGATTCATTAAGGATTCATTGCAGATTTTTACTGCAGGGACGATATATGTATATATAATACATACATGCACATTTACTTATGTACCACAAACCACAACTAATCAATTAAAATATAAAAAAGAAAGAAACTAAATTGTTCGCATTTTTTTGTTCTTTTTTCGTTTTTTCTTTTTTTTTTCTTTTTTTAAATGACTAATCTCTCGTCTAAACTCGTACACCTTCATTACCTTCGAAAATTGTCCCAATAATTATTGGCACGATTACCAGGTGGCACTTGATTATTCAATGTATTATTAGCGCCGCCAATATTTATGTTGCTGTGACCATGTGGTTGTTGTTGTTGCTGTTGTTGATGTAGCAAATTGTTGGCATAATGATTTTGTGTACGTAAATTGGCATTATTCTGATGTATGGCATTATTATGATGATGCATAAAAATTGGACCCGGTCCAGCGCCAGCTGCGTTACCACCCCCATGCAATGGCGGTGATTGTGGTGGCAATTCATTATTGTAATGCGGTGCACCACCACCACCAACTTGATTGGTTGTTGATGGCGGTGGTGGTTGTGGTACAGCATTATTCAATGTGCCATATAAGCCAGTGTTGGTGCTGCTTGCTGTTGCAATATTGCTATGTTGTGTTTCAGTACTAAAATTATAGCTATTGTTAGCAGAAGCGCCGATGCCACTACCGCCAGCGGCTGAGATATGACGTTGCTGATACTGTTGTTGGTGCTGTTGTTGATAGTAATGCTGCTGATAGTTGGCGAATGCGCTATTGCGTCTGATTGCTTGTTCAGATTGTGCACGATTCGTGCTAATCGTGTTGCTCACGCCCAAATAAAGATTATTTGGCAAATTGCCGGCGGCGTTAAGTGTGGGCGGTGGCACGGATTCGGCGCGAATTGAATAAGGAAAATCGTTCAGCGGCGGTATTGAGTTGATGTTGCTGCTGCTGGTCAGCGCGTGTAAACGTTCTTGTAGCTAATGAAAAGAATTTTTGGAAAGAGAATTGAGGAATATTGTATCATATTGTATATAGATCATCGGTCTGGTATCTCAGCGGACTCGAATTCAGAATTTGACGCAAAAGGAAAAAAATCCCTAAAAAGAAATTTTCTTTAATTTGCTTCTTTTTAAGGAAATTCTACGAAGTTCTGTTTAGAAACAATTAAAAGTGAAAATATACCTAAGAAAAAATTTCCCCCGAAGGAAAATTTTGCGAACGACTGTTTTTCTTACAAAAGACAGTCAAATGAAAAAAAAAAACTTGAAACCCCACTTTATTGGAAAAAAATGCTGTAAAGTCATGTTTAACCACAATTAACAGTAAAAATATACGGAAGGAAAAAACTTCCCTCAAAGTAAAATTTTTCGAAATGTTTTTTCATACAAAATACACTGAAATGAGCAAACTTAAATATTTTGAAGCTTGAAAACCCACTTTATTGTAAAATTTCCTAAGGGGAAATTTTGTTGATTTGTTCTTTTTTGAAAAAAATGCTGTAAAGTCATGTATAAGCACTATTAACAGTAAAAATATACAGAAAGAAAAAATTTCCCTCCAAGGAAATTTTGCGAACAAATGTTTTTTCATACAAAATACACTCAAATGAAGAAAGCTAAATATTTTATTGTAAAATTGCCTAAAGGGAAATTCTGGTAATTAGCTGTTTAAAAAAATTGCTTTGAAAATCGTGCTTAAAAATCATTAAAAATAAAAATATACCTAAGGAAAAAATTTCCCTCGAAGGGAAATTTCGCAAACGACTACTTGTCTTACAAAAGACAGTCAAATGAACAAACTTAAATATTTCGAAGCATAAAAATCCACTTTATTTTAATATTCCCTAAAATGAAATTTTGTTAATTTACGCTTTTAGAAAAAAAAAAAAAATGCGATACGAACTACTTCTCAGCCATTTGGGAGTATGTAGGCACATTCTTACACGTTCCTTTCCTACTCACCGCATGTATGGTATTATTCAATGCATCAATTTCGCGTTGTTGATGCCACAACATTTGATTACACTGGCACACCGAGTTGATGAGCATTTGTTGAGTTTGCACAAATTGATGCAGTAGCACGGGATCGGCTGCAGCCAGTTGTGCAGCGGTATTTGTAGAACTTGAGGCGAGTTGGGAAGCACCCACTGTAAGTAAGGGCGCATGACTGGCGCTATTTGCTGCACTACAAATGCAATCACTTTGCGATGGAGCCGCTGCAGCTACGCCGCCGACTGGCGTAAATACTGATGATGCTGCGCCAGCGCTGTGTGTTGCTGTGGCTGAATTTGGCTGGGTTGCTGATGGCGGTGCTGAGACGCCACCACCGAAGCCATAATAAAATTGTGGATTCCATGTGTTTGGCAATGGTGGCATGGGTGCTGTTAAGTGTTAAGAATGAGGAAAAAAGTATTTTTGTTATAATAAAATTCAAAAGAAATAGCAAAAGAAAACTCTAGTTCAAACTTACGCCAACTACTACAACCGCCCATAGCAGCCATTGGTGGTGGCATGGTGAATGCCGAACTACCCGATTGTATGCTGCCCGCTTCGAGGGAAGCGCCGCCATCTTGTGTTGTATTTGTGGCATTAGCCAATGTTGAGTGACGACAACCGCCAACGCCGCCGCCAGCACTCGATGATGTCATGGTCGTTTCGAAACTGTCCTCCTTGCCCAAACGATGGCATTGATGATGATTTGCAGCTGTTGCGGGGGCTGCTGCTCCTGCAAGTGCTGTCCCACCACCACCGACCGTAGCCAGCGTGTGCGCATTAACAGCTGCTTTGGCAGCAGCGCGATGCTGTTGTGCCGGCGTCGATTGTTGTTGTGCTGCTGTAAAATATTGACGTGCTGTCGTCGTAGCATTCGATTGTGGAAAATCTGAATCGTTTAACTCTTCATCGCCATCGGCCTCATCATCCGCTTCGGAAACGGTATCGCGTTGTGCTGCTGCTGCTGCTCCTGCTCCGGCTGCTTTATTGGGCTGCGCGGTGGCTGCTGGCGTTGATGAATCGTCATCTTGTTGCAGACGTTGACATAAAATTTCAAATTCACGCTTTTTTGCTTCATACTCCGCTTTGAGTGGATCAGCACTTGCAGTGGGCGGCGGTGGTGGTGACGGCGTTGGTGATGGCGTATCCAAGTCACGTTGTTGCCTGCGTGGCGTTGGCGTCGGTGTCAAACTGCTGCGCTTCAATGCATCCTCACCCAGTTGCGCAGCAGCAGCGGCTTGTGCTTTACGCAGTATGATTTCCTCTTTCAACGCTTTGATGCGATCACGTTCGGCTTTTAGGCTGTCTGCTTGTGCTTTTAAATCGGAAGTGACTTCGTTAAGCATACGCATTTTGTGTGCGAGATGGTCATTATCGCCGTAGCCATCTTCAGCATCGTCCCCGCCGCGTTCGTTGCGGCGACTCACATGCGCCATATTCACCACCGATACTGGCGTGCATTCGCGTTCAAAGGAGGTACCCGAAGAGCCGCCGCCGCCGGCATCACCGTTTGTTGAACGCGATTGAGAGCGTCTTAAATCAAGACGCGGTGGCGCTGTGCGGCCAGCGGTACTCGCTTCAATCGTATTCACAGTCTCCATCATTTCCTTGAGTCGTTGAAGCTGTTTGCGCATCGTTTCTATATCGGCTACCTTCTGTTGTATCAGCATGGCAGTTGCGGCATTCTCTGCCGCATCACCGCCATCAGCACCATTCACATCACCATTCTCGTGCGTCGTACCATTTCGCATGTGAGTTTTATGTGCATCGCCATTTGTGATCTTTATAGGCACATTACGTGCGTATGTGCCACGCTCGCCATTCGTATTTTGTTGCTCGGACACTGCAGAGTCTGTTACATCTGCAGCTGCAGCGGTGTTCGGTGCATCTTCATCGCCAACAGCAGCAACTGCATGCCTACCCACGCTACGCTCAGCTGTACGATTGATATTCTGCAATTCGCTTACCAACGAACGCATATCATCACGTTGCGCACGCAATGATTCCAGCTTCTGTTGCAGCGCCTCCTGTTCGGCTAGTATTTCCGGGCCATCATCGCCCAACAAATTAGTCAATTCATTTTGATTTTGTATGAATGTGGTGAGATTCTTCATGCGTCCTACAAGTGTAGCCATATCGGAATGCACTTGATCGATAGACTCATATTCAGGTGCGCCATTAGCAGTTTTGGCGGTGCCATCTTGATTGGTGCCGCCGAAACTGAGTGCACCCGCTTGTTGGCGCAAACGTTCCATTTCACTTAAATGTTGTTTGGCGGCATTTTGTAGACGCAGCAGTTGTTGTTGTTGTTCTTGCATATTTTGTATGTTGCGATTGGATGTTTCCAAACGCTGTTGCAGCTCATCAAAGCTGGGTGTGTTGTCGTTGGTGTCGGTGGGTGTGGGCGTTTCAACACTGTCCAGCGATTGTATTGATTGTGCGCGATTTTCGCTCAACTGGAAAAGGATAAAAATTGAGGTATGTTAAGTATATAGTGGAAGGTGAGACAGGCTGGAGTAAATTGTAGTGATTTAGTTAATAAGACGGGTCGGCTTTACATTAAGGAAGCACGTCCCGAGAAAAATCACTTTTTCAGCGTGGTAGAGGAGATTTCACAGATCTCAAAACTGAAAACAAAACTTGCCGGAGGCTCATAGTTTACGAGAAAAATAATTTTTTTTTGTTTTGTAAATTTTACAATTTTAACAACAAATATTTCAGTTCTGTGATCTGTGAAAGCTCCTCTACCACGCTGAAAAAATATTTTTTTTTTTGGGCGTGCTTCCTTAATGGAAAATTTTCCAAATAAGACAAATAAAAATTCCAACTTACCTCACTCGGCGCCACATCCTCCAAACTTGTTGAATTCACCACAACTTCACGCTCCATACTCTCTGGATTATTTTCATGCACCATGAGTGACTTCAACAAACGACGTTGTTGTATTAATAAACGTTGCAACAGCAAAGCTTCAATGTCTGCTGCGTCGTCGAGTTGCTCGAGCTGTTGTGGTTGCTGCTGCTGCTGACTTTGTTGCTGTTGAGGCGTCGATTTTCTTGCTGTTGTTGTCGTAGGTGCTGTTGCTACTTTGAAGGCTGCTGTTGTTGGTGTGGCTGATTTGGCTACGGTTGTTGATGCGACTGGTGTGACTGTTGTTGATGTTGGCGCTGTTGTTGTTGTATGGCTGGCTGCCAAACTAAGTATGAGATTGTAAAATGGTGTATTATTCGTCGCTGATTGTGTCGGTAGCTTTAAAAGCGTATTGTTGGTGGATGTTGGAGGTGGTTTGGTGTTCGTTTTGGATTCGTTTATTAATTTTTGTAAGCGCGCATAAGCTGTTACGAGTTCGTAGTCTTCTTCCACTGCTGGCTCTTTGTAGAGTGGTATTGCTGGTTGCGAATGAGTAGTTGTGACTGAAATAACAAAAAAAATACGAAAAAGATGGTTTTAAGTATTTTTTGTTATTTTAATAAAAAGGGGGCAAATTTCTATTAAGGTTTTGGTGTTTTTTTTTTGTCAATTTTACAGCTTTAACAACAAATATCTAATAAACTATAAGCCTCCGGCAAGTTTGGATTTCAATTTTGAGATCTGTGAGAACCTAACCCGTTACAAAAGTGATTTTTTCCGGGGCGTGCTTCCTTATTGGAAATCCGACCCCAAAAGTAGTAAAACATGTTCTAAACTTGTTTACAGTAATATTTTTATAAATTCCAGTTCTAGTAAATAAATAAAATAAAAAAAAAGAAATTTTTTTTATAATTTTTAATACCTTAAGCCACAACAAATTTAATTTAATATGAAGCAACTAAAATTAACATTATCTGCGTAAATTCACTTTTCACTGCATAAAATATTTACGTATGTTAAAATGTACATAGATGAAAATTTTATTTTTGGTTTATGAATCATTCAGAAAAACATACGTACAAAAAGAAAGCTGCCGAAGACACGCTACCAAAGAAATATAAAAGAATATGTCTGTGTGTACATAAATATTTATAAATGTGCGACTATAAAACGTACATAAACAAAATTGGTGTGTAGGCATAGGTACGTATTCGAAAAATTTCGAAAGTTTTTCAAAACAGATTTTACATTTCAAAAGTCAACAACATACGTTTCAAAAAATATCGTCGTACCATACGAAAACTAGCACATTTAAAATTTCTGGCGAAAGCTATCAATGAAAAAATTCTGTACGAAAAGTAGCACATTTGACTTTTGGCCGACGAAAAGTAACAGTAACTATATATGTACTGTTTTTACATTAAAATTGTTGTTGTTTAAACGAAATTGATAGTTTTCGGCAGCCAAAAGTCGATCTTGTTACTTTTCGTCAGCCAAAAGTCGAATTTGTTACTGTTCGTCAGCCACAAATAATCGTATGCTAGTTTTCGTATTGTACGACGATATGTGCTTAAATACGAAAAATGCAATTATTTTAAACAAATATCCAAATATTCAAAAAATTTTTGAAGCCGAAATTTTCCGGACAAACTTTGACTGCATAAAAAACGAAACGAATTGAATACACGTGTTTGAAAAAAGCAAACAATCCCGAAATTTTTTCAAATTATAAGAGTAAATTTACAACTCAATATTGGCTAGTTGAACACAAATGTATGCAGTTTAGAGTTGTGCTTAAAATGAAGCAATCTCGACTATAGTATACTCGTGGAATGAACAACGAAATAGAGATTTAGCTTAAGAAATTCTGATGTAAAAATTTCCCCCTCCCATTAAAGAACCACCTTAATGTACATATATAAAAAAAAAACAACAACAATTACGGAAAACTAAATTTAGATGTTATTTTTAGAAATGCGCTATTTGCTATACGCATTCAATGGCACCAAAGGCATGCAAATACATACAAAGGTAAAAGACACAAAACTACAAAACAATATCATAATAAAGTTTTAAATAAATAAAATGGTTTAAAGAAAAATTATATCAAATAAAATCAAGAAAAAATTAATTTTTCATTCAAATTTGCTTAGCTATCCTTAACTTACCAATTTTACTTGGTTGGAAAAATGTTTCTTCTGCTTCCACTTCTTCGCCAGCACCGTTGTTACTTTGTCCGAGTCGTTTTTGTGAATATTGTTGTCGTTTTCGTTGCGTTTCTGCTGCTTCAACTGCAGCACTTCTATTATTATTACTGTTATTTTGTGGATTTTTAAAAAAATATTTTTGTTCGCTTTTTTGTGTTGAACCAACTTCTACGCCGGTCGCTGTTGTTTTGTATGATGTTTTTAAAATTGCTCCACCACGACTACCAACAAATTGATTGGGCTGTTGTTGGGCTTGCGTTGTGGTTGTTGCTGCTGCTGCTGCGTAATCCTTTAAATAGATTATAATAAAGCACAAAACGATTACGAAGAGTGTGCAACAGCCGAATTCGAAAGTCGAAAACACATTCAATGAATCAATTTTGAATGTTTAACGGCAATTGGAAAGTGAGTTTTTTTTGTGTGTTTTCTTGGCTAGTTTCGAAAGTTCAGTGTTTCGGTGTAAATATGTATGTATGTATATGTATATTTTATTTTATATGTGCTTTACTGAACACACAAAAATCTGGGCCCTCACTCTGTAGTTCGATTCGAAAGAAAATTCGTTCGTTTTCGAATTCTATTCCATATATTCTATACAGTACGAATGTACTTTCGAATCGAATTTCGCTTTCGAATCGAACTACAGAGTGAGGGCCCTGGTTAGTACTATCAAAAGATTGTTTCGTGTTGACACCTTCGCGTTCAAAATCGTACTGAATTTTTGGTTGTCGGAATTTTTGTTCGGCTAAAAAATGTGTACTTGTATCTCTCTTCCTCAATGCATATATTTTTGTGGGAATTGTACTTAACTGTGTGTACTAACAATTTTAATTGTTTTTTATGAGTTCCTTCATTTTGAATTGTTTACATTTGTTTATAAAAAAATTGTGTATGTGTGAATATTTTGAAATTTGACGGTAAGATATGCATTTTTAATTCGACTGCAATAATTTCACTTTCATAGTCAACATCAACGTGGGTGTTGGCTAATTTTGGAAATGTTTATTCATACTTCAATTTGAATTTTACGTTGTGGCTGAATGATGTTTCATAGTAAGAAATTAAAAGCTGCTCTTTATTGAAGTGAACTAAAATTATAAGCAACTGTCTTAATTAAGCCTTTATACTATGTACATATGTCCTGGATATTGTTGTTGTAATAACAAAAAAATATTCATCTTAAAAGTTCTGACTAATGCAGTCACAGTTGCAGTCTATAGCCGGTTGTATGTAGATCCAGGTTGTTCCTATACTTCGAACCGACTGCCGTGCTAACAACAAAAGAATAACCTTTCTAAATATTACGACACAATTTTCTTGGTTTCTGCGAGCAAATGGTCATAACTAATTACACAGTCCAACAAATTTAAAAAAATTTTACTCAACACGAACAAACGCTATTAATTATGAAAGAGGATGTCTCCCAGACCAACTTTGCCGAACAGAGTACTAGTCCAGAGGGTCTGAGTTTTTTTTTAGAGGGGGTTAAAGTTTTATGGATTTAGCTGGAGGTGCAATTACTTTATAGAAAATATCTTATAAAAAATGACCTCAAATGAAGTTTTTGAGCTCGGACTTCTTCTACAGAATTTAATAAGGAATTTCTTTGTGGAAGACGTTAACCCTCTAACGCCCACACAAATGGCTGTTATTAACCCTTGTTTGGAAGCACATGTAGAAAATATCAATTTACAATGCAGATAGAGGGTTAAAATATTCTAGAAAATTATTCGCCATAAAATATCACTAGGTGTCCCCTCAGACAAAATCTTTGTACAAATAACGCAAAACACCACAGGATATAATAATCACAAATTGCGCCATGAAATATGCAACAAATTTTATATGTATACACATTAGATGCATGTTTTTTTTCTTTAGAACCTCCCTCCGGCACCGGAATATGAAAATGAGTTGTTGTAGAGTAAGCTAATTGAAAAAAAGTTCACTTTTGCAAAAACTGAATGGGGCTACTACACAAACCGCGCGATTTTCAAGAATTTCAAGGCAAGTTTAGATTTATGTATGAAAAAATTTATAATTTTGCACAAGAAAAAAAATTTACATCTACCTATACGTAGAGTTAACCGCTAAAGCGAATGTCGTATTCAGTTTTTTGGTACACTCCCCAGTGAAGGTAATATTCAAACCCTAGTTTGATGCCAATATTGCCCAAAAATATGTGGGGCCATCCGGGTCCACATTTTTTTCCGCTATCCACGGTCTCGACCTTTCTACCTTTTTTTACATTTATGGAGTTGTCCACCATCATAAAACCACCTTGAAGAGCAAAAATTGTTAAAATTTTTTAGAAATTTTAATCCATGTCAACCCAATTAGGGCATATTTTACTTCACTTAAACTTGATGCGCTCATCCAAATTATAATAGATTTTTAAACAGAATTAGTTTTTGAAAACCGCATTAAATAAAGCAGCATCCTGTGTGATTCACATAAAAAAATGTCCGCAGTCAGAAAGAATACAGGGCATGAAGTTGTATGTTGGCGAGAAAAAAACAAAATGTTCTATTTAGGCCGCGATATTACCCTCCCAGGGAAGTGCACTAAAAACTGAATACGCTATTCGCTTTTGCGGTTAACTCTACATGTAGATGTAAATTTTTTTTCTTGTGCAAAATTATAACTTTTTTCATACATAAATCTAAACTTGCCTTGAAATTCTTAAAAATCGCGCGGTTTTTGGAGTAGCCCCATTCAGTTTTTGGAAAGTGAACTTTTTTTTTTAATTAACATACTCTACAAAAACTCATTTTCATATTCCGGTGCCGGAGGGAGGATCCAAAGAACAAAAAGTGCATCTAATGTATATAAATATAAAATTTGTTGCATATTTCATGGCGTAATTTGTGATTATCATATCCTGTAGCCTTTTGCGTTATTTGTACAAAGATTTTGTCTGAGGGGACCCCAAGTGAAATTTTATGGCGAATAATTTTCTAGAACATTTTAACCCTCTATCTGCATTGTAAATTGATATTTTCTACATGTGCTTCCAAACAAGGGTTAATAACAGTCATTTGCGTGGGCGTTAGAGGGTTAACGTCTTCCATAAATAAATTCCTTATTAAATTCTGTAGAAGAAGTCCGAGCTCAAAAACTTTATTTGAGGTCATTTTTTATAAGATATTTTCGATAAAGTAATTGCACCTCTAGCTAAATCCATAAAACTTTAACCCCCTCTAAAAAAAAACTCAGACCCTCTGGACTAGTACTCTGTTCGGCAAAGTTGGTCTGGGAGACATCCTCTTTCATAATTAATAGAGTTTGTTCGTGTTGAGAAATCACTGTTGGACAGTGTTATTAAAAATATAACAAACAATTTACTTACCTGGTAACCAACAACCGGCTCAATCGGCACCAAAGGAAAACCCGACGAGGTGTTGGTCTTGGCTCCACCTCCAGCGCTGCGCGTTGGTATTTTCTGTGGTCGTTTGGGTTGCTGTCTTGGCATTTCAGTTTTTGTTAACTTTTTTGCTGTAAAAATATACATACATATTCATAAATGTATTATTTTTGATTTCTTCTATAATCATCTAAAATAAGTTTCCTGGAAGTTTTGAGAACTGCGACAGCAGTGAACCGACTGCCATAAGAACGAAAGCGCTATGAAAATACTTGCATGCCATACAACTTTGGGATATCTCGCACGCAATGGAAATGTAAAAGCACTTTTCGATACCTTTTGCCACCCGGCGTTAATTGGGGCCTGACGGAGTGTCACTGCATTTCCCTGAATATTGCAATACAAAATTACAGTTCTCGACCACTTACATACATACATACATTCATTTCTCTGTCATTTATTGCAGGAACAAATTTGTTTCGGCGAACCTTTGCCCTTAAGTTCTAGCTCTTTTCAACTTGGCTTACCTTTTTTTATTGGATTTTAGCATCTGCCTCTTCACAAGTCACCACTATTGGCTTTGTGTTCATTTGTTCTTATCTGCATACAATTTTCTTTATCCGTTTTTTATTCTTTCTTCACAACTCTTTGTTCTTCACCATAAATCGTATATTTTATTGATTTTTTACGAAAATTTCTTTAGACATAGAAATTTTTTATCAATTACAAAAAATTACAAGCACAAAATAGACAAATTATTCGTCACAATCGAATTTTCATTCATCTTTTCAACGCAAATTGTTTTGTTCTTCTACTTAGAGATGTGTAACTTTGCAAACTTGCATGTAATTGAGTTACTGTGTAACCTAAATCAAACGCAAGTCGTCAATTTAACGCACGCACGCAAATTTTTCATATGCGTTGAACCGAAATTGACTTGCGTGCGTGTTCAGATAAAGAAATAGAAAAATACAGAAAATCAGAGAAAATCTTGTTATTTTGTGGAATATGTACCTAACAGACACGATATCAAAAGCAAGTGTCAATTTTTTTGCAAACAATCACCCACAATGCTTAATTTCAACTGTCACGCAAAACAAAAATTGGGCGTCGAATTTGCTTTTTACGCACGCCGTTCAATTTCGGTTACTCCCATACAAGTTGTATGGGCATGAGAAATTTTTGACAGTAAATTGACGGCGTGCGTTTGATTTAGGTTACACTGCGCTGCGCGGCGCAATTGCGCTGGTGTTATTGCGCTAACTCCGATTTGGGAAATGCGCCAACTCAATATAGCGCCAACTCAATATAGCGCCAACTCAGTGTAGCGCCAACTCAATGATGCGCTATTTCAATATAACACTGACTCAATTTCGTGCGCTAACACCAGCTCCAATATAGCGCTAGTGTAAAATGGCGCAACCACAACGCCAATAACAGCATCATAGTATATGTATACGTATGACCACGTCACAATTATGTGTGCTTGATAGTGATCTAAGTGACTCTAATTTCCAGCATATTTTCACATATATACGGAATATTTTTCCAAATGATTATGAAAATTAAAATTAATTGTGTCCTCGTATATGTAAGCAGAATTGCGCCAAAAGAAATAAAACGGGGATGGTAAACAGTAATACCATGTCTCCACATAACGTGTTTCGCTCTTTTTTTCTGCATTTTCTCTCTCAATCTTGTTTCGACACGGAAACCAGTGCCGAAACTCGCCAATTTCCATACAAATTTCTGAGAGCGAGTGAAGATTGAAACACTGTTTCATTCTGAATCATCTTGCCAACCTCGAAGATATCGATGTCTTCTCTAATTTTGTATCGAAATCTCACACAGACCAAAACAAAAACGCAAAATATAAGCAAATATACAAACATTTAAGAAGAACACAAGAAAGAGAAATGTCAAACTGAATCACGATTAGCCACGTGGAGACGGGTTATTGAGCGAGATGTTTTGCTACACGTTTCTCTGGTGAATCAAGTTATGTGGAGACGGGCTTTAACAAGCGAAAAAATTTTATTTATCGATTATTCGATGACAATTGCGCTAAAGGTGTTATTGCGCCAGTACCGTGAGTTGGCGCCACGGTTGGCGCTGGCGTTATTGTATCAGCGCCAAAAAAATTGCGCCATTACCCATGGCTAGAGCTGACTCAATGAATGTATACATGATTAAACAGGCATATGCAAACAAATTATTAGATACTACGTTTATACGTTGGCAAATTCATGAAATCATTTCATGAATTTGCTTTGCATAAACAAATTTTCTTGAATTTAATTGTTCACGAAAATTATCCATGAATTTCGCCATCATTTCATGAAATTATGAAGTACAAGTCCGGCAACGCCAAACCAACAGCTGTTCATTCAGTCAAGGCAGATTTTACAGGTAGGCTCGGTGGCGAATTCGGAAATATCCAATGTATTTTGTTTTTGTAATTGGTAGTGTAATGTCAAAATTATATTTCGCCGTGGTTAAATTCTGAATTCGCTTGGGACGCGTGCATTCCTATTGGTCATGATGTGAATTCGCTTAGATTTTGACATAAGAATCTACCTTTGTAAATAAAAAAAAGTAGTTTCATAATTCGCCACCGAGTCTACCTGGTAAATCTGCCTTGACAGCCGATGTCGTTAGAACGATGCCACTTTTTAAAAAAGCTGAATTTCATGAGTTCATAAATGCTGCATAAACGAGACCATTTTCGAATTCATGAAATTAAGAGTTCACGAATTCTGCCGTATAAACGTAGTAAGAGTTAACAGCGCTGCTTAGTCAATTAGTTTACAGAGATGTTAAGCAAATACGTTTATGTATGTATTCTACACATCAAAAGTTTGGTGATCGTTTTTACTCAATCTTCGAGCAATACGCGTACGATTTGATTTAACTTCAGAATATTTACTTACTAATTTTACTCATCTCTAACTACGACTCACGTTCCTAGGTTACGATATATGCTTGTTGCCACATTTGTTTATTTACCATCTAGCGGTAGTATACCCAATCGGAAATACTACACTAGCTTCCCATAATATTCGCCAGGAGCTTGCCATAACCACAGATTCGGTAGGTAAATGCCGGCTGTTAATGCTGTATGTAGAGTTAGGGCCTTTTCACATTACTCGGTACGACATCGGATCGACATTTTTTGCTCGGTATTTCCAGCTTACCGAAACGATTCCACGTTGCTGTGTTTTTCACACTTGTGGGAATACTTTCGGTGCGTTATCGGCAGAAAATAGGAAAACAAACATCGAAATTTGCAAAACAAAATTTTCAACTTCAACAAATCACTCAATAATAACAATAATGTCTTCTAGCGAAGACGAAGACATTATAACTTGCTACATTTATAGCCGAAACGAGTTTTTTACTGACTTTGTTCTTCTTCTTTTATTACGCCGCAAAAATGTATGCAGTAATTCCTCATATTTTACTGACCGGTCTTACCGCGCTGCGGTATACCGAAATTAATCCGCTTCGATTTCATGTATGCAACACTAATGTGAAAGTGCCAATTGAAATACATGTGGTCGGTAAGGTTTCGGTATACTTTCGGTAAAAACCAAAAATGTCGATCCGATACCGCACCGAGTAATGTGAAAGCGCTCTTAAAAAGAAAATGGTTAGACATCAAGTGCCGCTGCTTGCTATAAATTTTTAAGTATTCTTAAAAAACCGTTTCCATTTTTAAATAATAAAAAAAAAATAACTTTATTTATTACGTTTTTTAATAAACTACGTATCAAGCAATAAAAACAAGGGTTTTAAAAACACAATTCCTTCTTCATTAACTTTATTTATTACGTTTTTTAATAAACTACGTATCAAGCAATAAAAACAAGGGTTTTAAAAACACAATTCCTTCTTCATTAACATCATTGATTAACATCAACTTCTACGATTGACGTTTCCTACGCAATAAATCTTCCTTCAAAGCACGCAAACGATCACGTTCAGCACGTAGATCATCCGCTTGACTACGCAAATCGGCTGTAAAATCACTGAACATATTCATCATGGTCGAGAGTAGCTCCTCACCAGCTGCTTGTGCTGGTGGTGCGTAGCTATTAAGTAAATTCTGTTGATCGTCTTCTGGAGAGGCAATATTTAATGGAGCAGTTGTTTGGCTATTGACGACTGAATCCGATGCAGTGATATTTAAATTTTGCAATGAATTTTCCAATGGTTCAGTGGTTGTTGTTGTTGGTTTATGCGTTGCGGTAGTGCCGCTCTTTCCGGCGATATGTTCCTCAATCATATCTGTAGTATTCATCATATTTTGTACACGTTTAAAACGTGCCTTCAAACTTGCTATCTCTGCTAATTTTGCTTTTATATATTCAGCGGTTTCAGGATCTTCATCGCCTTGTTCTTCTTCTTCTTCTTCTTCTTTGTTAGCTGTTGTCGGCGCATTTACATTATCCGTTTGTGATGTTTCTTGCACCTCCACATCACCGTTGGGGGAATCAGATGCTTCTTCTGTCTCATTGGCTCTTTGATGGTTACTTGTAACAGGGGTTTCATTTGTATCGGATTGTGTAGTTGTGGTACTAGCACCCACTTGACTAAATTGTTGTTGTTCGCTCAAACGACTCAGCGCAGTGGCACGTTGCCGTAACTCTTCCATTTCTTGTAGCAGTTGTCGATGTTCCTCTTGCATTTGCTGTAATTGACGTTGGGAGTTGAGAAGGCGCTAGAAATAGTCGATATTGAGCATTAAATCTTCATGGAAGTAGTAAACATTAGGGTGGAGAAATTTTTACATACGTACATACCTCACCCAGCGCAGCATTTTGCTCAGTTGGTGGCTTATTGAATTTATTTACCATTTTTGTTTATCTGAAATAAAAAAAAATGTATACATATTTAATTAAATAAATGTACATATGTATCTATATAAAATAAATTAGATTAAGAAAAGCTAGTCTTTTATAATATGTACCAATACACTCGCCTATGCATGTAAATGCATACAGGGTATTATAGAAATGAACCCAGAAAAAAACTCGAATTCTAAACGGAAAAAACTCGAGAATTTAAAAACTTAGCAAATCTGCACCGTAATAATTAAAATTAAGAATTGGGATTCAAACCCTTTGATGTGATTAACACAAAGAGAGAGAGAGAGAGAGATAGCTCATGCGTACAGAGGAAAGTAGTGAGGAAAATTGCCACGCTGAATAAACTTCACCATATTTTTCACTATTTTTAAAGTTCATGTAACACGCGTAAAACCCAGATTTTGCTAAATTTTTTTTATATGCAAACTTCTTTTTCTACACCTTGTAAACAAATGCATTAAAATTTAACACGAACAAAATACAGACATACCTACATACATACATACATAAGCAGTCTATAAATAGTTTATATATGTACATTTTCATTGCTGTTATACAAAAGCTATTTAAACAAATCCAATTTTCGACTACATTTTAGAAGTTAAATACACTAAATATCTATAAAAATTATTCAAACTAAGTATAAATAATAAATTATAATAATAATCATAACTTACAAAAACAACGTCCTTTCTTTATTAAAAAAAGTCAATATGCCAATCGCGCCGCTAGTAACACACGTCCAAATTCGTAGAGTTTTCACACACAATTAATAAACCGATCGTAGACTAAACATTTGTTTATAGAGACAAAGAATCAAAAGCACATTTTGCGAAAGAATTGCGTTGAACTACACATTCTCATTACTTCTGTATTTTCTGCTTGAAAATGAGAGGAAATTTTTGAGGAAAATCCAATCTCATTGCTCTGCAGTATGAAAATTCAGGTGTGTTAAGATCTTCTCCGCCAAAAAAAAAAGAAAAACAACACAAAGTGAATGTGCGCATGAAGAGTGTGATATTTTATTTAGTTTAATATTATATGAATGTACCTAAGTACATACAGATAAAATCAAACAGACACTGTATTCTCTCTATCATACACAATGAACATAAAATTTGGTTAACAATTCGAAAACTTTTCATAAATGCGTTTAGTTTTCAAGTTTCGCCTGCAATATGAGAATTACTTACATAACAGTGTCTTTTCAAACTTTTGACAAAAGGTTTATTGGATATGTTCTACGCAGCTCCAAAAAAATCCTTGATTTTTTTAGACTTCAATTCGCTATATTTCCAAAACTGGGTATATGATCACTTATCTACATGCATTTACTAGCTATACACATTTTCTAAAATACAAAAATATCACGTTTGTCGGGTTTTAGAACAATTCGAATTTTTGCAGAGAACATTGAGTGTGTTTTTGAATTAAGGCGAGGGGGGGAGGGGGGAGGAAAGCATTCAGTAGAGAATGGAATGCAGCGGAATCATTGCCAATCAAACATGAGTGAAAACTTGACAGAATGGAATCAGTTTTATCATTCAATAATACAGCTGCTCGTTACTGTAGTAACGAGGATAGTTTTAAACAATTTGTACTGAATGATTGGTACGGATTTGTGAATGCACATAATCAAAGATTTGCATTGTCTGAATGAAGATTCAGTGTTAAAAAATGTTGGGATCAACATTCTTGATTTAAACTCAATTAATTGCAAACATTTACTGCTGAATTCATATCTCATTTAGGTGAGTGCTGAGTTAAAATTTTAAATATCTCATTCCGAACAATAAAATACGAATTGAATCATCACTGGACACTGATTTCGAATCGCAATTGATTTGAAAACTTTAAAGCATTGCATGAGCATGAGGATCAAGGGGGTGCTATGTTAGAAGTATAGCTACAGATTTTTGTTAACACCATGTACATATTTTATTTATTGAGAAAAGGACCACACTAAATCCATATTAATATATTATGTAAGTATGGTATATGTATGTATGCATCTGAGTTTTATAAATTTAATTATTTTATTTTAAAATATTCTCCGGCAAACGACATGCTGCCGTCTCAGCATCAAAAACCAATCCAGGTGTACATTCCAACACAACACCCATGCCGTTTAAACAATAATAGAATTTATCAGGATCTGAATGAGCCAAGAAATTTATACCAACAGAGGGACACTCGATATCGGCGCGTCTTGGTGGAGACTTCGAATAGGGCAGAATGTTGCGCGCAACAGCTGAAGTTAGCTGTAAAATAACAAACAAACAAACAAATATAACAATAAAGGCGGTTAAGGTGATGGGTTTTACTTCACTTCACTTACAGTACAATTGACATTTGTCGGATAATCACAACAATTACACGCCACATTAAATTGCAAACCTTTGGAACATGTCTGCGCATAAGCAGTACCATCCATACAAATAAAATACTTATCACATGACGCCTTACTAGTGATAAATTTAATATTTTGCGGATCATTAAAAATCGTACACATATCATCTACACAATCGACATATTTGGGGAAATCACAACGATCCGTTTCGGCATTATATTGTAAACCATCAATACATTCCCGTATAATTGCTGTGCCGGCATAACAGAGTACATATTTGGTGCAAGTGTGATCGTAGCAGAAGGAGGAGAGTGCTTTGGTGCAGGTGGGCAAACATTTAGCCATATCCGGGCTTGTGCAAGCTTGCTGCTTGGCATCAAAATAAAAACCATAGTCACATATTTGTTCTATCGCTTCACCACCAACACAAATGTAATATCGCGAGCAATTTCCCACGTAGGGTAGAAATATATTATCAGCGACGCCATTGCAAATATTCACCATTTGGACGGCGGCAGTGCTCGCATGGAGCAGGCCACCAAGCAGGATGAGGATGGTAGCCGCTTTCACTAGTAAACAAAATATTAAGAATAGTCAAATGTGTATATGAAAAAACAAAAATTAAATTAATAAGCATGCCTTTAGTTTAAAAAATATAAATACAAAATTG
The DNA here is from genome assembly GCA_960531455.1 of Urophora cardui. Classification (NCBI taxonomy): domain Eukaryota; kingdom Metazoa; phylum Arthropoda; class Insecta; order Diptera; family Tephritidae; genus Urophora; species Urophora cardui. The sequence continues at coordinate 131,600,274 of OY482673.1, forward strand.
TTCTCACTTTTAAAAGTTTTATATCTTTGTAGTCTAGAACTAGTGACCGCAGTTTCACTTTGGATGCAAATTTTTGAAATGATTATTTGCACACTTTCTTTTAGTACTTTTATATACTCCAAATTTACTCGCCATTATCTTTGCGTTGCAAATAAATATGTACATATACCAATTTTCATTATCACTTTCTAAAACATGTGCGTATCATTAAAAGTTAGCAAGAAAAAAGTAAATCGATACATGTTTTTAGATCGATACCGTAGAAAGATAGAAAGTATGAAAAACAGTTACTTACAGAATAATTTGTTGATTAAATTTCTTCAGAGGAAGATTTTTAATTTATTTTATGGTCTACAGCGGTCATCGACAGTTCACCACGAGCACTGACACTATCCATGATCGAAAACGACAACCCAATAAACACAAAAGCGAGTATGATATGGTGGAGAATTCGAGATGAATTCGCGCAGATGAATATAATTTTTCGGACTCGTATCGAATTTGAGATGTACTCGTGAAAAATCAATTATCGCAATAGCATTTATTATTATTTTTTTTTTAAATCTTGCTTTACACGAAGAAATTCGCTGTTGGCTTTAAAACTACTCAAAAAACTCAAAAGTTCGAGGCGGATTCGCAGAGCAATATTTTCTAAAATGTATTTGCCAATAATGACCTTAAAACTCTAATCGCCAACGATCCGAGAATATAAAAATGCGCGAATCGCTAATGAGGGGTGACTGGCGAAGAATCGCCAAGATAATATAATCAGAGAAGCGCACTCGTGTCGAGTTCGAGACAAATCCGTTTTATTTAATGCAAAGCTTAACAAGTCCAAAGCTTGTATTTGTGAAAATGCCAATCACTGTTCTGCAATGTTAAATCAACTCCACATATAGCCTTCAAAGCTTATCGCAGCTTCTCCATGTTCTCAGTTTCTTCACACTATGCCGAATAGAAAGTTTGATTAGGCGTTCATGAAAAAGTTCTTGGATGCCTAACTAGTAGGTATTCTTCTTCTTATTAATTTGCTAGTAGGTATTACGTATTGTTATTCTTGTGACACAATAACACCACCAACAACAATAATAACGACAATTAAGAGCAAAACTATAGTCGCATATTTGTCCTAGAAAAACTGTCGAATTTCGGCAATAGGCGGAACTTTAATATACTTAATTTATTCTTTTATCTCCCTTGGCCTTATTTCTAGTGACATTTTGGTTGGATTTACTGTGGTGTAGCCGAGCAAACACCAAAAAAAATTTTCTAATTAGTAAAAATCCAATTATTGGGTTTTTTAAGAGCAGTGATCACCTCTCGGCAGTGGGCGTCATACCCTCCGAGTGTATTTCTGCCATGAAAAAGCTTCTCCTAAAAAATGCATTCGCCGTTCGGAGCCGGCATAAAACTGTAGGTCCACCCAATTAGTAGGAAAAACAAAAGTTAAGGAGCACACCTCGAATTAGGAGAGAAGCTCGGCCATAAAACTCGTCAGAGTTATAATAGCGCCATTTTATTATTATTATTATTATTAGCTGAAAAACAAAGTGTGCCTCAGGACACTTTTTTCTGTTTTCTTGAACTTTTATACGCTAGTGTTATTATTCGGTTTCAGCACTTACTAGAAGGCAAGCGAAAGACGTAATGACAGGATTGAGTTAGCGTGCCCTAATTATGCTAGAGGAACATTTCAAACCACTTCAGATCACGATTTAAATGTTCGTTTTTTAATGGTTAAGCTCTACTACGAAAAAAATCAGTAAGGACGCCAACTTTTCTCTACAGCATGATGCTTTTTTTTAACGGACTATGTGCGTGAGGACTACGTTTAAGAAAAGATAGAACTCAAAGTTAAAAACAAAATAATCAAACCAACTAAGTACATACTTAGCTTGAGGTAGTCCCATTCCTCCACTTAAATTCGTGTTCAATTAAATTTAAAAAAATTAGTTTCCATTTTAGCGAATTTCTCGCTATTCAATGCTTTATTTCGTTAATTAACAATTAATATACAATTCGCCAAAGACCATAACAAAACAACAAACAAAAATGCACGTATGTGTACAAAAAAAAAAGCCAAAAATATTTCAAACAAACAAACAAACAGCAGCAAGGCATTTATTAACGTTTTCGGTGCATATCCTCTTGACGACGACAAGCACCTTCCTCCTTGTCAAAGTATAAGCTAGCAGCACAAGTCATAATCGCACCCTTGCCATTTACACACATATAATATTGATTGGGATTTTTGTGGCTAATAAAGTGTATACCCTCAGCCGGGCAGGTGATATTATCAACCAAATGTGGAGCGATCATGGCGGCAGTTTGAATGGAAATGCGTTTATTTGTATTGGAGATCTGGTGGGCAAAAAAAAAAAGAATGTAGAAAAAGAAATTAACTAAAAAACAAGAAATTAAATTAAAAAAAAAAAATAAATAAAAAACCAATTAAATAAAAAAATAAATTAAAAAAAGCAGTTAAATTTAAAAAAAATGTATTTTTCGCTAAAAGGCACAACACTTACCGTGCATTTGACATTGGCAGCCAAGTCACAATAATTGCAGGATGGATTGAACAACAGACCACTAATGCAGGTTTGATTTTGCGGCTGACCATTCATGCAAATGAAATATCTAGAAAAAGACAATTGTGTAGGTGTAAAGTTAGAGTTTTTCAAAGGTATAGAGAAGAGAGGAAACATAAATAATCTTGAAACAGTTGCTCATAACACTTAAAAGACAACTATCAGACATGCAAAGAAATTGTTTTGTCTATAGAGTCCTCTGCACTTCGTCCTTGTTATGATGAGAGCTTCTGCAGGTCATTGTCAAAGCATAGTTTGCAATAATGCCAACTCTAAAGACTTTTCAATCAGGCATACCAGCTCTATAGTGGAATTTATCTCTTCGACTTCGTTCTAGTTCGTCGTGGTCAGTAGCCCATTTCCTGTGTGGCCTAACTGTAAAGACTATTAAGTCTGCTATATCGACGGCTGAATAGAAGATCACCCTATTTCAAAACTGGTTTCAAAAACGTCCACTCAACCGTCGATATAAGGTCTACAGAGAAATTTATTTGATTTCAAATGTGTTCTTTGCGATGCGTCACTACTTGTTAAGGTAAGTCCAGAAGCCTGTTTTTGATGCCATTAAAAAACACACGGCCGCACCGTCGGCATATAAAAAAAGAGCTGTCAAACCAATGTGCAAAATTACCACAAGTAACTAAGCTTTCTCCCTAATATAAAAAAAAGAAAACGGTCTGTCCCAGCTGACCTTTCAGAATGAGATACATACCTACATACAAGTATGACACCTTCACAAATTCCATCAGAAAATCCCCCTCTTCCCCCATCATAAACTTACTTCGCACACGACGCCTGACTCGGCACATAAACAATCGCATTTGGATCTTGATAAATCGAGCAGTGATTGGCAACACAATCCACATTCTTTGGCAAATCACAAGCACGTAAATTCGGATTAAATTGTAAATTATCAGCGCACTCTTGCAAAACTGGCGTACCAGCAAAGCAAAGTACATATTTATTACAAGTTTTAGCCAATGCCGTTGAAGTCAATTGATCCTTATTGCACGACAAACAAACGCTCTGCGATACAACGCACGATTGTGTAGTGGCATCAAAATATAAACCATCACGACACTCCTGAGCAATCGGTTGTCCATTAACGCATATAAAATATTTCGAACAATTAGTTATATCGGTGATGAAAATATTATCAGCCACACCAGCGCAGATATTAATGCTTGTACTAGCATTGGTGGTGGTGATGGTGCTGGAGAGCGCGATCAGGAGGAGTGACAGTAAAGCGTTAAGAACGTTTAGGCGTAGCACTAAAAACAGATGATTTCAAAAAATAAAATATTGTGCTTAGAATATAATAAAAATTTAATTATGTATATAGTCTTCGGCTATAGTTACTAACTGTTTTTCTTTTCGTTTTCGAAATTCGTTTACTCCTTGTTGTACTTGTTTCGTAATAAAATAAAAATAGAGCCGCGGCGCAGAGCGATAAAAGCGATGTTGTAGTCGTGGTATTTCCAAAATTTGTACTACTTTCATTTGCAGGCGGCAGCAACATTTTTATAATCAAAACTCACAGCGCTTTGACTGCTGTTCATATAAAAATGATGATAAGGATCATAACAAATTTTGATTTTATCAAAACACTCAGACAAGCAGATAGTGTTGGCAAGAAAAAGCTTATCTTAACATTGGTATATGGCATCTAAAGAAGCGGCATCTAAAGAAAACGCAACCATTCTGTTAAATAAATACATACATATACATACATACATCCATGCATACATATATACATACATACATACATACATACATACACACATACACATGTTTTGCCTTCGTTTTTCTACTTAACATTGAACTTCACATTGAGCAATCAATTAACTAGCAATTATTTCAAATTGATGTTCGCGAACCGTGTGTAACCCTGAGACTAATAAAAGCCGCTTACGCAAGGCTTCCCAGGTTAAAAGGTTTACTAAGGAATTTCGAGTAGAGGCTTAAGATAAAACTTGTAGACAAGATGTCATGGGATGTCTCTAAAACAGACATCGGCATTTTAACATTGTTACGTACAACTTGCCGGGTTGGAATTACTAAATAAACGAAACTGGCCACACCCTCATGTGGCATGCCCCTAACCCGCCCAGGTACGCTTGCGTTGTATAGCTCGATCTAGCTCGCCGGACTGTGGGGTGGATTTTTGGCGGTTTCGGGGCAGCCGTTGCACCATACACAAAACAAAAATCGTACCTCTCATGCTCTGCTATATCTTCACGCCGCCTCAAGATTCCCCATTGCCATCGTTATGTCATTTCCCCCAAACCCCCCTTTGTCCGCCCCTGGATCCCGCCCACGGCCCATGATGTTATTGGACCGGCCACTCTCTACCCCACCCTACCATGGCCGGCAGTGGCTAAATTTATTGCCGACCCCAAAACGCAACTCCCGTTTGCTCCTTAACCCCCGCGATTCATCCGCCCTAATGTCTCCATGTCCGTCTGTAGTATCCGCATCTGAAAGAAAAAGTCACTAATTTCAATACTAATTAACAATCCATTATGTTTTATTACAGGTTCCACTTATAGTTATATAGGTAAGTAAATATTAACTTGAGGTAAGTAAACTTATGTATTACGTGCATTTGGGCACATTCTCAAATATGGTAGGTATTTTCAGCTTCAAAAAAGATACATATGCTTATATCTAATTACCCTCATTTAAGGTAAGTATGGTGAATTCGTTTGGTTTTTTTTTTTTGTATATCTTTCTAAAATATTCAAACGGTAAGTATGCGTTTATATAATCTTATATGCCTAGTTAAAGGAATATATATGTAGATTCTTAAATATTTTTACGTCTTATAGGGAAGTATCGTTAACGCTAGGTATTCTTCGATTTATATGTATGATGCCAAGTGCACCAGCTCAAAAGTATTTAATATCCGGGTCTGATTATCTTTATTAGTAATTATACATACCTATATATCAATCTTTTATATTTATCTAAGTATGGTTTTGATTATCGGTGAATTCAGGGATGTACATATACATCTATCGTTAGTGCTCTAATACTATTTTTCATTTAACTTGTTTAGTATATATATTAGTTTCCACCATAGTTGTATATGTATTCTTATATTAGTAGGAATGGTTCGATAATAAAAATACCGAGTTTATTTTCATCTTTGTAAGGTCAGTCAGTGTGGTAGTTAGATTCATGAATATCTAGACACGCCGGAAAGTATGCTTCTTAATTTCTAACTTTTAGGCAAGCATATTAATTGCTTGTAATTGTTTGGTAGCTTTTGCAGGTATGGTGAATTTCGTTTCGGGTCAATTTTTGTTGTCCATATTGACTCCGAGATGTATGCTATAGCTGTATGCATGTAAATACATCAGTGGCGCACCTACATATGTTTCGTTGCCGGGAAAGGCATAACTATTAGAAAGCTTTACGCACCGGTCGCTAGTTCCAAAAATGGAAATAAACCAAGACAGATGAGTAACATATGTATGCGTACCTACATGCCGCCAACCATACATATATATATACCTCCGGTCGGTTCGCGTTTACTCGTTTCGTCTGCGATGCTTAAGTCAATCGAAATTCACCAAAGAAATGATTAGGCACAACTTCACCTGTAAAGGAATGTCATGTGGAACTTATTGACGTTACATCAAAAAAAAATCACACAAAAAAGAATGTTCAATCATCAATAGAGAAATAGTTACTGGTAAAAGATTTACCCTACAACATCAAACATCATTTAGGACGTTTACTTCATCCTAAACCTATCTTCACGGATTAGCAGCATATCCTAAATGGATACCTCTCACTTCTCCCTACAAGACGTCTTGTTTAGTGAGTGTGTGGGTGCTATGACTTGCCGCTCCTGTTATACATGAACTGTTGTGTACGTCCAGGTGAAATAGTGCCGCCGGTGAATTGTATCTCACCTTTCTTACCACGTTCGGTATAACGCTATGCATATGCACCGATTCATATGTACATATGTATGGATGTGTAAGTGTAGACGATTCGGGTTTCACAAAACGATACATGCGTTATCTACTATCCGTGTTTAGCTGGTGAAACCAGTATTGAGAGTGGATTCCTTCTCCTATTGCGGCGGGGTTTCTGGCGCCTTAAGCACAATTCTTTACCACCTCCCCCTCTCACTGTGATGCACCAGCTACACACATACCTATACATGTACCTACGCTTCGCCAATACCTACGAACAAACATACTTATACATAGGTATACGTAACTAAACTAAAAAAACCTGGTTACAGCCGTGGCGGTTGGATGGTGGTACTATTTGGCACAAAATGTTCAAGGTTGTTGATAACCGTCTGTACGGATCCGTTGATTTTCAGAGGCGCTGACGGTCATGAATGGTGTGTTTTATATTCGCCGGAATTCTTCTGTTCGGCCTTATTCGGCGGTCATGTGGACGCAAATTTTGGAGGTAATCGTATGGTAATTTATAACTGGCGGATGATGGTCATGTGGGTCTAGCCCTAAACCGTATATTCTTGTTAGGGCAGTAGAATATTAAGCGGCCATGATGGTGGCAACGTTGTAGATGTTCATAACTGGTGGAATCTGTCTCGGAAAATTGTTTCGTAGCCTACACACCCATGGGTGGTGGGTTTTATAGGCTGGGGATTTGGCCGTTTTATTTTTCGTGCTAGTAGCGACAACCCAAGTATAAAAGTGCGATTTTTTCTCTCGTGGCAATGTACCTGTTTTTGGCGGAAGAGCCACGCGGCCGTAGCGCCTCCTGGTTGAAAGGTTTCGGCGTGCTGAACGCTGGGCAATACTGCCGCTCGATTATGCTGTGGAACTTGTGGAGGTGCTGCGTGCTATCACCGATGCCCCACAAATTGCAGATACGAAATCCTGCTTGGAAACAATGGGTTTTAAGTCTTCCTACCGATACATATATATATATATGTATTAGATTTCCAATCACTCACCTTGGTTTCTCGCGACTTCTCTGTGGAAGTCCCTTAATATCTTCCTGTCAGTTATTCTCCGGTTCTTTGCCAACAAATGGTGGCACCAAACATTCAAATAGAAAATAACGTGTGACTACGATGGTCACTGATAAAAAAAATAGGTTTTTGCAACTTGCCACGCCGAATTCTGGAACAAAATGGAAGGCCGGAACCAGCGAAGCCGACACTTAGCTGCGGTTGTGTTGCTGAATTGCTTACACTTTACTACGTTCGTAAAAGTGGCTGAAAATGCGCTCGCAAGTAAAACCCCAGGGTCGCAATTGCTCTTGGCACAGGGTGACCGCAACAGGGCGAACGCTGCGGAACGACGCTGTCGATCTAAGCGGTCGAAAGGCAGGTCCTGTGTCCGAAACTTTTACCGCCGTATGTCCTTGGCGTGAAAGATTCCGACTGACCGACCCGTCGCATCACCGAGTTCGTAAAGGGCATTTCCTTTGACTGCTAAAACCCACGAACGAAGATATTTCGGAGCCAATTTGGCATTAAATCCATCTACTGCATTACTCAATCTGAAGTTCCGTCTATATACCACGTCGCCCTCCCGATATTTGACTGGTCTGGCTCTGGTGTTATACGTCTGCTGTCCTTTATGATACGCCTCGTCTAAGTTGCGCATCAGTTTCTCCCTCAATAACCATGATCGATCCCCTCGTTGTAGTACCTCCACATCACTTTCCCTCAGAGCCCCCAGCCGGCGAAGAATCTCATAGGCACTGCCGTGCTGTACCATTGTCAGGCCAAAAACCGCCTTATATGGTTCGATACCGATCGCTTCGTGTACAGCGCTGCGTAACGCGAAAGCTGCGTGGGACACGTGCTGATCCCAGCTGGCCTGTTCGGAACCGCCGAGATAAGTTCGGAGCATTGCCAGCAGCGAACGGTTAACCCTTTCTGACGCGTTAGCCTGTGGTGCATACGCAGCCGTCCTCACATGATTCACACCGTAAGCCTTTAAGAATCCTGCGAATGCATCCGACACAAATTGCCTCCCATTGTCCGAGTGTAACGTTTCGGGTACACCAAACACATGGAAAACATTGTTTTCTAGAAACGGGATCACTTCAGCTGTCGTCGCCTGCCGCATTGGCACAAGGAAAACGAATTTGGTTAGGTGGTCGAGAACCACAAACACGACTGTCTTGCCGGAACGAGTGCGTGGATATGGACCACAAAAGTCCACATAAAGCCTTTGGAAAGGCCTTTCGGACTGAAAGCGATTTACCATAGGTGGTCTTGAGGAGACATTCGGTGCTTTGGAGCACTTACATGGTTCGCATTGTGCTACGTACTCCCGCACTGCTCCTACCATACCAGGCCAGTAGAACTTCGTTCGTAACCTATACAACGTTTTGGCCATTCCCCCGTGGCCTGCCGACCGATCGCAGTGAGCCTTCTCAATAAGTCCCAATCTGAGCCCCTCAGGTACCCAAACTCTCCAGGCTGACTCTTCTGTATCGTCCGCTGCCCTGGGACGCACCCTTTTGTACACCACGCCTTCCATAACTCGTAAGTCCGGTAACCGTCCTTCGTTTTGTTCGACATGCCTTTTTAGCGCCGCATATGTTTCACTCACAAACTCCGCTGACTCAAAATCGATTTCCACCCCGACTTCCGTCCCGTTCAATTCATCCATAAAGATTCGACTTAACGTATCCGGCACAACGTTCTGCGACCCTTTGCGATGTTCCACTTTGAAGTCGAAGGCTTGTAGCTTGAGACTCCACCTGGCTAGCCGTCCCGAGAGGTCCTTCTGACCCATGAGCCATTTCAGACTCATGTGATCGGTAATGATCGTGAAGGGGAGCCCCTCGATATAAGCGCGAAACTTCTTGACGCTGACTACGGCAGCCAGGCACTCCAGTTCCGTTATGGTGTAATTTCGCTGAGCCGAGTTCAGTTTCTGGGACATGAACGCGATGGGTCGCTCATTCCCTTCGTCGTCACGTTGGAATAGGACACTACCTATTCCTTGCGTGGATGCGTCACATTGAATATAAAAATGTTTCGAGAAGTCGGGGTTTACTAGGACGTCGGTAGACACGAGCGCTTCTTTAAGCTTGCCGAACGCCAACACTGCTTCCTCAGTCATGCTGAAGGTCTTCGCCTTGCGTAAACACTCCGTCATGGGAGCCGCTATCGTGGCGAAGTTGGCTATGAAGCGCCGATACCAACCGCACATGCCTAGAAACCGTCGCAGTTGTTTTATGGTGGTTGGTACAGGGAACTCGACAATGGATCGTATTTTGTCGGGATCTGTTTTGAGCTGGCCTTGGCCGACGATGAAGCCCAGATATTTCAGTTCCTTCTGGCAAAACTTCGATTTTTCCATATTGATCGTCAGACCGGCATTCGCCAGACATTCGGCTACTTCCGTCAGGTGTACCAGATGAGATTCGAAATCTGGTGAACAGACTAGCAGATCGTCGATGTACATGAATACCTTTTCCCTCAGGCGCGCCGGTATAACTTTGTCCATTAGCCTGCATAACCGCTGTGGCGCGTTACATAACCCGAATGGCATGACCTTGAAGTGATAGAGAGGTCGTCCTGGCACTGTGAACGCGGTCTTTTCCCTCGATGATTGTTCTAGTGGTATCTGCCAAAAAGCGTCCTTTAAATCTATACCCGAAATGTAATACGTTTCTCGCAGCCTGGCCAAAATACCTTCAATGTGCTGCGTTGGGTATGCATCCTTTTTTGTGCGTTCGTTGAGTTTTCTCATGTCTACGCAGAGGCGCTTTTTCCCCGGCTTCTCCACTAGGACAATCGGTGAACTCCACGCGCTGTTACTCTCTTCTATCACATCAAGGTCGAGCATTCGGTCAATCTCTTCGTAGGCATATTTTTGTTTGACCGGTGACATCGGGTAATGGCGTTGCTTAATCGGTATAGTCTCGTCCGACACCTCAATCACGTGTTCCATGAGATGTGTTCTACCTAATCCCAGTTCCGCGAATGATGGAAACAACTTTTTCACCCGCTCTAAGTCTTTGCATTGTTTGGCTGTCAGTTCCAGCTGTCCCTGGGTATCGAGCTCCGAGACCACCATTGGTGCCACTCCAAAGGTGTCCCAAAAATCGATACCCAGATAGAGCTCTTGTTTCAAGCTAGGTACTAGATATAAGGTCATGGGTTTCGTTCTACCTCGCCATTTGACGCCGACTTCCAGTTTGCCAATCACCGCTTGCGCTTTACCATCTGCTGTTTTTAAATTATCATTAAGTTTTCGTAGCTTGTTCCCCAACCTTTCCTTCCAGGCATGCGCCTCTGACCCTAAGCAACTGATCGACGCCCCACTGTCCAGCAAACCTTGTATCGGGATTCCTTCAATTTCGACTTGCGTATATGGTCGTTTGTCCGTGCAGTCGCGAATAACCGTTTCTGCTATAGTACGAGCTTCGCGTCTCTTCTCGCGACTGCGCTTGCGCAATGTCAAAATCTTCCGCCACTTCCTGCTCGGTCTCAGCTCCTCTATGTTCGCCGATGTGGCATCCCTGTTCTGCGAGGATCCAAATATTCGCTTCCGTGTGGCATCGTACCGGGCTTGCCTTTCCTGCAACGTCAAATGAGTCGGGGGCCCACGCCTAGGCTTCATCTGGTTTTTCGTCGAAATTGGTTTTGGCTGTGGGTAAGCCTGCTGATTGTTATCGCCGGGATTTAAAACTGGTTGTTCGTGATCTGCCACATCCGAACGTAATATCCTTACTTCTCCGGGGATGGATGACGCTGGCTGGGCACCCCGGGATTCCCGACCCCCTCCAGGTTTTCCGGCTTGCATTCCGCACACAGGGGTCTGCTGGGTTGATTGCATTTGTAGCAAATCATACTGTGTAATCGCCCATCACAGCCGCCGATGTCCACCTTTTTGCCTACTGGAACATCTTTCCTACCGGCCGCGCCGCTTGCCGTTTCCCTGCGCCATGGTTTCTCCCTGGGAGATCTATGAAATGCTTCCAAAGTCTCCGATGGTTCCTCAACCAGATCCTCTTCGAGCTCGTCCAGTGCTTTCTTGCGGTAAGGTTTTGTTTCATATTCGGCCAAATGTTTTTCTGCCCTTCTGCACTCTCTCCTCAAATCTTCGAGAGAAGCGATTTGGCAACCGAAAATTAAGTTTTTCACCCTCGGTCTGAGGTTCCGCCGCATCAAGTTGACAAGGCTTAGCTCCGGTAAACGCGTACGCATCGTCAACTCTAAACCTCGAACGTCCGCATAAAACTCTTCAAATTTCTCGTTATAGCCTTGTTTCCTTTCGTTCATTGCTTGACGAATCTCTTCGTCACAATCCGCTTTGCGGAAATGTTCGACCATCGACGTTCTGAACGTTTGGAAATCTATCTCGCTGTCGTCCGGGTGCTCTTCTGTGTATAGCCAATACCACTCTTGCGCTTGGCCTTCTAGCAGTAAATGGAAATTGGCATATAGATCTTGTGACGATATATTGTGTTTTTTCCTCAGCGTCTCTACGCGAAACAAGAAGCGTTCGATTGGGATAGCTTTAGCTCCACCGTCAAATTTAAGATGCCAATCGCGAATGGTTTTCGTCGCGCCTCGTTCATAGCGCTCCCTTTCGTGGCGCGCACTTTCCGCTCTTGCGTCGCGTTCCCTCGCTGACTGAACGGCGTTCCGACCGCGCTCCAAATTTGCTGCGCTCACGTTCGCGCTTCCCGCGCCTGGCTCTGTTTCCACCGCCCAGTCTTCGCGCGGTGAACTCCCGCGTATCTGTGCGCCTCTACACTCCAACTCCGAAAGCCTGCCAGAAAGTCCACTCACTTCTCTTTTCAAAGTGCGTACTACTTCCTTCACCGCCTCGGATGTGGATCGGCTAACCTCCAAATTGTGCTGCACAAACATCAAATCGATCTTCCGCATCAGCTCGTCACCTAGCGCGCTAAATGAAATACTGTTGATGGCGTCTGGCGCCGCGTTTGGACTCGATGTGTTCCTTGGCGCTTCCATTTCTGCACCTGGCCGACGTTGCGCATTAAGCGCCAAGTGTGCGCCGCCATCTCCCGCTCCATCGCTCTGACTACCTGAGGCTGACGCTTCTTCATCCTTGGCCGCCGCGGCCTTCTGCGTCTCTCCGCCCTTCATAGCGCGCGGTGAATCGGATTGATGCGCGCGTCACAACGGTTAGCGTCTAGCGTTTGGAAAATGCGACGCGTGCGCGCTCCCCTGTCGCTGAGCTTTTATGCCTGTACACGGGCGCGCTACGCTGCTAAAGTATCAAGTGTTAGCGCTCAAGAATCTTTGTAATGTCTAAGCAACAACGGTTGCGGTCGTCACGTCGACGGCGATTTTAGTGGGACGCTGCGTCGGGTGTCGTTGACGCTCTATCGCGAAATGTCGAGAAAGTTTTTAAGTGTGGGACTCTAGGGCCCCACGGAAATTCCGCAAAATTTCCAAAGCAAAAAAAATTATATTGGCAAAAAAAACAATTATGATGTTTTCATCCCTCTGGAAAGTTTAGCTTCCAGAGAGGGCAAGTTTCGGGAAGATTTCCAGTTTCAGCCCACTAAAGCGCTCACCCAAGAATCGATCCCAGGAACTCCGCAAAGTCCCTCATTCAATAATGTCAAAAGTTATTTCATCCCCCGGAAGATTCACTTCACTGGGAGGGCCAGGCCAAAGCAAACCGAAGAAAAACGTATAATTGAATAAAATGACTACCAAAAAAAAATGCTGTAAATTACACATGGGAATTATAACGATGAATCGGAATGAAATCCGAATAAGGTTTAAACGCTCGATGGTTGTCAATACCAAAAATAAACCAAATGAACTATGATTTTACACCTACGCCAGTTAAACGATATGGAATTAGAAAAACTATGCTCGGAAATGAAAAAAAACTAATCTGTAGAACAATATTGAAACTTAACGGACGGACCATGTGTGTTACTGAAAGACACTGAAATATTCGCGCCGCGACTGTAATAATTAAATTACTAATTTATTATAACCACCAAACTTGAATCTAAATACCGAATTAACCGAAACTGTAATTATAGTAAAAAAATTAATAATTATCAGAAAAAAATTTTATAGACTAATTGTCGTCCTTCCGGAAAGGGCAATATTCCCGGTGAGGACCAGCAGTAACAACCCAATAAATAAAAGGAAGAATATTGAAATATACGTGGATTTATATACGTGTGGTTTATAGGCATATAAATAAAGCACTAAAATAATAAATGTCAAAACTCAAAATCAAGAATGAATAACTCAAAAAAACTAAAAGTAAAATAACCAAAAAACCAAAAATTAAACGAATTAGTGACTCCGTTTCCCAGATGCGGTTCCGTCCTCCTAACGTCGTTCGTTACTTCTGTACCCCACCTCTAAATGTTCGAAAAACCACACAAAACCTAAAACCCCCTTCGCTTGGCTGAACATACTATCAGCTGGTACTTAACCGACCAGTTGAGCTACCTCGCAGCACTTCCCCCCACGATGGCTTCCTTTCACGAACACTATCGTCCACAGTATACCAGCAAAACGAGCTGCCCGCGTATGGAACCCGGCGAACAGTACCTGTCATCTGTCACTATCGTCCTGAACTACCTGCTCCCAAATCGAGCTGACAGACGACCGAATACCACTCGCCCTTCCCCCTCATCCTAACACTATTGAATGGCTATACTCAGCCCAATCAAGCTGCTGGACGTTAACACAAAACCCAAAAAAAAAATTTAATAGAGATTGAAGTTGGAAGAAAAAAAAATTTTTACTTGTTTGAGAAATATTATGAAACCCCCTTAACGATGACGACGAAGAACCTTGAAGCTTGTCCGAAAAAAAAACTCTAAATAATCTACAAGGCTCCACACGGCTGTGGGGCCCCACGTTGGGCGCCATTTTATGTTACGTACAACTTGCCGGGTTGGAATTACTAAATAAACGAAACTGGCCACACCCTCATGTGGCATGCCCCTAACCCGCCCAGGTACGCTTGCGTTGTATAGCTCGATCTAGCTCGCCGGACTGTGGGGTGGATTTTTGGCGGTTTCGGGGCAGCCGTTGCACCATACACAAAACAAAAATCGTACCTCTCATGCTCTGCTATATCTTCACGCCGCCTCAAGATTCCCCATTGCCATCGTTATGTCATTTCCCCCAAACCCCCCTTTGTCCGCCCCTGGATCCCGCCCACGGCCCATGATGTTATTGGACCGGCCACTCTCTACCCCACCCTACCATGGCCGGCAGTGGCTAAATTTATTGCCGACCCCAAAACGCAACTCCCGTTTGCTCCTTAACCCCCGCGATTCATCCGCCCTAATGTCTCCATGTCCGTCTGTAGTATCCGCATCTGAAAGAAAAAGTCACTAATTTCAATACTAATTAACAATCCATTATGTTTTATTACAGGTTCCACTTATAGTTATATAGGTAAGTAAATATTAACTTGAGGTAAGTAAACTTATGTATTACGTGCATTTGGGCACATTCTCAAATATGGTAGGTATTTTCAGCTTCAAAAAAGATACATATGCTTATATCTAATTACCCTCATTTAAGGTAAGTATGGTGAATTCGTTTGGTTTTTTTTTTTTGTATATCTTTCTAAAATATTCAAACGGTAAGTATGCGTTTATATAATCTTATATGCCTAGTTAAAGGAATATATATGTAGATTCTTAAATATTTTTACGTCTTATAGGGAAGTATCGTTAACGCTAGGTATTCTTCGATTTATATGTATGATGCCAAGTGCACCAGCTCAAAAGTATTTAATATCCGGGTCTGATTATCTTTATTAGTAATTATACATACCTATATATCAATCTTTTATATTTATCTAAGTATGGTTTTGATTATCGGTGAATTCAGGGATGTACATATACATCTATCGTTAGTGCTCTAATACTATTTTTCATTTAACTTGTTTAGTATATATATTAGTTTCCACCATAGTTGTATATGTATTCTTATATTAGTAGGAATGGTTCGATAATAAAAATACCGAGTTTATTTTCATCTTTGTAAGGTCAGTCAGTGTGGTAGTTAGATTCATGAATATCTAGACACGCCGGAAAGTATGCTTCTTAATTTCTAACTTTTAGGCAAGCATATTAATTGCTTGTAATTGTTTGGTAGCTTTTGCAGGTATGGTGAATTTCGTTTCGGGTCAATTTTTGTTGTCCATATTGACTCCGAGATGTATGCTATAGCTGTATGCATGTAAATACATCAGTGGCGCACCTACATATGTTTCGTTGCCGGGAAAGGCATAACTATTAGAAAGCTTTACGCACCGGTCGCTAGTTCCAAAAATGGAAATAAACCAAGACAGATGAGTAACATATGTATGCGTACCTACATGCCGCCAACCATACATATATATATACCTCCGGTCGGTTCGCGTTTACTCGTTTCGTCTGCGATGCTTAAGTCAATCGAAATTCACCAAAGAAATGATTAGGCACAACTTCACCTGTAAAGGAATGTCATGTGGAACTTATTGACGTTACATCAAAAAAAAATCACACAAAAAAGAATGTTCAATCATCAATAGAGAAATAGTTACTGGTAAAAGATTTACCCTACAACATCAAACATCATTTAGGACGTTTACTTCATCCTAAACCTATCTTCACGGATTAGCAGCATATCCTAAATGGATACCTCTCACTTCTCCCTACAAGACGTCTTGTTTAGTGAGTGTGTGGGTGCTATGACTTGCCGCTCCTGTTATACATGAACTGTTGTGTACGTCCAGGTGAAATAGTGCCGCCGGTGAATTGTATCTCACCTTTCTTACCACGTTCGGTATAACGCTATGCATATGCACCGATTCATATGTACATATGTATGGATGTGTAAGTGTAGACGATTCGGGTTTCACAAAACGATACATGCGTTATCTACTATCCGTGTTTAGCTGGTGAAACCAGTATTGAGAGTGGATTCCTTCTCCTATTGCGGCGGGGTTTCTGGCGCCTTAAGCACAATTCTTTACCACCTCCCCCTCTCACTGTGATGCACCAGCTACACACATACCTATACATGTACCTACGCTTCGCCAATACCTACGAACAAACATACTTATACATAGGTATACGTAACTAAACTAAAAAAACCTGGTTACAGCCGTGGCGGTTGGATGGTGGTACTATTTCGCACAAAATGTTCAAGGTTGTTGATAACCGTCTGTACGGATCCGTTGATTTTCAGAGGCGCTGACGGTCATGAATGGTGTGTTTTATATTCGCCGGAATTCTTCTGTTCGGCCTTATTCGGCGGTCATGTGGACGCAAATTTTGGAGGTAATCGTATGGTAATTTATAACTGGCGGATGATGGTCATGTGGGTCTAGCCCTAAACCGTATATTCTTGTTAGGGCAGTAGAATATTAAGCGGCCATGATGGTGGCAACGTTGTAGATGTTCATAACTGGTGGAATCTGTCTCGGAAAATTGTTTCGTAGCCTACACACCCATGGGTGGTGGGTTTTATAGGCTGGGGATTTGGCCGTTTTATTTTTCGTGCTAGTAGCGACAACCCAAGTATAAAAGTGCGATTTTTTCTCTCGTGGCAATGTACCTGTTTTTGGCGGAAGAGCCACGCGGCCGTAGCGCCTCCTGGTTGAAAGGTTTCGGCGTGCTGAACGCTGGGCAATACTGCCGCTCGATTATGCTGTGGAACTTGTGGAGGTGCTGCGTGCTATCACCGATGCCCCACAAATTGCAGATACGAAATCCTGCTTGGAAACAATGGGTTTTAAGTCTTCCTACCGATACATATATATATATATGTATTAGATTTCCAATCACTCACCTTGGTTTCTCGCGACTTCTCTGTGGAAGTCCCTTAATATCTTCCTGTCAGTTATTCTCCGGTTCTTTGCCAACAAATGGTGGCACCAAACATTCAAATAGAAAATAACGTGTGACTACGATGGTCACTGATAAAAAAAATAGGTTTTTGCAACTTGCCACGCCGAATTCTGGAACAAAATGGAAGGCCGGAACCAGCGAAGCCGACACTTAGCTGCGGTTGTGTTGCTGAATTGCTTACACTTTACTACGT
Organism: Urophora cardui; assembly: GCA_960531455.1. NCBI lineage: Eukaryota > Metazoa > Arthropoda > Insecta > Diptera > Tephritidae > Urophora > Urophora cardui. The sequence continues at coordinate 131,617,878 of OY482673.1, forward strand.
TCGTAAAAGTGGCTGAAAATGCGCTCGCAAGTAAAACCCCAGGGTCGCAATTGCTCTTGGCACAGGGTGACCGCAACAACATTTTGCGCAAATTGCTCTCCATCACAATCTCTATAACCACTTTTTCGAATTTAAAGCTACCACCAAATACATATGATATGATACACTGACGGCGGAATAGCTCCATTGGGAGCTAAAGCCTGTAGTACGAGAACTAAATCATAACTGCCTCTTTGGGTTTATGCGGTCACCTTACAGTCAGATATATACACCATACGTGAGTATGAGAATATTATACTACAATGTGGTCAATACAACGAGAGCAAAATCATATTATGAGTACAAGTACAATATCATTATTCGAGATGAAATCCTCTATAGTGTTGGAATGTTTAGATTCGCAGATCGTAGATGGAGTCTGGAAAATCGTAACTCTATCATGTTAGCCCTTGTGCTATGGTACACTGACGGCTCGAAAACACCTGAGGGTATTGGAGCGGGAATATATGGCGCCAGCTCAAAGGTATCCCTACCCATGGGGGTTTATCCGAGCATATTCCAGGCGGAAGTGTGTGCCATAAGTGAGTGCGCAGGCATGATACTGCGACATGGGTACTCAAATGAAAGAATAGTCATACTAACTGATAGTCAGGCAGCAATTTCTTCTTTCTAAATAAAATTCCCGACGGTGCTGAAGTGCGTAAATAGACTGAACGAACTGGCAACTCGGAAGTCTATCATACCCGCCTGGGTTCCAGGCCATAGAGAAATAGAGAGCAGTGGCCAGGTCAGGGGCCAGGTCAGGGGCACATTCAGTCTCTAAAACCTAGCGATATCCTTCGATTTCTGGAGGAGCTCGGGTAGAGGAAATAATGTGATCGAGGAGAGGGTACAATAGACCTAGTGGTCGCAGTACAATCCTCGACCAAATCTATCTATCTATTTATCCTAGTCTTTGTGCGACAGACCGCAGCGCCACAGGTTTATGAGGAGGCTGACAGTCGGCCAATAAGGTATATGCTCCAAGCCAATAGAGCCTGAGCTAGAAATCGTAGCCTTTGTTGTTTTTGTGGCATGTCGGAAGGCTTTTGTAAGAAAGGATTCTTGGCACATATTGACCATAACAAGGGCACATCTCTAACAATGATGAGACAATGTGATAAACAAAGGGTACAATAGATCTAAAGAACGCAGTATCAAATGCACATATTTTCAAAAAATAGCTAACCGAAATATGTCTTTGACTGCGGAAAAGAAAAAAAGCTCCCATTGATTTGAAATGATAAAACCGGCCAAAAATTTAATAGCTGCCAAAATAAAAGCTCAATTTTAAAATATTAGGAGTGTTTCTCTACCCACTAACTAGTGATAATTATCATTAATCATTTAGATTTTACAGCTAATTCGTGTTTCTTTAATTTTTCTCCAACAAAAGAGAGTGAACTTAGCGAAAATAGGGAGATCGAAAGTAAAATTTCAACTAACCTTTATCTGGAAAATTTTCAATAGCAAAAAGAAGAAATGTCAAAGAAAATATGTGCGAAATAAAAAAGTAAACAATGAATAAATTTAGTTATTTTTTAAAAGAAAATGTAAGAATGGAAGCAGTAAGAAAATTTATCCCAAACATAGTAAACAAGCAAAGTTAGCTAATTTGTTTACATTTTTGATAAGATCTCTCACTGAGAACAAATGTCACTTTACTCTCACAAATTTCGTTGCAAGAGACTAGTAAGATCTATTAGTTAATTTTTGCTAGTAAAGTAAAGAAAATCAGCTAATAACACAGCCAGTGTTGCCACTGAAAAAAAATTTTACCGACCAAATTACCGCCCAATTCCGCCAAAAAAGGCCCAATAATCAGAAGTCAACTTAAAATGGAATTACATATCGTTGGCTTCGTGAGCAAATGTGCTAAGTCCAATTTTTACCAAAACTGAGATTTTAATGCAGTAAGATAGTACAAATAAAAATACATCGTCTGCCAAAAAGAAGTTACCATAATGCCTGTTTTTCATGGTGTAATGAAGTGTTATGCAAATGTGCTAAGTCCATAAAAAAAATTTTTTTCAAAAATCTACGTGCTAAGTCCAGGTGAAAATGAGAAATTGTTGTTTTTTTTTTAATTTGTTTTGTAGAATTATATAGAATTATTACTACATTGCTTTAATAAGCATGGCTTAGGACTGTAAACGTTAATCATTTGCGGGAGTGGCTAGCTTTCCCACCAATTTGATATGAAAACTAATTTGCGGTACTTCTTACATTTTCATTATAATTGTCTGCGTTTGATCGAAAGGCGGTGCACCTATTTTATATAGAGAGGGTACAGCATAATGTGGGCGTGGCCACACCCATTATCAACAGTCTTATCTCTCATCAGACCAAGCCTAAAATATTCTTGTTAGTGTAAAATTTCATCCCTTTATGACTTTTAGTTACAAAGATGCCACGTCACAAGTTTCCAAAGGGAGTTTTACAATGTTTTTTTAAGTGGTTACAAACCGATTTTGCTAAAATTTTACTACAAATAATAAAAGTACATATGCACCTACACCAAGCTCCGCCGTACTATCTCAATTATTTGTGGAGTTTTGGGCTCCGAAATGTCTTAGATTCACGATGCCACGCCCATTTTCAAAAATATTTATGGTTCTTGTTTTTGTCCATAGTTGGACTCATTCCAAAAACTTTCAATGAATTATCTTCATATTTGACAAAGACGTCGCTTAAAATGTTTTTATTAGTTCCATTTATAGTTTCCATGTATAAAAGTGGGCGTGGTCGTCTACCGATTTGGACAATTTTTCGTCCAAATCTTTACCCTAGCAAGTAAATTACGCCTTCCACATTTCATCTACATATATATCTACTACGGTTTCTGAGTTATTTATCACTTATAAAACTTTTAGAATTTATCCATTCATAAGTGGGTGTGGCACCGCCCATTTTCGAGAATTTCAGTTTATTTCTTTATAACGGCGTAAGCTCATTGCATGGATGGAATTTCATCCATTATCACTTTTTGCGTGTTTTTCGATATATACTATATAGGGAAAGTGGGCGTGGTCATCATCCAATTTCGCCTATTTTCAATACCAACCTTCCCCGTCTAGTTAGGAGCCTCTGTACAAAATTTCATCAAAATATTTCAATTTTACTACGTATAGTTGAGTATAATAATTTGTGAGAAAATGTGCTAAGTCCACCTAAAAAAAACAAAATCATAGAAAGAAAATGTGCTAAGTCCTAAAGAAGCCCATAACTTTGGACAAGCTTTATATTAAAATGTGCCGATAACTGGTATTTTAGCACGACCATCTGAGGAAGAAAACTGCATTTTCAGATTTTTAAAATAGTAACAACAAAAAAAGTTAGGAGGTTTTTTGCCTCTCCTGAAAAGTTACCACAAATGGACTTAGCACATTTGCTCACGAAGCCAACGATATGTATTTATTTTTAAATACATATGAACATACTAAGTAATCTTGGCTCCCACTCATTCAATTCAAAACTAACACTATACTGTCGCCAAACAGACCTGTCTGCACCTCGTGTAGGTCCGGGGACGTAGGGATATCAATGGCAATTGTAGGGCGGATGAACTTGCGAGGCAGGGCACTACCGAGAAAGTTCTTCCATAAGGCATAGGTATGCCTTAGCCACAAACAAGCTAATTCTTAAACAGCATGTCTGTAAACTAGCAAGCGATAGATGGCAACAGAAGCCAGTATGTCGAACATCAAGGCAAATCTGGCAGAAATGGGTTCACAAGCGATCCCATCAAATAAGTACTCTAAGGAGAGATGACATTTCGAACCTTGTGGTGGTACTCACAGGACACTGCCTCATCGGGAAACACGCAGAGAGGCTAGATGCTGCATAAGCTTGAAAGATGATGAAGCGAGGAGACAATCGAACACCTCATCTGCCACTGCTTTGCTCGGCTCTTAACAGCGGCAGACAACGCTTTCTTGGGACTTCCTTCCTGGATAGCCTATGCAAAGTCACTAAAGTGAACTAGTTCACTGAAGAGAGCGCTCAACAAAGTGAACTAAATTTCCCAACTCTAATAGATATGCGTATAGTGTGTGTCACTAACAATAAAAGAACTTTACACGGGTAAGATAAAACGTTTAGCGTCCGAGAAATTGTCTCCACTAAAAATATTGATATTACAAATCGGACCAAAATTGAGTTTAGCCGCCCAACAGCCCAAAGTAAATTTATCGGACCAGATTTGGTCCGAAAGGCCCAATTTCGGCATCACTGAACACAGTATCGCTTGCAAGCTGTCAGAACCAACACAGCAGCAACAGCATCAACACACATACCAAGAGATGTCAAAATCCTGCAACACACTTGCGCTCACGTACTGCCAAAGCAAGAAAGAAATCGAGCGAATGAGACAAGCCAAAAACTGAATTGCACGAAAGAGAATACGAGCGCCACTTAAAAGCGACCGAACAAGCTTGTACAAGCTCGTGCACATTTTGGACTCCTTCCGCAAACAAATTGGAACGACAGTAGCGCGGGTCAGCTGAACAGTGCTAGATTGATTTCATAGGGAAGAAGTGCAGTAAAAGAAATTTGACACGAAAACAAAAACAAAAGAAAAAAATAAAAGAAAATAGATACAGAAGAAGTACTTGAACATTTAGCATAGCAAAAAGAAAAAAAGGATTTAAAAGTATTTGTTTAAAAAACTGGTCTTATAAGACTGGCAACTACGGTTAAAAATGTAAAATAATTGCAGAGAAAATGTGACAATTCAAATACCAACATAGATACAAATATTCATATAAAATCGCGTTAAAAATTTTTTAGGCAAGCAAGCAAATAAAAACATGAAAATTTCTAGCGAAAAATTGAGTACATGGCATGGCATGGCAAGTAGGTAAAAGCCGAGGCAAGTTTTCAAGGACTTGTCGGGACAATCTACATGCACTTAAGCACACACACACATACGCGCAAGCTGGTGCAATTATACATATGTATGTAATTTCTTATCATTTTTTGTTGAAAAGCGACCACTATACAAAAACAACAAATAAATACATCAACCAGCCAGCCCAACAGCGCGGCAACCAATGTGTTCAAAATAGTGTTAATAAAAGGCAAAATGTGTATAAACAAAGGTGCTCAAATACATAAAAATATACATATGGACATACACACATATGGATATGTTGTATGCAAATATTTCACTTGTGTACAAAATTTTTTGTGTATATTTTCGCGTCTTCTATTAAAAACTCATAAGCAAACGAGAACAAGACGACCGCGACAGTGGCTGAGGACGACGTGTTGAAACAAAAAAAAAACTCAATAACAACAAGAACAACAAAAGGCAAATTAGGAGGCGTAGCAAGCAGCAAAGGAAATTGGTACATAAATTAACTAAATTGGCAACGTGCTGCAAAGACCAAAGTTTAGAAAGCGTGTATATACATAAATTTGAAAAATATAAATACAGAAATAAAAGTGAGTATATGATAGAAAACAAAAGAAATTAAAAGAATCAACGAATAAGATATACTACAAACTACAAATTTTTCGTAATTTCGCGTTCCAAAAAGCCTACATATATACATACATGTATGCATGTAATTTCTTCGCAATTTATAAAAAAAAGACATCGTATTGAGGCTAGCGTGTGTTTTGCGCATGCATACATACATACATTATCTATGTACATATACATATGTACTATATTTTAGCTTTTCAAGTAGTTCATATATGTTTATTTTGGCAAACAAAACGTATTGCATTAACGGATGTTGCTCATACGCAGTGGTGCACTAGAACTAATTCCACTTGAAAAATAAATTTTCTCGTAAAATTTGTTACGCGGAGTATATGTTTAATTACGGTTTTTAATCTAAGTCAAAAGGTGAAAATAAATATCAGAGACAGTCTATAAAACAGAGCATATTGAAAACCAAAGGAGCACTCTCTTTGAAGGCCATTGAAAACTATGTATGTATTTCAATATCATGTTAAACAATTACATTTTAATAAAGAAAAAACAAACAATTTTGTTTAACAAAATCTCGTTGATTTCTGTGGCAAATTAAATGTTATTAAAGCAAAACTTAAAAATAATATTAAAAATAATAAATGAAGTGAAAAAGAATAAAAGTTCAATTTTAGCGTGTGCTTTAAAATTCAGCTCAGTTTATGGTATATTTACTTACATACATACATATGTGGTGGTTCACGAAAATATGAATTACATATTATTTAATACATTATTACATTGAACTACATATATAAATATAATTAAATATTTGAAAGAACTTAAAGCATTTTTCTAGCACAACAGCACAAAAATGTACTTTTTATACCTTTCATGGGAATGAAATGGTATTATAACTTTGTGCCGAAACACGAATGGTGAAAGTATCAGAAGGAGGCGTGGCATACCTACCAAAATATATACCACTATGATCAGTATCATGAGCTGAGTCGATTAAGTCATGTCCGTCTGTCTCTCTGTCTTTCTGTTTGATCGCAAACTAGTCTCTCAGTTTTTGAGATACATATCTGCTTAAAATTCGGAATGTGAGCGTATTTTTAGGAGAAGCTGATCATTTGTCGGAATCGGCCGAATCGGACCGCAACAACATATAGCTGCCATACAACCGATTGTTCAGATATGGACATTTTGGGGTATAACTTCTCCATTTAAACAGCTAAGACATTATTTTTTTTTAATAAAACTTTAAATAAATGACACACAGAATTGAAAGTATAAATTAAACAACATCAAACTATGTAACTTCTCATTTCCCCATTCATGAAAGTTATGGAGTCTTCGGTACGGCCTAAGACAGCTGCGCTCTTACTTGTTTCCCTTCAGCTTAGTTTTTGGGGGGTATCGCATATGAAAGAGCAAATATATACGGTTCATTGAAATTGTATTGCGGTTTTAAAATATAAAGTGCATAATAAATGCAGCCAATTAAATGTGCACAAAGTACTGCTTAGCGTACAAATAGAAAATATTTTTTTTTGCCGCCGGGGCGTATGAGTAACTTTTGTGTTCAATGCATATTTTTTTCCCTCAAACAAAAGAACTAATAAGCCCATCTTAACCCGATACAAGTTAAGATGTATTGTGGAACGAATTTCCGTCATCCCTTGTCAAGTTTCATTTGGTTATAAACCGGTTTCGGCTATGTGCCCGGCGGGAAATTCGTTCCACAATACATCGCAATCCTACCCTGTCGGAATATCAAACAACAAAAAAGGAATTGCCTATACAAGTTCTTCAATTTTGGTAATAAATCATCTTTAAAATGTCTGCTTAAATTCTTCGTTGAACGTTTTAATTCTAAAAGTACCTAAGTGATATTTATAAAGATATTCCATTACAGCAGTGGTGGGTGTTACAGAGTTAAAATCTACTACAAACAAATGCTGCTTCAAATTCGACAGTAGCAGTCTGAGAATAGAAATCACATCTTTAGTGGTAGTTTTTTACTTGAAATTCTTACACCTGCGGCCAAGTTGTTAGCATTTCAACATTCTCTACAAAAATACACATACCCCACCGGTGCAGTAACTACTAGTATTCGCCACTAATAATATTAGCCTTTGTTCGTGTTGTCAAGTTAATTTTTGTACAATTATAATTAATAATTATTTGACTGTGTAATTATTTAAAAATGGTTATGACACAGATTAGGTAATTATTTTAGACATATATCTAATGTTAACTAACTATGAAAAAAAAATGTACATAATAGCTGTTTAACCTAAGTAGTCAAAGTAACAGCTGTACTACTAATCTACATTTTAGCTTTTATACACGATGTACTCGTACATATGTATGTATATCTGTCTCAAAGGCGATTCGTGCAGGATTTCCTTTATTCGTGATGCAAAAAAAAATTGAAAACTAATTTCCTAAGTTTCCAAATAAGCTTTTTATCATTCTTTCTCACTTTTTCTTTGCTTTCACTACTTTTATCATCAATATTCTAACTTATTTGTTGCTAAGAAGCATAAAAATCTAACTAAATTGAGGATAATCATTTAATGCCCTGAACCATCATTGACATACATATACGTACTTAATTACACTGCAAGTATGTATTGTCTTAGTAAACATTAAGCATGTTTATTAGTACATATGTATGTATGTACATATGTACATAAAATAAAAAAGCACAGCATCATTGGCAAGGGCAAAAAGTTAGAAAATGTAACCATTTTGTTACGTGTGTATGTATGTATGTATATAGAAATGGTTGTGTGTAAGTAGTATGTATTGATGGCTGTTATAGCACGAGCTTCCTGTTTAAGCCATACTGAATTGCCAACTTTTAATTACAACTACAATAACAACAAAGTACATATAATGTAGTATGTAGGTAACTTTATTGCATTAAAATGAATACTTTCTTGATGTATTGTGGAACGATCCTCCGTCATCCCTTGTCAAGTTTGGTTTGGAGACAAAGCGGTTTCGGCTAATATGCGCCATCTTCAGTGTCTTTTTTCGTTCTGAGTTATTTTGTGTAAGTTCGATAGTACTTATAGTAACTGACTTCCATCGTTTGGTCACGTACTTCGTGTTCGTGTGATGTGTTCGTGTGTTCGTGCATTCGTGCGTTCGGGCGACGTGCATACGTGCGTGCGTGCGAGTCTGTGCGTTTAGGTATGTGAATCTATTTTTGTATCCTCATTAAACAGGCAGGTAAAAGTCCGTTATTGTCCTCTTGTGTGTTGTTTTGTTTATGTCGGTTTTAGGTTTTCTGTCCTCTTTTCGGTATAATAGCCCAACCACTGACCGACGGCGTCATATCTCTCAGTTACCTCACGCAATAGTTCAAAATCGACACCATTCACGCACGTAAACGCACGCATACCCAACGCAGGAATCAGTTGTTTTCCTTTGTTTACATTCTGCATTGTTTTTGGTTTGTTTGGAATGAGTTGAATAACAGCGTTACCATTGTACAGCAAAGTATACATGCAGTTTTTGATTTCGTAGTAACTTGTGTTTGGTTTCGTAGTAATTTTTCTTGAAAATCGTATTATTCATAGAATTTATTAATAAATAAATTTTTAAATTGAAAATGTTGTATCATGATAATTTAAAACCAAATATTAATTGCAGTTTTGTTTACTGCTGACTCCGTGCTTCTACATTTTCTACTACTATTTCTTAAAGGCTTTTAAGAATATGTACATATGTATGTATGGGCACTAAGAAACCTAATTTTTTAAATTAATAAAATGCAGCAATTATATACAGATACTATTTTTATTTGAATTTTTAGTAATAATATTCACCGCGGTTGTTTTTTAATTTATGTATTGCATATGTACGTATTTCGGTCTTTTTGTTGTTTATGCTTGTTGTCAAATTCACGAGTCTTGCCGGCTCACCAAATATTATTCACCTGACAGCTTTTAAAAATTTGCTATCCGGGGTAATTTTGCTAAATTGAACAGTCAAAAATATTCACAATAGTCAAATATATTAACTGCAACAGTCAAAAATATCCACAATAGTCAAATTTAGTAAAGAAAATACAGCAGAAAACTTCATTTTTTTCTATTTAAATTTTTATCTCCATATAAAAACAAATACAAATGATTGATACAATATGTAGTACAATTTAGTAAAAAAAATTTAAAAAAACGCCAGAAAACCTTCATTTTCTCTATTTACATTTTTATTTCCGTGTAAAAATCGATTGCGGCAATAGCCAAATTTAGTAAAAAAACGCATGAAAAAACTTAAATTTTTTTATTACATTTTTATCTCCATATTTAAAAAAAAAAATACACTTATGTTACCATAATTTTATAATCGGCAACATTCGGAATAGTTATTGAGGTACTTTGGGAGCATATTGAAAGATTGGTACAAATTTGCTACAAAATAATCGCTCCGGCAATCCTGTTGCAAAGAAAGCAATCATGAGAGCATCAGCTGACACGTTATTACGTGAAAAATCAAATTGAGCTAGGTTTCTACGATACGTGCGTCAAGAGAGCCGTCGTCATGCGTTGGTGAATGGGCATTTACAGACAGGTTGTGTCAGCTGACACGGGCTACGTGCGTGTGTCGTTGACTGGTTAGACTATAATAGCTTAAGCGGTTCAAATAATGTATCTGATGCGGTGTTTATTTGTTCATTTATTATTTTACCTACGAATGTCTTCTGTTTGTATATCTCCATATTTTCTAATACGTTAAGTCGTTTTCCCTTATGTTGTATGTGAAGAATTTTAGCTGTTTTTCCTATTTTCATTGGTGTACATTTGTTTTCTGCCATGTGGTTGGCGAAATTTGATTCCACTGTCGTTGATGATTTCCTTATTTTCTTATTGTAATCTCTTACGTGTTCTCGATATCTCGTCTTGATTTGGCGTCCTGTTTATCCTATATAGAATACTTTCTTATGTAAATACTATAAATTTTTATTGTGACTAAACCTCCCCCACGCCTAAAACAAAGTTTATTACAATATACTTAATTACGTACATACCTACATATGTATGTAGTTCACATATAGTATACTAACTGCACATAAATATGTACATATACATACATATCTACATACATATCGACGCTTCCAAACAATACTGTACTAAGTCGACTTAGTACATTTTTCCATATTTGGCGTTTTCAAGTAGAGCGTGCCTTAATTTAGATGCTGTCTAATTTTGGTATCAATCGGACAATCCAATCAAAAGTTATAAGCACAAGTGTACATATAATACAACTCGAGATTTTTACAGAATAAAAACTTTGAGAGCTTGCCATGAAAAACCACGAAGCAAATTTTTTTTTCTTTTTATGTTTTATATAAAGCGTACCCTGACTTTGATAATGTCGAGTTTTGGTGTTGATCGTTCCATCCAAACAGAAGTTACAAGTGAAAATATACTTAGCATACAATCGAAGTTTCATATCGAGTTTAAACTTTGAGAGCTTCTCCTGCAAAACACAGTTTTCAGACTTAGTACAGTTTGTTTGGAAGCGTCGATATATGACTTTTACCGTTCATTGTTCTTTCGTTTTGTTTTATCGTTTTTTTTTTTCCTGTTGTTGCACATGTTGTCATTTTTTTGCATTATAATGTACCCACAGGTCATACATGCATCCATATGTATGTATATACCCTGCATCAAATTGCGCTAGTTCCAGGCTAGGGCAGATCTAGTTCAAGAAGATATAGGGTTGGTTCTCATTCTATCCCAACGCAATGCATTCAACGGACTTTTTTAACATGGCGATGTTGTACGAATTGGCAATTATCTCCCTCTAAAAAACTTTGGAATGCGTTCTAAACTACTTCCGATATGGACGGTTCTGAGATAGTTCAAAAATCAAATGTTCAGAAGGAAGCATTTCGGCACTATTTCAAAAATATTCAGTCCTTGGGCGCACTCTTCAAAAATAATCCTCAGCCGGCAGAACTGTTAACATACTGAAAATAAATGCGACATTTTATAATAAAATGTCAAGTTTTTGAAACTTAACCATAAAAAAGGTAGAATTTTCTCTATTCACCTACAAATTCCAAGTATTATTTGGTTAAATATACGTCCTTTTAAGCAAGTTCCATTTGGTACTACTCAGCCAAAGACAGTTAAAAGGGAGATTATTGTAAAGTGTGACATTATTGTTAAGTGTAACATTTGTTGTTGCTCAACTTTAAAGTAATAGCTGTTAACATAAATTTTTCATAAAGTCACAGTAATAAACTGTCCCGCTCTGCATCCGTTTAGAACCAGTTCTGGGGTAGTTGGGAACTCCCTAGTTCTAGACTGTCGTTTTGCGAAACTGTCCCTTATATTATACTAGCTGCAGGGTAGATACAGCCATACAATTATCAATGAACACATTTACTTGCACTTGAGCTATATGTGCAGAACAATGTGCACGACCTATAAAACTACTTCAAGTGACTGCATATAAACATGCATTCATATGTATTGAATTACGTTTGTGTGCATCTCACCAAGCGACCACACGACCATCAATTCTCGCCCACACTTCTCAATCACTCTCACGTACCCAAACCCTCACAAACAGCCGACCGACAACCGCCGACCTAACGTTATCAACTGCTTACCTGTGTACCTGCTACTATTTACCTTTGCTAACTATTTACCTTTGTGATTTCAGCGACATACAGTGGGGCGTGATTGTAAAAAAATTACCAAAATAATGATGCTTTTTGTTGCATACAATGCTGTGTCAGTGCATGCACGTGCATGAATACTTCGTGTGGTATATGAGTTCAAGTGGTGTGCAAGTTTCAAAGATTTAATAAATTTTTTCAGCTTTTCCATGCAAAATGAACCACTGTGCGCAACTACATACATACATTTAAGTTATCCCAACAGACCAGGATGTAAGCGAAATGTAATAGGACTTGAGAACAAGCTTATAACAATTGTCCATTGTAAGCTTATTGCAATACAGTTTTTATAAGCTTAATTGTAAGCTTATTCACAGGCATGATTGTAATAATTGAGGCACACTTACTTAAAAAGCTTGAAAACAATATTACGATAAGCTTCCTTTATACTTGCAATGAAAGCTTAAAAAACTATTAATAATAACATTGTGTTAATCTTGCCGTAAAATTTTTTTAAATTTTGGTTTTACAATGATTCATACAATTCATTGATTCCTTTTTCGAAAAGGGAAGTATAAAAGCCTCAATAATGTTCAATATAATGTTGAATGTACCACTATATGATACCGTTGGATTGAATTTCAGTTTGATGTTATGGTCCGAAACAGGAGGAGAATATAAAATAAAGAACATTGCAGTAAAGGTGAAGAAGGAAAGAAAAAGAAAGAAAAAAATGCAAATAAAAATTTATTTTTTTCTTTTTTCTACTATTTATACATACAATTATATTTATAAGCTTACAACAAGCTTTCACAAGTAATATTTTTCTACAATTACATTTGTAAGCTTATAAAAAGGGTGCCGTTTTGATTTTTCTACAATTGTTCTTAAGACTTTTTCAATACTTTACACAAGCTTTCCTCAAGCTTAACGCTTATATTTGTAAGCTTGTTATAATATTATTCTCAAGCCCTTTGGTCTATTGGGATGCTTTGTGCTGTGAACCCTTAATAACCCGCATATCCCTCACCTACATGCATACATACATACATATGTATGTACCTCCCCTTCAAATTGAGGCACTTGAATGAATTTTTTAATTATTGACTTTTGCGCCATGCAATCAGTGCCAACACATGCATGACTGGAGAAGAAAAGAAGATCGAGCAGCCACGTTTATTTAATGCGAAGAAAAGAAAAACAGGAATTAAAATTCATTTGATATAAAATTCAATGTTCAGCGAGAAGCTTATATAAATTTGCACATGTGTGTACATATTTACATATATAGGGCTTTGCAATACCATACGCGTATTTATATACATACATACACAACATCAGTTAACACTGCTTTTGCTTTGGCTGGACTTGACATTTAAGGACGAGTATATCAATAGCAGCAACAGCAACAAAAAAGTTATATAAAAAAAATGGCGAATGTGTGCGCAGTGAAATGCGTGGGCAAACGAGCAAAAATTTTCATTTTTAACACGCTTTTATTAGTTTCACCTGTATGTACATATGTATGTATGTATGCATGTAATATCTGGCTGCTGTCTAAATATATGCAACACTTTTACTAATGAGATAAGGTTATAACCGCTATGTTCCAACAGATGGCGCGCGTGTATTTATATTTTTAAAATATTCACTTATTTTATACATATGCATTATACATATCGCACCCTAAATCAAAAAGTGGCACAACTCAAAATTTTTCGAAATCGAGTTTTTTTCATAAACGGGTATACGGAACATATCGCTAGCGATTGCCAAAAAAAACTTTTGAATAACTATCTTTTTCGACCGAAAAATAACCATTATACCTGGCCCTTTGCCATACGATTGCTTGTAATGAAAACAAGTTTTTTGACTCTCCTGAAAATTTTTGAATTTTGAGTTGTGCCACTTTATGATTTAGGGTGCGATATGTATGTGTATCTTTCCCATTTTTTCGCTTTGGCACGCAGTAGTAAATTAATTTTATTCAAATGTGGTACTAAGTGTATGTATTTGTGTTGCGGCAGCAATGAGAAGTGGATCCCAAGTCGTAACGCGGAGAGAAGACAGCAAGATCGACTGACACAAACCATAGATATATAATACTTTTGGGGTTTCATAATTTAAGCGACATATTTGAGCCCTTTAAAAACATTAGAGATAATAAGATAAGACTAGCAGGACCCGTGCGCATCTTGCGCAAAAAATAACAAAACATACGTGGCGCCAGTCGGTATGGTTTGTGCTGTCACGCCCATTTTAAAAAACTTATTATTTATTTGGTTTGGTGGACCTTATGGAACTTTCAATGAATTAGAATCTATGTACCAAATTTCATTAAAATATTTCTATTTTTGCGCAAGTTAGAGTGTATACGGCGGGACGGACGGACATGGTTCAATCATTTTTTTCATACTGATCGTTTTGATATACTCTTATATATTAAGGTGGAGTGAAAATTTTTTTTTGGAAATTCAATTTGTTCCAAAGCCAGAACGGCACCTTTCTAGCCCAGTAATAAGCCTTTAAAATTTTATTGACCTACTCGCATGTTTAGAGGTGCCCTCAGCCCCACAAAGTTGAAAAAATAGCACGATCTGGTACAAATGTGAAATTTCTACAATTATGAAATAAAAAAAACCAAGTATGAGGATTGATAAACAGGCTAAGTTGAGTATAAAAGTGAATTTTTTTTTGGAAACAACAACAACCATAGCTAATTAATACCTTTAAAACGATGTCTTACTTATTAATTTTGGTAAATTATGTGAGCAGAAAAAGGGATATTTATAAAACACCAATTAGAAATAATATATACTAGCCGGACCCGTGCGCATCTTGCGCAAAAAATAACAAAACATACGTGGCGCCAGTCGGTATGGTTTGTGCTGTCACGCCCATTTTAAAAAACTTATTATTTATTTGGTTTGGTGGACCTTATGGAACTTTCAATGAATTGCCTATATGTTTGACAAAGATATCGCATAAAATTTTTTTATTATCCCTATATAGGTATGTATGTGCAATATATTTTTATATATTTTATATATATTTTTATGTGCGTATATGTGGTTCTTGCCGACTTGGGTAATTTTTTTCCACACGCTTGCCTTGGCTTAATCGATTTATCTGCTACAGTTCCTGAGTTTTGAATTATAAATCTTTGAAAATTTGCTCCTATTGGCCCATTTTTCAAAATTTCAGCACGTTTCCTCATAACGGCATAACGTCATTTCATCACTCGGGCTTTATTAGTGACTGAATTATCATGTTTTACGTGTTTTTCGAAATACACACATATGCCTTATTTTCAACCCCAACTTTCTCTGTTCCCATTAGAATCTGTGTACCAAATTTCATTAAAATATTTCTATTTTTGCGCAAGTTAGAGTGTATACTCGTTTTGATATACTCGTATATATTAAGGGGGAGTGAAAATTTTTTTTTGGAAATTCAATTTGTTCCAAAGCCAGAACGGCACCTTTCTAGCCCAGTAATAAGCCTTTAAATTTTATTGACCTACTCGCATGTTTAGAGGTGCCCCCAGTCCCACAAAGTTGAAAAAATAGCACGATCTGGTACAAATTTGAAACTTCTTCAATTATGAAATCAAAAAAACGAAGTATGAGGATTGATAAACAGGCTAAGTTGAGTATAAAAGTGAATTTTTTTTTGGAAACAACAACAACCAAAGTTATTAAAGGTCAAAGTTTATATTATGCATTTTTTAAATTGCAATTACTTAAAAACTACTGAACCGATTTCAAATATTTTTATACCATTCGATAGATATTTTGATTCCCTTTAATTTGATATACATTTTATGTGGGTTCCATACCACTCCCCGCTGCGGGGGTAAACCCCCCTTTTACCCCCCTTACTTTTCATATAAAGTACCACGCCCAATAAAACACCGTTTCGCATGCAAAGCTAATTAATACCTTTAAAACGATGCCTTACTTATTAATTTTGGTGAATTATGCGAGCAGAAAAAGGGATATTTATAAAACACCAATTAGAAATAATATATATATGATGATTTAACTTATGCAGATGTAAAACACAAGTTACTTAAACCTGCATTATGTAGTAGAAACCAGAAACCATTAAAAACATATATTTTGCGTACTTTGGCTTAAGAGACTAACATTTTTCAGATTCCCTGATATCGGTGAACTTAGTGTTTTAGCTAAAATAGAACTTAGGAAAATCCAAGGATTTGTTGAATATACCTGTTGATTTTAGTAGAGGTTGAGCTCGTCCTCTCAAACTGAAACCTTTTAGGCCTAAGAGCCGTTTACTCAACCTCCGGTTAAGCATTTAACTACAGATTTTTGTCCGGTTAAGCGATTTATTTGACAGCTCACCATACAATTTGTGTCAAACTGAACAGCGATTAAATGAATCAGTAGTTAAGTAAACGGCCCTTTATGTGTTTTGGTGCGGGAAATAGCGGTCACTGTAACCTAACCTATTCTAGCCTAAATTTGTTTCGTCACCTTAAACTAGGGTTGCCAGATACCTTTCCCGAAAAAATCAGTACATTGTCTTCCAAAAAAAAAAAAAAAACAATATATGTGAAAACACAATGTGTGAGGGTGATCTGGAGCGATTTCGTGAATTATGTACCACGTAGGTGTATTATTATATGTTCTTCAGTTTTGTTTGCCTGTTTCTTTGTTAATTGTTTCATTATTATTAATTGTCTTAATGTAAAGATAGCACAATATATCCTATTGAATTTTTATTTTGAATATTGCCAGTATAAACCTAAAGTTGCTTTTGCTTCTGCCGTCGTTAATGTTTGGGAAGCAAAAAAATGCGAATAGTGTTGAGGAAAATAGCCTTGCGATGCTGAACATCTTATGTAGACGCCATAAAGGTTTCAAAGTTGTGCACTTCAACGCCCGCAGTCTGAATGGTGAAAAGATGGATATTGTCAGATCGATTTTTGAAAATTCTTTGGTTGATGTCATATGTGTTTCAGAGACTTGGTTTAGACCTGAAGTGAAGGACGCTCACTTCGACATAAAGGGTTATGTTTTATATAGATCTGATAGAGCTGACAAAAAAGGAGGTGGTGTCGCTGTGTATTGTAAAGAATGTCTTAAAACTCGTTTAATACCAGGAATAAATGGTAGCGCTACTGAACATTTGTTTGTCGAAGTATCTAGTTCATTGTCTAAAGTCCTATTATCGTGCGTATATAACCCATATAAATGTTTTAGTGTTAGCAAGTATTTCGATATGTTGTCCTCTGTCGCTACTGACTATACAGATATTATTGTCTGTGGAGACTTTAATGTTGATCTGTTATGTTGTGACTCGTACAGTTGTCAGTTGTTAGATAATGTTTCCGGTGCTGGTCTTGATGTAATTAACATGTGTGTACCCACAAGATATGGTCAGAACTGTCATCCTAGCCTTCTTGACTATTTCATTGTATCTGACAAGTGTAGTGTGGTAAAGTTTGACCAAATGTCCTTTGTGTCTGACCATGATCTTATATTTTGTGTATTTGATATAAAGGTTGATGATCTGAATATAATATCTAGTCCCTCCATAACGCCTGACTATCGTCGTATAGACATGAAAAATATTTTAACTGACATATCATCAATCAACTGGTCTATGTGTTGGAATCTTAGCTCTGTGGATGAGAAGTTGAACTTCCTTAATGAGATTATTTTGTACCTTTACGCTGCTCATGTCCCGATGCGTACATTTAATGGCAGATCCACTTCATGCCCTTGGCTCAATAAGAACATTCTTAATATGATAAAAGAGCGCAATAAGAAATATTCTCTCTGGAAAAAGAATCGTAGTGAACGTAATTGGCATGCATATAAGCTTGCTCGAAATGAGACCACAGCCGCCATAAGGCGGGGAAAACGCGAGTATTTTAGCAAAATGCTAGATGCATCGTTGCCAAACCATGTCCTCTGGCGTAACTTAAAAAACCTCCGTGTTCATGTTAGTGACAGTTCAACTTGTTGTCTCAATTGTGAAGACCTTAATAATGCATTTGTGAGTCGTGTCAGTCCCTTGTCCACTAATACTAGTGTTAATCATAGCCCCACAAAGTGTTTTATCCCTACAGTTTCTGCTCGCTCAATGTTTGAGTTTAAAGCTGTGTCGGAGTTCGAAGTGGAAACGTGTATATATAATATAAGGTCCAATGCAATTGGTGCTGA
Source organism: Urophora cardui (assembly GCA_960531455.1). Lineage (NCBI taxonomy): Eukaryota > Metazoa > Arthropoda > Insecta > Diptera > Tephritidae > Urophora > Urophora cardui. Next base: position 131,636,182 of record OY482673.1, read on the forward strand.
TGGTATTCCAATTAAGTTTGTAAAACTAATTGCACCATACATAATACCCACTATCACCCATGTCATTAACCACAGCATCACAACATCCTGTTTCCCTAATGTGTGGAAAGTAGCGACGGTGCGACCAATAGCCAAAAATAAGTCTGCGTCTTGTCCCAGTGACTTTAGACCTATAAGCATTTTACCTGCTCTTTCAAAGGTCCTTGAGAGATTGATGTCTGATCAAATATATAATCACATTGATAAATATTCATTGCTGTCTCCATATCAGTCCGGTTTCAGAGCAAGGCACAGCTGTTCCACTGCAATCATAAAAATCTTAGACGATATTAGAATACCATTCGATAATAATAAATTGACCTTGTTATGCCTACTTGACTTTTCCAAAGCTTTTGACTCCGTTAATCATGACTTACTATGCACAAAATTAAGAAACCTTTTTGGTTTTAGTGATTGTGCAACGCGTTTAATGCGTAGCTACTTAGTGGGTAGAACTCAGTGTGTCGAGGTCGGGTCCAATACTTCCGGCCTTAGACCATTGATGGCTGGGGTGCCCCAGGGATCTATTTTGGGGCCCTTATTATTCAGTCTTTTTATTAACGACATATTCTATGCTTGTCAGAATGTTCATGTACATGCATATGCGGATGACATTCAACTTTATCTATCTGGTAACCACAAAGATATAAACGACGTCTGCACAAAATTCAATAACGATTTAACATCCATCTGTTTATGGGCGAAGGAAAATGGTCTATCTCTTAATAGTGATAAGTCGTATGTGCTCCCTATAGCTAAAAAACGAGTTGAGTACTCGCGCATACCGGCATTATATGTTGATAAAAAACCACTTAAATTCGTTTCCAAAGTTACCAACCTAGGGTTTGTTATCAATAGCTCCCTAACATGTGATGACCATGTGAATTCTGTTATAAGCAAAGTTTGTAATACCTTAAGAAACTTGAGAATATCAGCATCGTATACACCGGTTCATGTTAGGAGAAGGCTGGCCTTACAGTTAATAATGCCAATAATATGCTACTCCGAGATGGTCTACAGTAAGTTTAGTTCTCGATCTGCTCATAAAATTGATGTGGCATTTAATCATATCACACGCTATGTCTACGGTTTAGCTAGGTTTGACCATATATCTAGCTGGAGAACTCGCCTATTAGGCTGTGAAATTTTCAGTTATCTTAAAGCCCGAAACTGCATTTTCCTGTACCGACTCATTATGTTGAAGCAGCCTAGTTACCTGTATGATAAACTAGTTTTCACAAGGTCTCTCAGAACTTCTGACCTCATAGTGCCAACTTATAATTATTTGGCGTCCGCACGGCTATTTTTCGTCAATGCTATTCGAATATGGAATTCTATACCAGAATCCACGCGCAGTAGTCTAAGCAAAAGCAACTTTAAAAGTCTTATATATGCGTATTTCAGTTAACTAGTTGGATAAAATTGTGCTATCTAAGGTACCTGATTTAGAGTCATTATGTTAGTTCGAAGTTTAGGACCTAATTCTTGATGTTAAGAAATGTTAAAGTTTTTTCTTTTCTTGATTTTGATTTTGATTGATCTTGATTTTAATTTTAATATTAATTTTGATTTTAGTTTTAGTTTATATCTTGACTGATTTTATTTATTTTAGTTCAAAGTTCATCTATATTAATCTTATTGATCCTTAATCTTATTAATCCTGTCTTATTAATTGTCTGAGTTTTATTTATTTACTATTATTGTTATTTGCTGTTGTGCTATAAAAGATCTATGATCTTACTGTACTAATGATTTATTGCAATAAATGAAATGAAATGAAAAATACATATGCGGAGAAAATCGCCTTAATTAATGGAATTTTGTTTTTGTTTCCGTATCGTTAACTGTCAATCATGTTTCTATTACATGTAACGTTCGCGTTGGTTCCTCCATCCTAATTGTTGCATGGTTCTGCCGTGGTTATGCTTACGAGCAAAACACCATTGAAATTCGGACACATTTTCTTCATCGGTGAGAGGTGTTTACGCTTAAATCGATAATTAGAGCGCACATACACAACCAGGATCCACTAAATACTGGTCGTGGTAAATGGGAAACAACAAAATTTACTGTCAAATGCAAAGACACGTGTTTTTCTTTGTTTTGTTTACTTATTGAAATTCGTGCAATTTATGAATCGGCTCGAAAAGTTTCTTCAAAATGGCTGACAAGCGTTCACCGCTTGAAATAATGAAAAATAATTATATAACTATCAACACAGAAAAGCTAGTTACATACGCGATTTCACTACTTCTCTCGGAAATATGTATAGAAGACATAAAGCAAAACAATAATAATATAATACAATGGCGCTATTATAACTCTGCCGAATTTTATGGCCGAGCAAAGCAATAATGGCTGAAAATTTGGCACATTTGTACATCAGCTGATTAATAAGGAAGAAGCATAACTTCATTTGCTTCCACCATATATTATTCCACCATGATACACAACATAACACATTACTTCCCTGAAACCTCGGCGTGCTGGGTGCTTGTTTCACCCAGCAAATTTGATCGAGTGTCGGCTAAAAATCAGTACAAATCAGTACAAAATCCAAAAAATCAGTATTTCTTAAGGTTTTTAAAACCATCAGTACTGAGTACGAAAAATCAGTATTGTACTGATCAAATCAGTACGTCTGGCAACCCTACCTTAAACGTATCATAATCTTAAAACGAATCACAATAATTTTTACATCAATCTGAAAGTTTTGATTAGATTATTTTTAAAGGAAATTGGTTTTCTACGAATGTGACATGACATGGCAGCATATTAAAAGGAATTAATCCGCTGTATAGATTCGTTTATCTGTAAAAATAAATTTTCTTAGTGTGTTTTATAATATTTTTGGCAATTTTCTTGTTTTTTTTTATAATTTATGTATATAAAAGTGCTGAGATCTAAAGATTAAATCTTACACACTTAAAGCAAAAAAAAGAAATAATCAGCAGTTCATTGTACTCTGCATTACTTCTTACACATTTCTCAATGTCTAGTCCATTACATGTATTATTAATACCACATAAGTATTCATTTTACAATATATGTACATAGGTAGGTATACATATATATGTATTAAATTCCACTGTAAAAAGCCCAGTATTTCAGTGTAGAAAGATATGAATAAAATGCAGCAATGATAAATATATCATAAAATGGTGCAAATGTCGACAACAAGCATTTTAATACATAACATTCATGCAAATGTACAGACACACTCACACATCCCCGCACACTCCCAACATATTATGCACATGCAATTGATGCCCTTTTATTATATTTATTATTATTATTTTTCATATTTTCACTTGAGCAAAGGTCCCTCGTGCAAAAGAAAGAAAACATTACATTGCCATTCATACCCAGCAGGGCTTTCTCTTACATGTAATGGGTAAAATCATCGAGAAATCTTGATTCATCGCTTACACTTTCGAATACGGATTGCATTACTTTAACATAGGCATGTCATTGGCGGTATTGTCTTACAATATGGTAGACAGTAATGCATTATAAAGTCGCTACTAATATTGAGAAAAGTAAGCTGTTACAAGTAATAAGTTCTTTCACTGGTATAAGTAATTGCATATATCACACAATCCAGTATAGTAATCTATAATGTATTATAATAAAAACTGGCAAAATAAACGAGAATGAGGGTAAATTTCTTTACAAAATTGCTATTTACAAAAATTTAAATCAATGTAGGCTTTGCAAAATATATCGACAGTGTTCCAAATCTTTTCGCTATTTTATCAATGCCGGTTGGCGAAAAAATAATTTTAAAACTATGAGTGAGCAATTTATGCCGAAAACAAATAGCACACAGAATGAATAAAGAATCAAAACATTCTTTGAAAAATGTATTAAAAAAACTATTTGAATAATAATTATTACACTATGTATTTGCACAGCTATTGGCTTATTTAAAAAATTTTCAACGATGGAATAACGCGACTAACCACGACAATTTTATAATGAAAACTGACAAAATAAACGAGAATGAAGGTAATTTGCTTTACAAAACTGCTATTTAGAAAAATTAAAATGAAAGCAAAGCGTTTGCAAAATATAACGGCAGTACCCCAAACCTTTTCGATTATTTTCTGCATTACCAGTAAGCGAAAAAATAATAATTTTAAAACTGTCGCATTACAAGTAATGAGCAAAGTAAGCGAAGGAGTGTTTATTAGCTATTTGTAATGCGTTATTTCATTGAATACAAGTTCAAGCCATTACCAAAATATGGAAAAACCCTGCTGGGTACTTACACTTCCCCACACTACCTACCAAACAAAAACACGCACCCATTTCTACCACGTTTAGTATTTTACCACACATCCACCACATGCGTTCATCATACGCCGTGGTGCAACAACATGCCCAAGCGCCAAAATACTACCCTGTAAAAATCATAGGATTATATGATCCATTTTGTCGTAGGTAGGAGTACTTTCAAAGTGATCATTAAGCCCTACTCAAACAGAAGCGATACGATACAGCCCACATATGAAAAATCGTATCGCGTCATGCACAATTGCATATGTGGACTGTATCGTATCGCGTCTGTTTGTGGGGACCTTAAACATAGACCCAAGCAAGCGACTCGTTTATCTGCATCGGCTCGTAGTTAGCCGAACATTGCTACAAAAACCGAATGTATGTATATCGCAATAACGACGAAGGAAGTGCGTACATTTGTATGTATGTATGTATGTATGTATGTACATATGTATGCATGCTCGTTTGAACGTGCACGATCTAGTAATAAATAGACATTGAACGCAACACAACATGTTGGCGATTGCGCTAGAAAAATTTTATTATTTTATTTTTATTAAAGAAAAGCTTACTTATATATGTATGTAATCCTAATAATCAAATTGAATTGGCAGTCGTTCAAATCTGTTCAGCGATTATTAAATTTCATTAATTTTAGTACCTACTCCATGGATTAATCCCATGTAGGTACTCCATGGATTAATCCCATGTAGTTACTCCTTGGATTACTCGGGTGTCATGCGGAAATCGGAGTATGTGATCCCTGCCTAGGACATCGCCATGTTAAATGGACCATATTTTTTATATGAAATGTGACAGGTTGAGGAGTACTCGGTTGGTCCACAGCGAGTACTCTATACACGCGTGCATGGAGTACTCGGCTTTTTTGCAGGGTAATTGTTTTGACTTTTAGCGCACATATGTACATGCATGCCTGGCAAGTACATATGTATACATATATACCCTGCAAAAAATTTTTGCTTTTTGTTAACAAGTCAGGTCTACAAAAGGAGTACGCTGGCAGCGCTGCTTCTGTTATACACTCACTCTGTCTGCCCCTAACTTTCAAATACCTATCTAGGCCTTATTTCGCATGGCGGAAAAGCCTTTGGAATAAGGTGTGCTCTCAGAGAGAGAGTACTCCTTATGGCCTGATGACGTCAACACAGGAAAATCATCCTTATTTTAAGCCTTACGCCATACAAATTTGCTACCCTTATAATTTTCAGGATTTGTTTCGATAGCCTTTAAATCTGCTGTTTTAATTCTTAAATAAGGCTTTGATTTTTTGGGTAGTTATACATACATACATATATACAAGTAGAAGCCAGTGAAATTCATCAACCAGTAACACTAGTGATGGGCGAGTCCGAGATGTTTTATTCGATTCTCTCGATTGTTGAAACATCTCGAATGCTCTCGATGTTTTTCATTCGTAATCGAGTCAAGTCGTAAATTTCCGTCAGTCGAAACAATCGCTAAAACATCTCGGACTCGCCAATGATTCCTCTCGTTTTCAAAGCAACCCTACATTTCGGACTCGCTGCAAAAAATACATAACATTTGTTGTTGCCGCTTGAATATCAAAATTGCTTAAAAAAGTATACAGTGGTACAAATCTATTGCCGTTGTCACTGCTCGTAAAATTAATTTGTTTCGTAAGCGTCTCACTTCAGAAAATTTATTAATGTATTAATGTTTAAATAATTAATTGTATTTATTAAGCACGACACTCTTTAATTGTGATTGCAAAAATGCAGCGTCTATATATAGCATATTTTTCAATTTGGTTCATTTATTTACATATGTATTTGCCTCACTTCCATTAACAGTCCTACTTTCTTCATCAACAACTCATTCAGTTTATTTTATCAACTAAAACAAATCATCAAAACAACAGCCGGCCCGCCGACTCGGAACAGTCGCAAAAACATCTCGCTTGTGTAGTCGAGATGTCATCGAAACAACCTCCGACTCGCCGACTCGGAACATTCGCAAAAACATCTCGGTTGTGTAGTCGAGATTTCATCGAAACAACCTCCGACTCGCTGACTCGGAACAATCGCAAAAACATCTCGATTGTGTAGTCGAGGAGCGAGTCAACTTTTGACTCGATTGTGATTTTGCAACGATGGCGAGTCTCTCGATTGTCTAAACATCTCGGACTCGCCCATCACTAAGTAACACACAACCTCCACGTCTGGCTGCGATAGCTGCTCAACTACCCCTCTAGCAATTTGTTCTAAATGTTGTTGTTTCTTTTGTTGCATTGTTGTTGGTATTTTTGTTTTGTACGTGTTTCTTTAACTTTTCAGCTGTGTTTAGCTTACTGTGTATTATAGCTTTGTTTTTAAAAATGGCTGCAATGTAAAGGAATCGAGACAGTTAAAGACTATTCTACATCAAAATGCGCGGCTTAAAAAGTAGAATTTGTGTAGACTAAATCCACTTCTATGTATGTATATATTATATACTATATAAAGAAAATATATTAGATTGAAATTTTCAAAAACTGAATACATTTTTACACAAATTTTAGAGGGAAAATGATGGCCGCGAATAAAATGTTTTGTTTTATACTAGGGATGACGGAAGATCGTTCCACAATACATCGTTTTATACTATCTATACTTAAGCCATTATTCTATAGCTGAGCAGAATTCATAAATACATACATATGTATGTACATAGCTTTATGTAAGTATGTGAGAGTGCAAAATCACTGGCTATGTATATCTTTTTATTGAATTTCCTGGCTACATGACTGGCTTAATATTTTGTTTGTGCGCTAATGTACATATCTACATACAGACCTAGAGGTAGAGGTGGGAAACTATCGATAGTTCCACCATCGATAGTTTTTGATAGTTTTAAAAAAACTATTGATAGTGTTCGATAGTCTTAAAAAAATAAACCATCGATAGCACTATCGATAGTACTATCGTATTGAAATAAATATAGATTTGTTCACTGAATCTCTTATAACATTGTCATTTTTCTACTGAAAACAGCTATTAAATCACAGTGTAAAATCAGGATGATATTTAATATTTCGTTAAAATAATGAAAAAAGAAGATGAATGCCGGAAAAATAATTAATAAAAAATTACAAAAAAAATGTTTGGTTCGCCATAACCCCGTCACTTTAACGTCGATTTTAATTATTTTTGCTTTGGTGGAAATGATATTTCATCCTCTTCAAACGTAAAATAAAAACTGGTAATAGCGAAGATATTGACAGACTTGTAAGCGTATTTTTTTTTCTTAGCTCAAAAACTGAAACTTTAAAATATTTCGAAAACTGTTTCTTTCAAAAAAACTAAAAAACTGGGACCGCCTTTTATTCAGTCTGCAAATGTATAAATCAAAACATTTTGTAAATATGTACACACTAAATTCATACAACTTTCAATAGCTGGTACTCTGAAATAGCAATGTGCAATATGGTTGTAAAACTATCGATAGTACACATTACCATCGATAGTTTTTGATAGTTTTGAAAAAACCATCGATGGTCTTCGATAGTCTGAAAAAAAATAAAATATCGATACTATCGATAGTGCCATCGATAGTTTCCCAACTCTACCTAGAGGTGAAGATATGTACATACATACAACTCCGTAACAGCATTGATGTACAAGCGACTACCGCAATCTTCTCTCAAAAGTATATTTTTTCATTTTCTTTTTTTCTTTTCTTTGTACAAATGTCTGCACTTGGAGACAGTCATAAAAATAATTCCATGGAAATGTGCAACACTCATACCCCACAGCATAAACCCACCAAAACATATAAGCCTTATTTAAGAATTATAACAGCAGATTTAAAGGCTTACGAAACAAGGCCTGAAAATTATAAGGGTAGCAAATTTCTAAGGCGTAAGGCTTAAAATAAGGATGATTTTCCTGTGTTGATGTCATCAGGCCATAAGGAGTACTCTCTCTCTGAGTACACACTTTATTCCAAAGGCTTATCCGCCATGCGAAATAATGCCTAGCTAAGTATTAGAAAGTTAGGAGCAGACAGAGTGAGTGCATAACAGAAGCAGCGCTGCCAGCGTACTCCTGTTTTAGACCTGATTTGTCAACAATAAGCTAAACTTTTTTGCAGGGCATATACACAATGTGGGTATGTTTGTATGTATGTTCATTTGTCTTTGCAGCCAAAGCTTTCTCTTTTACATTGCTTCATTTATATTCTACGTTTGTCTTTAAGCACTTTCTCACACCTTTTCGCTGTATTTCCTTGTTGATCCTTTGCTAAATAGCAACAGCGAAAGTTATGTGATACTTTTAGCACTCTGCTTCCTTGAAAAAAAGCAAAGTTTTCAATGTGGTATAGAAAAAAACTTAAGTACATGATTGTCAGCAAACAAAAAATAACAAAAACAAAGAATATTGCTCCTTGAATGAACAAAATTGTTGTGTGAAAGTCGATAGCGAATGAGTCATGCGCAGCTATGGAATTTCCAAGACAGTATTCCTATTCCTATGTTGTTTTTTTTTTTTTTTTTTTCAAAAATTAAATGACTGTGACTAAGTGATATATTGGAATCATTTACGATCTTCTTTTCGCTCCATCTATTTGCAATTCTTTTGTTTGATCCTTCAATTAGCGCCCAAAAGTATGCTTCTCCTAGAGAATATCTAAGCACGTTGCCTCAACCGACTGAACATTGTTGGGAGTTTTAAGGCTAATATTTACTGCAATTATGCCGACATACAATATTCACCAAATTATACAAACATAGTACATACTATGCAGAAGATATGCAAATTTCAAAATTTCGTTTTTCTTGCTTAGCAAATAATCATAATTGTAATTATGAGAATGTCACTAAGACTAATGTCTAATGTAAATATTTGCAATTTCTCTTAATTGTCACTTGTGATGTATAATTTAACAATAAATGTCAACACACCAGCTGGTTGAACTTTGACCTATGCGCAAATAGTACATAGTATCAGTTGCAAGTATGTACATTAGGGCTGATGATTTGACCCGGGTAATGAGATACCCGGGTACCCGGGTAGTGAATGAAGCCCTACCCGGGTATTAAAATGCCCGGGTACCCGGGTAATGCCCGGGTACCCGGGTTTTTTATTACCCGGGCAGGCCCGTTCGGCCCGGGTAGCCGGGCATCGAAAAATTACCCGGGTACCCGGGCGGCCTCGAAACTGTTAGAAATGAAATTTTAAAGACTCCGTATGTATAGAAAGATCGTACAATATGAGTATCAAACGAAAGGAGATGGCTTCTGGTTTCATTTGGACTTCGATATGTTTCGATAAATTAATCGATAACTGAGTTATCGGTCAAAATGTTATTGCCCAAAAACATTAAAATTATACTACAACATGGGTATCAAACGAAAGGGGATGGCCCCAGGTTTCATTTTAACTTGGTTATATTTCGATAAATTTATCGATAACTGAGTTATCGGTCAAAATCTGATTGCACAAAAACCTTAACATTACCTTACAATATGGGTGTCAAACGAAAGGGGATGGCCCCAGGCTTCATTTGAACTGCGATATATTTCGATAAATTTATCGATAACTGAGTTATTGGTCAAAATGTGATTGCACAAAAACCTTAATATTACCTTACAATATGGGTATCAAACGAAAGGGGATGGCCCCAGGTTTCATTTGAACTTCGATATATTTCGATAAATTTATCGATAACTGAGTTATCGGTCAAAATGCGATTGCACAAAACCTTAATATTACCCTACAATATGGGTATCAAACGAAAGGGGATGGCCCCAGGTTTCATTTTAACATCGATATATTTCGATAAATTTATCGATAACTGAGTTATCGGTCAAAATGTTATTGCCCAAAAACATTTAAATTATACTACAACATGGGTATCAAACGAAAGGGGATGGCCCCAGGTTTCATTTTAACTTCGATATATTTCGATAAATTTATCGATAACTGAGTTATCGGTCAAAATGCGATTGCACAAAAACCTTAATATTACCCTACAATATGGGTATCAAACGAAAGGGGATGGCCCCAGGTTTCATTTGAACTTCGATATATTTCGATAAATTTATCGATAACTGAGTTATTGGTCAAAATGTGATTGCACAAAAACCTTAATATTACCTTACAATATGGGTATCAAACGAAAGGGGATGGCCCCAGGTTTCATTTGAACTTCGATATATTTCGATAAATTTATCGATAACTGAGTTATCGGTCAAAATTCGATTGCACAAAACCTTAATATTACCCTACAATATGGGTATCAAACGAAAGGGGATGGCCCCAGGTTTCATTTTAACATCGATATATTTCGATAAATTTATCGATAACTGAGTTATCGGTCAAAATGTTATTGCCCAAAAACATTTAAATTATACTACAACATGGGTATCAAACGAAAGGGGATGGCCCCAGGTTTCATTTTAACTTCGATATATTTCGATAAATTTATCGATAACTGAGTTATCGGTCAAAATGCGATTGCACAAAAACCTTAATATTACCCTACAATATGGGTATCAAACGAAAGGGGATGGCCCCAGGTTTCATTTGAACTTCGATATATTTCGATAAATTTATCGATAACTGAGTTATCGGTCAAAAACCTAATTTTGTACGATATATCGACCAAATTTTTTGTGTCACTTTATATACTTTTGTTGTAGAAACTAAGCACATTGTATGCCAAAAAAGCAGTACTATATTAATTTGAACTCTTTCCTATATAATACAGCCAGAAATATCATAATCTTTGTAAATATGTTCTGAGAAAAAAAACCCGCATGTAGCACAGTACACGTGATGGAAGTTAACTTATTACATTAAGACCAGCCACAAATGACAGCAGAAAACGCGCAGAACTTGGGCAGGCAGAAAACGCCGGTTTACAAAAACCCTCGATTTCCTTGTACTTCTGCCAATGGGCACACATGAAGACGCGCGTTTCTATGGCTTTCTGCCCAAGTTCTGAGCGTTTGCTGCCGTCATGTGTGGCTGCAAGCTTCTGCTTTTGTTTAGAAATTAGCCACACAATATTGATGAACCAGAAACTTTGTTTGATAACCTTTTGGCTTGTCGGTAAATTGTAAATATTTAAACCATTTGTCCCGTACAAACAATGTAAAAAATTACATTACAGCATTTTTAATTCTTTTGGAATAAACTTATTTCTAATATTTTTTCTGTTTGAATAAAACTTGATATTAATGCTACCACATTTACTTTTTTATTTTTATCGAATACAATTAATTTGCCAAAAATTGCTCCTGGTTTGCATAAACCAAGGATCATGGTAGACCAGTCCTATCACGTACAAACACATAACTTTTTTAAGATTTTGCATGCATACACGAATATTTCAAAAGCAAGTTTCTGCTTTTAATAAGAGTATTATCAAACAGTAATAATGCACCAGATATTCTGTTGGTTAACATTTTGGTGTGCCTTTAATTCAAATCGAAAACTGTAAAAATTCGTACAATTTGTCCCGTAAAAACCTTCATTTGATACCAATATTGCTCAGAAATATTCCGTGGTTAACCAATACCCGGATTCTAGAAATTGCCATCGCTAAATGAGATCGCCATCCCCTTTCGTTTGATACCCATATTTTAAGGTAATATTAAGGTTTTTGTGCAATCGCATTTTGACCGATAACTCAGTTATCGATAAATTTATCGAAATATATCGAAGTTCAAATGAAACCTGGGGCCATCCCCTTTCGTTTGACACCCATATTGTAAGGTAATGTTAAGGTTTTTGTGCAATCAGATTTTGACCGATAACTCAGTTATCGATAAATTTATCGAAATATATCCAAGTTAAAATGAAACCTGGGGCCATCCCCTTTCGTTTGATACCCATATTGTAAGGTAATATTAAGGTTTTTGTGCAATCGCATTTTGACCGATAACTCAGTTATCGATAAATTTATCGAAATATATCGAAGTTCAAATGAAACCTGGGGCCATCCCCTTTCGTTTGATACCCATATTGTAGGGTAATATTAAGGTTTTTGTGCAATCGCATTTTGACCGATAACTCAGTTATCGATAAATTTATCGAAATATATCGAAGTTCAAATGAAACCTGGGGCCATCCCCTTTCGTTTGATACCCATATTGTAGGGTAATATTAAGGTTTTTGTGCAATCGCATTTTGACCGATAACTCAGTTATCGATAAATTTATCGAAATATATCGAAGTTCAAATGAAACCTGGGGCCATCCCCTTTCGTTTGATACCCATATTGTAGGGTAATATTAAGGTTTTTGTGCAATCGCATTTTGACCGATAACTCAGTTATCGATAAATTTATCGAAATATATCGAAGTTCAAATGAAACCTGGGGCCATCCCCTTTCGTTTGATACCCATATTGTAGGGTAATATTAAGGTTTTTGTGCAATCGCATTTTGACCGATAACTCAGTTATCGATAAATTTATCGAAATATATCGAAGTTCAAATGAAACCTGGGGCCATCCCCTTTCGTTTGATACCCATATTGTAGGGTAATATTAAGGTTTTTGTGCAATCGCATTTTGACCGATAACTCAGTTATCGATAAATTTATCGAAATATATCGAAGTTCAAATGAAACCTGGGGCCATCCCCTTTCGTTTGATACCCATATTGTAGGGTAATATTAAGGTTTTTGTGCAATCGCATTTTGACCGATAACTCAGTTATCGATAAATTTATCGAAATATATCGAAGTTCAAATGAAACCTGGGGCCATCCCCTTTCGTTTGATACCCATATTGTAGGGTAATATTAAGGTTTTTGTGCAATCGCATTTTGACCGATAACTCAGTTATCGATAAATTTATCGAAATATATCGAAGTTCAAATGAAACCTGGGGCCATCCCCTTTCGTTTGATACCCATATTGTAGGGTAATATTAAGGTTTTTGTGCAATCGCATTTTGACCGATAACTCAGTTATCGATAAATTTATCGAAATATATCGAAGTTCAAATGAAACCTGGGGCCATCCCCTTTCGTTTGATACCCATATTGTAGGGTAATATTAAGGTTTTTGTGCAATCGCATTTTGACCGATAACTCAGTTATCGATAAATTTATCGAAATATATCGAAGTTCAAATGAAACCTTGGGCCATCCCCTTTCGTTTGATAACCATATTGTAAGGTAATATTAAGGTTTTTGTGCAATCGCATTTTGACCGATAACTCAGTTATCGATAAATTTATCGAAATATATCGAAGTTCAAATGAAACCTGGGGCCATCCCCTTTCGTTTGATACCCATATTGTAAGGTAATGTTAAGGTTTTTGTGCAATCAGATTTTGACCGATAACTCGATAAATTCTTGTTTTTGAGGAACAAAAGCAAACGTCTGAACATCCAAACATCGCTACATATGTACATTTCTCGTTCATCCATAAACGAGCGGCCTATTGTGGTAAGCAGCGTTTGTCGCATTAGCCGGCATCAACAAGAATGCCCGGGTACCCGGGTACCCGGCCAATACCCGAAAAACCCGGGTACCCGGGCATTACCCGGGTACCCGGGTACACGGGTATCATCAGCTCTAATGTACATAGTATGTGAGCAAGCACATGCAAACAATACATACATATGTATGTATACTTATATATTGTCGTTGAAACTTCATAAACGCCTAAGTGAAACTTTCATAACCGCCAAACAACGTTTGTGCAAAAAAGTTACTCTACGACTTCAGAGCTGAAAATGGCATTAGAAGGAAATATAGATCTTCTCGAGCTTCCCAAAGACCAAATTTATGGTATGGCTCGATAGAGCTGGGCGCTAGTAGTTAAAGTTTGGCAAAGCTCAATTTTCGCACAGGCAGTTATGAAAGTTTCACTTGGGCGGTTATCAAGTTTAAACGTTGATATGTATAAATATGTACATATATAGATAAAAGCCGTGTTTCACATACGGTGATCCTAACCCAGATAAAAATTTTTGCATGTAAATGCAACAACAAAGATTTCAGCTCGATTAAACCAGATAAATTGCTGGTTCAATTTTTGATCCGCCCTGTTCGATTTGTTTTTTCCGTGCTGATTTGGCAGCACAGTGCTGTTTTGATTTGGCAGAACTGAAAAGTGACATTTGCGTATGTATACATATATATACATATACCCTACAGTAAATTTGTTTCACTGCAAAATGACCATTGATGATTCTTTGTTGAATATTCATCACTATCGTTTGCGTTGGTGCAAGCGAGCAAGCTATATTGAAAAAACCAAACGAAATACCATCTAGGCGGTTAAAAACCAACGAGCCAGCTTGTATTTCGGTAGGTTTTTTGACATTCGGCAGCTTTTCTGACAAAGTTTTCAATTTGACAACTATAAAACAAATTATATTTAAAATAAAAAATATATGGAAATACAAATTTCAAATTTGCCTCTTGTAAGCTTCTGCTTTGGCCGTAAGGGGAAAGAAGAAGTCCGGAAAAAAAATTATACTGCGCACTGGCTTCTCCTTATAACATGGAATACATAACTATCCCGCCATTTGAGTTTCATAATTTATTTCAGTAATTTAAATTCAAATTTCCAAAAAAATAATTTTTGAAATAGTTATTTTCATTTAGTTTGAAGTTTAAAGTCAATCAAATTGTTTTTGAGGGAGTATTTGTCTCTTTTCAACGTACAGAATAATTGTTTTTGCGCTATTATAACTCTGACGAGTTTTATGGCCGAGCTTCTCTCCCAATTCGAGGTGTGCTCCTTTTGTTTTTCCTACCATTGGACAGTTTTATGCCGGCTCCGAACATATAGGCATTAGGAAAGCAAACCATTTATTTGAAAAAATTCAGCAGCCTTTATATGAAAGCATTCACTGATGCCTCCTCATGATGAATTTTTTCAGTGATTCATAAAGGATTCATTTCAGATTTTTACTGCTGGGTATATGTTGTATATGTTTCTTCTTCTTTTTAGTTCTTTTCAAGTGCAGCCAATTTTCATTATGAGCCGGATTGTTTCAGTAAAAATTTATCTTAACCCAGACCCAGATGTAATAACTGAAATGCCCCTAAAAATATCTACACAGCAAATTAAAGTAGAAGCAAAAAGCAAAATAACGCAAAAGAATATGCAGTGTTTGGGAGATGTCAGACTGTCAATATGAATCGCGATATTTGAATCGCGATTCATATTGATGGTTTGATGAATCCCAAACTGGTGCTACACGTTCAATATGAATATTGCGATATTTTTCTCGCTCTGAGATTCAAAATATTTTACTTCCGTCCTTTTCACACTTTCACTTTCAATTCGTTTATTGCCAATATTGCGATCCAGATCGCGGATTTCAAAATTTCTAAAAATACATGCATTTTGATGGATCGCAAAATTTTCATGCTATACAGTCAATCCGTATTGTCAATATTGCGATCCGGATCGCGGATTTCTAAATTTCTAAATATACACGCATTTTGATGGATCGCAAAATTTTCATGCTACACAGTCAATCCATATTGTCAATATTGCGATCCGGATCGCGGATCGCAAAATTTCTAAAAATTCGCGATCCAGGATCGCGATCCATCAATACTCGATGCTACACTGTCAATATGAATCGCGATCCACGGATTTCATCAATATATATTGACCGTCTGACATGTGCCTTTAAGAAAAGAAATCCAAAGCTGATAAATCCAAAGCTGACAAATATACGATAACGATATTTAGAAAGTGAAATTTATATCGGTATGATACTTAATATCTACATATCTACCATCATACAGATCTCCTTTACAATCCACAGTCAACGAACCCACCAATATTTTTAACTTCTTACCCGGCGTCTCCTCAAAACAGAATTCTGTCATCACAAGCACCATTATAACATAGATTTCAAATGGAGACCGCCTCTGTCTTCTGGTATAACAGAGATGCCAAGGCAATTGCTTTAACAAGATTGCCTTAACATGAGCTGTCAGTTTGATGATTTGACAGCTAATTTTTCATTTCAACGAAAAATTCACAGTGGCAACATCTCTACATTGAACGTGAAATTTCGCACGGCGTCCATTTTGCTTGATTGTTTTGGCTTCAAAAATAAATAAAAAGAACATTAAGTGCATATATACAGTTTGCGAGCATCATCGTCAATTTTAAACCATTTTTTTTAACTTTCTAAGTGCTTCTGCGTACACAACATGTCTATTCGGCGACATTTTACAAATGATTTTGTTATAACATGAAATGCCCACGCATATGAAAACATGGATTTTAGACATGATAATGTTCGACAAAAGTAACAGAATTTATGTTTTGTGGAGTTTCGGCGTTACTTCCCTTACGGAAGACATTAATCAATTCAATACACATACATAGCTACATATATTTTTATGTATGTATGTACTATGTAGTTCAATGAACAAAAGTTTGATCACCTCTAATGGTGAGGTGGCACCACCTGCGTTCATTGTCCTTTTTATACTCAGCTGTACTAGTACACAGAGTATTATAGTTTTAATCACATAACGGTGGATTGTAACAGAATGAAATAATCGAGATAGATATAGACTTATATATATCAAAATGATCAGGGTGAAAAGAGAAATCGATTGAGCCATGTCCGTCCGTCCGTCCGTCCGTCCGTCCGTCCGTCCGTCCGTCCGTCTGTCCGTCCGTCCGTCCGTCCGTCCGTCTGTAAACACTCTAACTCGCGCAAAAATTGAGATATTTTGATGAAATTTGGAACGCAAGTTGGTATCGAGACTGGGACGGTTGGTATTGAAAATGGGCGAAATCGGACCATGACCACGCCCACTTTTCCTATATAGAAAAAATCGGAAATTTGGTATCTCAGCCACTAATATAGCTAGAGTTTTAAAATTTTACCCACGTATTGAGCTCGGGCCCTTATGAAGAAATTTGATGAAGTTTTGGAAAATGGGCGGTGCCACGCCCACTTATTAAGGGTCAAACATTGAAAGTTTTATATGTCATAACTCAGAAACCGTTGAAGATATATCGATGAAATTTGGTACGCGTAATTTGCTTACATAGACAAATGTTTTGACGAAAAATTATCAAAATCGGTTTACGGCCACGCCCACTTTTATATATGTGTATTATAAAGTGACCTAATAAAACCATTTTAAGCGATATCTCTGTCAAATATAAAGATCTATCATTGAAATTTTGTCGCATGAGTCCAACTATGGACATAAAACAAAAAACACAAAAATTTTGGAATATGGGCGGTGCCACGCCCACTTATTAAGGGGCAGACATTGAAAGTTTTATGAGTCATAACTCAGAAACCGTTGAAGATATATCGATGAAATTCGGTACGCGTAATATAATTACTTAGTCAAATGTTTTGGCCAAAAATTATCAAAATCGGTTGACGGCCACGCCCACTTTTATATATAGGAAATATAAGGGGGCCTAATAAAAACATTTTAAGCGATATCTCTGTCAAATATAAAGATCAATCACTGAGATTTTGTGGCAGGAGTCCAACTATGGACATAAAACAAAAACTACAAAAATTTTGGAAAATGGGCGGTGCCACGCCCACTTATTAAGGAGCGAATATTGAAAGTTTAATAAGCCATAACTCAGAAACCGTTAAAGATATATCGATGAAATCTGGTACGCGTGATATATTTACTTAGCCAAATGTGTGGACGAAAAATTACCAAAATCGGTTGACGACCGCGCCCACTTTTATATATGTGTATTATAAAGTGACCTAATAAAACCATTTTAAGCGATATCTATGTGAAATATAAAGATAATTCATTGAAATTTTGTGACATGAGTTTTACAATAGACCGGAAACAAAAAATAAAAAAGTTTGGAAAATGGGCGTGGCACCGCCTCTTTTTAGACAAAGGGATATATGAGATTTCTTAGCCTTTAACTCGACAAATAATTGAGATATTATGACGAAACTTGGTTTATACACTTTTATAACATGTGTTAATAGACACGCAAAAATGTATTGAAATCGGTTTATGACCACGCCTACTTTTTAACAAAGATATTTCTGGAACACCCTTTTGGAATTTGTAACGTGAAGTCTTTGTAACTAAAAGTCATAGAGGGATGAAATTTTGCACTAACAATAATATTTGTATGCTTATTTGGATGATTGATATAAATTTTGAAAATGGGCGTGGCTGCGCCCTGTTTATGCAGCACTCGTTTCATATAAAATACACCCTATATCGAACAAACGCAAACAAACAATGAAAGCATACAGCTGAGTATCTAATGTTCGATTGCACTCGAACTTAGGCTTCCTTACTTGTTCGTAATAGCTTTGGTTTTCTAAGTCAACACAAACAAAACGCATAAACCCAAAACAATAAAGATGCTACTCAAATGCATGACCTAGCACAAAATATACATATGGATGTGTTGAAATGCTACCTAAATGGCTGCTTTTACGCAAATGTGGTGAGTGCATTAATACGTTGTCTTTTATCTGATGCTACATTTTAACTTCTCTAATTCCTTTAAATTAATTTACACCGTCCCCAATCCATTAGCACACAGCAGCCTTTTTCCGCAACAACTAATCATCTATATAAAAGCCAAGGGACCACTTGCTGCTCATTGACCTTGCGTTGCTTTGCTTTGCGCTGAGTTGCGTTGCGTAGTGGTTGAGAGTTGCCAATTGGCGGTGAATTTTTGTTTGTGTTTGACTTTGTTTTGTTTCGTTGTATCTTCTGCACTCACTTTGCATTGTTTATTTTTCCAGCGCGTTCGACGACCTTTGAATGTGTCAGGCAAGTCTAGCGAGTAAACATACATACCTACATATAAACGAATCTACTTGCATTTGCCATATATTGCATAAGGACGAGGATGGAAGACAAGCTTATAAATTATTACTTAGTGTGTGACTTCCTTAGAGCGCTTTCACATTACTCGGTGCGGAATCGGATCGACATTTTTGGATTTTACCGAAAGTATACCGAAACCTTACTGACCACATGTATTTCAATTGGCACTTTCACATCAGTGTTGCATACATGAAATCGGAGCGGATTGATTTCGGTATACCGCAACGCGGTAAGGCCGGCCAGTAAAATTTGAGGAATTACTGCATACATTTTTGCGGCGTAATAAAAGAAGAAGAACAAAGTCAGTAAAAAACTACTTTCGGTTATAAATGTAGTAAGTTATAATGTCTTCGTCTTCGCTAGAAGACATTATTGTTATTATTGAGTGGTTTGTTAAAGTTAAAAATTTTGTTTTGCAAATTTTGATGTTTGTTTTCCTATTTTCTGCCGATTACGCATCGAAAGTATTCCCACAAGTGTGAAAAACACAGCAACGCGGAATCGTTTCGGTACGCTGAAAATACCGAGCAAAAAATGTCGATCCGATGTCGTACCGAGTAATGTGAAAAGGCCCTTAGTGTGTGACTTCCTATCTGCCATGGAATGAATGAACTTTTATTGTGTGGTTGAGTGCCCGGCGTAGGACTGCGACACGCACGCACAAATGCATGCATATATACATACATACATACATAGATTGGGACAAGGGAAATTTGCAGTTATCAAACTGTTAACCGTTTGTTCAAAGTTTAGCTGGGTGCTGTTGTTGATTGCATCCAATTGTGTTGCTGACACTTTCTTTGTTCTTTGACAAAACTTAATACGCTGCTGGATATGTTTAAATTTTTTTTTGTCTTTAGCGAAATTTGAGGTTTAATATTTTGATTGCTAGCAGATTCAACAAATAATAAAGGAACAGGATGCCGGAAGTAAGTTAGAGTAATTTGCTATTTCTTCATTACTAGTACTCGTATAACATCCGTTATTAGTACCATATGGTAGACAGAACTGCGAAAAGTCCAAAAATTCATTATGCACTTTCTCATCAAATTAATTATAATTAACCATCAATCACCACCACTGATCCCTAATTAATTCTCAATTCTATTATCGCCTTCTCCTTACCAAGAACGAAACGTAAATCGTAAATTTTTAAAATGCATTTCTGGATCGACAAACGCTCGCAGCAATGTGGCTTTGGGCGGTCGCGCGTTGCAGCTTCGCTTTCGGGAGCCGGTGGTGCTGGTATGGGTCTGAGTTTTGGACATCCACCACGTCGCAGCAGCGGTAATAAATCGGTTAGTCGTAACGCTTTACCAGACTGTCATCACAGCAATGCGGCTGGTAGCAGCAGCAGCAGCAGCAACAGCCGAAATCATCAACTACACCACCAATATCAGCATCAACAACATTCACAGCAACAACAACATCTGCACCAACAGCAACAGCAACAGCAAACATGTAATAACAACAATTTCAATGCTGGTCACAATTATCAGCAAACACCTGCGCACAACAGCAGTACAAGCACTTATACCAGTAACAATAGCAACATTGCCGCCAATCCAGGCACAATACAGCCATCGGCTACAGCTGCGTTAACGCTTAATAACAATTCACAACATTATACTTATAAGCAACAGCAACAACAGCAGCAGCAGCCGCCATACCACCAACAGTCCACCGGCAATACAAATGTTATGAATAACAATGCCAACACTTCTTCTACATCTACGACGGCTATGACAGCAGCAGCAGCCGATGGGCGCATTATTGTGCCTACAGCAACCGCGCACAATTTCAATCAACGAGGTGCCGCACTACTGCAACAAAGCAGCGGCGTGGGCGGCACATCAAATACGCCACTGTATCAGCAGCAACACGGCAATCAATGCTACGATATGCGCAGCTATTATCATCCACAATTTGGCAATATGTCGGTGCGCCATTATCAACATGCTGGAAGAAGCTGTAACTCTGCAGCGCATGCCAATGCAAACTCTGCGCCGCAACAGTCCTATCGCAATAGTGGCGTTGGTGGTGGTGGCGTCGCCAGAGCAATAGGCGGTGTTACAACTGCGCCACCCACACTTCAACATAGTATGGAACAAATGTCATATCGACAACAGCAACAACATGGGTGAGTATTTAGACAAAAAATTGGACTTAAATATTATTCCACTTCCGCATTCAATGTTATTCCACTTGTGAATTACTTTTTTTAATTTGTTCAATTTCACTCTTTTGTACATATGTATGTATTTTTCAGTCACTCCTCTTCAACCTCGGCTCAATCCAGTGAATCTGTTATGGGCGCATTGGCACCAATCTGCACCAGCACCACAAACACTACCAGTTATGCGGTGGCTAATACAGCGCACCGCTACAGTTCGGCTGCCATAAATATGCGCACAAGCAATATAACTGTCGATTCGGCGGGCGGCGGCGGTGGTGGTGACGCTCAACTATTGCCGTCCCATTTGAAATGCGGCATGTGCGCATCGCTGGTTCTGGCTTCGGTATTTGTAGCGGGTGCGAAATTTTATCTAGATCACCAAGGCACCGGCTTGGAAGTGCTGATATTTTGCGCTTTCTCCGCAACATTTTTTCTAGCCGCTTGCACTGTATCGCTATGTCGCGTACCAAAAGGTTTGCTGCCGAGCGGTCGTAATGCAGTGCTCGGCGCTGCCACCGCTCAACATCAACACCATCATGCTGGTGGCGATGGTGGTGGTGGCGGCATGCATTGCACACGCGCTCCATATGGTAGACGTGATATTGGAAGTGGTCATGGTGATGGTGGTGAATTGACAGGCTCAGATGATATACATGGCGCACCGCTGTGCGGTCAACTGCAATTAATTGAGGATGCAGAAAATGCTGGTCCACCACCATATCATATAGCAATCTATTTCCCGGAAACAGAGAGCAGTAGCAAGTGTAAAGATGCAGCTGAAATTGAAGATGAATCACCACCGCCGTCCTACGATAAGATACTTATCTAAATTTTTGGAATGCGTGCATGCATAAAAAAACACAAAAATCTCGTCATGTCCCCTTTTGACTGAAATTCCAGAGGTGTACCGGATGCAATGTCCCATATTGCGTTATCCTCCTCGTAAGAAATCTTAAGTTTTATTTTGAAGTATAAATTTGTGTATGTACTTTATTTATTGAAACGTTTTTGCGATCAGAAAGAGAACCATTTGCCTCCAAAACAAAACAAAAAACTATAATTGTTGAGTTCAAGGTTAACCATTGTCGCAGTTGGGAAAAGCAACCCTGCAATACATATACAATACAATACAACCTTATTGATCAATCTTGGTTGAGTTGTTTCTTTTTGGTATATCTCCCGCGAAATACCAAACAAATGCTTTTTTGACATCTCAAATCTTACTGCCTTACGCCTTCCTCGGCCTCGGTACCAAAATAAATACATACCTTGCGTCCAAAAATACGAAACCTACATACTAAATAATATTAAAATGGTTAAAAAAAAAAGTGGTTACAGTACTTAGGTAGTAATACTAGAATGAAATGCCAAATAGTAACGTGCTTAAATTTAAAAAGCTGTACATATGTATATACATATATTTTCCAGGTGCCATTATTACAACAATCCGCGATAATTTATTATCAAATTACTATCAATTTCTCGACGCCATATCCCTCACTTCACTTACTTACACTTCACTTAATCATATATGTGTCTAATAACATACATACATACATATGTATGTATATATGTACTTAAGCTCAATTTTTATACACATTTTTTATTCAAACTTAACTTCTATATAATAATGTACTATTAAAGACTTTATATGTGTATTTATGCCCATATTTAATTAAATGATATACACACGTACATATATATAAACACGTAATTAGTACATATAAATAAGTTGGTATGCATAAATACATGTGTATGTTGGTATATTGATTTAGGGTAAAAATCTTTCAATTAAAATATACTAACGAAAGTATCAATAAAAAACAAAAACCAAATGTCTTTAAAAGTATTAAGCTGTATACCGAATATGCATATATACAAACTATATCCATATACATACATACACATAATAAATAATAGCTTTAAGTTAAGTATAAATCAACCCCAAAGTTGAGGAGACAGCACAAAACAATTGCTATAATTAAACAATCTCTTTTTTTATCAATGGCAGTGCACTTTATACATATATTATACATATGTATGTATATAAAATGCACAAGATATACATATATATTCACAATTCTTAATTTAATTACTATACGCCAAATTAAAAAAAGGAAAAAGACATACCACAGAAAAATAAATATAAGTATAGTCTTCTATTTTTAAATTTAACTTAATAAGTCTAGCTGTAAGTGAAATGTTTAAGCAACACAAGAAAAAACCTAAACATACTCGTATATGTAATTTACACCTTTAATTGGCAATTTTCTACTCTTATAATCTGAAAACGATCTGTCACTTGGTTCTGTGATACAATACTTACGGCCGAATGGCTAAAAAACGACATAAAACCAAAAACCACAGCACTTCTTACACAACATTTCACCATTTGCACAATTATAATTTTATATATATATTTAAACAAATTGTACATATTGTAAGACAAATCTGCTACAAACTTTGTTGTATGTACATTTAAATTTACATCAGATATTTAATATGTAGGTAATAAGCAGTTATAGTGATATATGAAATATTACTGGTTGATGAATTCAATTTGGCAAACTAATGCAGGAACAGGATGTAAGATGTAACGAGTACTGTCAATGAGTAGCTAACAGCGCCAACTAGCAGCGAAATGCATATGTAAACAGCTGAGCGGTGGAGTTAAAAAATATGTGGGGGGTTCTTTAAAATTGTGTTCAACTCAATTTTTCTTACTGTAATCATTATTCGTTTTTTTCTGTTTGCTAATACTTGTTTTTATGTGCTTTTAGTAAAAAGGATTGGAGCATTACAAAATTAAGAAAAAATTTAAGAGATAATAAAAACCCGCTTTTCAATTTAAAAATTTATTACAGATGGAATATGAGGAAGCGTGAAAGCTATATACAAAATAAGTGTATATTATTAAAACGAGAACAGATAATAATCGAATATAAAAATATAAGCTCAACAAAGTAAATATATATAAAAATTAAAAAAAAATGTTTGCAATGTTAACTTTATTTATTTATAAGATCGTCAGAATGAATACTTTTCCGGCAATCCAGCAGCAAGTTCCGTTTTAATGTGTTTCTTACTATTATTGTTTTCTTAAAAAAACATATGTCATTATTCACATAGAATTACAACAAAACTTTTCTCCAATTCGTCTTGTTCGACATTCTGATTTGCACCTTCCATTGAACCATAGCCTAACCTAGTCGATGCAAGAGAGAATCGCTCTACTTCTTCCTGTATCCAGCTTATGTCAAACTATCGTCTTTTGTTTTGATTTTACGCTCTTGCACGTGTTATTTGTGGAAATAGCTTGTGTCTACGCTGTCATTTTTTCTGCTTTTGACATTTTTGAAACAATCGGTCTAACAGTACTCGTCTATTCTCCTTCACACGCGACGACCTGTGTTGTTTGGCCATGTCGTGAACCATGGTGGAATTATATATGGTGGTGGTAAATGGGCAACAACAAAATTTACTGTTATGTACTGATCTGTCAAATGCAAAAACACGTGTTTTTCTTTTTGTTTACTTATTGAAATTCGTGCAATTTATGAATCGGCTCGAAAAGTTTCTTCAAAATAGCTGACAAGCGTTCACCGCTTGAAATAACGAAAAATAATTATATAATTATCAACATAGAAATCACGTGTATAATAATATAATAATAGCCTCAGAAAAACTAAGTTGCATACGCGATTTCACTACTTTTCTCGGAAATATGTATAGAAGACATAAAGCAAAACAATAATGGCTGAAAATTTGACACATTTGTACATCAGCTGATTAATAAGTAAGAAGCATAACTTCATTTGCATCCACCATATATAATTCCACCATGGTCGTGAACGCAGCGAGTAATTTTACTAGCCTTGTTTCCACCAAGGTTTATCCAAAGAAGGTTATATCATGGGTTATATCATGAAGGAACTAGGAAGGAGTATGCAGGCGATCAGCTGACTTCTTCTTCAATCTTCAAAACCACTCGAACACATAATTTTGTTTTTGTTAACATAAGCCACATACACACGCACCCTAGCATTTCCATAGGGGACTTCTACATTCCTGTTTCAATGACATTTTATCCCCATGTGATAACCTTTATTATTGAATCATGGTTTCCACCGTTTCCACCCATTATAGTCCCGACACATAGCATACGTCAATCCGTCTACGTCGACGTATGTGACTGACAGCTCAGGTACTTGACGGAGAGGTCGCCACATAGAAAACTTCGACGGATATACATAAATCAGCTTGTTTTTTTTTTACCTTTAACTACAGAGGTGGTGGCAAAAATTTAACTATTTGGAATATTTTGTAATTTATCTTTTAAGTTGCCCTCTTTAAATTAAGTTTTCAGTAACTTCCCATCTCCTGATAATTATGTATTGACCATTTTGGTTTTATGGAGGAATGTTTTATAAATGGGAAAAAACTCGAAAAGCAAATTGCAAAAAAAGTGAAATTCAAAGGTAGCTAAAGGTTAACAACCAAAAGCAATCAGCTGACATAGCGACGGACTGACGTATGCCAAAAGTTGAGTGTTGGGCAACTTCGGTATGTTGCGGCGACGGATCCGTCGTACCTGTGACGATGTACATTTAAATGCCCACAGTTTACTGAGCTGTCAGTTACATACGTCGACGTAGACGGATTGACGTATGCTATGTGATGGGCCTATTACTCATTTTTTCAACAATTTGCCGAAATGGCAATGCTGACAAGTCAACCAACCAAAACTGGAGACGTGTTTATTTCCATCAACAATTATACACAGAGTTGCAAAAATTGGACTGCTAAACAAAATTGTTAATTTCTTCGCTACTTGCAAACAATTTAAAAAGCTTATGTACACACGTTTTCAGCATTTATTAAACAATTTAATATGAAATTTAGATTAAAAGTGCCACCACGGAAAGGGTATTAATTAAAAAATTCATGTTATATAAAAATAATTGCTTACAAATGGATTTTATAAAAAGTTCATATTAAAATTTTTTCTTGCAACACGGCAAGACTGTGAAAGTCTACACACACGAAATCGTCATCATCTACAAATTTTTTCCATTTGCTTTGGGTCAGGCTCCACCTATAAAGGTCGGCTCTTCAGATCAGCTGACTTCTTCTTCTTCTTCAACTACTATCCAATTTCTCTGCTTCTGCATATTCTATACCAGGGCTGCTCAACACTCTCGTATTGAAAAACTCAATACATCTACAAATTTTTTATATGCACTGAAAAATTTTTTTGCTCATTTAAATTTTTTTTATGAATTCCAATAAAATATTATTTTAGAATTTATTTTCAAATGGTAGTATCACATACATACAAATTTTTTTTATTTTTTATATGAAAATTTTTTGAATACTAATTTTTTACAGTGCTTTCATTTCTTGAATTTTTTTTCATTACAAATTTGTTATTGTAAATTTCGATTTCTTACGGCAGTGCTCGAGCTCCTATACAAAGTGCCTTTGCTCTGCACATTCAATATGAATCATAGGCACATACATATAAACATTTTTTATATCTGAGTGCTTATCTGTGTAACCTAAGGCACTCTGCACACGGAGCGTACTCTTTTAGACGCGTATTAGATACTACAGACGAAAGCTGTACGCTTTGATGTCGCGCACGTATATTTCAATTGAAGGCTGCACACGAGTCGTCAGCTTCATGCATTCGTCAAAGTATGCTGGCTACATGTCGCTTGGCGTAAAGCAGTGCTGGTAGCTAGGCGTACTACGCTTAGAAAACAGGAAGAAGAAGACGTTTGTTTACATTTTTCCACATGGTGAAATTTATAAAAGCAGTAAAATTTGTGGAAAAAATCGGAAAAAATTTGTGTATAATTAAAGAAAATGGAAGATTCCATAAAATTTTTCATCTTTTCTATTTAAAGCTTCGAAATTTAAAGCAAATACCGTATTATTAATTTGTTTGTTTGTTTTGTGCAGCGAAGTTTTATGTCGCTTCGTGTGCAGATCTTGAGGCGTAGGGAAATCGACGCTACATGAAATGTCTGGTACGCGTCTATGACGATACGCCTCGTGTGCAGAGTGCCTAAATCAAACGCACGCCGTAAATTTACTGTCAAAAATTTCTCATGCCCATACAACTTGTATGGGAGTAACCGAAATTGAACGGCGTGCGTAAAAAGCAAATTCGACGCCCAATTTTTGTTTTGCGTGACAGTTGAAATTAAGCATTGTGGGTGATTGTTTGCAAAAAAATTGACACTTGCTTTTGATATCGTGTCTGTTAGGTACATATTCCACAAAATAACAAGATTTTCTCTGATTTTCTGTATTTTTCTATTTCTTTATCTGAACACGCACGCAAGTCAATTTCGGTTCAACGCATATGAAAAATTTGCGTGCGTGCGTTAAATTGACGACTTGCGTTTGATTTAGGTTACACCAAGGCAGATCTAGGAAGGTAGGCCCGGTGGCGAATTCAGAAACTATTTTTTTTATATGCAAAGGTAGAGTGTAATGTCAAAATCCAAGCGAATTCACATCAAGGCCAATAGGGATGGACGAGGCCCAAGCGAATTCATTAATTTTGACATTACACTCTACCGATTACACTAACAAAATACATGGGAAATTTCTCAATTCGCCACCGGGCCTACCTTCCTAGATCTGCCTTGGGTTACACAGTATGGAAGTGCAAAGAAATTTTATTTTCATATTTGAGGTGAAAATATGTATCTGTGCCTATGATTCGGAACAAAACAAAAACAATTGTGCTTTGAGTGCCTATGAGGTGAGCAGCCCTGTTCTATACATACATTTGTGTTTATTATTGGTCAAATTCTTCGTTCTCTGAGTTTCTCCATCATTCGCTCGTGAGCTGAATGTCAAATTATTTCGTTCTCCTTTCAGTTTTGACATTCCGTTTGACATTCAGCTCACGGCATGTTTGTGTGTATGTATCATGGACCGACCTGGTAATTGGATCATGCTTTGGGTGAAATTTCATTCGTTGATTTCATTTAACATTTCACATTTGAGACGAAGGGTTTGGTTTCTTGGAAATTTGATTGAAAGTATCAATTGACGGGAACGTGAAAATTAAATAAAGAAAATCATAAATAATTAAAAATGAAGTTATTTTTCTGTTTGTTGCTATTAATATCAGCTTTAACGTGGGCCCATGCAAGTGATGCCGAAATCAAAACCGAAGATGGCGTACTAGTTCTGACCACAGATAACTTCAAGAAAGCCATAGAAGAAAATGAATTTGTGCTGGTGGAGTTCTGTAAGTACATATATGTTATACGTATATATGTATGTATCTAACTGGAAAATATACATAATTGTTTATTGCTTGGGAGCTAAAGCCATTTTGAAGTGAAACTTAAAAACGCCGTCTCATCATGATTCATAAAATGGAGAAAAAATTTCATGCCATATGCTGTGAAGATTTTCCCAGGTAGACGGGTGTAGGTGGCACCAAAAAGAGTGAATTAATTCAAATTGCAAAATACATATGTATGTATGTGTGCCAGGCATAAAAACTGAAATGTTAAAAAATCCGCCACATCGGCTATTAACGAAGAAAATTAAAGGAAATGCAAGAAAAAATTGTGTATTTGGTGTTAAAATGTACATACATATGTATGCATATCGTGGGATGTATGCGTGTCTAATTTTTATTCTTTATACATTCTTATTTCTTTCTCTTCTATCTATCTACGATTTGCCTTTTTAACATGTACTTTTGCCTTCTCCTTTTTAACAACGCATATACACCCCCACACAAGCACATTGTTATCGCGTTTCCTTTTTATTGCTTTCTACCGGCATACAGCTAACAGTGTTGCCTTTATCAATTTCTTAAGAGTAGTAAAGCGCTTGGGAGTCCCCTGTATTTATTAGTATGTCGAATAAGATTTGTTTTAAAATTCGCTGACATATTTACATATGTATATAAACTCCATCGTATAATTGAATTTAAAAAATTAAGAATTTATAAATGTACATAACGAAAACTAGCACTTTCCTTTTTTGGCTGAAAGTACTACTTTTCGTGTGCCAAAAGTCGAAAGTGCTACTTTTCGTATAGAATTTTTAAATTACCAGTTTTCATAAAAAATTTTGAGTGCTAGTTTTATCGTACGACGATATGCACTTCAAATAAGAGTATATTTGAATTTGGTTGCGGGTTTGTTATTACAAAAAAGAGTAGCATAAAAGCTACTAATCTAGCCTTTCGGCAATATTTGCCTTGGGCAATATTAACCGCAAATTTCGTTTGTGTTTATTTTATCTTTCATCTATTCTGCACTCCAAGCTAGAACCTTCTTCTTTTCGCATTTATTTGTGTATTCGATGTGATTCGATGAAATAAACGAAGAAGAGAGAAAGGAAGAAATTACACAAAAAACCGTAGTGACGTGTCAATTCATTGAACGACACGAAAGGTAAACAATTCTCATGTACCTACCTAATGAATGAAAAATGTTCAGGCTTCATATTTACAGTTTTGCAATATACAGGTATTTTTTCCAATTTTTTTAATTCTGGAGCTGATTTCTTGCTAAATTTATTGTAACTTTGAGTGTTTTTTGAGGTTAGAATCTATTTGCAGAACGTTAAGTAGCTAAAGCACTACACTTGTTTCGGCAAATTGGCATAAAAGAGTATAAAGCCGGTATATTCAAAAAAGACAAATAAAAGCTACGTATCATTTTATTAATTCAATCAAGGGCAAACAATATTTTTTCTTGCGATGTGCTCGTTAAACTCGTCATTGTCTTTTCCCCGGTTCAGTAATTAATTCGTATTAAAACATACTTTTATAAAAGTATGCTTCTGCATACTAATGTCTTAATACATGCATATCTATATGTATCTACATATGTATATGCATGTACAAATATACTATGCATCAACATATGTATATACATACATATATTTAAGTACATATACATATATGTATTGTTGATTAGCGAAATCCACATCTTTTGTATTACTAACCAATCAGCGTTTGACACTGCTAACATACATGCGTGGCTGCTGACATACATACATACAACTGAAATGTTTCTCAGACTAACTTAATTGAAAAAAATGTTCTGTAGATATTTCTCAGCTATTTTTGATCACACTAGTTAATGCGCTTATGTTTTGTTGTTTGTGTTGCGCTTACCACTTGGTCCGTTTACATATGTAAATGTTTCATACGCTTTCAAATTTATTTGTTATCAGCAAATACGAATTTAGTATTTTTTTCTTTCTTAATAAATAGGTATCAACAACAATTTTTATACAAATAAACTGACTACATAAACATACATATGTACATACATATTATGTATTGATACA
This sequence comes from Urophora cardui, assembly GCA_960531455.1. Classification (NCBI taxonomy): domain Eukaryota; kingdom Metazoa; phylum Arthropoda; class Insecta; order Diptera; family Tephritidae; genus Urophora; species Urophora cardui. The sequence continues at coordinate 131,666,823 of OY482673.1, forward strand.
TCATAATTGGGTACAAATTGAGATCAACGTGGCATTCAGCATTTCATATCATTTCAATGCTGATTTTCTTAATTTTTTTCGAAATGTTCCAAATTGAATCGTTGCTATCTGCCAGGAGCCAAATACTTATCGGTTGAACGTTGACATTTTGAACTCTGATGGCGTAAATATACAGGCTTATTCGTATTTTTATTGGTTTTTCTTGCTAACGTTTTACACATATTTTCATTTCATTTCATTTAGATATTTATTTAAATTAGTACAATAAGATCTTAAACGATCTTTTATAGTACAACAGATGACATACAAATGTGTAACAAAAATAAAAATTAACCAAATAATACATATCTTAAGTTATATTAAAACTAAAATTAAAACTACAATTAAAAATAAACAAAAACAATACAGCTGAATAGTAACTTTTTGATTAGAGATAATACAATTTCCATATGAGCAACATTTTATAACATTTACACTGCTATTCCGAGCGTTACCGGAAAATTACTTTACTGGTAATTTATGTTGCTGAAAATTGTTACCGTCTTTTCAATTGGTATTCTGGCACAAATGGTAACGCTGTCAAAGCATTTCCATACGAACGGAATGGAATCGGGCTGAAAATGGTAACAAACTGTTACCACGTATTGAGGTGGTAACTTAATTTTCTGCTGCCAGAATACGAAAAGAGTGTTTAAAGTACCAGATTCTTTATTTAACCAGTAAAGTAAATTATGTTACCACACCGGAATAAGGCCGTTAATTTAATATAATCTATCCTGCATAAAATAGATACTTAATTTGTCATACTGTGAATATGGCATTATGTTCTTGGTATCTATCAAAAATTACGATTTTTTGTTGTAAGTTGTATCTACCTAATAATTCTTAGCTCATTTCTACCATATCTAAATTTTTTTGAGTTCCTAAATGGCAAGAACAAAATTAGCAAATAAAAACGGTTTGTCAATATTTGCATACATTCTTAAATATGTATACGTTTATAATATAAGTAGGTACTTAATATTTATTTCTTTTAACTACCTATCTCACACAACTTAACTAAAAAAAAATGGGCTCACGATCTTGGAATAAAAATAACATTTTACACATACCATGTACTATGTACATATGTATGTATACATATTTATCTATTTACATATGTATGTATGCTTATGTCCCAAATTTCGCAAATTGTGCTTAACACTGCTATTCCGAGCGTTACCGGAAAATTACTTTACTGGTAATTTATGTTGCTGAAAATTGTTACCATCTTTTCAATTGGTATTCTGGCACAAATGGTAACGCTGTCAAAGTATTTCCATACGAACGGAATGGAATCGGGCTGAAATAGTAACAAATTGTTACCACGTATTGAGGTGGTAACTTAATTTTCTGCTGCCAGAATACGAAAAGAGTGTTTAAAGTACCAGATTCTTTATTTCACCAGTAAAGTAAATTATGTTACCACACCGGAATAAGGCCGTAAGTATAACTTTTCGACTACGTGTCCTCAACTTGTTTTTTGCATTTTACTATTTCATAACGCTAAATAAGCCGGTTTCAATGTTTTTCAACTATGTTGTACTTCATACAAATATACCTACATACATATGGATGGAGCTACTCGTTACTTTTTGATAGGCCTTTTTCTGAAAAATGTTCGTTCTTTTTCCTAATTAGCTTTTTTAATTTTCGCATTTTTTTATGGGCTAAGACTAAGACTTTTTTCGTTTTGTTTTCTTTTTTCTTTCATGGTTTTCATAGTTTTGGCGCAAGCTTTGCTTACGCATAAATTAAGGTTTATTTACCTCTAGGCCAACTTTTACGTGACATGTGCAAGTTATTACACCACACGTTTACAACAGGTTTTATGAATCATGTGCTTTCTTAGAGATTTTTGCATTAATTTGTTAACACTGATTTTCTTAACCGAATTTTTTTATTTAAATCTATGCGCACATAATATCATATTCCAGTTTTTCATAAAACAAATATGAAAGCATCTACTTATGTATGTACGTATGTATATGCACTGTATACCAGGGATGGGCGGTTTTGAATAAATTTTTATTCAAATAAAAAATAAATTTTTATTCTTCATTCTCATATCCCTGAATAAAGAATAAATTTTTATTCTTCATTCCGGCGCGCTTGAATAAAGAATAATTTTTTATTCTTTATTCTGATACCCTTGAATAAAGAATAAAAATTTATTCTTCATTCTGATACCCTTGAATAAAAAATAAATTTTTATTCTTCATTTTGGTGCCCTTGAATAAAGAATAATTTTTTATTCTTCATTTTGATACCCTTGAATAAAGAATAAAAATTTATTCTTCATTCTGATACCCTTGAATAAAAAATAAATTTTTATTCTTCATTCTGATGCCCTTGAATAAAGAATAATTTTTTATTCTTCATCCGAAATTGGTTGAATAAAAAATAAAATTTTATTTTTCATTCAGATAATTTTGAATAAAGAATAAATTTTTATTCACGTTATTCAAATTATTCTTGCAGGTCACACAAGTAAATGATTTTGCGAATATTTTTCTGAATACGAACCAAGTATTTTCCCGAGCCCCAACCGAATATTTTTCCGAATACTTTCCCGAATCCGAACCCAAATACTCAACCGAATATTTTTCTGAATCCGAACCGAATATTTTACCGAATACTTTCCCGAATCCGAACCGAATATTCTCCCAAATCCGAATCCGAATACTTTCCCGATTCCGAACCGAATACTTTCCCGAGTCTGAACCGAATACTTTTCCGGTTTCGAACCGAATACTTTTTCCGGGTTCGAACCGAATACTTTTCAGGGTTCGAACCGAATACTTTTCCGGGTTCGAACCGAATACCTTTCTGAGTTCGAACCGAATACTTTTCCGGGTCCGAACCGGATACTTTTCCGAGTTCGAACCGAATACTTTTATGAGTCCGAACCGATTACTGTACCGAGTCCGGGACCCGCTGGCTCTGCAATTAACGAAGTTATGGTAAAAATGAAAATGTCCTTGTATTTGAATAGAACGGCGCCAAATTTCATTAAAAACCGATGACCAGAACATGACAACAAGAAACTACATACTTCTTTTGCTTATACATACAATGTACATATGTAAATATGTATGTACTGTATGCATATTCGTTTGCATTTTAATTTTTACCATAACTTCGTTAATTACAGCTGGTAATCGGTTCGGACCCGGAAAAGTATTCGGTTCGAACCCGGAAAAGTATTCGGTTCGAACTCGGAAAAAGTATTCGTTTCGAACCCGGAAAAGTATTCGGTTCGAACCCTGAAAAGTATTCGGTTCGGACCCGGGAAAGTATTCGGTTCGAACTCGGAAAAAGTATTCGGTTCGAACCCGGAAAAGTATTCGGTTCAGACTCGGGAAAGTATTCGGTTCGGAATCGGGAAAGTATTCGGATTCGGATTTGGGAGAATATTCGGTTCGGATTCGGTAAAATATTCGGTTCGGATTCAGAAAAATATTCGGTTGAGTATTTGGGTTCGGATTCGGGAAAGTATTCGGAAAAATATTCGGTTGGGGCTCGGGAAAATACTTGGTTCGTATTCAGAAAAATATTCGCAAAATCATTTACTTGTGTGACCTGCAAGAATAATTTGAATAACGTGAATAAAAATTTATTCTTTATTCAAAATTATCTGAATGAAAAATAAAATTTTATTTTTTATTCAACCAATTTCGGATGAAGAATAAAAAATTATTCTTTATTCAAGGGCATCAGAATGAAGAATAAAAATTTATTTTTTATTCAAGGGTATCAGAATGAAGAATAAATTTTTATTCTTTATTCAAGGGTATCAAAATGAAGAATAAAAAATTATTCTTTATTCAAGGGCACCAAAATGAAGAATAAAAATTTATTTTTTATTCAAGGGTATCAGAATGAAGAATAAATTTTTATTCTTTATTCAAGGGTATCAGAATAAGGAATAAAAAATTATTCTTTATTCAAGCGCGCCGGAATGAAGAATAAAAATTTATTCTTTATTCAAGGATATAAGAATGAAGAATAAAAATTTATTTTTATTTTTTCGTTATTGAATTATTCAAATTTTGAATAATGCCCATCCCTGCTGTATACATTTGATTCAATTAGTTAATTTGCGGCTATTCAATCCATTTGCTACCCACACAAAAATATGTGCATACAAAAAGAAAAGCTCACTCCTTTATTTTGTAAGTAAAATTTACTTATTAATCTTTATGCACTTCGCCAAATATCACAAAGCTGTAATTTTAATAATCCGTATTGTCATTTCATCAACCTACGCTATAAATAATGAAAGCATGAGCATAAGGCTGATGCTAAAATTGTCCCATCATAATGCATCCTACATTTAATTGTAATACACATTTTCTGTAGGAGAGTTGATATTACAAGGGGGATGATTTAACAAAAGCTGGGTTAATTTTCTCAATATCGCAACTGCAATAATACGTACTAGATAACTAAATGCACGGTTTAATGTTATACTTGACGCTTAGTTAAGGCATTAATTGTGCTATTTTATTCTCAGTTGATAAATACATACATACTTACATATGTATGTATGTATGTATGTAAATATGTTCATACATATATCTGCTCTCATTCTTTTATTGCTTTGCTATATATGCACATACATACAAAGTGGCATAGATAAATTAACATTGCGGCATCATACTGAGCTCAAGATATTTCAATGAATACTGTCATAAAGGAAATTGAAATAAGTAAAATAATGAAGCATATAAACCATATGTCCTTAAGGACATCGCAGACATATCTAGTTAAAGCTAAATGTAATTAGAAAATATGTGCATATACTTTATATCATAAATGCTTGTTTCATATGTATAATATTTTATTCATAAACAATTAATTCTTATCATTCCTTTAATTTTTCTTTTAACTTTAGATGCTCCATGGTGTGGTCATTGCAAGGCTCTCGCTCCCGAATACGCCAAAGCCGCACAGGCCTTAGCCGAAAAGGAATCGCCCATCAAATTGGCCAAGGTAGATGCCACTGTTGAAAGCGATCTTGCCGAACAGTACCAAGTGCGTGGTTATCCAACATTGAAGTTCTTCCGTAGTGGCACACCCGTCGAATATAGCGGTGGACGTCAGTCAGCCGATATTATATCTTGGGTTACAAAGAAGACTGGTCCACCAGCTAAGGAATTGAAGACTGTCGAAGAAGCTGAACAATTCTTGAAGGATAATGAAGTAAGTTTTTTTTTTTTGTGAAAGCTACAAATAGCAAACATTTTTACTTTTTTCTTAAAAAATTGCTTATAATTTTTATTTTATTTCTCTACAGATCGCTGTTGTCGGCTTCTTCAAGAACCAAGACTCCGATGAAGCCAAGGCTTTCGTTTCTGTTGCTAACGCTTTGGACACTTTCGTGTTCGGCATTACTAGCGAAGATGATGTGATTTCCAAATACGAAGCTAAGGATGGTGATGTTGTACTCTTCAAACCATTCGATGATAAGAAATCCGTATACGAAGGCAAATACGATGTTGAAAATTTGAAGAAGTTCGTGCAAGTGCAATCGCTGCCTTTGATTGTTGAGTTCAATCATGAATCGGCATCAAAAATCTTTGGCGGTTCCATCAAGTCTCATTTGTTATTCTTTATATCAAAAGAAGCTGGTCACATTGAGAAATATGTAGATCCATTGAAGGATATTGCTAAGGAATATCGTGAAGACATTTTGTTTGTTACCATCTCAGCTGATGAAGAAGAACATCAACGTATCTTTGAATTCTTCGCTATGACCAAAGAAGAGGTACCAACTGTACGATTAATTCGTTTGGAAGAAGATATGGCTAAATATAAGCCCGAATCGAATGATATGTCCGCCAGCTCCATTAAGGAATTCCTACAGAAATTCATGGAGGGCAAATTGAAACAACATTTGTTGTCGCAGGAAGTGCCCGAAGATTGGGATAAGAATCCGGTTAAAGTGCTGGTCGCTACCAATTTCGATGATGTTGCATTGGACAAGAGCAAGGATGTGTTAGTTGAATTTTATGCTCCATGGTGCGGTCACTGCAAACAGTTGGCACCCATTTACGATCAGTTGGGTGAAAAATTCAAGGATAATAAAGAGATCGTTATTGCCAAAATGGATGCTACGGCCAATGAGTTGGAGCACACAAAAATCTCATCATTCCCCACCATCAAATTATACCGCAAGGGTGATAACAAAGTCATCGATTATAATTTAGATAGAACTTTGGATGATTTCGTGAAGTTCCTGGAAGCTGGCGGTGATGTGCCACAGGTAAATATATCATATATATTTTACATATGTATATACAGACAGATGATGTGTATAATAATTCAATAATTTTTTTTGTCCTTTTTCAGGGCGGTGAATCTGATGAAGAGGTTGTCGAGAAACCTGATGAGCACCAAAAGGATGAATTGTAATTTTTTTTTAATAAATTAAATTAATTTTTTTTAAATAAGAACAGCAGTAATCAGAAGCAAATAAACAAAACATTACCACCATTTTAAAAAGAAAATAAAAATACTTAGAAGATTTAAAACAAAGAAAAACAAGAAAAGCGATAAAAAAAAATGTAACGGAACATTCTTAATTTTGGTGCAAATGCATTTCTTCCTTTCCTTCCTTCATGTCTGCTGCATCATTGTAAGATTTTACACACTCAACACACACATAAACATTTCAATTGTTAATGGATGCTCTCTACGTATTATCATCAAAAACAACAAATAGCGCAACCGCAGTGGAACAATGAAATAACAGCAGATTTTTATTTTTTAGTACTATATACATAATTACAAAAAATTATAAATTTAAAAAATTCTGTTTGTATTACGTTTTAAGTAACTTAAACAACAACAAAAAAATCAAAAAATAATAATCTAATTTGTTGTATTTTTATTACAATTACGTATTGCCTTTGTAATTACACTGGTCGACAAGTTTTTGTTACGGAAATAAAATTCTACTTTTCTAAAGGATTTCGGTGCGCTGAATCCGAATCTGAAGTCAGATTTTCTGTAATACGTACAAGTTTTTTAGATATTCATGCCCAAAGAGGCGAAAAACACGTTTTTTGGCTATATTCACTGCTCAATATCTTTTAAATTATTTTATTTATTTTATTTATTTATTTATTGATGTCTAAAATAGTTCATATTTACACAGACATTTAAGCGTAATTTAATATAACAAATAAGTATAAATTTATGATCTGAATAGATACATAGTAAAAATATAGCAGAAAATTACTTACTTATTTTAAAAATTGCTTAAAGCTATTGAAAACGCTGACATTTCTCTTGAAGAAACCGTTTTAATATTTCAGATATCTTTCTTGTAACTTGCAATATTGCATATTAAGCTTCATTAGTTTTGCAATATTTTCTCCATACAAAAATATTTAAAAATTTTGAAGCACGCTTTTAGGCAGTTTATTATATCATGGACGTATGTAAGTGGCTTCGTAAAAAAATTATTCTTCTAAGCAACTACAAAATTTGATTGCGCCTATAACATACTACAAAAGCTGCCGTTGTTTTCGACGAAAAATACCTTATTGTGCAAAAACATATATTACTATATACCTAAATTATGCCGTTTTCTTTTCTCGAAAAAATGTTGCCCTGTTTGATTTTCTTAGCCATTTTGTAAGCTTGTGTGGTGAATTCAACGAATATTGTCCTCTGACTAAGTAAGAGGGCACCATTAACTACAAATTCAGCCATTTTATAGAAAGTCATGTTACGTAATTTGATAATTGAGATATTAAAGGGCAACATTTTTTGTCAGAAAAGAAAACGCCATTAGATATCCGAAAAATTAAAACTTTGTCTTCAAGAGAAATGACCGAGCTTTCAATAGCTTTAATCAATTTTTAAAATAAGTAAGTAATTTAAAAGATATTGAGGAGTGAATATAGCCAAAAATCGCGTTTTTCGCCTCTTTGGGCATGAATATCTAAAAAACTGTACGTATTACAGAAAATCTGACTTCAGACTTGGATTCAGCGCACCGAAATCCTTTAGAAAAGTAGAATTTTATTTCTGTAACAAAAATTTGTTGAAATTTTGTCGACCAGTGTTATTATTTCTTGCTTTAAATGAAATTAGTATATTTTTCTTACTTGAAAAAAATGAGAAATCTTTTAAATGGATATTATTTTAGTGAAAACCCCTTATCTCTAGTTTTCTTAAAGCAAAAGTAAGAAACAGATAAGATGGGATATTTAAACAACACAACTTTTGTATTTCTTCTGGTTTATTTACTTTAATTCGTGCTATAATCTCCGCTCTACCAACTTTTCCAGCATACGATAAAAACAATAACGACTATCGAATTCCATATCGTACCAGAAATTCACCGCAATGCATTTGTGGCTCTGTTGGACATGATGAAACCAAAAATTAGGCAAAAATAAAATATCACCGGCATTCACACGAACATGTAACGGTTGCGCACGAGCATATTGTGGATATTTGCCCAAATCCGGCGCTAATGGGTCGATGCTAATCCATTCCGTATGCAAGGGGCCAGCCTCCTCAGCACTGTTTTCGCCATCTCGCTCTCCGCCAGCATCAACTTTCCTCTCGCTTTGTACTGGTTCAATGTAAAATTGACCCAACGCATTGCGACGATATTGTCCAACGGGATATTGTTCACGTGGAATATTTATCATCTGATGCGGTGGTAAGAGTATAAAATCCTTATGGCCCGCAATCACGCAATACAAATTATCAAAAGGATCCTTATGCATAGAGGTAACGGCGCGTTCATCACCCATCCAAAAATTCACCAACGGTGGTGTTTTCAAACACTGCTCTGCAAATTTTAAATCGCTTACATCAATATCCGTTGCCAATTCCGGGAAATCTGTTGTAAAATTAGAATTTTGTTTTTGTATATAATGAATTGCAGCGTTGGGGTCATCTAACCTCTTCAAGAAATCTCGCATGCACATTTGTTCTTCCATTGGCAATACAAAATAGACTGTACCGTCTTGTTTTGCCAAGCCATCCGCATAGCCATTGGGTGTTGTTGTTACATCTAACAATTTCTCACCGAGCACCTGCTCAAAATATTCGGGTGCCCATTTTTGTATCGCAGGCCAATGCTTAACCGCATTGCGTATCACTACCGGCTGGCATTTGGCATAGAAATCACGTGCAAACTGCAATGGATCGGGCACAGTGTCAAGCTCCACTACATCCGTACCAATGCAAAGTTCATTGGCTTCTGTGAGGAGTACATCTATGGCTGCCTGGATTGTCTCCATGTCTGTTTTATAAGGAATGATTTATTTACATTTATTTAGGTACAAACTTATTTTTATTCTAATGCAAATAACATTTACCTATTAATTAAGGGATTTCATTGTTAATTGTCGCTTATATATTTCTACATACGTTCCAGTTATTTATTTACTCCAACAATTAAGTTCCATAGGCTGCCAAACTGTATGCCTAAGAGCATCTGTGGTGAAAAATTACTGCACTTTCTTTTGCATTTGGCCGCACCCATATTCACCATTTGCAAAACTTTCCATATCAGCTGTTTTAGTTGGCGTCAAAAGAGGCTGGATAATTAGTTGCTGCTGTTTTATTTGTAAAATTCAATTTTTTAAATTGCAAGTGAAAGTTAATTGACCCGAAAACTTTGTGCAATAACAACCAATAAACAATTGAATATGAAGATATCCAACTAAACCAAATTGGATAATTTATATGCAAAAAAAGGCTACACGTTACGTGGGCGTGTGCATGTGAAAATTGGTATTAATTAATAAATTTTTAATTTAAAATTTTGCGTTTACCCCTAAGGAAACATAAAAAATTGCATTGTCAATACAGATATAGACGCCACGGAGCAAAATAATTGCACAGGGTATGTCGGAAAAATCATACATAGAAATGCATATTTATAATAAAAAATGCTATATACAAATACTTCATTTATCTAATTGCAGAAAATGAGCGCACAAGATACTACAACAACAACAGCCGCAGCAGCCTCTGCCAACGCAACCACACCCGCATATAACAACGAGGACGACGAAGAAATAATTAACTGGGAAGAGGAAGCAGCTGCTATTATTAGAGATGTTAATCCACATGTTGCACACATTGAAATATCACGCCAATTACCCAGCAATGAGACCAGAGTATACCTAAATGTGCGCACAATAGAGGGCAATGACTATTGCGTGCAGGTGTCGAGTATTGGCTTTCGTGTAGTTGCCAATGAATTTGATACAATCGACGATGCAACAACTAACAAGGACAATGAGATGTTGGATGAGGGCAGCGCTGAGGGCGAAGGCAATAACGATGTTGAGGTATATGAAACACCCTATGCATTGTTAGATAAAATTAGTCCAAGTTATGTGGAATCGTTTGGCAATCAACTATGCAAACAATTGTTGTCCGTACAACAAATGCGTACACAATTTAATGAGGAGGATGAAGAGGGCGTCGAAGAGGATGATGATGATGATGCAAATGCAGCATCATAGAGGTGGTATGGTGCGTAAGGAGGCTAATTTTATTTACTAAATGTTGGTTAGAAAGAATATGAAATATTCAAATTCCAGCAACTACATAAGTACACTACAATGTTGTACAAATTAGAGTTAAGTAACTTTCCGTATTAATTTACAAATAATATCTGTATTAATGCATTTTAAATATATGTATATATAAATATGTATGCTTTAAAAAATTGAATGAATATTATAAGCAGTGTGTGTGTGTGTGGCTATTTAACTTCATGCGCAATTTTATTTATTATCCAAGCTAGTTAGTACTAGATCAGGCAAATGAGAAGCATCACACACATTTTCACCAATGTATTGCAAATCGGTCTGCTCTCACCAATACAAACTCTCATAAATTTGCCGTACTCTGTACTAGATACATCATTGGCTTTTATCGTTTCTTTAAAATTTTAAACGCTTCAAAAATAAAGATTGTGCTTGTAATTCCAATTCGGTTAGCTTTTGCACTACTGGCCCCAATTGCTGTACATGATCTTTATAACCTGAACCAGTATTTAAATTCTTTTGACCATATACAACTTTGCCATCAAAATCATTAACGGGCACAGCGAAAGTTTTTTCAACTTGTTGGATAGTTATGTTGAGATGTTCCTCTATTTCGCCAAGTAACTGTTTGTTTTGGATGAGAAATTAATAGTGAATTGCGCTAAGTAATTTTTAATAATTATTACACACTTACATTCATTTCATTATACCAAATGCAGCAACCCTTTACATCGGTTAGATTTGTGTTTTGGCAATTGCGTCCACGCGTCGGACACCATTCGCCGTGATACCAAACCTTTTGTAGAATAGTGTTTAGGTCTGGATGATGCATAAGGAAAGCTATTTAACTTACCTTTTCGGGCACCGTTGCCACTAAGCTTATAGCCAAGCCCATACGTTCTGCACGACCCACACGTCCAATGCGATGCACATAATTTGACTTCTCATCCGGCAAAGTAACGTTAATCACTGGAAAAAGTAAGTATTTCATTGGCAATGCTTTCAACTTAAATAATATCTAAAAATATAAAACTTACTAAACGGCAAACCAGTAATATCTAAACCTCTAGCAGCAACATCGGTGCAAATAAGAAATTTCACTTGCTCACGCTTAAACATTTCCAAATTCTGTTTACGCTCTTGTGGCCTACGATCACCATGCAAGCAAACACACGAATACCTTTGGCCACCGCGTGATTTAAAATATTTTTCCAAATTATCACAATCCAATTTGGTGCGACAAAAGATAATGGCACGATCCATTTTATGTTGTTCAATTGCGGCTATGCAATATTCGCCTTTGAGTATTTTAACCGCCTCGGAGAATGTTTCCGGTGTTTGATTTTGTGGTTGTACATTATCACGTGCATGTACACCATCGGTGCGTATATGCTGCCTTAGATTATGCCAAGTGGTATCCTTTTGTGGATCGACCATGCAAACGACATGATGAACTGTCTCTGGTACGGCATCCTCACCCTTAAGATCAACCCATGTGGGGAAATGCATCAAACGATCAGCCATTTTTTTCACTTCGAATGCATGAAGTGTAGCTGAACACACGACCATCTGTAAACGACGGCCATCCGATGTAATTTTTGGTATTGACTTGTGCAGACGTTCAATTAAATCGGTGTAGCCTTGTTTGAGTAGAGCATCAGCTTCATCGAGTACAAAGAATCTGTAGAAGTAAACAAATTTTAGAATAATAATAAAAACGATATTTCTATTGGCATGTTATGCCCACCTGCAATGTGTCAATTGAACAAATCCACTGCTGATCATCTCTTCCAGCCGTCCGGGCGTACCCACCACAATATGCACACCTTGCTGCAGCGCGCTCTTTTGCTGTTCCAGCTTAACGCCACCAATCAGCAGTAGTGAACGTACATCTGGATTGCTTAAATGCACGCGAAATTTCTCAATTTGATTATATGTTTGTTCAGCCAGTTCACGACTAGGTTCAATGATGATGGCTTGTGGTGCATTCGGTGCTGGTTTACTGGCTGCTGCATTAGTTGCAGGACTAGCTAGTGGATTTGGTGCGGTGCGTTCTACGCCAGCCTGGCTAACACCTACAAAACCATCTTTGGGGGGATATTTGAATTCTGTTTTGCCAAAATTAAATAACATTTCAGCATTTTTTAAAACAACAGCTGGATAAAATGTTTCATTGCGTTGATTGTCGGGTATACGAAATGCCACACCAAGGTTTTTGCCATTCTTTGCAAATGAAATTTCCATACGTTGCAAATCGAGAAAGCATCCAATGACATCATTTTTACCGAACGCTTCCCCATAATCATCAAATTGACGATTATTGGATTTTTTGCCTGTACCACCGAAACCGTAACCATTACGGCACGTACCCAAATCAAGATTGGCTTGCTGTGTAGACCAACCTACACGGCAAAGGCCTTCATCGGTGACAGTGGCTTCAAAATAGAATTTTCCCTTGCCACGTACACCGGTTGTTGCGCGACAACCGTGCCACTCCTTGAATTCGCGCGATTGGCAACGCATACCGTCCGGTGTTACGGCCAGTGCTGCACCACGATCAAAGAATGACATTGTCCATGGTGCAATACTGCCACCGGCTGCAGCTGTTTTGCTTACCTTGCCCTCTTCCAAATCGCGCAATGTTTCCCAAACAATTTGTAGAATGGGTAAGCAGAAGGCGCCGGTTTTACCTGAACCTGTTTCGGCAGCCATTAGTACATCACCACCGCCGAGTATGAGTGGTATTGCTTCAGCTTGCACGTCCGTGGGTAGTGTCCACTCCATCTCTTCTATCGCCTTTGCGATTTCCGGCATTACGCCAAATTCTGGTGGGGAAAGTATTTTGTGTGAGTTTTATTCACAAGATGATAGGTTTTTTATAATCACATACCTTCAAAAGCAGTCATTATAGATTTTCTTCCAGAAATACACCGGTCGAGCAAATGTCAAATGTGTATACCTACGTCCTAGGAATGAGATAAAACATATGATGGTCGATAACTTCTAGATATAATAGTTTTGTTCGTTTACGGATATTTTTTGATGTTTTTCGAAAACTTTTAAAAACATTTCTTTTCCATAAAATGTTTTAAACAACACGCCGACGACCAATTGCAAAACTCAAAAATCAAATTCGTTTTAAAAAAATTCATTTTCAGCGAAATGGAAACGGGATTACAATTGACGTAACGTGTAAACTAAAGCCCAAATTAGTTATGCAGTAACAGTATCGTTATAAAACAGCTGATCAACCAACCTTATGGGAAACAATGTATTTGATTAGTGATTCGCTAGTCGGTAACGCTATCGGTAACAACCAATTGAATTTTGGTTTTCAGCCGTAACGCCAACCAGCTGATCGATTGTTTGTTTCAGTTGTTCACTGTCATGACCCATTAATAATATGGTCGTAGCAATCAAAAGAGAACACGCAATTAGCGTTAATACAAAATATGATAATTTCGCAACCTAAAAAACCAAAAGAAGAAGAGCGACTCTATTGCATGGCCACCTTTATTGGGCTATGATCACTGTTTACTGTTACTGCACCAATAATCGACCAAATTAATACCGATACTGTTACTATTATGGAAATAAAAGGCGAGTTCCCGTGGCAGTGATCCAGATCCGGATAAGAATTTTGCATGCAAATGCAACAAGAATTCTGTGATCCTGGCGTTTATCTGCATCAATTTCGGATCCGTATAGATTGTAATAATTGTTTTGATCCAGATAAATACCAGGATCACAAAATTGTTGTTGCATTTGCTTGCTAAATTTGTATCCGGATCTGGATCACTGCCACGGGAACTCAGCTAAAGATACTGCATAACTAAGAGCCTATACACACTTGCGACTCAATCGATTTAGTCGAATGTTGATTTGCATGGGAATATATGGAAGCATTCACACTACATTCAATTAGTCGAACAACTGAAACAGTTGGATTTGCAGCCCAATTTCATTCCAACTGAAACAGTTGGACAACTGCTTGATCAGCAAGGCGCCCTTCTACGTATTCACACTAGAGACAATTTAGTCGAACGACTACAACAACAACACTGATATTCGTAGTGGAAAGAGTTGCCATGCTGACAGCACTACTTTTATTTCACTTTTGGTAAATTGCAGAGATTGAATATTTCAATTAATATTTTCAAAATGTTAAAAAAAAAAAATAAAAGGTTCGTTTCTTATTAACTAGAATTATCTAACTAAGGATATTTACTTCCGTTTTCATGTGTTTCTTGATATTGTTGTTCTCTTCAAATATGTCATTAATCGCATTTTAAAATAGAAATAATGAAAATGAAATTGCATGGAAATTATTAATGGCTAATTTTTACTATTTTTCCGTTTCTTGTACTTCTGTTCGCTTCGTTCTTTATGAGCGCAATTCCTTCCGTTTTTCTCTTTTCATTTACTTGACAGCTAGTTGCTGGTTTAATAAGAAAGAAAGCCAAACAATGTATGCACTTTTTGTTTATTTTATTATTTTTTATTTATTAATCAAGTTGACAGATGACAAGAAGGTGCTTTCATGTAAGAATGCAGATAAAGTGATAAAAGCAATTTAATAATTCATCACTTTATACGAAGACCACTAATGTAAAATTTGCTGTGTAAAATGTGAACATTGGCAACACTATGTCATTGTCAATCACCCGACTATTTAGTCTCTAGTGTGAATAGCTGCCACCGATTCGACTAAATAGTTGGAGTAGTGTGAATACAACAGCCCAATTCGACCAAATCGATTGAGTCGCAAGTGTGTATAGGCTCTAATTGAACCCTAAAAACGGAAATGACAAGTTTTACCAACGAATCGCTAGATGCCGCGATTTGCGGTAGCTGAATCATTCGCTGAATAGATAAATTTCAATTGTCATTTTTATCAAACGTCAATCAACACACATTCAACTTGGTCAGAAAAAAAAATAGGATCACACAAATTTTCAGAGAATAAATAAGAAAAGGCAAAATGTTGCAAAACAGCGTTGCTCGTCTATTGGTTCCAACCATCCGCAATGGCTTCCAACGCCGCTGCCAATCAGTCATCTCCGGCCCACCACAAAACAAAGTGTCTTCAACTGTAAGTATATGTAATCATCATTCTATGTTGCTTCCTCGCGAGTTACGTAAACTCGCCAAGTCGATCTTAGTAGCATAATTTTAATTTTTATATTTATATTAGGAAAAATTCATCCTCGGCGGTGGTATGTGCGTGGCCATGTTGATTGTGCCAGCTTGGGTGTTGCTTCACTTGAAGGAATACAAAGGACAGAAGTAAAAAACTTAATGCTAGCTTATAATATCGCTTTCTGTAATGAAATTAATTCATGTGAGAATATGAAGTTAATAAATACAATTTAAGAGATACAACTCGTTATATTGATTTGTAAAACATGTTTTACGGACTATGGAGATTCTTCCGATTCCATGAGAATTATTATACGGTAGCCCACATATGTATATTAAGAAACACTGAAAGGATCTATAATAAATAAACACACTAGCCTCTATACTATTAGAAACAACTGCGCCATCATGACAAAAAAAACCCATTGGCGCATCAAATCAAACAATCTACTTCATATCAGCATAAATTTATTATAAAATATTCCAAATGGGGAGCTAATTTAATGCGTTTAATAAGTAAATGTAGTTAATTAGTACGAGTACGCTTTTCCACGTAAACTGTTTACTGTGCCTGATCATCATTCTTTTTCTCCTTTTCCTTCTCTTTATCTTTACTTAGTGAACCGACTGCATCACGTACTGCCTCCGATTGGGGATCTACACCAGGTAGATTTTCTAAAACGCTCTGCAAATATAAAAAAAAAAAAATAATCAGGAATACATGCATGTATATTGTTATTTCCACCATACCTGTAAAAATGCTGGATCACCAATTACTTCGGCATAATCTTCATCAACATCCATTGGTTGGTTCTCCTCGGTTTTAGGGCGCTTAGCTTGTTGTGTTACATTTTCATCTGTAATTTAAATGAAACGCTTTAAAAGAAAAAACTAAACAGTTGAAAATAGTGTTAAAAGCATACCTGCATCCTGCATAGACATTTGCATTGCAAACGCTATTTGCTCCTCCTCAGTCATATTAGCAAAATCAGGCAAATTATCTTCTGGCTATAAATATTTACAAGAAAAGTGTGGCAAGTCCATGAGAAACTAATAAGTACTTATTGATAGCGAACATACCGTTTCGGTTGATAAAGCCAATGCACGCTGCAGCATTGCCTCCTCTGATGTTGGTTCTTCAACGGCTGCTCCGCCTGCAGTAGCTGCTGCAGTACTAGCCTTCTCACCGCCAGTACTAGCAGTGCCGCTACCAGCGCTTGTTTCGTTGCCGGCACCACTACCGTCAGCATTTGATTCTGTAATTGCACGGCGTTGTTCCTCCTCTTGACGTTGACGCTGCTCTTCCATAGATACACGCAAAGCCAGTGCCAATTCAGGATCCTCATTGGGATCAACACCAAATTCAAAACCAGCACCACTCAAACCGGCACCACCCAAACCATCCTCACCCTGAATAATGGGTGAAGAGAGCA
Source organism: Urophora cardui (assembly GCA_960531455.1). Lineage (NCBI taxonomy): Eukaryota > Metazoa > Arthropoda > Insecta > Diptera > Tephritidae > Urophora > Urophora cardui. The sequence continues at coordinate 131,683,966 of OY482673.1, forward strand.
ATGCATCGGATAATCCAGAACCACGTGGCACACTCACCAAATGTGAGCCGGTGCCATCTTTACCATTTAGCGCATTTATGAAAGCAGTAAGTATTTCATTGTTGTTGCCATGATCGCCAAAGCTAACTATATCAACATTGACTTTTTCCTTTTTCAAACGTTTCGCCTGTTTGACCAATTCAGCTTCATCATTATTGATTGGTGAGCCAACGAATACAACAATACGCATTTTATGATTTTTTCCTTGGCGATGCTTGAGTACTAGCTGTAGGTAGCAGAGGCAAGTTTTGTATGAGTAAAATACTTACATATGTATATAAATATCGCAGGACTCACATGTGCAATACGTATGCCAGTTAGTAAATTAATTTCCCCTTTGGGTTGTACTAAATGCATTTTTGAGAATATACGACCAACATCGCTAGTTAGCGTGGCAAGTACTTCCACAGTACTAAGAAAAAAGGAATTTATTTATTTAAATTTTTGTTTTTTTTTTTATTTGAAATCAATTACTAACTTGGATATAGTCATGAGTCCAACATTGTTCTCAGGATTGGAACGTACTTTGGTAAGGCAAACCAGATTAATACCATCCTTCTGTACATTCAACCGTGTTGGGAAGTAATCGCCATTTCTCTGGTAATCACTGTTGTCGAAACTATAAAATTAAAACAAATTTGTTAGAACTAGCCCTTTCCCCTCAGTGTAACAAATGCAAGGTTTATATCGAACTATTTAATTGAAGACATAACGTATTTCCAGTAAATATTTACTTAAAATCGTATTACCTGCATTTGTGGGCTTAAATTGTACACAAAATGGTAGAGAAATATTTAGTTTATTGTAAAGAAATCAAAGAAAATCACTCACCAAATCATAGTACTTTCCAGGACCATTTTGATAAATTTTCTTGTCACTTTTTCACTGAAATAAATTGACAGTCATTCCCCAGCTGACATTTGTCAATGTGGTATGTTCAAAAATTATTATATTTTTAAACGGTTTTATTTAGCTCACCCCGTTTGTTTTATTTATTATTTATTCTTTATTCTTGGGTCAAATTTAGTAATTCAAATTTCACCCTCTTCCTGTCAACCGATTAATCTGAAATTTTGCACGCATGTATAACCCCGATGACAATGCAATATTATGAAAAAAAAATTCCGATAGGTGGCGCGTGGGTCGCTATATTTACAAAAATCGCATTTATGGTCCTATTTGGCTGAAATTCGGAACATGTATTACTACCTTGAAAAGAAATATTTTCTTTAAAAAAAAATTCCGCTAGGTGGCGCGTGGGTCGCTATATTTACAAAAATCGCATTTATGGTCCGATTTGGCTGAAATTCGGAACATGTATTACTACCTTGAAAAGAAATATTTTCTTAAAAAAAAAAATTCCGCTAGGTGGCGCGTGGGTCGCTATATTTACAAAAATCGCATTTATGGTCCGATTTGGCTGAAATTCGGAACATGTATTACTACCTTGAAAAGAAATATTTTCTTTAAAAAAAATTCCGCTAGGTGGCGCGTGGGTCGCTATATTTACAAAAATCGCATTTATGGTCCGATTTGGCTGAAATTCGGAACATGTATTACTACCTTGAAAATAAATATTTTCTTTAAAAAAAATTCCGCTAGGTGGCGCGTGGGTCGCTATATTTACAAAAATCGCATTTATGGTCCGATTTGGCTGAAATTCGGAACATGTATTACTACCTTGAAAGGAAATATTTTCCTAAAAAAAACTTCCGATAGGTGGCGCGTGGGTCGCTATAGAGGCGTTGGACTGCAATAAACTAACGGGCAAGAAACCTTGCAATAATGAAGCACTAAATGAATTAAACAGAATGCGAAATAAAAACTAAAAACTAGAAAATAAAAATAGGTAAAAAAACTTTTTAAGTTAAACGGTTTTATGTTATACATACATTGCAATGTTTAAGATAAATGTACTAAAAACCAAAAAATAATAAAATAGATACAGTCGTGGGAATTATAAACATTTGCATAGACTAGACTAAAATAAAACCGGGGGGCACGTCAATTGTCTACAAATTATCGACTTAATGTGCGATAGAAGAATCGTTTAATTCGTCGTTAGGCAGTTGGCCCGCAGACGGTGAGGAAAATACTTACTATTTTCTTGCTCATGGAAATTCCAATAGTTATACACTCCATGTTAATAAAAGAGATGTTTCAACTAGTTTATCGTTGGACATTCACACGAGGAATCGTTTCACTGCTCGTAGTTTGTCTTTAATCGACAAAACATATGATAAAAGTACTACTCGCTCACCACTATGAAACCCTAAAACTCGCTTATAATCGAGCTTGCTAGCTTTTTTCCACATTCTAGCCCTACTTATCACACGTCCATCGTTGTCGGTTGAACAACTGCCTAATTATAGTGTAACATTACAAAACAAACATTTTAATCAACGATTGTAGACAATTGACGTGCCCCACGGTTTTATTTTAGTCTAGTCTATGCAAATGTTTATAATTCCCACGACTGTATCTATTTTATTATTTTTTGGTTTTTAGTACATTTATCTTAAACATTGCAATGTATGTATAACATAAAACCGTTTAACTTAAAAAGTTTTTTTACCTATTTTTTATGTATGTTGAATCAGTGACAAGTTTTTTTAGCTGTCAACGACAATACTGAAAATTTTGTTAACCGAAGAATTTTGTTTATAACTTATTGCTTTAAATTTAAGCAATTTTATAACTTATTGCAATTAAATTAAACCGAATGCTTCTTGAATTCTTTGACTTTTGTATATTTTTTTCTTATTTATTTTTTGTTCATGACCTCTTGTTTTACAAAATTTTCACAGTACAAAATGCAACATTGCGTTAGGCCAATTCAGCACGCTGAATACATCAGCTGTGAAAATGACATCCCGTGCTGATCATGTGACATTTGTATGACTGAAAAATATATATAGCACTTTGTTCACTTTGATTTCTCATAAATTTTATTATTTTTATCAGAAAAGCGCTATAAAGCTTAAATTTTTTGATCCCAGTAGTATTAAAACATAAAGAGGTGAAGAGATGGCTGAAGCTTGGGTCGCACCAACGGTTATTACCTGTATTTGGGCATTCATTGGCATAGTTTGTCCCTTCTTCGCTAGAGGACCCAATAGGGGGTGGGTGATTGTTGTTTCTAATTTTTAAAATTATATTTGTTTGCTCTTTTATATTTTATAGTGTTACTCAGTGTTGCCTGATGTTAGTAGCGGCTACTTGTTGGTTATTGTAAGTTGATTGCTCACAGTTTAAACAATCTTAATATTAGTGTCTTCGCTGTATTTACTTCTTTAGCTGGCTCTGCTGTTACATGACGCAATTGAACCCACTTATTGGCCCCAAGCTATCGCAGAACGAAATCTTAATAGTAGCTCGGCAATGGGGTGACAAAATAGAACCCACCATCGATATCACATATTAAGCTAGTGGTTTGTACTCATGACCTATCGCTAATTTTGGTCATACGGCTTTTATTTACTATTGTTCGTTAGCTTTACTGTTTTTTTTCTGTTTACTTGTGTATATATATTGTTCTGATTTATTCCATTATTATATAGCGCATAAATATTCTACGTAGAAGGTAGACATACTTCTTTGTATTATATATATAAAATTCAAAAGCAAATATGTAAACTAAAGTGCCTTCAAAAATTTTTAAAAATAAATTATACTTACATATGTATACTGTTTAAGTAGTAAACATACATACATATTTATTTAGATTTTGAGAAATCACCATTTACAAGTTAACACTACTGAAAGTAGAGCTATTCCCACTGCAGGTTTGGGTATATTCAGAAACGCAGCATGAGACGCGACAGCGGCAGTACATTTTTATTTTTTGACGATTGTGATGAACGACGCTTGATGGAAAATTTTACGGTTATGCCGGCTCTGCTTGTACTACAAAAGCAGGTTGCGTTTCAAACCGAGTTCTGAACAACTCCTTTTTGTGTTAATGAACCATTAAATACCCAGTGGCATTCTTAAGAGTATGTTTGTTGTTGTTTTAGCCACTCGCTGAAGGTTTTGGCGAGTGTAGGGGAAGTGACAGTAGGCATGGGTAACACTGCGCTGCGCGGCGCAATTGCGCTAACACCAACCCTGGCGTTATTGCGCTAACTCCGATTTGGGAAATGCGCCAACTCAATATGGCGCCATCCCAATATAGCACCAACTCAATTTTGTAATATAAAACCGACTCAATTTCGTGCTCTAACACCAGCACCAATATAGCGCTAGTGTAAAATGGCGCAACCACAACGCCAATAACAGCACCATAGTATATGTATACGTACGACACCGTATGCTTGATAGTGACTCTAATTTCCAGCATATTTTCTCAAATATACGGAATATGTTTCCAAATGATTATGAAAATTTAAATTAATTGTGCCCTCGTATATGTAAGCAGAATTGCGCCAAAAGAAATAAAAACGGGGATGGTGAACAGTAACAAGCGAAAAATGTTATTTATCGATTATTCCATGACAATTGCGCTAAAGGTGTTATTGCGCCACGAGTGGCGCTGGAGTTATTGTATCAGCGCCAAAAAAATTGCGCCATTACCCATGGTTAAGTGACAGTCTTTTGCCTGATAACTCCGGTACTAGTCCTTTCTGGCACTAGCTCGACTGTCGTTCAAACGATTTTTTGGACATTATCAGCCTTCTATGTCGCTGGATTTAGTCGTCTCTTACGACAGGCATTCCTTACCACGGGTATATTCTAAGCCCCCTACCTTACCAGGGGAAGTCTCGTCTATACCAAGTCTCTCAGTTAGATACCTTCAAGACTGGATCATGTTGCTGCCACGAGTTTTTAATACACTGGCATCGTCCCGCTTCGCAGCGATGAACAAACGCTTTCATGTTATTCCACAAGTTCCGACCTTTTCGAAATTCTATATACCCTATTATGTGCGCTAATACCACATGAATCTACTGTGAAAATTTCATAAAATCTGTTGACTGCTTTGAGAGTCCATAAAGGACACACACACATTCATTTTCATATAATAGATATGCACCATCGGAAATAAGATTTAAAAATTAAGAAATATGCTCATTCTATTAATTACAATTTTATTCTTTCGTACAAATACAGATTTTACTACAAAAGATTCTAAAACACACTCTGAACAGCAACTTGCCATTGGGTTTGTCGAACCGCGGCAATTATTTGCAGTCAATGTTGAGTGTGCACAAAATCACAGTGCATTCAAACACTGTCGACCTTGTGAACTTCAATGGAAAACCCCATGGTTTGTTGCAAAACCCGAAAGCACGTACTCCAGATAAAATCGTAAGACAAACATGTTTTCAAATTTAGTGATGTACTGTTTAGTCGAAGAGACCGAAACCCATATCATCATCTTCCTCAGACTCCGATTCTTCTTTCTTGGCTTCTTCCTTCTTTTCGGGAATAGCGCCAGCGCCAGCTGCTGGAGCAGCTGCAGCGGCGGCGGCAGCAAACTTGCTGGGATCCTTGATGAATTCCTTGATGGTAGTAGCTTCCTTGAACTCCACTTCGGTTGATGCAGCAATAGCTAAGAGGTTCTTGAAACCGTTGGCAATGCTGTGTGGTGCTGAAGCGATGGTTGGATAGCCGATTTGTAATGATAGAGCAGCCAAATTGGCAACACCCATTTGGAACTTGGCACGCAAATCCTCTGGTTTGATATCCAAAATTTCTGGCGAAAAAACTGAACCAGAATCATAAACCTGGGTGATGACCAAACCGTATGAGAAGGGCGAAATGTTCAACATGTTAAGCAATGTTGCTTCGGAAGCACCAACTTTATCGCCAGGCTTCAAAATTGGCACATCGTTGACGATTTCAATAGTACCCTTGGAAATTTTGGTAGCAATGGACAGAGCCTGGAAGAAGGAAGTTTTCTCAGGACCCAAGCCAGTGTTCTGAGCTGGAATAATGACGGGCAAAGGGGCAATAGCGCCAGCACGAGCAGGAGCACGCACTTTCGACTCAAGCAATTTGTCGCGTACTTCAGCTAAATCGCCTTTGGTGAAGACAAAGCCAACATTGCCTTTGATGTGAGGCAATAATTTTTCCAACAAACCATTATTTTCCAAATGGCCGCGGATAGCTTTGCGCATCATAGTATTTTTACCCATGAGTACGACGCCCAAACCACGTAAGCTTGTACGAATGTTCTGCATCTGCTTTGAACCGACATTGTCAGCGCCGACAATAAAACATTTGGGGTATTCATCGAAAAGTTCCTGTAATGATTAACAAAAAATATACAATTAGAGAAATTTGTTACCTTATAAGGAAACCGTGTATTAAATGAAAAACTTAAATCAGACGCAAGTTTTGTCAAACATGGACGTGCACCAGGATACCTGGGTTCTGCTTTTTCAAGCTAGGTATCCAGACGATACACATTCAGACATAGAAAAATGCTCATCATGAAAGTGAATAGTTTTGCAGAAAGTATATTATTTTGCAGCATACTTACGACAACTTTCAGGAAATATTGAGCCTTCCAAGCAGCTTTGTTCTCCCTAACCATCTTTTATCAAGTTGTGTATTAGGGACTCGAAAAATGAATTTAAGAACTGCAATGTATGAAAAATACATATTTGATTAAACATCTAGCAATTTGAATTTTCCACTTTTCAAATTATTTCTAAAATTCAACATGTGATGGTGAAAATTTCCACAGATTACAAAACTAACCAAAGCGCAAAACGTATGCAAACGACTGTGTCTATGACCAAAATGGCCGAGTCCGGAAATTTCTTCAAGCAGTTGGCATCGCGAAACCGCTGAATAAAGTGTTGTATTTGCGACAGCAAGGGCGACCTCTGATGGTAAGGAAGTTTAAAATGGTTTGTTCATTAAGGTTGTCTTATTTGAAACAGCTGACTTTTTTTCATTATCTAAATTGCCAAGCTTTATGTATGACTTGCCTTTCTTGTATGAATAATATTATGTTCAGATTGACTTCATTTAACGTGTTAAATGGCCTACAACCTGATAAATGGGCAAACCCAGTTCTTGAACGTGATAAATTGCACGGAAATTGTTGTTGGAATTGAAACTAGGTAAATAATTTAACACGTTCAAAACCCAGTTTCGCGCAGTGTTGCATTAGCAAAAATGTCGTTACTTACAGGGAACATACCCAAGTTTTTAAACGAACAGGTCGAAAATTGGCAAGTGTTAAAAAAAAAACCAAGTGTAGAAACAAACGCCGTTGTTCGCAAATAATTTAAAAATGGAAAACGTGAAAAGAAAAAAATTTAAGTGGTCCACCTCATTCGAGAGTGCTATAATACAGGTATGGGCGATTACATTTCGAAATCTTGCTTTTAATTGACCAAAAGCATTTTCTACCACTCTTCGACACTCTCGCAGGCGCTTAATTATAGCATTTGAGTATATCTCCTTCTGAACGGTCTCGTTTAACGAACAAGGTTTGTTCATTTATCACGTTAAATGGAGTCAATTTGAATGTACTATAAGGTTGTTCTCTCTCTGTGATTTTGGCCTGGCAAATTTGCCGAGATGACATAAGTGTGATAAATTTTGCCGAGCACAACAACAAAATACACGTCTTGTCAAATTTGGAGCTTCGGCAAATTTCTCATACCCCAACCCGTGATATGTGATATCATGAGAAAAATATCACGGGAAATGCAACCATGTTATTACATTCACAATGGTCTTCTATGAGAAGTGAGTTTGAATTTATGTTTCTAGTTCTTTTTTTTTAAGTACATATTTTATTTTATTCAGATAAAAAATTAATTAATTCGAAATTGAAGCAAGCAAAGCAAAGCGACAACAGTTGTATAAATAGTGGAAAGAATATGACTAACATGCTAGTTCAGAATGAAGTCAGTTAGAATTTTATTTTCTTAAAGGTGCGCTCTCTCTGTGTGGCAAATTTCTCAAGATATCATGATATCTCGGCAAAAATATTAGACACAGAGAACAACCTTAATGTGTTCCTTTTCTTGAATGTAGAAGCGTATTTTAATTTCCTTTCGAACGAGGTACTGCTTGTGGTTATCGCTCTTGTAACTTTAGCGAAAAATACTTTTGAATGAAGTGATACCCAGAAAAACACAAAATTACGCATTATCATATGTATAACCATAGAAAAATCAAAAAAAAAGTTTTGAGATCAGGAATTTCTTAGTATTTTATTCAAATTAACCATTTGTAAAGTAGTGTAATCAACTTTGGCTACAAAATGGAGAACAATGAGAGTTGTATTAGGCGGATTCTAATCACTACGTAAAATTTACGTACATTAGTAATAACGTAGTATGAAATATCGTTATGGTTCTAGGGTTAATGATCAATCTTGAGTGAACTTATTTAACTCTTTCTTTCGTTCTTTATTCCCGTACGACCCAGTGGCCCTTCTGTTCTATAACAAAAACATTATTAGGAATTTTTTCTAAAAAATTACAGATCTCTATATGAAGTTGACAATTTTCAGGAAAAATTCGTAATAAAAAAATCCGAATATACTTCGATTCCTACGTTTCCTGCATTTAAACATGCAAAATACATAATACAAAACGGACTTATTCTATCCCCTTATTGTCAAAGCAGAAGTTTGCAAGAGGCTAAATTTAAAATTTAGATTTTCATTTCTTTTAAATTTCAAATAAAATTTATTTTATAGCTGTCAAATTAAAATAATTGTTAGCAAGGAGCTGCTGTATGCCAAAACAAACCTATCGAAACACGAGTTGACTGGATCGTTTTTAACAGTCAAGATTCTTTTTGTTTGTCTTTTGTTAGATTTTTTACTATAGCGTGCCTGCTTGCCCTAATGCAAAACTCTATGAGCCCGTGCACAATTGGCTTTGTCTGCTCCAACTTTGATAGAAAAAACCTTAAAGCAAAGCGAAATTCCGGATGCTTGCTACAATTAACACTTTGACAATTTCCACTTCACTTCTTTGCTTTAATTTATAAACCTGATTTTTGGTAAAATATTTGGGGAATTTGCCTTTTTCTGCTTATTGGAATGTTATTTTTTACTTTTCTCTGTTCACTTCTCACGAAATTGCGCGAAATCGCTGAAATAAGTGTAGATATACAAACATACACACACACACAAAGGGGAGATGTTTGTCAAAATGTAAAAAAGTTGAGACATGGCTAACTTTATACTTTGCTTTACTCGCTTCACCTCAATTGTGAACATGTCCCTTTGAAAAGCACATGCTGAACGAAACTGTCAAAGCAAAACTCTGAAGCAAAGCGAGGTAGAAGTTAATTGTGCACGGGCTCTATTTAACTATCTTTTTCTCACAAACAACGACGTAAATTACCAGAAAAATACGAGAAAAATGTACGGGCGTAATAGCATGTTCATGGTGAGCCTGCGTTTTGCGTTTAGTCCAAAACGTAACATTAAGGGCCGTTTACTCAAGCTCCGGTTAAGCACTTAACCACAGATTTTTGTCCGGTTAAGCAATTTATTTGACAGCTCACCATACAATTTACGTCAAACTAACCAGCGGTGAAGTTAATCAGATGTTGAGTAAACGGCCCCAAATGTTACATTTCTCCATACAAATGCCACCACCAAAATGCAATTTAAAGCCCATATGACACTACATTTTTTTTCTGGTATTCTACCAGGTTTTTTGTGTGAAGGAGATGGTCAAATACAGTTTTGCTTTGGTGCAAGCGAGCAAGCTATATTGAAAAAAACCAAACAAAATACCATCTAGGCGATTAAAGGCTGGTATCGACCTCTCAAGAAACAGCTCAAGAAATTTTTGTATTTATTTCTTGAGTAAAAAATAGTAGTAGGCAAGAAATTTTGACGTTTAGTAATCCACCGTGAATACCAAGTGAAATGAAGCAGAGCATCAAAAACGTAAACAAAATAAACCTTTTTGTAAACATAAGCAATTATTAAGTTCTTAAAAATATTAAATAAAAGCCTTAAACATATGTTTTCAATAGTTTTATTTTGTTGTTTTTGAGGAAACCATCGAAAGCGACGGGGATGACCTTATATTACTGGTAAACTCTGGTATATTGATGGCCGTAATGGGAGAAAATATGAGAAATCGATGCCAACTATGCCCTTGCATCATTAGAAAAATTGTGCATTCCATTTTTCGTTTCTTTTTTGTCATTTTCACTAACGATTTCCACAATTTTTTTTCAACACGCAACAAACGTCAAAATTTCTTTAAGAAATAAATGCTCGATGATATATTTCTTGGCAAAACCTGTGTTGCTGTGTTCGCATAACGTTGAAAAATAGTATTAAAAAAGTGTACTAAATTTCTTGAGAGGTCGATACTCGCTCAAGAAAGTTTCACAAGAAAAATTTCTTGAGCAATTCTTGTATGTCATTTTATATGAAACTTTTGCGTTTCTTGAGAGGTCGATACTAAGCTTAAAAACCAACGAGCCAGCTTGTATTTCGGTAGGTTTTTTGGCATTCGGTAATTTTTTCTGACAATTGTTTCTATTTGACAACTAGAAAATAAATTATATTTAAAATAAAAAATATATGGAAATACAAATTTTAAATTTGTCTCTTGTAAGCTTCTGCTATGGCCGTAAGGGTAAAGAAGAAGTCCGGAAGAAAAATTATATTGTGTACTGGCTTCCCTTTATAACATGGAATACACAGCTATTCTGCCCTTTGAGTTTCATAACTTTTTTATTTCAGTAATTTAAATTCAAATTTCAAAAAAAATTAATTTTGGAATAAATATTATTTTCATTTAGTTTGAAGTTTAATGTCAATCAAATTGTTTTTGAGGGAGTATTTGTCTCTTTTCAACCTACGGAAGAATTGTTTTTGTATTTTGACTTTCGGTGGGTTTTCCAAACCAAAAAAACCAAGAAAAAAAATGTAGTGTCATATAGGCATAACGCAACTATTTTTTTGCGTTTTGAATGCTAACGCAGAAAGCAACCCTGAAATCTTCGAAAAAATTTGCCATTCGAATGGAAAATAGTGGCAACACTCTGGCAATACAAGAACGAAATACCTACAAGATTACGCATATAGAGCAGCATGAGCATGCGCGAACGAGCTCCATGATGACGTCAATCTACATGTAATGAACGAAAGTAAACAAAACAGAGATCAAAATTAATACCAAAGCGGTTGGTACGTTTGGTTTGCAAAATTAGTGTATTATATTATTACATATTTTGAAAATTCGCGTTCTATTTTTTTAATTAGACAAAACAAAAAAATAAACCTCAACACCTGATTGCGTAATCTGGGATATTAGCTCCGTTTGTTTCGAACTTCTCAAATGCGCATTTACAAAACGCGGCAGCATGAACACTTTTCGAAAAGCCATCTTCGAAAATGCAAAATGTTGCGTTTCAAATCCAGCATGAACATAGTAAGGTTGTTCTCTGTGTCTAATCTTTTTGCCGAGATATCATGATATCTTGAGAAATTTGCCACACAGAGAGAGTGCACCTTTAAGAAAATAAAATTCTAACTGAGTTCATTGTGAACTAGCATGTTAGTCATATTCTTTCCACTCTTTATACGACTGTTGTCGCTTTGCTTTGCTTGCTTCAATTTCGAATTAATTAATTTTTTATCTGAATAAAATAAAATAATTAAAAAAAAGAACTAGAAACATAAATTTTAACTCACTTCTAATAGAAGACTATTGTGAATGTAATAACATGGTTGCATTTCCCGTGATATTTTTCTCATGATATCAAATATCACGGGTTGGGGTATGAGAAATTTGCCGAAGCTCCAAATTTGACAAGACGTGTATTTTGTTGTTGTGCTCGGCAAATTTATCACACTTAGAGCCCGTGCACAATTGACTTCTACCTCGCTTTGCTTCAGAGTTTTGCTTTGACAGTTTCGTTCAGCATGTGCTTTTCAAAGGGATATGTTCACAATTGAGGTGAAGCGAGTAAAGCAAGGTATAAAGTTAGCCATATTTCATCTTTTTACACTTTGACAAACATCTCCCCTTGTGTGTGTGTGTGTGTATGTTTGTATATCTACACTTATTTTAGCGATTTCGCGCAATTTCGTGAGAAGTGAACAGAGAAAAGTAAAAAATAACATTCGAATAAGCAGAAAAAAGCAAATTCCCCAAAAATTTTACCAAAAATCAGGTTTATAAATTAAAGCATAGAAGTGAAGTTGAAATTAGCTTTGTTCAATAACTCAAAGTTTTTAATTGCTTTTACAAATAGTTACGAATTTTATGTTCAATAACCCAAAAAATTTGCAAAAGAGACCCAAATTGGGAGAGTAAGACTTCGAGAGAGTTGGAAATAGTTGCAAGTAAAATTTTCACTTGCAACTACTTGCAGCTTAAATAAAATAGAAGCGTCAAAAACATATGATCACAAAAATTGCAATTGGAAATATGCCAACATTTTAATCGCAAATTTCTAATTGCATACTAAATAAATTAGCGCAAAAAGGAATCTTGACGATGTTGTGGAATATCCAAAGTAGATTTTCGTCTTCCTAATTCAGATATTTACATTCATTTTCAATTTCAAATATTTCAATTACAACCTAACCTAAAAATCAAATTGTGAAAACAGCGCATCAGCTGTTTACTTGCAAATGTTTACGATTTTGTGTTCAATAACTTTGGTTGATAATTTTCTCTTTTACTCGTTTTTACTCTTAATTTGTCACTGGTGCTCTTGTTGCAAGTAAAGTTGTTGAACAAAGCTATTGTCAAAGTGTTAATTGTAGCAAGCATCTGGAAATTCGCTTTGCTTTAAGGTTTTTTCTATCAAAGTTGGAGCAGACAAAGCCAATTGTGTACGGGCTCTTATACTATGTTCATGCTGGATTTGAAACGCAACATTTTGCATTTTCGAAGATGGCTTTTCGAAAAGTGTTCATGCTGCCGCGTTTTGTAAATGCGCATTTGAGAAGTTCGAAACAAACGGAGCTAATATCCCAGATTACGCAATCAGGTGTTGAGGTTTATTTTTTTGTTTTGTCTAATTAAAAAAATAGAACAAGAATTTGCAAAATATGTAATAATATAATACACTAATTTTGCAAACCAAACGTACGAACCGCTTTGGTATTATTTTTGATCTCTGTTTTGTTTACTTTCGTTCATCACATGTAGAGTGACGTCATCATGGAGCTCGTGTGCCCATTAGAGCTGTCAAACTATCGACGATACTATCGATAGTATCGATAGTCTAGTCACTTTAAATAACTATCGATAGTTTTACTACTATCGCGACTATCGTATATACTCTTTCCCAGCGCATTTGACATTTACCCATTTCCACATTAATTCTCAAAGCACAATTTTTTATTGAGAACACATTGCCGTATAAGAAACCAAAAATTTCCGAAGTGTTGAATCAAATACAGAGAGCAAAAAAACCGATGTAATCCTGAAGAAGAGCCAGTACTTGGAGCAAGTTAACTCTGCACCAAACACAAACCCACCTGCAAACAATTTTTTTTTTGTATCACGGCATCATCTGTACTCGCTGGTTATAATAGCCGTAACGCAACGGATGCAGCTGTGACTTTAATATCTATTGTATGTGAAAGGCATGTGATTGATTACAATGAACGGTAGAAAGCGGCGAGAACCGTAAGCATCTGTTGATTTTAGATTTCTTCCGTATTCTTACGGCAATTTGACAGTTCTCTTTGCTGTGACAAAACAGAATACCGTTAGCAAAAAATTTTTTTAAACATTTTATAAAATAAATATGAGCGAATTCGAGGAAAGACTTAATAACGGCGTGTGTCGTCATGAAATCACCAACAAATTGAAAGTTTCCTTGTTGGGGTAAGTGGAAAGTTTCCTGTTTTAAATTGGTAAACAAAGTACAATATTTACAGCTGTGGCAAATGTCAAAGACGGCAGTTAACGCACTATTATAACTGCCTTATGTTTGTCACCGTTCTCTATCGGTACGGCTTCCGTCCCGTTCCGCTATTATAACCAGCGCAGTAGAGTCTGAACGCATGTTCAGTAAAGCTGGTTTAATTGTAAGTGATAGGCGGTCGAGTTTAAAACCAAAAAAAGTCGATGTGTTATTATTCTTACAAAAAAATTTTTATGAATTGGAAAATCAGTTGGTATTTTTAAAAGTAAGGCAGCGAAAAATAAATGGATTTGAAAAAAACATATAAAATGGGTCGATACTATCGATAGTATCGATAGTCACCCTTAGGACTATCGTAAAACATCGATGGTCGTGACTATCGATAGTTTGACAGCTCTAGTGCCCATGCTCATGCTGCTCTATATGCGTAATCTTGTAGGTATTTCGTTCTTGTATTGCCAGAGTGTTGCCACTATTTTCCATTCGAATGGCAAATTTTTTCGAAGATTTCAGGGTTGCTTTCTGCGTTAGCATTCAAAACGCAAAAAAATAGTTGCGTTAAGTTGCATTTTGGTGGTGGCATTTGTATGGAGAAATGTAACATTTAATGTTGCGTTTTGGACTTAACGCAAAACTGCCTCCGAAACGCAAAACGCAGGCTCACCATGAACATGCTATTAGAGCCTATACACACTTGCGACTCAATCGATTTGGTCGAATTGGACTGTTGTATTCACACTACTCCAACTATTTAGTCGAATCGGTGGCAGCTAAAATAGTCGTGCGATTGACAATGACATAGTGTTGCCAATGTTCACATTTTACTCAGCAAATTTTACATTAGTGGTCTTCATATAAAGTGATGAAGTATTAAATTGTTAAAGTTTATCTGCATTCTTACATGAAAGCACCTTCTTGTCAGCTGTCAACTTGATTAATAAATAAAAAACAATAAAATAAACAAAAAGTGCATACATTGTTTGGCTTTGTTTCTTATTAAACTAGCAACTAGCTGTCAAGTAAATGAAAAGAGAAAAACGGAAGGAATTACGCTCATAAAGGCGAAACGAACAGAAGTACAAGAAACGGAAAAATAGTAAAAATCAGCCATTAATAATTTTCTTGAAATTTCATTTCCATTATTTCTATTTTAAAATGCGATTAATGACATTTGAAGAGAACAACAATATCAAGAAACATATGAAAACGGAAGTAAATATCCTTAGTTAGATAATTCTTGTCTATAACTACATCATTTCCAGATGGATTTTAGAAAGCGTCAACTGGATTTTAGAAAGGGGAAATTGGATCTTAGAAATGTCAATTGGATTTTAGAAAGGGGAAATTGGATTTTAGAAATATCAATTGGATTTTAGAAAGGGGAAATTAGATTTTAGAAATGTCAATTGGATTTTAGAAAGGGGAAATTAGATTTTAGAATAGCCAAATGGATTTTAGAAAGGGAAAATTGGATTTTAGAAATGTCGATTTGATTTTAGAAAAGGGAAATTGGACTTTAGAAACTGTAAATTGGATTTTCGAAAATTTATATAATTATTAATTTATACTTTCATACGCAATAAAGAATTTCTATTCGAAAAATTCTGTGTAAAATTTATTTTAAACGCACATTCTGAAATCCAATTCACGCTTTCAAAAATCCAATTTTGTTTTCTAAAATCCTTTTAACGCTTTCTAAAATCCAATTGACATATCTAAAATCCAATTTCCCCTTTCTAAAATCCAATTGACATTTCTAAAATCCAATTTCCCCTTTCTAAAATCCAGTTAACGCTTTCTAAAATCCATCTGGAAATGGTGTAGTTAATAAGAAACGAACCTTTTGTTTTTAAACATTTTGAAAATATTAATTGAAATATTCAATCTCTACAATTTACCAAAAGTGAAATAAAAGTAGTGCTGTCAGCATGGCAACTCTTTCCACTACGAATATCACTGTTGTTGCTGTAGTCGTTCGACTAAATTGTCTCAAGTGTGAATACGTAGAAGGGCGCCTTGCTGATCAAGCAGTTGTACAACTGTTTCAGTTGGAATGAAATTGGGCTGCAAATCCAACTGTTTCAGTTGTACAACTAATTGAATGTAGTGTGAATGCTTCCATACATTCCCATGCAAATCAACATTCGACTAAATCGATTGAGTCGCAAGTGTGTATAGGCTCTTATATCATCTCGGCAAATTTGCCAGCCCAAAATCACACAGAGAGAACAACCTTAGGGCCTTTTCACATTACTCGGTACGACATCGGATCGACATTTTTTGCTCGGTATTTCCAGCTTACCGAAACGATTCCGCGTTGCTATGTTTTTCACACTTGTGGGAATACTTTCGGTGCGTTATCGGCAGAAAATAGGAAAACAAACATCGAAAATTGCAAAACAAAATTTTTAACTTCAACAAATCACCCAATAATAACAATAATGTCTTCTAGCGAAGACGAAAACATCATAACTTGCTACATTTATAGCCGAAACGAGTTTTTTACTGACTTTGTTCTTCTTCTTTTATTACGCCGCAAAAATGTATGCAGTAATTCCTCAAATTTTACTGACAGGTCTTACCGCGTTGCGGTATACCGAAATTAATCCGCTCCGATTTCATGTATGCAACACTAATGTGAAAGTGCCAATTGAAATACATGTGGTCGGTAAGGTTTCGGTATACTTTCGGTAAACACCAAAAATGTCGATCCGATACCGCACCAAGTAATGTGAAAGCGCTCTTAGTCATGATCATGATCCAATAATTCTATATGGTCGTTGCACTGAAAAGAGAATAGGCGATTACCGTTGAACGGCCGTAGATAAAACTGTCAAAAACAGAAAAAACGCCAGCGAACATACAAGCGAACACACAAGCTATTTTCCACGAATAACACGTGCAAGAGGGAAAAATCAAAACAAAAGACGATAATTTGACAGCTTAATTTTGCGTTTTCTGAGCGATATAACCTGTCTTTATTTTATGTTAACAAAATGATAGCAATAACAACGCATTCCGCAGTAATATCGCTGTTTGTAAATATTTTTCAAAGACAAATTGTAAATTAATTAATTTTTTTTCTTATATTTCTATATATGTACGTATGTGGTCTGCTCAAAAGTGTAAACAAAAAGAAATTTATAATGCTTTTGCGATTCACATAGGTGAACTGCTTACTTGCTACATCGATAGCAGTTGCCAATAAGTAGTGAACTGCTATTTTGAAAAAGAGATCGCAATTGCGATTTGTGATTTTTTATTCACAGTGAAAAAATCACCGTTTGCGATATATCGCTCATCACTAATAACAATAAATTTTTACCTATAAACTTTCATGAATAAGCCTATTGGAATACTTCCTTCTTATTTACATGCAAATCTGGCAAGCTTTTGTAAATGTCAGTTGCAAAAGAAGCTGTCCAAAACTGTCAGGCAATTGTAGAAAATACGGAGATTGTGGTGATTTTTTGGAAGAGTTTAATAAAGATTGGATAATATCGTTACAAAAAAGGTGATTTCTCGATGAATAAAACGTAAATTTAGTTTAAAATGCATTGGAAAAATAACCAAGAAGTCTTTTTTTATTTTTATAATTGCAAATGCGTAGAGTGCGAAGTCGAAGGTTTTATCAAAAGTAACAATTGTATGTATGTACGTATGTGAGTGGTCTGTCTGGCGAGGGCTGCTGCTGGACATGGCCATGGAACTCTCAATTAATTACTATCTGCATATCCATGTACATAGTACATGAATTTAAATTACATATACATATGTAGTTACCCGTGTAAAAATACATAATGGAAACTTAAATAAGTTTAACTGTGAAAAAATATTTAAGTGAAATGAGTACTCTTTTGAATAGGCAGTTTTCGCCTTGGTATAACAGAACACCAGATTTCAGAGGTTGTGCATATATGTACATACATATTTGTATTAACCAAAATTTATAGTCTGATATTTTAAGGCAAAGAAACTGTGTCTTACAATACATAAAAATCAATGTATAGCAATTTGGCAATGTGGCCGCTGTGGCGCAATGGGTAGAGCACTCGCCTGCTACACCAGAGGCCTCGGGTTCTAACCCCAGTCCGGACAAACACCAAAAAAATTTGTCTAATTATTTAAAAAACAATTATTGGGTTTTTAGAAATACCGGTAACCTTTCGACAGTGGGCGGCTTACCCTCCGAGTGTATTTCTTCCATGAAAAAGCTTCTCACAAAAAATGCATTCGCCGTTCGGGGCCGGCATAAAACTGTAGGTCCACCCAATTAGCAAAAACAAAAGGAGCACTTCTCGAATTGGGAGAGAAGCTCGGTCATTAAACTCGTCAGAGTTATAATAGCGCCAGTGTATTATATTATTATTAATTTGGAACTGATCCACTTCACGGGTTTTCATCAAATTAAAGAAACACTAACTTCCCTTTCCAAAAACAAATCACGTACTCGAATGTTACTTTTTTTTTTTAATAATTTTAAAGTATTCCTTATATACGGCAATAACACTTCCTATCATAATTAATATCAATTCTAAATCGTCATCCACTATACATTTTATTATATCTTTCGCGAATTGGTAAAATATGTATTTTCAAAAATAACAATGGCGGGAATTGTAAATATGTATGTAGTGTAATTGATAGACGCAACCATGCGCATACTCTGGAGCAGCCAGGGCCGCACGCAAGAAAACGTTTAGATGCGCATACGCACACGCATTCGCATACGGTGCATTAGAGTTGGACTATAAGCCTATTGGAATACTTCCTTCTTATTTACATGCAAATCTGGCAAGCTTTTGTAAATGTCAGTTGCAAAAGAAGCTGTCCAAAACTGTCAGGCAATTGTAGAAAATACGGAGATTGTGGTGATTTTTTGGAAGAGTTTAATAAAGATTGGATAATATCGTTACAAAAAAGGTGATTTCTCGATGAATAAAACGTAAATTTAGTTTAAAATGCATTGGAAAAATAACCAAGAAGTCTTTTTTTATTTTTATAATTGCAAATGCGTAGAGTGCGAAGTCGAAGGTTTTATCAAAAGTAACAATTGTATGTATGTACGTATGTGAGTGGTCTGTCTGGCGAGGGCTGCTGCTGGACATGGCCATGGAACTCTCAACTGAATTACTATGTGCATACATGTGTATGTACAGATGTGTGACCAGTTGTGTTTCGTCACCATTTGACATCGAATGACCTTTGTTGAGTGCTCCAACTGCATAATTAATATACCAAACCAAATGAATTAATAATGAAATATGTAGCTACAAATTTTTGAACATCTTTGGATAAGTAGATATATTTTTATATCTGCATTTGTCCGTATTTATTTTTTTAAAAAATGTGTAAGAAAATTTTCTGTGATAAATTTAAAATAACTCAATTATTTTTGTTTTGTTAATGGCTGACGTAAAATAATTTCACGGCCAAATTGGCCAAATTCTGTATTCTCCATTATTTTGTTTTCCATAATTTCCCCCAATTGGTGTGTATATGTCTAAAACTTGTCAGCACTGAAACGACAGCTGGTGCATTTGTTCAAGGGTGAACAACTTTTCTTCAACATTTGCGCCTTGTTGATGTACGCGTATTCTCTTTTTTGGGTTTTAAACAAGGCTAATTTATAGAATAATTGAACCATGGTTTTAAATTTCTAAATTTCAAAAGGGTATACGACAACTAGGGAAATTTGTTATTCAGTACTTTTTTGGTAAATTTATTTTAGCAATTTTATTGATACGCTTTGACTAAATCGAGCAATTTGCAAATCATCAATCTAAAACCGTTACAATCATATTTCCCATTTTTTCCATGCACGTTTTTTTGCAGGTAGACGTGAAGACAAAGCAACAAAAAATCTCATACTCTATTTCGAAGGAACAATAGCAGTGGTTGAAAATAAAAAAAGCTGATCGGTTGAGTTCATTTGCCTCAGTAGCGTGCTTGTACAATTTGCTCAATTTACCATTCAAAAGCTAGAAGGGATAACGTTGCTGTTGCTGTCGAAAGTAAGTTTAATATGTATGTATAGGTGTGTTACATACATATGGATATGTATGAAGATCCTGCTTAAACAGTAGTATAAAACGAACAAGCTCTTATCTTTACAATTCGCAGATTGCGTAAAAAAGCAAAAATATGAGCGCATCAGCTACTTTGGCTCCTTCCATAGGTAGTAGCGGCGGAGGAGTAGCTGGCGGTGGGGTGGTTGGTGCTACCGGTGTTGCTACTGCTGCTATCTTGCCAACTATGATGTCGGGTCTAAGTGTTGCAGAAGGTGCAACTGGTGGCAATGCAACAGGATCGTCAATGAATGTCAATCCGGCTATATGTCGTTACTATCAACGTGGTATATGTCGTTTCGGTAATTTGTGCCGCTTTTCGCATGATACCGTCGGTGGTGAGGTTATCGAAAGTAGCGGCATCGAAACTGGAGATATCTCAAACGAGTCGCCATCCACCTCAACTAAGTCGGCGGCGGCACAATATCATCTGAATAATCGACCTAGCACGAGTAGATCAAATTGGGCCAATGCGCCTGTGTTTGTACCGAAAAGTTATCGTCCACTAATGCATGGTGGTGAATTAAGTGGCGGCGGCGGCGACGATGATGCAATAACGTCGGAAGATGGCGCAGCAGCTTTGTCTCCCACCACCACCACCACCACCATCCGCTATGATGTGCAGCAAAAGTCATGGGCTGATGTTGTTGGTGGTGCTGGTGCTGCCCAACGTATGCGCATGGCGGACGGGGCCAGCGCTGAAGCCATGCGAGAAATGATATGTCCATATGAGGGCCCTTGCCCGTATGGTGCATATTGTGGGTATGGCATACATTTGGAATTGTGTAAAATGTGTGATCAATTTTGCTTGCATCCGAGCGATCAAACGCAACGTCGTAAACATAATCAGGATTGTTTGCAGCAGCATGAGCAAGCCATGGAATGGTCATTTGCTATAGCACGTTCTAAAGATAAAACGTGCGGCATTTGCTTTGATACGATAATGGAGAAGGCGGGACGCGAGAAGCGTTTCGGCATATTGCCAAATTGTAATCACATCTTTTGTTTGGAGTGCATACGCAAGTGGAGACAGGCCAAACAGTTTGAGCATAAAATAACACGGTAAATCTTAGTTTTTTTAATTTAAATGTAATTAAATGTTATTTTCAATGTAAATATGTATGTATGTATGCATATTTGTAGTTCATGCCCTGAATGTCGCGTTTGTTCTGATTTTGTGTGCCCGAGTGCCTTTTGGGTTGAGACCAAGGAAGAAAAGGATAAGCTGCTTACTGATTATCGTGTAGCGCTTGGCATTAAAGACTGCAAATATTTTAAAAAGGTGATTTCATATGAATCCATAAAAAATTGCTTCTCTAATAACACTGCTCTACAGCCAAAAAATACTCTGAACGCGACCATCCTATTTATATGTAAAATCGGTCGCTGATTCCGAAAATCGGGCTCATTTTTAATTCTATGGGAAGGTTTTTGAGATATCGGCAATTTACCGTTATTTGGCCAATGGCTCCACTTAATCCTGTATACCTCTTTAACGCAGTGAGCTATCTTCCTTGGAGTGACACTCAACGAAAGAAAATTAAATTTCCTTTTCATCCCTGCTACAACATTTTCCTGTAACTCTTATAGTTTCTGAAATATTGACGATTCAATTTGAATTTTTTCGATTTTTTACGATTTTTTGAAGAAAAAATTGACTTTGTCAGGCAATATCTTTTAAACCAATGTCTTCACCTTCGGTTTTACTCCTTTACGTGAAGCTCCATTCTATTGGGAAAAAGATAAGCTATCAACGAAGAAAATCCATGGTAAAATAGAAAAGTTATAGGCGATCAAGTAAATACATCCAAGTCGCGCAATGCCTCTGCACGGGTATATTCTATGCATGTTATACCAATACCTACACATCTGCAGTAGCAGCACATTGGCAGCGCAGTAGATAAAAGCCCATTTACGGGTATAACATGCATAGAATATACCCGTGCAGAGGCATTGCGCGAGTTGGATGTATTTACTTGATCGCCTATAACTTTTCCATTTTACCATGGATTTTCTTCGTTGATAGCTTATATTTTTCCCAATAGAATGGAGCTTCATGTAAAGGAGTAAAACCGAAGGTGAAGACATTGGTTTAAAAGATATTGCCTGACAAATTCAATTTTTTCTTCAAAAAATCGTAAAAAATCGAAAAAATTCAAATTGAATCGTCAATATTTCAGAAACTATAAGAGTTATAGAAAAATGTTATAGCAGCGATGAAAAGGAAATTTAATTTTCTTTCGTTGAGTGTCACTCCAAGGAAGATAGCTCACTGCGTTAAAAAGGTATACAGGATTAAGTGGAGCCAGTGGCCAAATAACGGTAAATTGCCGATATCTCAAAAACCTTCCCATAGAATTAAAAATGAGCCCGATTTTCGGAATCAGCGACCGATTTTACATATAGATAGGATGGTCACGTCCAAAGTACAGACAAAAAATTTCATTTTGTGATCCAGTGTAATTTTTATTGTAAACTTTGCCAAAAACAGGGTGATGGCAAATGTCCATTTGGCAACAAATGTTTCTACAAACATGCACTCCCCAATGGCGAATTAGTGGATGTGGGTTTACCCAAGCGCGCGCGTAAAATGCATCGCGGTTCAAATGATTTCATCGATTTGTTGGATGTAAGTCAAACAACACTTATATACTTACATGCATATGTATGTACAACGGTCTCTTACACATTTACCTATTTTCTAGATCTACTTATGGGAGTTTGTTGAGCAACGACATTATCATTGGCTCGATTTTCTTTCAAGCTCAAGCGACGATAGTGATGATACTGATTTTTCGGATGAGTAAAAAAACCGTAAACAAATGGTATTGCGCACCCACAACCAAGCAAAGTTACTCAAAAAAATTACTTATTACTGAATGTATATTTGAATTCGATGTGCTAACTAAAAAAACAAAAAAAAAAACAACAAAAAAAAAAAAAAAGCGAAAGCAATGCAGAAACCTACATACATATGTATAGATATATTTACATATGTAAGTTAACAAGGATAAAAGCAGATAAAATACTATAATTAACATATGCTGAATCGTTTCATACAGTATCCTTAAATTCGCTAAAGTAAAAACAAAAGTAAAAAAGGAAGCATAAAAGCACAGTAATAAATTAAAAAAATACACTGTAAACTAGGTCCGAAAGCGTAAATACTTACAATTATACTAGAAATAAAACACAAAAATGTATAAGAAGAAAAATCATAAATGTAAAAATATGTATTAGTAAGCCACGCAACGAACCCTCTACGTCGTGTAACTAGTAACAATAAAATATAAATTATGTAAAGGTATATATGTAGGGTTTGTGCGTAAATGCAGTAGGAATGTGTAGTAAATGACTTCATATGCCTTTCGCTAAATAAAGCTTAGATCAAAAGTGCCAATACGCACACATTGATAATTGTAAACATATTTGTGTTCATTACATTGCAATTAACATTACTACACGCACTTTGCGCTTACGTATAAGCCCCATATTTACTATCCATACTATGGCTTTCTAGCAACTCGTTAAGTGATATACTAGCATTAGCATTACAGAAATGTCAATCTCTCTAAAACAAAAAAAGAGTTACACATACATACATACTAAACACATACCATAAATTCGAAATTTCGATTGTGATTCATATTCGTGTATATGCGCCGTGCTGCAATGGCAGAGCAGCTACAACAATTTTTGTAGAAATAAAAAAAAATATATATATATAAAAAAAGGAAAAAAATTCAAAAAAAAAAATGTAAGCAAATGTAAAAAAAATAAATGTTTCCAAGCGTCACACGTTTGTGCGTGCGCGCCTGCCTTAAATACACATACATACATATGTCCCCGCCCACCCACCATTGTGCGCCCCAAACGCGCAGCTGAAGTAAAATACATAAAATAATAATAGACGCGTGATATCATCCAATTTGATGTATTTTCCTTTGTGTTTGTACATTTGCTTCGTTTAAAAATGCGAAAAATTGAAATCGTTTGTGGTTTAATTGAGTAGCAATTAAGCTTCATATTGATAATGATACATATTACATTTATGTTTTCCGTTTTTGTTTGTAACAAAATTTTCGTTATGTTCCGCATTGCGCTCAACTATGTATCTACTTATTTTCACTATCATTTCACTAATTTTTTTCTTAAATTTTTTTTGTTATTTATACTGCATATCTATATTAAATATGTATACTACATCTGTATCTATGTATGTATACGCTTTTTATCACTTATTGTTTTTGTATAAGAGTAAAAAGATGGCGCATACGATTCTCTTTCTTTGTTAGTTTTCTTTTGTTGTCATTATTTGGTTTATAATCTCTTTTGAAATTGTTAAACAAATATTGTATTATACATATAAATATTATATATTTTTTAAGTTATTTTGAAAATTTTGCGTATACTTTTTCTTTATTTGATTTGTTAATAAATTACAGCAAAATTTAACACTCTTGATGCCACCACCACTTTTTTGTTTTTGGTTTGTTTTTATTTTCTACTTAAAACTGTTGCTTGTTGTAAGATGAAAAAATTAGAAACGAATTCAAATCAGTTATATTTAGTAAGTTTGTTACATATAAACATTAGAAATAAAATTATTTTTATATACATAAAAGAAAAATGATTCAAAAGTTGCAAAATAAAAAAAAAAACAAAATACATACTTAGAAGCCTCATAATATTATACATAGAAATAGCATTAACAACACAAAAGTAAATAATATGTGTAAAAAATACTTAATAATAATTCATAAAACAAAATTTGCAAAAAAGAGCAGCAACACAACAAAAAAAAAATAAATAATGCAGTTTAAAAAAATACAATAATGCAGTTTATGTATGTTAGAATTGTATAATTAAAAAGTGTAAACTATCTTTGTGTGTGTATGTAATGTGAGTTTGCGCTAACAACTACTAAATAAAAGCAAAAAAAAAGCAACAAGCAAATACAATAAAGTAAATAAAAAATAAATAAAACAAGTTAAAAAACAGTATAAACTATATATTATAAATGTATGTACATATGGACTGCGTTTGAAAAAATTGTACATCAATAAACATGAAATATTTCCTGAACTAGTAGCCCGATTTTAAAAATAAAAGTCAGATTTAGCAGCTAATTTTATTCAAACTTTTGCTAAATGCTTAAGTTTTTTCCACAATAATTATTTTAAAAAAATTTTGAAGTTTTCTGGCACTCCTTGCATTACAGATTTTATGGTATCTTCTGTTATTTCTCGAGATTCTGAAAGCCACTTATTGCGAAAATTTTTTTCATTCTGGGTTACTTGCTTCGTTTCCTTAATTTCCCTTTTAACTAATGTCCATTATTTCCCAATCGGACTCAGTTCTAGGCAGTTAGACCGATTTGTTTCTCGAGGCCCCAAAATCATATTTTTTTGGAGTACCATTCCAAAGCCAATTTGCTGTGATGACATGAGGCTAGGTCCAGTCAGAAGATTGCAAAAATCTCATGACGGCGTAGGAAAGACGTATTTATTTCGTCAAGCATTCTTTACCGTAAATTTGCGTGTTTATTGCTCCTGTTCTCCGAAAAATCTGCTTCGTTCACCATATCTGCAAATTGGTTACCAAACCAGAGATTTTCGAGGAGCTTTCGACTGCCTCTGTGATTTAAACTTTTCGTCAACATTGCTCGTGTTCCGCGATGTAAAACTCCTGGCCTGGAAGCTGCGAAAAGGCGGTTAAAACAAACGTTTCATCGTCCCTAATGTAGCAATCGAATTTAAAAAAAAATCTGTTCTTAAATATTTGCCACGCTCTTTCGTCACTTTGTGCTTCGCAGAATTCCGACCAGGAACTTTATCGAGTTAAATTTTCTTCAGATAGCTTGTCTTTTTGCTTTGCAGACAAAAAACTTAGAGAACCCCACCTTTTTACCAATTTTTCTGCCCGTAATGTTGGGGTTCCTCTGCGAAATGGTGACAATTTTACTTTTTTCATTTTGCTAACTGATACCATTTTTTCTCGCGCAGTATCAGTTCCGAGTAACAGTAAAGTCCTCCTGAAAGTTCTATAAGTCCCGGGAAACAATTTTGGACTACTCTTTAGCTCCGGAGCAATTTTTTTTAACATTCACTTAGGGTGGTCTTGAAAAGTGTTAAGAAATTTCAACAATAGCTTTACGTACTTTCAATTCGCTTGCCATTTTAAAGTAAATAAAAGGGTTTAAGGAAAATATTTTTGAGTCGTATATTTCTGGCATTTATCGCAAAGCTTACTACGAAACAAAAATTAAAATCGGACCACTAGTTCAGGAAATATTTCATGTTTATTGATGTACAATTTTTTCAAACGCAGTCCTTATATAAAAAATAATAATGAAAATAGCTTTGTATTGTAAAACTAATAAAAAATTCTTCAATTTAAAATACTCATACGCATAAACACACAGACACACAACCCAATAAACACAACGGATTTGCCTCGAATTCGAGACGAGTTCGCTTCTCTGATTATATTATCGCGGCGATAGTTCGCGACGATAGATCGGCGAATCCGAATTCCCAGGTGAGTAACCTCTCATTAGCGATTCGCGCATTTTTATGTTCTCGGATCGTTGGCAATTCGAGATTTGGGATCATTGGCGAATACATTCTAGAAAATCTTCTTCTGCGAATCCGCCTCGAATTTCCCACGATATCATCCGAACTTTTAAATTTCTCGAGTGGAGTTTTAAAGAGTAAATTAATGCCCAACAGGGAATTTCTTCGTGTAAAGCAAGATCCAACAAAATTTATAAATGCTATTGCGATAATTGATTTTTCTCGAGTCCATCTCGAACTCGATACGAATCCGAAAAATAACATTCACCTCCGCGAATTCATCTCGAGTTTGCCACGATACCATCCTCGCTTTTGTGTTTATTGGGAACTTACAACTAAAAGAACACATAAACACATACATAAAATAGTACATGACCTTAAAAAAATTAATGAACTAACAAAAAAGTACATACATACATACATCCACAAATTCTAAGCCACGCTAATACTATGTATTTGTATTTAAATTCAAAATACCTCCAAAAATTTACTTATCTATAAAGAAAAACAACAAAAACAAATACTGTTATTAAGATAGTATTATTAAAAAAAAAAAAAATAAAAGAAAACGGAATTAAACCAAGTGCTGTAATTTACTCTATTTTCCTCGTACACACAATTCAAAAGTATAAATATTTTCTGATAATAAAAATGGCAAGCATAAACCAAGGCAAAATGAAAATCCAAAATCCAAAATCAAAAAAAAAAGAACAAAAAAAAAAACAGAAATACTATAATAAAAGTAAATAAGTAGGCAAATAGAAACTAACTGCAACTACATATTTGTGTGGTTTTTTATTTTTATTTTTGTGCTTTGGCTAAGGTAAGGATACAGGGAGAGGAACTCTCCGGATCCCACCGAAATGTCAGCGTAAGTAAAAGATATCTATCTACACGTGTTTGATGGAAATAAGTTAAAACAGCTAGCTCCTGGTTGCGGACCACTTACTAGTCTACTATGCAACATCAAAGTGATTGCAAATAATCTAAAATAGTTTTGAAAACAAATAACAAATAAAAGCGTGTTAAAAACAGACTTTAATTATAAAAATGCAACTAAATTGTGTATACGTAATTATTCAAATACAAACATAGAGGTGACGCTAATAAAAGTGTGTTAAAATAGATACACAAACTGATAAATCTGTTTATTCAAGAAGCTATCCGTATCCAATTTCAGCAGAAAACACACTCGCAAGGATTTCGAATACAAATTAATCATAACTTACAATGTAAAATAGCCCAAAATGGAGCGGATGCAATCAACTATGTGAGTAGATGATAATGTATCGACGTTTAAGGTAAAAACGTAGATTTTAACAAATGAGGAGTATGCGAATCGAATAGCATCAGCGGGAGTGCCATCTGTCGAATACTGTAATAGTCATTGGGGTCTTGGACGATGAAAGTAATCAAAAAATGAGAACGGTTTTGGATTTTCGAAAGCTTAATGAGCAAATTACGTACTATAAATATTCCCTTTGAGACACTACGGTAACCCTACGAATTTTGCCAAGTCCAACTTATTTTTTTTTTTGTTTTTTGTTTTTGGCATTTCCGACAGGGTAGGATTGCGATGTATTGTGGAACGCATTTCCGTCATCCCCTGTCAAGTCGTAATTAATGACCACAAAAACTAACGAACCAACGAGATAAACTCAGCACGAAAAAATATACTGAAGATGGCACATCGCCGAAACCGGTTTATAACCAAACAAAACTTGACAAGGGCCAACGGATATTCTTTTCAAACTAGTCCAATTTGTTTCCTAGAAAAGGAGCTATAGATCGTCTATCCTTCGTTAGGATATTGGAGAAAAATGTCATGTCTACGTGGACGACATTATAATTTTCTAATCTGAGGAAAAATCACAATACGAACATTTTTTTATTTACAAAAGTAGAGTGCAATGTCAAAATCAAAGCGAACTTAGATCATGGCCAATATAGGAATGGGCGAGTCCCAAGCGAATTCAGATTTTACCCACGGCGAAATATCATTTGACATTACACTCTACCAATTACAATAACAAAATACATGAGAAATTTCTGAATTCGCTACCGGCCCTACCTTTAAACTATTTTACCATGATACAAATATATTCGTACATGCTAGTGAAAAGTCGAGGCAACAATCAATTATCAAGTGCCGAATTCATTAAGATACTTACGGTAATTTTTAGGTCTTTCCGGTTATTATATCAAAAGCTACACAGCGTATGCCAATCGTCGACAGACGAGAGAGTCGTAGACAGACGACTGTTTGCCATCATTTGGGGATATACTCGTAGTAAATGCGCTTTCAAAGAGCTCTTAATTGCTGTAAAAGCTGCTAAAAATGATATCTTGCCCATACATACTTACTCGCATATTCTTCATGCTGAAAAACTTTGCTTAAAATAAGAACACACGGCATTTTTTTGTTAAAAGTTTTATTTGTAACTTTATTTTATTAATTTTTTTTTTGCATTTTATCATTCTTAATTCTTTATTCTGGTTCTTGGGTTTTATTTGACCTTCACTTAGGTTTTTAATTTTTCATTCATTTAATTTTTTTTTTAATTTCTATAAAGTATATATAATATATATATTTATATATATATTTTTTTTGTGTTTGCTTTTGGGTTTATTTGCTTACTAAATGTTCTTTTTTTGTGAATTTATATTCAATAATTTTTATTATTTTAAATTTTTTAAATATTTTTTTTTTGCGTTTTTCGTTTATGTATGTATTTAATAATTTTTTACGCTTATCAATCAAAACTTTCATCGACCAGCAAACAGCTCATCATCAGCTTAATCATCATCATAATTATTATAATCATTTTAAATTTATTATAATCATTTTAAATTAAGATTATTTAATATTTTTAATTTTTTTTTTAATTTTATTTAATTATTATTTTCTTGTTTAAAGTACTTAATTGTAATATATTTTTTGTAGGTATGTAATATATTTGTTAATGTATAATTTATATGTATATATATGTATTTTTTAATGTTTCATAATAATTGATATAATAGATAATAATAATAATAGTAATCATAATAATGATGATGATAATAATAATTGTAATAAATACAATAGTTTTTTGTTGCTTATAAATGTAATCATAATATGTTTTTTTGTATTTTTTTGTGTTTAATGCATGTGTGTAATTGCAGTTTTCCTGTTTTCAATAAGTTTTGTTTTTAATTTATTTTCCTTTCCTTTTGTGTTTATTTACTTAAGTTTATGTAAGTTAAGTTGTTTTTCGCATATTTTTATTTAATTTCTTTTTTTTTTATCTATTAATCAGCACATATACTGCATGGGAGTTTTAGTGGTTGGCTGGGAAGTATGCTGGAAAAAGTAGGAGGGCGAATTGGGTGGTGGGGTGTGTGTATGTGAGTGTGTGTGTGTATGTTTGTGTTTGTGTCTGTGTGTGGTTCGGCAGATTTTAAACACACCTCTTCCAACGTTCTTAACCTTGCGTTTGTTAAACATTACGGCTTTGCGCCTCTAGGTATGCAATAAAATTTAAATAGCTTGTAACTTAATGTCCTCTGCCTACCTTATATGAATGTGTTTATTTATTATATATGTATGCATGTATGTATGTGTTATACATTTTTAATTTTTTCACTACATTCGCAAGTAAACAATATTTCTTTATTTATTAATTTATTAAATACATAATAAAAAGTATGTTGATGCATGTACGATGATATCAAGCAATAATAATCATATACTAAAGTCATAATAATTAAGTATGTATACATAAATATACATATGTTTGTAAAATTACAGTGCACGTCAAACATTTGACTTGTGCCCTCAAAAATTTTCTATAAATTTAGCAAAAAACAAAACAAACGAAAAATGGTATTTTGCGTATGCAAACTATGCAACTACATCTGCTGCCTATTATTTATACACATGTATGCACATATACATATGTATGTATATTTAAAATTCTTGCTTTTGTTTAAATTTATTTACGCTTTTGTAATATAATATAATTAATTAATTAATAATTATTTACGTTAATTTAATACTTTAATACTTATTATGTAATTTTTTTTCTATTTGTAATTAATATATACTTTTCAATTAACTTACAATTCACTTTTAATTTGTGAATTGTTTACTTTTACATGTCGGTGTATGCTTTCATCCTTTTGTAGCTCGTCGCACTTACATTGCGTACAATGGCGAACGTAGCTGCTCATTACTTAACTAAATTATATTTATATTTATATATATGTAGATATATATATATATATATATATATATATATATATATATATATATATATATATATATATATATATATATATATATATATATATATATGTATACTATATAAATTTATAGTTATATTTATATGTATTTATGTAAATGTATGTATATAGTAATAATGCAACGTATGTATGCATTAGTAAATGGTATATGTATGTATATATTTTTTGTAACTATTTCTTAGTATGTATATACATACATATCTAGCATAATTTTAATTGTGTTTTCATTTATTTTATTTCAAATTTAATATTGTTTTTTTATGTTATTTTCCCTTGCTATTTTTTTGTTTGCTATGTTTTTATGTATGTATTTATTAATTTGTTGTGTATACTATTTTTTTATTACCGTAAGGTGTTTCTGTTTTTTTTTTTTTATTTTTCTTTATTTATGTAGTTTACTCTACTATTACATTCCCTATTAAAGTGTGTGGTGGCGCTCATTACTTTTGCTTTTTGTTTTTATACTCAGCTGTACTAGTACACAGAGTATTATAATTTTGATTTCATAACGGTGGATTGTAACATAATGAAATAATCGAGATAGATATGGACTTATATATATCAAAATGATCAGGGTGAAAAGAGAAATCGATTGAGCCATGTCCGTCCGTCCGTCCGTACGCACGATAACTCGCGTAAAAATTGAGATATTTTGATGAAATTTGAAATGCAAGTTGGTATCGAGACTGGGACGGTTGGTATTGAAAATGGGCGAAATCGGACCATGACCACGCCCACTTTTCCTATATAGAAAAAATCGGATATTTGGTATCTCAGCCACTAATATAGCTAGAGTGATAAAATTTTACCCACGTATTGAGCTCAGGCCCTTATGAAGAAATTTGATGAATTTTTGGAAAATGGGCGGTGCCACGCCCACTTATTAAGGGTCAAACATTGAAAGTTTTATATGTCATAACTCAGAAACCGTTGAAGATATATCGATGAAATTTGGTATGCGTAATATGCTTACTTAGGCAAATGTTTTGACGAAAAATTATCAAAATCGGTTGACGGCCACGCCCACTTTTATATATGGGTATTATAAAGTGACCTAATAAAACCATTTTAAGCGATATCTCTGTCAAATATAAAGATCTATCACTGAAATTTTGTGGCAGGAGTCCAACTACGGACGTAAAACAAAAAGTACAAAAATTTTGGAAAATGGGCGGTGCCACGCCCACTTATTAAGGGGCAAACATTGAAAGTTTTATATGTCATAACTCAGAAACCGTTGAAGATATATCGATGAAATTTGGTATGCGTAATTTGCTTACTTAGGCAAATGTTTTGGCTAAAAATTATCAAAATCGGTTGACGGCCACGCCCACTTTTATATATGGGAACTATAAAGGGGCCTAATAAAAACATTTTAAGCGATATCTCTGTCAAATATAAAGATCTATCACTGAAATTTTGTGGCAGGAGTCCAACTACGGACATAAAACAAAAAATACAAAAATTTTTGAAAATGGGCGGTGCCACGCCCACTTATTAAGGGTCAAACATTGAAAGTTTTATATGTCATAACTCAGAAACCGTTAAAGATATATCGATGAAATTTGGTACGCGTAATATATTTACTTAGCCAAATGTGTGGACGAAAAATTACCAAAATCGGTTGACGACCACGCCCACTTTTATATATGGGTATTATAAAGTGACCTAATGAAATCATTTTTAGCGATATCTCTGTGAAATATAAAGATAATTCATTGAAATTTTGTGATATGAGTTCTACAATAGACCGGAAACAAAAAATAAAAAAAAGTTTATAAAATGGGCGTGGCACCGCCTCTTTTTATGCAAAGAAATCTACGAGCCTATTACTCGACAAATAACTGAGATATTATGACGAAACTTGGTTTATGCACTTTTATAACTTGTGTTAATAGACACGCAAAAATGTATTGAAATCGGTTTATGACCACGCCTACTTTTTAACAAAGATATTTCTGGAACACCCTTTTGGAATTTGTAACGTGAAGTCTTTGTAACAAAAAGTCATAGAGGGATGCAATTTTGCACTAACAATAATATTTATATGCTTATTTGGATGATTGATACAAATTTTGAAAATGGGCGTGGCTGCGCCCTGTTTATGCAGCACTCGTTTCATATAAAATACACCCTATATCGAACAAACGCAAACAAACAATGAAAGCATACAGCTGAGTATCTAATGTTCGATTCCACTCGAACTTAGGCTTCCTTACTTGTTTTATTTTTGTTTGTTTATTTGCAAGATAATAAAAGTGTTAATTAAATTGTTGATTGATTGTTGTTGGTTGATGCATACAATTTTACACAAAAATAAAAAAAAAATTACGCTTTTTTTAAGTAAAAATTTATTTTGTACAAAATATGCGAGTACAAAAATGCGAATAGCTACGGCAACCTAACAGTGCAATGTTAAACATAACAGTTCAATGTCACCGAAAAACAGTGCACAACAGCTGTTTGGACAGGCAATAGATTGTTTGGCCGCTGAATGTTGTTAGCTCAGGATGAAGACGAATATGATTTGTCACTTAAATTTTAAATATTTATAAATTCTTTGCAAATGCATATTTTTATGTATGTATGTATGTATGTATGTATGTCATATAAATTTTGCAAATCGAAACTTCTGCCAGATATACTTACATAGGTATAACTCTGCTCTTATCATAATGTTTTGGCTCTATAAACACATTTTTTTACGCTGCTGCTTATGCTCAGTCACTGTATTATTTATATTGTTTTATCATGTTTAATCCTGCATACGAACAAAGGCGTCACTTTTCAATTAGCTCAATGCACTATCTCTATTAAATTTAATATGGTTAATAGTAAGTATTTAGTATTTTGTATGTACATACATATATACTAAGTGCTTGAGAAACATAGGGGATGCAAAATGAATAAAATTTGATTAAAGTCAAAGTTATTAAGCCCCCTTTCATAATTACATATTAAATATTACCTTATACCGCAAGTTTATGCTCGTTCAGTTGAACAAATAAGTTGCGAAATTTGAAGAATTCATTATGATGAATGATTATCCATCCGGAAGTAATAGCGAAAACCAAACTACATATCTCAAAACTTCTGAGCACGAACAGTGTATACCAGTCATCGGCAGACTATAGCTCAAGAGCACTCTCTGAGTACATACATATGCATGCATTTTTTACATAAAAATTTCTTTCAACTTTAATAGAGAGCAACACAATTTCATAAAGGCAACATGTCTTGAACTTTCAGCCCATTCAATAGATCAAATCAGATCTAAATTTAAGTCTAAAACCTTCTAAATATGATAGTTTTGTATTTTGTTAAATGTTTACAACTACAACATGCAACATAGTTGTTGATGGTTATATGGATAACCGTTAAAGGATAATAAATTTTTGTGTTTTTGTTTAGTTCGGTATTGCAAAAATTTAATTCAATTGAAAGTTTATGAATTAGTGAAACAATGGAAAGTGGTATCTATGGTGTAGCTCTAACGCTAAATGCATCCCTGTGTCGTTTATCTTTTTTTTTTTGCGTTATTATATGTATGTATGTAGGCTGTCTAATTTCAAAATTCTACAATCACCTATTTCGCTCTAAACTACAGTCTTTGTTTTTGTAGTATTCCTTGTGTTATCAGTGTTACTTTTACTTTTACTTTTACTTTTACTTTTACTTTTACTTTATTTATTTGTTCAAACACTACTTGCGCTTTTCTATGTATGTATTTAAGTTTGTTTTTTGTGAATTTTCGCATCTTATATTAAATTTTTATTAGTTTTGTTTGAAACCATTTTACAATAAAAAATGTTTTTTTTTTTGTTCTTATTTGTTTTCCTGTGCCACAATTTGCTTTGCACCTTAAGATATGCATGTCTGCTTATCGCTTGACTGGCAAAATGACTTAAGTGCTGTTTTTTTAGAATTTTTAATAATTTCACTTTTAATTGTTGCATTTGTTTTTTGTTTTTCTGCTATTTTTATTATGCCGCGCGTACGTTTTTTTTTGTTTTTTGTGTGTCTCTTTGTTTTTGTATTTTAATTAAAAATGAAATTGTACAAGATTAGAAAATGTGTTATTTATGTAGTAGTGAAAGTACATACATACATACTTTTCTTCAATTGCCGGTATTTTGTTGTATTTTTGCTTATATCTTTTGTTTTGTTTATATTAAAATGAATGCTTTATTTTGTTTTTATTTCCCTTACTTATTTTTCTTGTAACGATTTTTTTTTGGTTTTAGTTATATTTATTTATTGTTTTTTTTTTTATCTACTACTGCTGCTGCTCTCTAAATATTTTATTGTTCATTTAAAGGTGCTCTTTAAATTTAAAATTTTTTGTTTTGAATTTTTCGTTTTTGTTTTAGATTTTGTTTCGGTTACTAATTTAAATAGTTAACAATTTTTAATTTGCTTTGTTGCTGTTGCTGCTTTGCATGTGTGTATGTATGTATGTTTTTTCTTAATTTTATTTTGGTAATTAGCAATTGGAAAAAAGCTTTAAAGCTCAGCGCAAAGTTATGTAAATACACATGTTTTAAAAAATAAAAAAGGTATACTAAAACGAAGCAACGAAGACTGGCGATCCAAATAGGCGCAATAAAAGACTGACAATCCAAATATGTACATACATATGTGTAATAAGAGACTGACAATCGATATATGTGTATAAGAGAGCTTTCACCTATATAAACGACAAAAGCCTATAAGCGCTAAAGTTTGGTCGAATTTCAAAGCTTTTTGGTTTAGTTAAATTTTTATAGTTTTTTTGTATTTGAGTTTGATAATCCATATATAGAAATCTAAATTGTAAGTAAACAAGATCAGCAAGCAATTTGTTTAGAAAAGCTTGCCCATCGCTTCAGCGCGCTTTTCCCTTCAAGCTTAAGTCGATGTAATTGCGTCTTTACGTTATAACATACATACGTATGTTGAGCTTTTGATAGAAAAGGTTGAAGATTTAATTATTAGTTTGGAAAGTGATAAACTAATGCACAAAAAATTACTCAAAATGCTCTTATACAGTTGGGCTCTTATACAGTCGGAAATGCTGCTGAAACCTTCTATTGCCCGTTGCTAAGTGCTGAGAATAAAGAATGCAAAAAGTTCGCGAGAAGGAATTTATATGGCTAAGAAAGAGCGCAACACGTTATTGAAGAATTGGACTAATAAGACTGTGTTGCCACAATGTGTGTGCTGGGAAAGATACTAAATTGTATTAGGGTGGCTTTGCATGGATTTATTTTGTTTAAAATACCGGTTGCATAAAAAACAAAACAAAAAAAAAAAAACAAAAAAAAAAACATATTCAACGTCTATTAAACGTGCGATCGTGTGGGTGTGTGCGTACATGTGTGCGTGTGTGTGTTTTTTTTGACTAACATGCGGACGGAATTTTCTGAATCGAACATTAAATAAAGTGCGCACACAAAAAAATAAACATTTTTTTTACATACATATGTACATACAAGCGTGTATGTGTATTAAATTTAAATAATTATAAAAAGCACACGGTCAAACTTTATATGTATATATACAAATTTATAAGTTACTAATTGTAGGGCACACTTACATACATAAATAACTATTTTTCAAGCAGAAAAATTAAACCCTAATGTTTATAACATTTAAATTTATTATGTAACTAAGCGGAATACGTATTTTACGAATTTTCTTTGGCTTCAGAAAACAAAAAAAAATATACAAACTTTAACTTTTCTTCATCATTAAGTAGCTTTCTAATAAGCGGCACTCAAATTTTGCTAAGCTTTTGTTTTTTATTTTATGCAAAATGCAACTCTGATATTATTTATTTATTCTTATTTATACAAGTTTTGTTGCGTGTTTAATTTTTATTTATGTGTTTTAATGTGTACTTATAAATACTAAATATTTATGGGATATTTATTAAAAAAAAAATTTTATCAGCAATGCTTACTTACTACAGCTACTTGCTATATTTTTTATATCTTTTTTTAATACTACTTTATTGTATATATCAATAGTTTACTAATTTTACTTTTATATATATGTATTTAACTTTAAACTTATCTAAAATATAAATTCGCTTTATGTTTGTCTTGCATAGATTTGCTACTCCTCACAAAGAAAGTGGGTCTTCTGATAATATGTTTACTCCTCAAATTTGAGTTATGAGTCATAATGTGTAATAGTGTCATAACTTACGATTAATGCAAAGCATGAATTTCACAAAAAAAAAAAAATAAATAAAAGAATTATAACATGAAAGATTTAATAAGTTTGCAAAAATAATTATTAAAGGCGCAGAAGCGAAGGCTGACTGAGTTTGCTTTTTGGTTTGAGTCATTCACAGTGGTAAAAACGGTAGAAAAAAAGCAAATATGTGTGTATAGTTTGCTTGGCGTATTTAAAACTAAAAAGAATGCTTCACTTAAGGCATGAATATGCGTTTTTTTAAATGTATTTATTTTTATTTTAAATAGTTAATGTTTAGTTTTGTTGTTTACATATGGAATTTTAATAAGCTTTTTGGTTTAATATATGTAGTTTACAATACTTTTGTAGTAAGTAATTTAAGTACATATGTATGTTGTATATTATTTATGTATAGTAATAATATTAATAATAATTGCATGAAGTACCCTGTATCCTAAGTATTTATTCATAAATATTTATTTTAAACATTGCGTTTCTTTTGTTTGGTTTTTAAGAATGCTTGCGTGCATTTAATAATTTTCGTTTTAATAATAAAAGCTAAGTGCATATTTATTTTAATTTTTATAATACTTAGAGCCAGTTTCACGAAAGAATTTGTTTAATTTAATTTTTTTTACTTGAATTTTATATGAAATCTGACAGGGAAAAAATTAAATTTTCACCAGGATCCACCTATACAGGTCGGCTCTTCAGATCAGCTGACTTCTTCTTCTTCAACAGCTATCCTATTTCTCTGCTTCTGCATATTCTA
Source organism: Urophora cardui (assembly GCA_960531455.1). Taxonomy (NCBI): domain Eukaryota; kingdom Metazoa; phylum Arthropoda; class Insecta; order Diptera; family Tephritidae; genus Urophora; species Urophora cardui. Next base: position 131,721,717 of record OY482673.1, read on the forward strand.
TACATACATTTGTGTTTACTATTGGTCAAATTCTTCGTTCTCTGAGTTTCTCCATCATTCGCTCGTGAGCTGAATGTCAAATTATTTCGTTCTCCTTTCAGTTTTGACATTCCGTTTGACAATCAGCTCACGGCATGTTTGTGTGTATGTATCATGGACCGACCTGGTAATTGGATCATGATTTTCACTTAAATTTTTTCGTGGAACTGGTGTTTAACAAATAAGGATAAAAAAATATAAATTTAATTTTGTCATAAAATAAAAACTTTTTTCGTTATTTGCATTTTTTTAATATAAGCTTTTTGTGTGTGCTTTTTTTTCAGATAAAAGGCAATCTTGATATTAACTTTTTTGTTTAATATTTTCCAAAAAGGTTTTATATAAGCTTACAAAACTGCTGAAAATAATAATAAGTTGTTATCAATTAAAAAATGGGCAAACCTAAAAAAAGCAGCACTAAATTTCAAAAAGCCGTTTTTAAGATTTAAAGCTTTTACTATTTTTGTGTGTGTTATTAAACGTCTCCCTAAATACATATTAACATATTATTAAAACAATCAATAGACTTTGAACATAACTTGTTACATTCAAATTCCATTATAAGCCTGTGTGCCGCATACATATATATTCAATCAGTTCTTACCAATTCCATTTTAAGCTTTCGTACATTACTTCGCATTAGTTTTTGCCAATTCCATTGTAAGCTTTCGTATATTACTTCGCGCACGCTTTCCCTTAAGCTTCCGCCAATTCCATTGTAAGCCTTCATACAATACTTCGCATAAGTTTTTGCCAATTCTATTGTAAGCTTTCGCATATTACTTCGCGCACGCTTTCCCTCAAGCTTCCGCCGATTCTATTGTAAGCTTTCGCGCATGCTTTCACATACTCCTTCGCCCAGCACATTTCCAATTTCTTTAATTAATTAATGCTCTTTTTTTTCTAAAATCTAATAACGATTTACGCATATGCATTTATATGTATGTGGACTTTAACCTTTATCGAAAATATCTCCCTTTTGACTTGCATCTGCTAAAAAGCTTTCACTTGTCTGCCATATATTTATAATGTTTTATTCTATAAGAACTCACTTTCTAGCACTTAAAATCTAAGTATTTGACTAGTAAATGCTATAAGTTTTAAATACATAACTTTGTTTTACATGGTTTTTCTTTACTTATTTAATTAGTTAAACGCTTAAGGTTCAGTTCTAGTTTGCTTACCTTTAAATTAATAATTATGTATATACATTTTAGTTTTAATTTTTTTTTTTTTTAAATATAGTATTTATGTTATAATTTCCTTGCTATGTACAGTTATAAGGAACGTTTTTCGATAAGAGATGCTTTATCTGTATTTACTTTATAATTTGTTTTAGCATTATTTACAAATACTATATATGCATGCATATTAGTTGAATAAAGTTTAATTATTGAAAACTATAACAAAAGCTTATAGGCTTTTTTCTTCATTAAAAATGCAATTAAGTATGAAAATGTTTAACAAAATTTGAGGTTTTGAATAACTTAAAAATCAACTTTTTTTAGTTAAGATAAAACTAAAACAATTGTAAGCTCGCAACTTAAAACTATTTGTTTGCAAATTTTAAACTAAGCTTTGATCTCTGATTAATTTAGAGAGCTTTCGGCTAATATATGGCCATGCGCACATACATATGCATGTCGGTATTTATCTATGTCTAAAAAAATATACGTATGTATATAATAAACAAAAAATATATATATGTATAAAAAAAAGCAAAAAATTCCATAATGAGCTTTCAAAAATGTAGTTTGCTTAAATGCTTTTTAGTAAGTTAAATCTAATACTAATTGTTACTAGTTAATAATGATAATATTTGTATATATATATGTATGTATTTATATACCCACTAATTGGGCACTAATTTTTGGACGCATTTTACTTTATGTGTGTGTATGTGTGTGCTTGATTTTAATTAAATTTTCATTGCGTATGTGATGCATTTGTGTGTGTATGTGTTTTAAGAATTTGTGTTGTTTTGATCTTTTTGCGTTTTTCAAAATATATGTAACTGATATGATGAAGTTTAGGGAAAATTTTAATAACTTCACTGTCCCCATACAATACCTTATATGCCGCACGTCCACTGAGTTTATTGGCCCTTATGCATAAAAACTGAGCTCTTACTCAAGAGACTCAACTCAAACTTAATCTTAGGAAATAACCAAATAATTTAAATTTATTGAATGCAATTTTATAATTTATAAATTTTTTTTATGAGATAAACCTATTTTGTTTAATAAAACAAAGTAATTTTAATAACTTTTATGCATACAAAACCCACATTTTACGAAAAAAATTAGTATGAGCTATAGCCCGATTTTTATGCATTAGGCCCATTATGTAATAAGCTGTATACAAGAAATGAGTGACATGTGACTCATGAACTTATTTTAAAGGACTCGCGTGAGTCACATGTGACTCATTGGACAGGGAAGTTGTTAATTTTATATTCCTTTAGTGTTTACTTTTATTTTATTGGTGAAAAACTGAATTTGGCAAAACTCTGCACGTTCTAAATACTCGAATTCAAAAATGATCGTTTCTATGCAGGCATTTTGTCGTACAATTCATGTGCATAACAAGTTCGTAAATTCGTGCATGCAAGAACGTAGTATATGTGTTTGTTGTGTTGTATTTCGGGCAGCTCGTACACATTGAACGAATTAAGAAAATGGCGAAACCTTGAAAACTAGCTGTTGTATTTTTATTTAATTTACTTTTAGTTTTAATTTTTTTTTATATTTGTATGCTTATTCTTTAATTTCTTCTTTTCAATATGTTTTATGATTTTTTTTCTGCTTCTTTTTATTCCGATCAAGGTACATATTCAAGTGTTTGCTTGCATAAAATTTAATTATTTTGTTTTTGGGCTTACAAATTTTCCATACATGTATGTACTTATGTACATATGTATGTGTGCATGCACGCCATCACATTTTCTCAGTTATTAACTTTTATACATATGCACATAAGTATTTTTGTTGTTTTTGTTTTATGATAAAGTTGCGGAAATTTTGATTTTTGGCTTTTCTTTTATATTGTGTTGTTTTTACGTTCTATCACCATTTTAAACAGTTTCACTTATTAAATTTTTTCGCCAATACACACGTATGTACATATGAGTTGGCATTAAATTTTTATATAAATACAAAAACATATAAATATGTACATACATATGTAATAGGTATGTATGTTTGTAAAGTGGACAAGGACCGTGCAGCCGCTACGCAACTCAATTTGATTAACGATACTTGTTTTTATTCAAATCATTTTATTAGTATTAAGTTTTTTTTTTATTTATTTTTTTCAATTCACAGCCCATTGTGTATATGTGTGTGTGTTGGTGTTGCGTGTTTTTTGCTTGCGTATAGTGTTCTGTATAACGCAAAAATGCATTTATGCACAATTTTGTAAATAAAAATTACAAAAAAAAAGTAAAATACTTTCCGTTAACCAATTTTTGTTTGAAAATTTTTCAAAAGAAAAGAAGACTTTTTTTGTTTGTTTGCATTTAATAATTTTCTTTTTATTATTTGAATTTCTTTACGCATTTTCCATTGCAATGGTGCTAATGTTAATTAATAATAGTAGGTAATAATTATAATGATAAGAACTGTTTTGTTAATATAATTATTAGTTTATAATGGCTAATTTCATAATAATTATACTTTTTTTATTTAAATTTCATTTACTAATAATTAATTACTTATTCATGTAAAAGCGCTTCTTTCTATTTAAATTAATTATTTTTTGTATTATTATTTTTTTTATAAATTAATATTTTGGTACGAATTTTGCCAAAATCAGTTATTCTTATATTTAAGTTTAAAAATAAAATACATATATGTTATAACAATTTGTATGTTAAAAAATAATACATTTTTCTGAAATAAATTGAATTTAGTGGTTTTTAATCAACTTTTATGCATACGTTTTTTTTTTTTTCTGGTAATTTGACTAGAAATGTTTAATATAAATTTTTACTCATTCATTTATTGTAACTAATTCATTTTCCAATTCGCGTAGTAAATAAAATGGAAATGAAGTTATGAAAAGAGTTAGAAGTCCTTTTTTCCTGCTTTGGCGCTTCCGAAACATATTCCACCGCAGCGCTTTCGTCTAATTTTCTGAACTTTCAAAAAAGCCTCAAGTAAAATCTTTTAGCTTACATTAAACGCAAAAACTGAATTTAAGCTTTCCATCCTCGAAGTATGTATGTTGCTTTCAAGCTTTATGCTTTTAGAAACTATTTCTCAAGCCACTTGAGAAGCCTGAAAGCATTTAAAGCTGCGCTTTCCATGCTCAAATTTAGTGCAATTTTAAAAGGTTTTCGTGTACGTTTGAAAGCTTTCACTTGATACCTTAGAATCTTGCTTTAAAATTTTTGATCTCTCTTTCATAAGATTTCATGCGCTTTTTTTTATAAGCTACACCATTTCAAGTTGCATTTGAGAAAATTCCAAATGTATTTCGGAAATTTTCTAAGTGAAATGTATGGAAAATTTCTGTATTACATTTGGAATTTTCTGAAAACCCTTGGAATTTTCTAAAGTACAACTTGAAATGGTGTAGAAAGCTTTTATTTGAGGCACTGAAAGTTTTATTTGGTACTTTCACTCTCCTTATAGGCTTTAAACTTAAAAGCAGGGTTTGAAATTGCTTAGCTACTTTTGCTGCATTTGCTTTTGCTTTGCTTTTGCTAACGAAAAGTAAATTAGCAAACTCGGCCAGCCGAGTAAAAAACGAGAACACGATTCATTCGCTTCAGTTTTCAGCTGAGCCGTGTTTGCTTGTATAGTTAAGCAAAGCAACGCGATTTTGGGGGATTTTATTTTACTTCCAGCAATTAGTTGTATCTTTGCATTTTTTCTGCTTTTGCTTATTTTGCTGAAACGATTTGTTTACGCATATTTCGATTTTTTATGCATATTTACTTATGGCGTTTTCTTTTCTCGAAATAATGTTGCCCTGTTTGATTTTCTTCGCCATTTTGTAAGTTTGTCTGGTCCTTGGCACCTTTATCTACAAATTCAGCAATTTTATAGAAAGTCAGGATACGTAATTAGATAATTGGGATATAGGAGGGCAACATTTTTTCGTAGAAAAGAAAACGCCATTATATATGTATGTATGTACACATAATATGTATGTATGTCCATTTGTAAACATCTTTTCATGTTGAATTTTGCTTAAAAACTAGTTTCAGCAAAATAAGCAACTGTGAGCAAAAATTTACCACTCAACTAATTGCTGGAAGTAAAAGCAACCCTCTCAAATTGAGTTGCTTGGCTTAACTATACAAGCAAACACGACTCAGCTGAAAACTGAAGCGAATGATTCGTGTTTTCGTTTTTGGCTCGGCTGAATTCAGCAATAAGCAAAAAACATCGGCTATTGCTATTTTGCAGCAAGCAAATTCAAACCCTGCTTAAAAGCTTTCATTCCACTTTGTTTTTTTTAATGCTAACTCGCACATAAAGGACAATTGTGTGTGTATGTGTGCTTTATTAACCCTGCAAAAAATGCGATCACTCCGGGATACATCCGGGACAACTCGCAAGGGAGCATGCGATTACTACCCATTTGTATCTCTTTATATGGGTTGAAGTGTTCTCTTTTGTTTGAGCATGTCCTATGAAGAGACTAATTGTACCCAGTTTGTACCCGAACGGGTAGCAAAAGCGCACAATTGTACCCGTTTTGTACCCGAACAGGTAGCAAATGCGACACATCCATTTGTGCGACTAATTGTACCCGTTTGATACCCTTTCGGGTACAATTCGTCTACAATTAGTATACATATGTACCCGTTCGGGTACAATTGGGAACAATTGTAGACTAATTGTACCCGAAAGAGAGCGCTCCCGGACAAATCTTTTTAGAGACTCGTCGCACACTTTTTTACAGGGAAATGTTAAAAGTACATATGTATGTATGTATTTATGTGTTTTATATGATATAAGCTTTTTCTCTATATAAGTATTATATATGTACATATGTTTATGTATGTATGGATAATGTAATGTATAAATATTACCTAAGTTATCTTATAGTATATAGATAGTATATTTTTAGCAGCTGCTTTGATTTGGTTTCCATATTTGTTTTTTTTTTGTTATAAATACAATATTTTTTTAATTACTACCCTCTAAGATCTATGTATGTATAAATGTGTGCATGTATGTAAGTTAATTATTCACCAAATGTTTACTTCTTCTTTGTATCCATATTTCATTTAAAGTTAATTATTTTTAATTTGATAGTAAAATTACAATTTAATTATTTAATATTTGTTTTCAAACTTAATTTTTTATGGGTGGCTCTTAATATTTCAGCTTTACATTTGTATGTATGTTGTATCTACATAAGTTTGTATGTTTGTATCTACATACATAAGTAAGTAAGCATTTATTTTCTCTGCTCTAGTGGGGGGACTTTCATCCGCCTTTTGACGTTGTTTTTTCACCTATATTTACAATGTGAGTCTTAACTTAATTACTTAAGTACATAATGACGCTAGAGTTGGCTCTATAATCTTCTCGATTTATGATTTACATACCCGTACAAACTTAGTTATACATTTGTATGTATGAATGTATGTATTAATCGGTGAATATGATTTTAAAAGCTATACCGTTTGATTTTAAAAATTATATAGTATGTGAACTTTTGTAGAAACTGTAGAACATAACAAAGTTTTTAGTGCGTATTTAGCGCATATCGAGTTGAAATAGAAAAGCACTTCTTGAATTTTTAAGCACAATTTACGAACAAAATAAGGCTCGTAAATATACATAGAAAGTCGTGAGTTGATTTTGCGGCCAAGACGGGAACTTTTCTCGTTGTTCAGCAGATCTAAACAAGACATAATTCACTCTCACTAACGTATTTAATTTTGGCAGCCGTTAATCAATTGTGAAGAATTACAAGTGCATCAATGTCGACATAACCATTCACAATGCATTATTTACTATCGAATCGCATGACGACTCACGTTAAATGCGATATAAATCCATTTTGATAGAGAATCATTCCAATTGAAGAATTTTCTTCCATAAATTACGCTAGAATCGGTGCTATCTCTAATTCTTAACGAAAATCCAGCAAAATCTGACAGATGTATTGACAGTCAATAATAACAAGGAAGAACTAGAGTTAGAATAACAATTAATCGTGCAAACGAGTTAAATCACGAATTATTTGGAGCGGAAATTACGTTCCGTCCAGACATAACATTTAAGTAGTCACTGTGCTGTTTAGCTTACGCGAAAGTACCTAAAAACGTGCTTCAAAATGTGTATACCCAAGAGGTGCTGAATTCACAAGAAAATGTTTTTTTAAAGCTTAAAATACATTAATTGTAAGTAAATAATACAGTTATATAACAAAAAGAGCTGCGTTTTTAATACTGTTTATAGTTGGTATGCATAAGTTTTGAACGTGGAACCGCTTCAACCGTCAAAATGGTGGTTCACAGGGTGACATATACAAAAAATTTTAAATTTGCAGAAACAAAATTTAAAATGAAGTGACGGCAATAAAAACAGAAATATTAATTCAAAATATTTCATTGGAAAAGCATAAAAAATGCCACATAAAAATATTAAATTTATTAATTTTTCTCTAAAATTTTAAACGGTTAAAGTTTAAACCATTTTCGAAAGTCAATAAAACGTGTACTAAATTTTATTAACATGCATACATTTGCTGACAGTTTTTAATAAGAAAAAAAATGTTCAAACTGTATACATCGGTACTTACTTTCATATTGTTAGAACACCCCTAATGCATATACAATTCATTTAATTAATTTAAAAGAGCGTGCCACTATATTTAAATAAACAATTGATTGCAATTTTAATTGGAAATTAGTTTTATTTGCTAAACGTACGTTTTTGCTATACAAAGTACGTGTGAATGACATACATATTCACATTTCAAAAATGGTTAAGTACTTAAAATAGTTAACTAATCAATAAAAATTAGTTATGTTTTTTTTTTTGGTTTTGTTTTTGGCTCATTTAGCTGTAGATTTATGTTGCATTTATGTATATTATTAGCATAGCGCATTTTAAATATAATACCCTTTAATTTATAGTATATAAGTTAATTAATGAGTTAAGTGTGAAACTAGTTTATTTATTTTATATACTAGCATATATATATGTAAGTGTAAATTTTATATGTATGAATGCCTTTAACTGATAAATATATTTATGTGTAGAGTGCTTATGCATTGCATTGTAATGCAAAAATTAATTAATTAAATTTGTTTTTGTACATTTCTTAAAGTTTTTTTTTATAGTTGTATAGTATAGTTTATTTTACTACTTTATTTCATTTTTAATGCAAATTCTTAATGAATTTATGTATTTATGTATGCTGTATGTACTCGGTGTTCGACTTGTTTCTGTGTTTGTGTGTATGTATGTATGTATGTAAATGTATGGAGGGTTTTTGTAGCACATTTATGTAGGTATGTATGTGTGTGTGGTTAAAGGGTTAAGGCGTGGAGCAGGTTAAGGGTTTCGGGGTGGTTGGCTAGGGAAACGCTGCTGAGAATGCATATGGGAAAAAAACCATGTTGCAAGTAAATTTTATATTTTTTGTTTTGCTAATTATTAATTGCTAATTAATTAAATTTAATTTAAGCTTTGCAAAAATTGTTTCAACGCAAATTTGCATTAGCCGTTAAATGACTGACCGACTGACTAGCATTTGTTATTGGTTAATGCGAAATTGTTTTTTTTATTAATTAATTACGATTTAATTATTAATTGTGTGGTTATTACTAATCAATTGCAGCTGATTTAATTAATATTTTTTTGTTTTTTTTTTGTTCAATATTTGCTTTTTGCAGCGTCAACTGCAGTGCCAACACGCTTACTTTCTTCTTTTTCTTACATTTTCATCACTAAGTTTTTATAATTATATTTTTTTGTTACTTTTGAGACTATAAAAAATACTAAATTTTAGTTTTAGTTTTTTTGGGCTCTCTCTAATATTGTTGTTTTATTTTTATTCAATATTTGGTATAATAATAATTTTTATTTATTTATAATATTAATAGTATTTATTTTTAATAGATTTGTATATAATATGTGTATATATGTGTGTATATAAATCTTTTTTTGGGGGGACTTTAAGTGTAGTTGTTTATTTATTTAGTTTTTGGATTTTTTGTTTTTGTTAATTAATTTTCTATGCTTTTTTTTATACGAAAAAGTTTTAGTTGGCTATTTAAATATTTTAATTTTTGTTTGTGTTATTAAGAAAATAGTTATGCAAAGTAAATGTGAAGAAATATTATGAAAAAAACAAAAACAAATTAAATGTTCTAAGCATTTTACCTATTTTTACTTGTTTCTATATATGTAATTCACCTGTATTTGTTGGTTTTATTCGTTTAAATAGTTTGCTGCTGCATTTAGTAGCACTCTCCTTTTATTTATGTAAAAAGTAATCACTTATTTATCTGCTGTGTTGTTGATAATCAGTTGTTTTTGTTAAAATATGCAAAAATATGTTTTTGCATATGCATGTGGCTATTTGATTATATGTATGTATGTAGGTATGTATATTTATTAGTTGAAAGCCTCGTTTTAATAGTTCAATAATAGCTTTGTTCGTTTACGGATATTTTTTGATGTTTTTCGAAAATTTTTAAAAACAAACACTTTGTCGCCGTTCTTTTACGCCAAATCTCCAACAGAAGAGAACCAACTGAGAGAGAAAACTGACATTTCATTTTGTGAGAAGCTGTTGAATTCTGTTGGACAAATTTTTGCCAACAGCAATTTTCCAACAGGAAAACAGCTGATCAAACAACAGCTGACTTGAATTTTTGCAAGTAACAAGATTTGCAAAATATACAAATCAATTATAAAATTGGAAAAATACACTAAATTGGCAACAAATATGGATAAATTAAATATGCAAAATAAGTTACATACTTTTTGCGAAGTATTTATATGCATATTATGTACCTTAGTAAATTGTAATCTCCTTTGCGGGAATATATATTAACGGGGCCGCTGTGGTGCAGTGGGGAGTGTTGTGGCCACTGTGGTGTGGCGGACAGTGGCTAGTCTGCCATACCAGAGGTCATGGGTTGGATCCCCAGCCTGGATAGAGGGAAAATTTGTATATAATGATCCACGATCCGATAACAATTAATTTTCCAGAGGGTAGGGGTGGTCTCACAGATCACAAAAAACAAAGTACTACCCCACAGACGCTTATAGTTCAGGAGACATTCCTTGTTAAATTAATGTATGTATGTGTAGAACATCTTTCTGCGTTGGCGGCTTTTGGCCGCGCTTCAATAAAATTACCGTCAGCCGGCAGAATTCTCTTTCTGGATTAATATCCATGGAGCAATCCACAGTTGTTTTGTATAGAACACCTTTTGCCTTCAGCCGCGCTTTACAAAAATAACCCTCAGCCGGGAGAATTCTATTTCTGGAGAACTTTAATATTATAATTTAATAATAGTTGAAAGTGTTAAGATAAGATGAATTATCATCTACAGAATATTTCCTGAAAGTTTCACTGAGCCTGGATAGACAACAAATTCTAACTAAAACCCAATTATCCGGATTTTAAAAATAGCAGCCACTCTAGGCAGTGGGTGGCACACCCTCCGAGAGTAGTTCTGCAGTGGGTCGGCTTCAGTATAATGCGCCCGCCGTATTTATTTTCAAACCACTGGAACTTTCGGGAAATCTTCTATGGATGTTAATTTTACTAATTATAACACTCCCGATCGCTCCGCAGATATAATTCGAGAAAGGAAATTTTGCTGGCTGGGGCTATTTTTTTTAAAGCGCGGCCGTTTTTTATGGGCATAGTGATAGGGAATGTTGACTGTCCCTCAATTCTTGAGAATATACATTTCTATATTCCCAGTCGGAATTTCCGTAATTTTAATGTTTTCAGAGTTGGCTTAAGCAGAACGGTATACAGCGCAAATGCACCATTAAATAGAACTATGTCTGAGTTTAACTATTTCTCAGGTTTCTTAGATATTGACTTTACTGATCCGATACAGACTGCTCTTGAACTGAACACATATCTTGCGCGCACTTAACTTCCGGTTTACCTTTATATTTAAGTGAAACTTTTGTATATGTATACGCATATCTCATTCAATTTTTCGTTTTCTGTTATATTTTTACTATGTATTTATTCAGATCATAAATTTATACTTATTTGTTATATTAAATTACGCTTAAATGTCTGTGTAAATATGAACTATTTTAGACATCAATAAATAAATAAAATAAATAAATACCGCCAACGCAAAAGTTTGTTCTACTCAAAAGTACTGTGGATCGGTCCATAGTGGGTTATTTTTTTAAAGCATGGCCAGGGCCGGGTGCATTAAATTGAAATCTCTTCTGCGGGGCAGCAGACGCGAAGACATACTGCGGTGGAAAACAGTATGGACATGGGTACAAAGAAAAGCAATTGTTAGTGTGATAATTATTACAATGAAATCCTATTTATTAGATAGTAACAGCGAACCCCAGCGGGTTAGAGGGTCTAGAATATACCCGTTGTAAGGAATGCCTGTCGTAAGACGCGACTAAAATCCACCGGCCTAGAAGGTTGATTATGGCCAGAAAAAATCGTTCGCACGACAGTCGGGCTAGTGTCAGAAGGGACTAGTACCCGAGCGTACCGGATTTATCCGGCAAAGGACTGTCACATCCCCTACACTCCCCAAAACCTTCGGGGAGTGTCTTGGTGGCTACAACAACAACAACATGAAGTTAATTGTATTGCAGATACATACATACATATGTGCATATATCTCCACTGTTTTCAGGCAGAATTGTAACTCCATTAGCAGTTATATAGAACAAACAGTGCCGATTTATTATAAAAGCGAGTTCCGGATGCATTTACGAACTTCAAAAAACCTTTTTGCGAGCCTATGCGAACGATTTTTAGATTGAGGAGGTTATCGCGAGGTGACAAAATACTGACCACAACGAAACCCAAAACCCCAAAAATACATAATTAACAGCAATAATTTCCACCAATTTTATTATCATTTTAATTTTAATCCTTTTTATCCTTTGAATTTGGGGCTTGTGAATGTAAATAAAAATCAGCTGTTTGCCAAAGCTGTTGAACTCTGCAAATTTTGTGTTCGTTTACCTCTTACGATATTTTTCTCTTGTGAGAGGATAGGTGACATTTTTCTCCAACACCTGGCTGTTGGAGGCTGCTGAGTAAATGCTGTTGGAGAAAGTACGCGAACAAAGCTAATATGTGAAACTAAAACGATTGAGAAACAAGTATAAACACCTTTCATGAATGGCAGAGATTAAGTTTTTATTAGTTGTCTGCAAATTAAATTAACGCACTACTAGATCTTGGGAACGACAATGAAGGACTTCCATTTAAACGTCAAACGGTTTTGTTTTGTTGATTTTGCTGACCATTGTGAATGGGTTTCGAACAAAACTTGACGACAAACGTTAAAATGACTTAACAGCTCACCAACATATTTGTGGCAATTTGCCGTTATAGACGAAAAAGCAGCACGAACAACAACACGGTTATCCCCAGGCTATACCAGTTTTATTTTTGCGAAAGTCATGCTGAATTGTCTCTTATTGCACTTACTGGAAAGTTTGGCAGTCACAATTGCCGAGTTCCCGTGGCAGTGATCCAGATCCGGATACAAATTTTGCAAGCAAATGCAACAACAATTTGGTGATCCTGGTATTTATATGGATCAAAAAAATCTATTACAATCTATACGGATCCGAAATTAATACAGATAAACACCAGGATCACAAAATTCTTGTTACATTTGCATGCAAACTTCTTATCCCGATCTGGGTCACTGCCACGGGAACTCGGCAAATGGCTTGACCACTCACACTGTTGCACTTTTCCCTCGCTTGCAATAATTCACATGGTTCGTAAGACATTTAACACCAGCAGTGTTGCCAGCAATAATTTAGTCTTGCGTTAGAGTTGATGTGTTTGTTTTACAGGACAACTATAATTAATACTATTTTATATTCATGAAAGTTAAACAATTCAAATAAATTAAAAAAATAAATAAATTAATAAAAATATATATATTATAAAAATTACAATTATATACAAATCGAAAAAAAAAAAAATCTCTAATACATTACATTACTTAAATAAAAAATAGAAAACAAATTCCTAATACACAATTTTTAATTTCTTCAACCAATTACCCAAATTTAAAACCAACAATAAACAGCATTACATAGTTATTGCCCTCATAAACTCACAAAATTTATTGCACTTTATATTAACTTTTTGCTCGTGTTAATTATTTTGTGTTGGCGTAAGTTGCTAATAATAAATTAACTTCTTTTTTCATCTTTTCACTCAGTTATTTTTTTTTTCGTTTTGTTCTTTCTACACTACTATCGCTAAATACTTTTCATCCAGTTCCGTCAACATGATCATCACGTCAACGTTTTGCTATGCTTTCATTTTTAATTTTCCTCCTCTTTGTTTATTTTTTGTTTCAAAGTTAATAATATTAATAATATAGCGATAATAATATTATTAATAATATATCTTTTTATATATGCATGTATGTATGTATATATTTTAAATTTTATTTTATTTATTGATTTATTTATTTTTATAATTTATTTTTGCTTTTACTTAAATATTATTTAAATTCGAATTTTTGTGTTAGATTTTCAATATTTTTTTTCGCTTATTTATTTGTTTTTGTTTTGCTTAAAAGCTAAAATGCTAAAAAGTTTCCTTCTTCCTTGCTTTCTACACTTTCAATAATATGTATGTATGTATGTATGTAGTATCGCTTTTTCCCAAAAGCACTACATATTACTAGCTTTTTGTTTGTTTCTTGCTAATTTTTCTTCTTCTTCTAAACGCTATACGTTTCTAAACCGCTTCACTATGTAATTGTGTTTGTATATATACATGTAAGCGTGTATGTGTGCTTTTGTGTGTGTATGTACATATATATGGATGTTGCAAAAGTTCAACATTAACTTCAACAAGTTTTATTCACATTTTTCTCTTCTAAATGTTAATAAATATTTAAACCAATTTGTTTCCCTTCGATATTTTAACCCGACCATTCCGTGTGTCTGTTTTTGATTGTATCTGTCAAAAGCGCTTACTTCTTCTTTCAATCATTCTTCTGGCTACAGACATGAATCGTTAAGTTTGTATGTCTGTATTTGTATGTGTGCATGTGATTTAAAGTTAAAAAAAAAAAAATAATAAGCAGGGCTACTCATTGCTTTGAAAAGCAGTCAAGCTGCAATTATTTTTACTTCTCACAAATCCCAATAGGTAGGTCTACGAACACGTTAATGAGGAGACAGCGAGACCCATTTCTGTACATAGGAAAATGTATCTTTAACAAAACGAAATATGTATTTACCCACAGCTCATGTATTTCTGAAAATATTTGAGAATTTAACAAACAAATTCTGTGCAGACCTTTCTTCTCTTCATTGGCTTTCAAGCCGTTCTGCAGCTCTGCTTCCTATTTTAATTTAACATTTATTATTGTCCAATTTAACGCATTAAAAACAAACAAGCGTAAACTAAACTAACAAAACTATTTTCAACCTAACACTATAAACATAGATGAAAATATCAATATAATTAAAACAACACATTAATTGGTACGGCATATTTAATTTTAAATGGGCTTGGGTTACTTAAATCTCTCTCTACTTTCGTTCTCTCTATTCTACTTGCCTAAGAAATGATCGTGCCACTTACATATCTGCAATTGTCCGGCATTGCGTGGCGTCAGCTGACGATCTTTGGAGATCCTTTCGAATTTCTTCAAGCTCTCAGAAAGTGTTTGAAAGAGGTGTGAACTTTTCTTTATGGGCCTTTGTACTGCAATATGCGACAGCTTAATCAACCCAACCTTTCGTAACATTCTTCCTCTCATTCCTCGCTCGCTCTACTCGCTGTACTTGCAGTGTTGCCACTGAAAAAAAATTTTACCGACCAAATTACCGCCCAATTCCGCCAAAAAAGGCCAAAAAACCAGAAGTCAACTTAAAATGGAATTACATATCATTTAATTCAGAACTAACACTAGACTGACGCCGATCTCTAAAGGAGATGGCCAAACAGATCTGTCTGCACCTCGTGTAGATCCCGGGACATAGGGATTTCAATGGCAATTGTAGGGCGGATGAACTTGCGATGCAGGACACTACCGAGCAGGTTCTTCCATAAGGCATAGGTATGCCACAAACAAGCTAATTCTTAAACAGCATGTCTATAAACTAGCAAGCGATAGATGGCAACAGAAGCCAGTATGTCGAACATCAAGGCAAATCTGGCAGAATTGGGTTCACAAGCGATCCAATCAAATAAGTACTCTAAGTAGAGATGACATCTCGAACCTTGTGGTTGTACTCACAGGACACTGCCTCATCGGGAAACACGCAGAGAGGCTAGGTGCATCCTACCGCAGATGCTGCATAAGCTTGAAAGATGAAGAGGCGAGGAGACAATCGAACACCTCATCTGCCACTGCTTTGCTTGGCTCTTAACAGCGGCAGACAACGCTTTCCTGGGACTTCCTTCCTGGATTGCCTATGCAAAGTCACTAAAGTCACTAAACTAAATCACTGAAGAGAGCGCTCAACAAAGTGAACTAAATATCCCAACTCTAATAGATATGCGAATAGTGTGTTTCACTAACAATAAAATAACTTTACACGGGAAAGATAAAATGTTTAGCGTCCCAGAAATTGTCTCCACTAAAAATATTCATATTACAAATCGGACCAAAATTGATTTTAGCCGCCCAACAGCCCAAAGTAAATTTATCGAACCAGATTTGGTCCGAAAGGCCCAATTTCGGCATCACTGTGTACTTGTTCGCTCTCTCTCTCTCTATCTCCCTATTCTACTCCTTCTCCACTACTAAACTGTTGCTTCTTAAATAAGCCCTGCTTTTTTTTTTAATTAATATTATTAATTTACCAAATAAATTTTTTTTTTAAATTACACTTGTTTTATTTTTCTTCCTCTTCTTCTATATACCTACATATGTATGTATATATGTATCTCTTCTGCATTTTATTTAATTGATATTGTGGAACTTTAAGGCTTGTAATCTCAACGTTTTTTTTTTGGAACTTGTTTGTTTTTTATTACAAATTACAAACTGTGGAAAAAATATTTTCCCCATCTGCTATTTGCTGCTTGTTCTTCTTCTTAATTTTATTTTTTTTTGCTATAATTTTTTTTGGGCCCGCTTTAAATTTGCACTTGCTAATATAGTTTTTACTTTATTTTTTTTATTCACTACTCTAGCTTCGCTTCATTTGCAAACTATTTGCATTTGTAAGTAAGTAAATTTTTAAATTATTATTATTTTATGTATATTTTTTGTGTATCTATGTATGTATGTATGTATGTAGTTCTGCTATCGCCTGTCAGCTGTGCTAATGGTTTATTTATTATTTTTTTTTTGGTATTTTTTGTCTGTTTATCAATTTTTTTTATAGTTTGAGTTTGTTCACTAATTTTAATAAATTCCCATTATGATTTTTTGTTGTTGTTTGACTAATAATTTGTTTATTTATTTTTTTATACACATTGAATTTATTCTTTTTTCATGCATGCGATAATAAGTTTCTTCTGAATGAAGTTATGTATAATTATATGCATGTATGTATGTATGTATGTATGCATGTATATATTTTTTAATTTTTTAAACTTTAGATTTTTGTATAAAAATTATTTTTGTTTTTTCGCTTTGAAAGTTATTATTTTTTAATTAAATTTATGTACTTTCGTTATTGATCGCAAATTGTTGTTGTTGTTGTTGGTTTTTTGCTTCAATTTCATGCACTTTCATGTTTTTTTGCAGTTACAGTTTGAAAACCCGCCGGTACAGTTCGGTGCTGTCAGTTTTTGTTCGTTTGTTTGTAAGTAATTGTTGTTGCTGTTGATTTTGTAGTTTGTAATTTATGTATGTATGTTATAAGATATATTTAGTTATAGTGGTATTTAATTCATTAATCAAATTTAATTAATTTATGCATCTATTAAGTCAACTATTGTTCTTGTGTTATGTATGTAAGTTGGTATTAGTAACGCGTCCTGTCAACTGGCGAGTCATTCATAGTTGATTCGTCGTCAATCATGACTCCAAGCGCCTCCTACTGGCGACAGCTCGAGTTGAGTGTTGGCGCAAACAGTATTTCTGTATGTCTGTATGTTTTTTCTAAATTTATTACATGCTAATAAATATGCGCTGTGTTTGTTAATGGAATATAGCAAAATTTATAATGTGACTGTGTTGTGCCTAAAAGATGTTTAATAAATATTTAAGTTTATATGTATGTATGTATGTATCTATATTCTTATTAACGTATGTATGTTTGCTTTGTTTTTTTAAAATGCAAAGAAATCCGTTGCTAATAAGAGCCGTTATATATATTTATGTATGCAAGTATTTACTTAATATTCATTTATCGTTTTTGTTTTTGGTTTTGCTAGCTTTCGATAAAGTTATAGTAAATAAATATGTATGTATGCCTGTATATATGTATTTATCATAATTTGTATGTTTGTATATGTAATAATGTAATAATGTATTTATGTCAGCAGGTGTGTGTGTTGTATATATAACTACGCTATTTGTATTTTCTTTGTTTTATATAAATTTTGTTTTTGTTTTGGCAAAATATTTTGTTTAATTTCTTCTCCGACATTCTTCATTTTTATTTTTCTCTGTGTGTCTATGTGTGTTTTTTTTTACTTTCTACTCGTACGCGCCTTTTCGTTAGCGCTTTAATAATTCAGTTCTAAATTATATGTGAATTCCTTATTTGTTTTTTTTGTATATATACATATACATATACAAATGCATATATAGTATATAGTATATTCTGTTTTTTTTTGTTTTTGTTTTTTTGTTGAATAACCCATTTGATAGCTCGGCATGCTGTTTCCATGTTTACTTGTTTTGCACGTGTGGTCGTGTGTGTGTGTGGTATGTCGAAATTTGCAATCAATTGCATAAAAAAGCTTATTTGAAAGCTCATTATCGGATTAGAATCGTTTGCTCGGTTGGTTAGTTATTGGGAAGCTGGTTGTTTTTTTTTTGCATGATCTGGCAAGACTCGCTGAAAATATTCTTATATGCTGTTTTGTTGTGGTTTTTGCTGTTGCTGTTTGTAAACCGTTAGTAGACCTAGAAAAGGGATAAAGAATTGATTTTCATTTACTTTTTTATGTACATACATAAGTATATGTTTGGTGCGAGTATATAATTTGTGTGTATAATAATAATAATAATAATAATAATAATAATAATAATAATAATAATAATAATAATAATAATAATAATAATAATAATAATAATAATAATAATAATAATAATAATAATAATAATAATAATAATAATAATAATAATAATAATAATAATAATAATAATAATAATAATAATAATAATAATAATAATAATAATAATAATAATAATAATAATAATAATAATAATAATAATAATAATAATAATAATAATAATAATAATAATAATAATAATAATAATAATAATAATAATAATAATAATAATAATAATAATAATAATAATAATAATAATAATAATAATAATAATAATAATAATAATAATAATAATAATAATAATAATAATAATAATAATAATAATAATAATAATAATAATAATAATAATAATAATAATAATAATAATAATAATAATAATAATAATAATAATAATAATAATAATAATAATAATAATAATAATAATAATAATAATAATAATAATAATAATAATAATAATAATAATAATAATAATAATAATAATAATAATAATAATAATAATAATAATAATAATAATAATAATAATAATAATAATAATAATAATAATAATAATAATAATAATAATAATAATAATAATAATAATAATAATAATAATAATAATAATAATAATAATAATAATAATAATAATAATAATAATAATAATAATAATAATAATAATAATAATAATAATAATAATAATAATAATAATAATAATAATAATAATAATAATAATAATAATAATAATAATAATAATAATAATAATAATAATAATAATAATAATAATAATAATAATAATAATAATAATAATAATAATAATAATAATAATAATAATAATAATAATAATAATAATAATAATAATAATAATAATAATAATAATAATAATAATAATAATAATAATAATAATAATAATAATAATAATAATAATAATAATAATAATAATAATAATAATAATAATAATAATAATAATAATAATAATAATAATAATAATAATAATAATAATAATAATAATAATAATAATAATAATAATAATAATAATAATAATAATAATAATAATAATAATAATAATAATAATAATAATAATAATAATAATAATAATAATAATAATAATAATAATAATAATAATAATAATAATAATAATAATAATAATAATAATAATAATAATAATAATAATAATAATAATAATAATAATAATAATAATAATAATAATAATAATAATAATAATAATAATAATAATAATAATAATAATAATAATAATAATAATAATAATAATAATAATAATAATAATAATAATAATAATAATAATAATAATAATAATAATAATAATAATAATAATAATAATAATAATAATAATAATAATAATAATAATAATAATAATAATAATAATAATAATAATAATAATAATAATAATAATAATAATAATAATAATAATAATAATAATAATAATAATAATAATAATAATAATAATAATAATAATAATAATAATAATAATAATAATAATAATAATAATAATAATAATAATAATAATAATAATAATAATAATAATAATAATAATAATAATAATAATAATAATAATAATAATAATAATAATAATAATAATAATAATAATAATAATAATAATAATAATAATAATAATAATAATAATAATAATAATAATAATAATAATAATAATAATAATAATAATAATAATAATAATAATAATAATAATAATAATAATAATAATAATAATAATAATAATAATAATAATAATAATAATAATAATAATAATAATAATAATAATAATAATAATAATAATAATAATAATAATAATAATAATAATAATAATAATAATAATAATAATAATAATAATAATAATAATAATAATAATAATAATAATAATAATAATAATAATAATAATAATAATAATAATAATAATAATAATAATAATAATAATAATAATAATAATAATAATAATAATAATAATAATAATAATAATAATAATAATAATAATAATAATAATAATAATAATAATAATAATAATAATAATAATAATAATAATAATAATAATAATAATAATAATAATAATAATAATAATAATAATAATAATAATAATAATAATAATAATAATAATAATAATAATAATAATAATAATAATAATAATAATAATAATAATAATAATAATAATAATAATAATAATAATAATAATAATAATAATAATAATAATAATAATAATAATAATAATAATAATAATAATAATAATAATAATAATAATAATAATAATAATAATAATAATAATAATAATAATAATAATAATAATAATAATAATAATAATAATAATAATAATAATAATAATAATAATAATAATAATAATAATAATAATAATAATAATAATAATAATAATAATAATAATAATAATACAATGGCACTATTATAACTCTGACGAGTTTTATGGCCGAGCTTCTCTCCCAATTTGAGGTGTGCTCCTTCTGTTTTTCCTACTAAGTGGGTGGACCTACAGTTTTATGCCGGCTCCGAACGGCGAATGCATTTTTTGTGAGAAGCTTTTTCATGGCAGAAATACACTCGGAGGGTATGCCGCCCACTGCCGAGAGGTGACCGCTGCTCTTAAAAACCCCAATAGTTGGATTTTTACTAATTAGAAAAATTGTTTTGGTGTTTTACTCGGACCGTGGTTTGAACCCGAGACCTCTGGCATAGCAGGCGAGCACTCTACCCACTGCACCACAGCGGCCATGTGTGTGTATAGATAAACGAAAAACAGTGCCGAAAGCTTCAGGAGTGAAAGCTTAAAAATCTGCATTCAACTGTGAAGGCTTATCATGAAGAAGAAAAGCTTCTTAAAAAGCTTCTTAAAAATTTACATATGTATAAGAGTGAAAGCTTATCATGTGAAAGCTCATTGCGAAAAAAGAAAGAGAGTGTAAGCCTCTTAAAAATCTACATTTAAAAGTGAAAGCTTATCACATACATGTGAAACTAGTAAGAGCTTAACACGTAGCTCAAATACTGGTGAAAACTTATTAAAAAGCAGGTCAACATGTGAAAGTTTCCAGATAGAAAGCTTATCAAGAAGAAGGAAAGCGAGTATAAGCTTAAGAAAAAATCTAAATTTAAGTGTGAAAGCTAATCACAAAGAAGTTAAACTAGTGAAAACTTCGTATAAGTGAAAGCTATATTCAAATAATATCTGTTAATCTTATTTGTTTTAATTTAAGACATTTTTTTAAATAATTTTTTACGCTTTTTTCTTTCTAATAATCACGTTTAATCCGATTCCACTCACCTTCTTCTGCTTGATTTGATTTTGGCTTTCGCTTGTTTGCTTATTGTAAACTTGCACATTTTTGTTGTTCAACGGGTGATTTTTCTTATAACGGAAATTTTGTAAACTGCATTGTTTTGTTGTTGCTGTTTGTTTTATTTTAGCTTGCTGTAAATTTAGTCTGCTTTTGGTTTTTGAGCGCCGACCGTTGTATTTTGGGACTTTTTTTTCTATCTCTTCTGTTCACTCTACTTTCTTAATTTTTTTTGGTTCTATTTTGCAATAGATTTTTTTGTTGTATATGTTTTTGTTTGTTTTTTATTTATTTATTTATTTTTTTGTTTTTTTTTTCTTTTTGTTGCTCCTGGATTTTTTACTGTTGTTTCATCATAATTTTCGCAAGAAGTAAACGCTTGTAATTGTTTATGTTATTTAACGCTTTAAGGAACTCCGATTGTTAGTAGGGTCGGCTGGCATCCTTTGGCCGCTTCAATTGAACTTTCAGTCTTTTCATGCCAATCTGGAAGCCATTCATTGCTTGAATGGCCGCTTGAGCGCTGGCAGGATTATCGAATGAAACAAAGCCTGCAAGGACAAAGAGAAAAAAATATAGTATATTTTATTATATATTTAATAATTTTATTATTTTGCTTTGTGAGTATTGAATGTGTGTGTGTGTTTCTGATTTATTTAAATACACTCCATAACTCCCTACTAACTTACCAAAACATTTACTCTGATTTGTTGCACGATCAATGAAGACCTTTGAACTGATCACATTACCAAATGGCAGGAACATCTGCATCAATTCAGCATCGCCGAATTCTTGCGGCAAATGATATATGAATAGATTACAACCCTCCGGGCCGGAAATCGAACATCCTGGGAACATCAGAAAATCTTAAAGAAGACATTTTAAGAAAAGAAAGAAGAAAGAAAGAAATATATGTAAAATTATGAGAAAATCAAAAGTGAAAAATTTATGAATTTGTGATTTGTGATGCTGCGAGACTCAATAAATTAAATTTTAAATAGAGAATAGATCGTTTTACGTGGTAAATAAGTAAAATGTTAAACAGAACATAATGATAATGATAATAAAACATAATTAAAACTGAATAAATGCTTAATAATTTTATAATAGTTTTAAAAAAAGATATACTTATTGAAAATTTTTACATATTTACTAGAGAGTTGAAAAGAAATGCCTAAAATTCAGCAGTTCTTGTAGTTAAAAACACATAAACATTGTAAATATAAAATAAATAAAACAATGGCGTATGCATAAGCTGCAAAAAAAGCTATAGTGAAAGTTTGACAAAGCGCGCTTTTATAAACTGTTCCTTAAGACATGCTTGCATAATAATTTCTTTGTTATACACATATTTAGTGCAAGTATGCTTTTAAAATAACATATACGTTGCTAAAACTGCATGCTTACCTAAATATTGAGTTTTATAATGCTTAAAAATAGAGCCTTTTCTATTTGCATCGCCGCTTTTCTTATTTTAATAGTTCACATTTTAATTTAATTATAAGTGCAAGAAAATTTATGGCAAAAATACATACATATGTACACCCCAGTGCAAAAATGCGTTATATTATTTTCTAGCGCAAAAACGAACTTTCGTACAAACGAAAGACGCGAAAACTCGAAGCGCAAAAACATGCCGACAAAGCTTTTTAGTTCGTTTTTTCCCTTTATCTTATATGTAATTATAATAAAAATACAACAAAAGCTTTGAAGTTTTTAACATTTGTGGGTATAATAGAGCGATAAGGATAGAATTATATATACATACTAGGTACCGTATAAATCCATATCCATATAATATATGTACATACTTATATATCTATTCTCTATGTGCAGCCCAGTTTCATTGAAGGCTAACAATAATAGTATCAATAAAATTTACGTATTCCAAGCACTTGTCCTTAGAAACATTGTCAACAATTACAAGTGAATCAACTTCGACATCATCATTCACACTCGGTTACCTACGCTTCAGTATTGCGGCGATCACTTCCTTTTGCCGAAGGGTATACTTCAATATGGCGGCCAATGTGGTTGTTAAAAAAAAGAGCTATTTTATAAATCAAATGATGCACCACTTGGATGTTTAGCGGAAATATTTCTTACTTGTAATTATTCAATGTGCTTATGGCTGTTTACTCAATTCACCATGGACCAGCAAGCCATTAAAAATGGCCATAATTCTAAGTCCTATCAAACTAGCTATTTTGAAAGTAGTGCTTTTGGAGTAAATGCATAGCAATTTTTAAAAATACAAAATATCAGTTGCAATATGGCGGACGTTATCTAACGGATTAATTTGAAATTTTTCGTCCTGGGTTGTTTGAGCTCAATGATTACGACTTCCGTAGCAGTTTTAAGAAATTCAAAATGGCGGATACACTATGGCGGCCCTTATTGCGAAAATCTAACGGATTGAAACTTTCCAGCATAGGGTTTTTGCGGTCGCTTATTACGAATTCGAAAGCAGATTTTAAAAATTCAAAATGGCGCATACTCCCTTGTTAAATTTCTGGCCCATAGTGCCTTAGATAGACATAAAAAGCCATTGCATTAAATCATAACGAACAGTTACTAAAAAAATGCAATTTTATGTCAACTCTAAAAATATTTTAATAATATTAAATTACAAAAAAAAACGCAATTGCTTTTTTATATATCGCCCGTTTTATGCAATAGAGATTTAACTCGAAATTTTCGATTTCTGGGATTTTGCCATATATTTCAATAACTGGGTAGTGCCTTTGAATCTAGTCTTATAATATACTCAAAAAGATAAAAATGGCGCAAATAAAAGTGATTTTGTAGTTAGCCGTAGAAGGAAACTATTTGAAATTATAAAACTATATTTGCGTTTTCCCAAAAAAAATTTTTTTGAGTTAAATCCCTATTGCATAAAACGTGCGATATGTAAGTATTTGGGCACTGAGAAATTAAAAAGAAAATAAATATAAATATCTTAATTAATTTAAACATTAATGATATAAATTAAGGCTATACATACATATATATGTATAAATATATATAAATATTTATGTACAATAACAAAAAAATTGATCAAAGTATCAACAGCAAAGCTCACAAATCACAAATAACACTGAGATAAACATGTATGTATGTAAGTAAATTTTATGAAACCCGAAAAAATATTAAAATTAATGAAAATAATAACACTGGTCGACAAGTTTTTGTTACAGAAATAAAATTCTACTTTTCTAAAGGATTTCGGTGCGCTGAATCCGAATCTGAACTCAGATTTTCGCTAATACGTACAGTTTTTGAGATATTCATGTTTAAAGAGGCCAAAAACACGATTTTTGGCTATATTCACTCCTCAATATCTTTTAAATTACTGACTTATTTTAAAAATTGATTAAAGCTATTGAAAGCGCGGACATTTCTCTTGGAGAAACCGTTTTAATATTTCAGATATCTTTCTTGTAACTTGCAATATTGCATATTAAGTTTCATTAGTTTTGCAATATTTTATCCATACAAAAATAATTAAAAATTTTGAAGCAAGTTTTTAGGCAGTTTATTATATTATGGACGTATGTAAGTGGCTTCGTAAAAAAAATTGTTCTGCTGAGCAACTACAAAATTTGATTGCGCCTATAAGATGCTACAAACAGGGCCGTGCGCACGGGGGGGTTTTGGGGGTTAAACCCCCCCTCATGACCAAATCTAAGTTGCAATGGTTTTGCAAAAATTTTCAAAACACAGTTTATAAAGTTTGCATTGAATCTTGACTCATAATTTTTGACAAAATTAGTACAATAATTTTACGGAAGAAGAAATTGGTGAAAGTTGCAAAAAATAAGGCTGGCCAATACATACATAAGTTCGGCACTTTGAATTGCACTTGGAGCTTTCCGAAATTACAAAGTTGTGTAGCATATGCTCGTTTGAAATTTTTCAAAAAATTGTACTGATAACAAAAAATTTTCATTTTGTGAAAACAGTGAGCAGTTTCAATTAACAAGTACTGTAAACAGTACTATTTAGGACCTGCTTAACTAGGTTTTGATGAATCAGAATTAGACCAGATAAGTCAACTATTTTGGCAAAGGGATGTTCTCATTGTTTGTTTACGTTTAACGGAAACACGGTGTATTTTATATAATGCGGATACCGCTTAAGGTGGGCGTAGCCAAACCCATTTTCAAAATTAGTATCAATTATCCGACTAAGCATATGAATATTATTCTTTGTGCAAAATTTCATTCCTTTATGACTTTTAGTTACAAAGATGTCACGTCACAAATTTCACAAGGCCATTTTAGAAATGTTTTTGTAAAAAAGTAGGCGTGGTTATACACGGATTTCGCTAAATTTTTTAACGTATATTAGTACAAGTAATAAAAGTTTAACCCTAAGTTTCGTCATGTGGCCGCTGTGGTGCAGTGGGTAGAGTGCTCGCCTGCTATACCAGAGGTCTCGGGTTCAAACCCCAGTCCGAGCAAACACCAAACAAATTTTTCTAATTAGTAAAAATCCAATTATTGGGTTTTTTTTAAGAGCAGCGGTCACCTCTCGGCAGTGGGCGGCATACCCTCCGAGAGTATTTCTGCAATGAAAAAGCTTCTCACAAAAAATGCATTCGCCGTTCGGAGCCGGCATAAAACTGTAAGTCCACCCAATTAGTAGGAAAAACAAAAAAGGAGCACACCTCGAATTGGGAGAGAAGCTCGGCCATAAAACTCGTCAGAGTTATAATAGCGCCATTGTATTATATTATTATTATTATTATTCGTCATAACATATCAATTATAATAATTATTTTTTGAGTTATGGGCTCCGAAATCTCGTAGATTCCTTTGTCCAAAAAGGGGCGGTGTCACGCCCATTTTCAAAAGTTTTTCTGTTTTTTGTTTCCGGCCTATTGTGGGACTCATGCCACAAAATTTCAATCAATTATCTTTATATTTGACAGAATTCTTTTCCGTACCTCGAAGAATCGCAATGTTAAACGGACTTTAATTATCATGTATTCATAAAAGTGCGAATAATATGCCACCATATCACAAATTCTCTATCAAATACAGAAAAATTTTTACAACCAAAAATATTTCTTGTTTACAATTTTAAGCATCAGAGTATGCAGTTTCAGAAAAGTTAGAGAACATTTAAATTTATGATGTATGGGTCTGGATATCTGTTTCAGCAAATATGCTTATCTTAGCGAAAAACGTATGCGAATGCAAACCAAAATTAAAAACCCCCCCCAAGGCTAATTCCTGCGCACGGCCCTGGCTACAAATGCTGCCGTTGTTTTCGACGACAAATACCTTATTGTGCAAAAGCATATATTACTACATACCTGAATTAGATATCCGAAAAATTAAAACGTTGTCTTCAAGAGGAATGTCCGCGCTTTCAGCAGCTTTAATCAATTTTTAAAATAAGTAAGTAATTTAAAAGATATTGAGGAGTGAATATAGCCAAAAATCGTGTTTTTGGCCTCTTTATTCGGATTTTCGGATTCGGATTCAGCGCAACGAAATCCTTTAGAAAAGTAGAATTTTATTTCTGTAACAAAATTTTGTTGAAATTTTGTCGACCTGTGTAACCGAAGCGGAATGTATGCATATACAAGAAAAAAATGTATAAAATGAAAAAATAAAATTAATTTTGCTAATGACTTATTTTTTTACCTTTTTTTTTTTAAATTTTTCAACAAAAAATGACTAAAATCGATGCTTGTTAAATAAAATTATGAAACTAAGTGATTTAAGTGATTAATATCGTATATGATATGATGAAATGATTAAAAATAATTATTACACAATAAACTGTGAAAAAAATCATTACACAATAAACAGTAAAAAAACGACAACAATAAAAAACATTTATAATAAAAACAAAAAACATGGCTTACCTTCACGTTGAGTGGGTGCAACCGCCGCTAGAGGTGGTGGTAAAGCTTGTGGAAATTGTCCATAAACGGCGGGGAAGGCTGCGTTATATATATAAATAATTGTTTGTTGTTGGTTTTGTTTGGCGATTGATTTTTTGTTGCGTTTTTTACACACAAATATATTTAAATATACATATAATATTGTAATAATGATTAAAAACATTTATGAGACAACACAAGGTTTATAGTACATATAGATGTATATATGTATGCTTATGTATGTATGTATGTATGTACCCAAATAGCGCGAAAAATAACGAGAAAAAACATTAAAGTTAATTAAATGGAACAATATTTATTTATTTGTATATCTTTGCAACGTTCAATAAATATTGATGTTTGTACATACATCTGCATACATACATACATACATAGCGATTATTAATGTTGTACATACATATAAAATTAAAAATTAAAAAAGAACAATTATAATTAATAGAAAAAAACGTTTTTTTCAGATTTAATATTATACATAAATATTTGCTTGTATATGAAATATCTGTTTGTATGTTAATAAATGAGCTGGAAAAGTAACTGTGGCAGACTATCTTAGGCACTGGGGGTATGCAGTATGCATAGGACTTCTGTGTTTGCCAGCGGTAATCGCCTAAGGGCCTTTTCACATTACTCGGTACGACATCGGATCGACATTTTTTGCTCGGTATTTTCAGCTTACCGAAACGATTCCGCGTTGCTGTGTTTTTCACACTTGTGGGAATACTTTCGGTGCGTAATCGGCAGAAAATAGGAAAACAAACAACGAAATTTGCAAAACAAAATTTTTATCTTCAACAAATCACTCAATAATAACAATAATGTATTCTAGCGAAGACGAAGACATTATAACTTGCTACATTTATAGCCGAAACGAGTTTTTTACTGACTTTGTTCTTCTTCTTTTATTACGCCGCAAAAATGTCTGCAGTAATTCCTCAAATTTTACTGACCGGTCTTACCGCGTTGCGGTATACCGAAATTAATCCGCTCCGATTTCATGTATGCAACACTAATGTGAAAGTGCCAATTGAAATACATGTGGTCAGTAAGCTCTCGGTATACTTTCGGTAAAAACCAAAAATGTCGATCCGATACCGCACCGAGTAATGTGAAAGCGCTCTAAGTCTATCAGATCAGTAAAAGAAAAAGCTTCCACATGGAGCTTTCTTTGGATAACAGCTAAAAGTCTCTTTAAATTTAGTTGCGTAGCTCAAAATGGCAGAGAAGTAATTTATACGAAAATTTTCTATTGAAAGCTTCTACAAGGAGCTTTCTTTTGTATAATAGCTAAAAGTCTTTTCAGACTTTGTTTCGAAATTCAAAATGAGAGAGAAGTAATTTATACGAAAATTTTATAGTGAAAGTTGTGAAAGTAAACGCTTCCACATGAAAGTTGCTTTGAATTACAGTTAAACGTCACTTCGGATTTAGTTTCAAAGCTCAGGATGGCAGAGAGGATATTTGTAACTACGGAAATACTCTAGTGAAAGCTGTGAAAGTAAACGCTTCCACAATAAGTTTTTTTTTTTTTGATAACAGCTAAAAGTCTCTTCAGTTTTTTAGTTTCGATGCTGAAGATGGCAGAGAAAATAAATATTTAAATGAAAGTTTTCTAGTAAAAGCTGTGATAGTGAAAGCCTCCACATGGATAACCGCTAAAAGTTTCTTTAGATTTTTAGTTTCGAAGCTCAAAATGGCAGAGATGACATTTAAAGGGAAATTTAGGAGTGCAGCTTTTAACATTTTCACTCCTTCAAAACTTTAGTAGTTTTCTGTATTAAAACTTATAAGAATGATATCACCAAAGTTGTAGTACGATTAAAGCTTTCTTCACTCATCATTACAGGTGAATACTGGTTTTACTGTTTAGAAGGGGTCTGTAAAGGAAGCATTTAAAGCTATCAAAGCTTTTAAAGCTATCACAGCTTTAAGCTCATTGTATTAGTGATGGGCGAGCGCTTGATGTTTTATTCCATTGTCCAAACATCTCGGACTCGGAACAATCACAAAAACATCTCGGCTGTGTAGGATCGTGCCAACTTTTGACTCGATTGTAATTTTGCTACAATGGCGATTTTCTTCTACTATATTGTATATTTGGAAGTATAAGAAAGGTCGGTTTGAGCTGCCTAATAGAGCTTTCATAAGCTTTATGGCTTAAAAATAATCCACTATGCCGTCACTGCTACTTTTCCTCTTACAATAAACGTTTTAAAAAATAAAGTAATTAAACCATTGAACATTTAACAGCAAATACCACTAAACCGATTTTACATTAGTTATAAAACAAACTAAAACAAAAATATAGATATGTAAGTATTCGGTAGTTGGCAGTAATTAACACATAAAATGTTGAAAACAAGTAGATAATCAAATTTAATGCGTTACAGGACAGAGAGGCTTTCAGTGGAATTTGAAGATATAAAATAAAAATAAAATGTTTTTTTTTCGCTCTAAAATTGAAGTAGCCTAAGGTAAATTGCTG
This sequence comes from Urophora cardui, assembly GCA_960531455.1. Classification (NCBI taxonomy): domain Eukaryota; kingdom Metazoa; phylum Arthropoda; class Insecta; order Diptera; family Tephritidae; genus Urophora; species Urophora cardui. Next base: position 131,751,796 of record OY482673.1, read on the forward strand.
TAAGCAACGCATTAAATTTTCATTATACTTAACATCAAATTAAAAATTCATTAAAAAAACATGTCAATTTATATGTAACAACAATATCACTTGAGCTAACAATAAATAAATATATTTATTTTTATATAGAGCTTTATAAAATATACATAATTTTTGTATGGCAAAACACAACAATTGAATAACAATGGAACATACATAGAACGTTAAAAATGGGTATGACTGTCAGACAGTAACCATACATACATAAGTACATAATAAGTAAGTCAAGTAATGACAAGACAATGAGGTAGTAATTAATTTTTTTTAATACAAACAAAAAATGTATAAAAAATGAAAACAAATTGGAACAAAAAAAAAAGAAAAAAACAGTAAAATTAAAAACTAAACAGAGCTTGATCTTCATTGATGGAGCGATGATCGAAAACTTAAATTTAACTATGATAATTTAAATGATTATAATTATGTATTTATATAAAAATATTGCAAGTATATGATTATATACCTAAGTCTAAAAATAAGCTCCCTTATATGCCTAAAATTCTTCTGATACGTAAATATATATGTATGTATAATCAACTACGCGGTATATAAAATTTGTGTGCGTAAATTAAAAAAGCTGCTGAGAGTTCAACTGCTTTTTTTTTATTTTATTGTCGATTTGACTTTATTAAGGAGCACTTACCAACTCCTGGAAATGGTGGCATTCCAGTAAAGGCATGCTGTAAGGCGGCAGCATCACCATTTGGCAGACCTTGTGGCGGAATCGTTAAATGGAGTGGATCTGTGGAAGCAAAACAAATAAAAAAAAAATTATTAAAAAAACTACTAAAAAATTTTTAATAATAACAAAAAAGGAAATTAGAACTAAAGCAGATTTGGAGCGATAAGGAACAAATGAGCATAAAGGAGACTTGGAGCTAAAAAAGTTCATATGCAGTTTCATTATCTGTTAGCAATAAGGACAATGGAAATTAACAATAAACGTGATTATTTAAATTGAATAAATTTTTTAAGGGTGCAACGTGATATATCCAGGCTGATTTTCTTAATTGAATTTCGATTGAGCTTTTCTCATCGATGATGAAAAAGTGTACAATTTACACATGATTTCAACCAAAAAGCCCTAATAGTAGACTTGAGGCGCTTTCCAAAAGCTTGCTAAAAAAAGCTTGCTAGAAAAAAGTTTTATATCAAAATTTTCTGGAAAAGATTTTACATAAAACCCTTGCTCTAAGATTTTTTATGGTTTATTTCATTGCTGAACGTAAAAGCTTAACTTGAACCCGTTCCATTGGGCTTTCTATGTATATTTCATTTATTTTGAGCTACACTTAAAAGCTTTATAAGCCTTTATTGCACTTTCTATGTTATTATACATATTTAATTTTTTAAATATTCTCGGTTCTAAAAAATATTGAAAATCGATAAATGAGCTTTCAGCTGACTTTCCGAAAGCTTTGCAATAAAGCTTGATTTTACCTAAAACCTTTATTTTAGGGTTTCCTATGGTTTATTTCATTAAAAGCTCAGTAGAAGCTTAATCTGAATCTGCTTCATTGAACTACCTATACATATTTATTTTATCTTGAGCTACACTTATGAGCTCTTTTTCACGCTTTTAATATCTTTTAGGATATATTTGGTTTTTTTTAATTTCTAGGTTCTCAAAAAACTACTAAAACTAACGGTTTATTAAATTTTAAACGCGGTTTAAGTTTACGATATATATTCCAGTGCCTCTCAAATATCTCATAAATCTTATGCCGTTTTCTTTTCTCGAAAAAATGTTGCCCTGTTTGATTTTCTTAGCCATTTTGTAAGCTTGTGTGGTGATTTCAACGAATGTTGTCCTCTGACTAAGTAAGAGGGCATCATTAACTACAAATTCAGCCATTTTATAGAAAGTCATGTTACGTAATTCGATAATTGAGATATTAAAGGGCAACATTTTTTGTCAGAAAAGAAAACGCCATTAATAAGAATTTACTTACAAGAGAAAGGGGCTACAAAAAGTGCTCAGCATACAACTTTAAAGCATCTTCACTTAATTCAATTTCTATGCCCGCGAAGAAAATAAATCTTTGTCGCAAATAATCGAAAAATCTTTTCTCAACATTATTCAACTATTTTTTAATTAAATTTTTATGCTTTTTCTTTCCCGTATTGGACAATAAATCAATTAAGTGCGTACGAACTACGGATGAATTTCATACCGGCACACAATCCTTGTCTTATTAACCTATCGCTTTGGAAATTTATTTACTTTTTATGGAACTTCATACAAATGAATGGAAAATATGTGCGCGCCATAAGTTTTGTTTATTTAATATGCTGATGCCTTTAAGTATGCATTTCTTTATAGTTATAAATACATATGCATGCATGTATGTATGTATACTTACGTCCTGGGAATGCCGTCTGCGGTATGCCATTCGTAAAAACGCCATCAGCGGCGGCGGCAGCTGCTGCGGCCGCTGCAGCAGTCGGTTGTCCATTTGGCGTTTGTGCGCCCATACTAAAATTGGGCATGGTCGGTGAGGGTAGCGATGGCTGACCGGTGCCATTTAAGCCATGAGGTATTTGCGTTGCCAACGCGGCCATCGGATTCATATAAGAGCCGGGGGCAGTAGCAGCGGCGGCCATTAAAGCGGCTTGCTGTTGCTATATAAATGAAATGAAAAAGACAAACAAAAGAGGCAAAATTGTAATGAAAAGTTGGAAAAAAAAGAAATGTATTAAAAGTGCATATGTGTGTATGTATGTAAGTGTGTAAGTATAAAAAGGCATGGCGGGCAAAGAAAATGAATATGAAACGGAAATGCCAAAGTATGCAGATGATGAAGTTGTGCTCATAAATAAGGCGACCAATTGGCGAAAAGTGTGGAGTAACCGAACGACCGAACAAGAGGGAGGGTGAGCCTGAGAGATAGAAGGTGCAGGCGTGACGATCGCATGGTCGCCGTGCAACGGAAGTAGCGCTGTGGTCACTGTAGCGAGCACTGGCAACGGATGGTAAGTGGTTCAAGAAGAAGAAGAAGCAGAGGAGTGAGTGCTGCAATGATGGGTACTTGCACTTAAATTGGTTTTGGCTACAAAAGTTGCAATAAAAATTTGCTATTTACGACAACGTACAATCATACTAAAAACAAAGAAAAAACAAAAAAGTAAAAAAAGAAACAAAAAACCAGGAAAGAAGAAGAGCATGTAACCGTAGGGCTGTAGCCTTGTGTTGGCCACCATCATCAACGTGAATGATGTCCCTCTGCCCCCTCGCCATCTATGTTATTTAATGCACTTTACGTGGCGCTGATTTCTACTAAAAGTTGCTCTTGTTGCTGTTTTTTTGTTGCCGTTGTTGCTCTTGTTTTCAGTGCTATTGTTTCTTTTCTTGTTTTTTGTTTCCTTTTTGTTATGTATTTTTTTTTGTGTGGTCATTATTGTATGGCACTTTGCATTGTATTCATTTGTGCGCTGTGCTCTTTCAGTGATTTTATAACCATTTTTTATAACTTTTTTGTTTTTGTAAACACATAAAATGTAAAGTTGTTTTTGTTTTGTGATTTTATGCAAAACAAGAACAAGAAGAATGACAAAGTAGTTATAATAAAAAGCTAAAAGGCTTAAAATTCGGCTGAAATGAAGTTTATACCCTGTTGTGTGTGAAATTTTTTTAAAGAAAGTATTGATTATAAATAAGTCAATTTTATTAGTTTCTGACAAATTTTTCTTATATTTTTCTTGTATTTAAAAAAAAATTTTTATTTTTTTTAAAAATTAATTTATTTTTCAAATAAATTTATTTGTTTTTTAAATTCTGAAAAATATTTTTTTATTAAATTTTTTTTTCAAGACAAATTTTTCTTTTTCATTTTTTTTTTAATGTTTTGGCTGTTTATTAATTTCTGAAAAGTGTGTTTTTGAACTATTTTTTCAAAATTTCTTTTTTAAAAATACATATTTTTAAATTTTTTCAAACCTTTTTTTCAAAATGTTTTTCAAAATATCTTTTAATTTTCATTTTATTTGTTTCAAACTGGTTTTATTCATCTTCTTATTCAAAATTGTTATTAAAAGCTTTTCTTGTGCTACACAGTTTTTCGAAAAACTTTTCAAGTGTTTTTAAATTTGTTTTTGAATTTGTTTTTCATTGCTTGTCAAAAACAACCTTTTCGTGAACAAATGTGTGTAGGTACTACCTCAACGCTTTAAAAGCACAACATGGTATACATGGGTAGCAACGTCCTGTTATATGCATATAGTTCAATATTAAACTTAACAAACAAATGACATTAACGATAAAAGTAAGTGGAAAACAATGCACACGCTGAGCACAGAAAAACAACAATAATGACTACCTACAACAAAAATCGAAATCAATTATTGCACATTGTTTTTATGCAAAGATTTTTTTTATTGCTGCATCATTTTCTCTGTGTTTTTTCTCTTTTCCTCTTTTTTAAAGCCTTTTTCTTGTATTTAAACGCTTTTTCATTATTTCATGCTGTGAATTGTATTTTTTTTCAACCACTTGCTCCTTTTTTGTCTCGTGCTTGTTTTTATTGAAACAACACAAGCTTTGTCATGGGCCATTATAGTGCGTTTGTGTGTATTTGTGTATTTGTGTCTTTATGACTTTTTTCATCATTTCGTTTGTTTTTGCTTTTTTATTTTTATTGCCTACTTACCTGCGCATAAGCTCCATATGGTCCAAATTGATTAAAGACAAAGGGATTAAGTAAATTCATATGACCCGCCATTTGTTGCATACGTCGTATCTGTCGCTCCTTTTCAGTATCGGCAAATTTCACAACAAGACTGGAGGAAGCACCCTGCCGTTGGTAACCGTTGGTGACATGGAAATAAAAGAAGAACGAAAAGCGTATAAAGATTAAAAAATTGTTTTAATGGTAAAAATCTGTAAGCAATAAAGACAATGGAAATTAACAATATATGTATGTAAATGGTTACTTAAGTCGAATGGCGTTTTTAAAGGAGTTGCATTGCCTCAATGCTGATTTTCTTGTTTAAATTTCGATTGAGATTTTATTCTTGAAAAAGTGTATAAATAAGCTAGCACGTTAGCTAATATGCCCCTAAAAGCAGACTTTTTCTCAAAAAGCTTGCCCAGAAAAGCTTACTAGAGTTGCAAAAAAGCTTTTTCGGACTTTTTTGGAAAAGCTTTTACATAAAACCTTTATTCTAAGGTTTCTCTTGAATTACTTTATCGATGAACGTAAGAGCTGTTGTATGAATCCGCTTCTTTGAACTTTGTATACATATTTCATTTATTCTAAGATAAGCTTTTGAGCTTTAAAAATTTTTATCGCGCTTTTAAGATATTTTAGCATATTATATTTCGCTGACTTTTCGAAAGCTCTACGAACAAGCTTGCCTTTATCTAAAACCTTTATTCTAAAGTTTCTTATTGTTTATTTCATTGCTTAACGTAAAAGCTCAAGCTGAATCCGCTACAAATAACTTCGTATACATATTGTATTTGGCTTCAGCTATATTTATGACCTTTATAAACTTTTATCGCGCTTTTAAGGATTTTTAGAATATCATACTTCCTTTTTTTAGATATTTTAGGTTCTAAAAAATATTCCAAAGCTCTAAGTAAGCTCTCAGCTGATTTCCAAAAGCTTAGCTGTTTATAAGCTCTTAAACTTTTAAACTTCAATAGAGCTTTTTTAATCGTTGTTTTCTTACAACCTAAAATTAACACAACTTTTCTTATAAATTGCTTACTTTCAGCTGAAGTTTCTTTATTTTCTCGAGTTTCTGCCAACAATATACATAAATGTTTTAATATTACAATAAAACCAACAAAAATTTAAGTAATTAAATGAAAATAACAAGAAATCATTGCAACTTAATATCATTGTTGTCATTTGTGTATTGATTAATACGCATTGTGTGTGCACAGAAAGCACACAGAAAAGCCTTCATTCAGTAACACAATAGTTGCCCTTAATTACACGTAACAAAGCCAACATTGCCGTGCAACAAGAGGCAACAAGCCAGCCGATAACAAAAGCACCAAGTACAAGAACCAAAAACGAAATGAAAACAACACGCACTAATGACGCATGTGACAATAATGACAGTAAATTCAATAGCATAATTATAATAGAGAAATATGAAGCGAATGCGTATGCGGACGGGAGTAAGAGGACGCACTACCTATGTACAATCCCTCCGAAAACACACGCAAACATACATACATAGGTATGTGTGGGCATGTTTAAAGATGTAGCTATTGCAAAAGCATAATAACTGTAGCATACAAAAAGACGCTATTTGATGATCTTGTCGTTGTCAAATTCGAAAAATTTTCTCTAAGGATGAGTTGCAATTATGCAGAAAATCGTCGGTATAAGTTTGAGTATACGATTGTGTGTGCATACATAAATGAAAGGATGTGTGTTTGTGTATTTTTATGCATGTGTATGTTAGCGTTTGTAAGCCATATTAAATTGAAACATTGCAACGTGCGCTATGCTTTTATTATGCTAATTAATAGACACAATACATACGCTTGTGCATACATACTTACAAGCATACATATGTGAAGTGTGCGCTGCTGTTGGAAAGAGTTTAGGCAAGGTCAGGTGGACGTGAGGTAGAGTTGAGAGCTGCAAGGTAAGTGAGCGTGAGTAAGTACATATGTATGAATCTCTAATGATACAAAAAACCATTTCCATTTGCCATTTGCATGCAAACGAATACATGAATGAACATGTCTTCAGTTTTGCATTTTGCAAGCATTTATTATTTCTATTCGATTTCAAAAGCATTCACTAATAAGCAAACACACAAATGCATACATATGTAAGTAAGCAAGGTGTGTATGCGGGTGTTGAATGGTTGGGCGTTGATAGAGAGTGGGATAGAGTGGGAAATTTTGAGGAAATGAAAGGTGAGAAAATAATATTAGTTATAGGTAGATCTTGCTTGTGTGCATTCACGAGTTTGTATGCTTGAGTATACATGTTTGAATGCTTGGATATATGTACATACATATTTGCATGCACGTACATACATATATGTACATTGTACATATGTGTGTTTGCATTAAATTTCATCTTTTGCACACAATAAATAATCGGCTTACAAAATGTGAAATACTACAAAAGCACTCAGTATGCAATTATTTTGATATTTACTTAAAAAACAAAATAATAATACGAGTAATAATAATAATATTTCTTGCTGCTACACCAAGCCGCTTCAATGCTATATAACTATGTATAAATTTATATTTAACCATCTGTACATACAAATATTCCAACTCCTGAGAGCGTATTTTTAACATGCACAAAGCAAACAAAGGCACTTTTCTTTTTATATATATGTATGTATATGTGTACCAGCCATTCCACTCCTACTCATATGGCCACATACAAACAAATCCATATACATATAAATTCTTATTTGCTTTGTATTGCATATTTGAAGGCGCAACCATGCAGCGACAGGCATACATACATACATGCATATGTATGTATGTACGAACATGCATTGCGAATTTCATAGGAAACTAGCTATGTCTGTTTATTCCCATGCTCTCAAGCATACATGTATTCTTTGTATGTATGGATGTGTGTATGTTGAACATTTCACTTGTCATTCAGTATTTATTAATGCTCTTCAGTAGGTAAAAAGAAAATTATAAGCGGATTTAATACTTCGTTTTCAAAAATAACAATAAAGCAAGTTGTATTAAAAAAAGCTACATACATGCAAATGTACATATGTACGTAGATATGTGTAAATGTATATGCCCTTTTGAGTACAGGTGAATGTATGCACATATGTGTGTAAATGAGGCTTTGCTTGATTTAAATTGAAACCAGATATTTCTTTGGAAATACACAACGTTTGCGTTAAAGCTGTTCGCTTTCATAATGGAATTTTCCTTTATTTTGATAAATTTATTTTTATAAATTTACAATTTTAATACGACTTAAAATTTAGAAAAAAAATAATTCCGTTAAAACCGTTGAGTAATTTTTTCTACTTTGTAGGCGAGATTCATTTTTATAAATTGTTATGCAAAAGTAATTTACAGCAAAAAGTGTAATCTATCTTTAGGCTCTTAGCCTAAAAAAAAAAACAAAAAAAATGGTCTTGAGAGCTCAAGAAATTGTATTTTCAAAAGGTTTTAATTAAAATTTGGTATAAGAATGCCAAGTTTCAAACTCGACAAGTTTTATTGCATACTCTTAGGCATTTTAGTAACTTTGAAAAGTGTTTGAAGGCTCACTTTTATAAGATAGTATTTTTTTAAAGGACTTATTTTAAATTTTGAAATAAAAATGAAAGCAATTTGAAACAGGAAAAATTCTGGGTGTTTGTAGAGTGTTTAAAGCCTCATTTATATAAGATGGTATTTTTTAAGGTTTTTTTTAATAAAAATATTGTATAAAAATTTAAAAAAATTCTAGCTTGAAAAGTTATTGCATACTTTTAGGTGTCTGAGTAACTTTGAAAACTTTTTAAAGTTGCATTTTTGTCAAATTGTTTGAGAAAAACAGGTTTTTTGATATAATAAGTTAACTTGTGAAATATCAAAAAAGTTTACCAAATTATAGTTTCCCAAATCTGTTTGTGAATGCTATTATTGCATACTTTTACGTGTTCTTATAATTTTGTGGTGTTCCAGGCCGCATTATAGTGTGTTTTAAAATTTTTGTACAAAATTTTGTGTAAAAGTACAATGAAAATTGCAACTAGAAAAATTTTTGCATACTTTTAGGTGTTTCTGAAACTTTTTTGAAATGTGCCTAGCCGCATTTTTGTAACATAATATTACTTTAAGGTTTATATTCAGATTTTGGTATAAAAATCTAAAAAATTTGCAACTAGAAAAATTATTGCATACTTTTAGGCACCTAAGTTATACTAAAAAGTGCTCACAGCCTTGTTTATGCGATATAATTCGCCATTGCAATGCTTTTTCGATAGAATAAGCTAAATTTCGTTCTCTTTTGAAATACATAGTTTGCTAAAACGTTTGTTAAAAATCCATTAAAAATTTACCTACCTTAGGGCTGTAGCACAAAAATACGTTTTTTGCAAATCAACCAAAAATCTCAGCATAAATTTCATTAATACAAACTCTAGTGCTATAACTACAATATCGCCTAACGTTTCATTCAATTTCTCATCTTTATTTTTGGCACTAAGCCACATAAAATTCTTATTTACATGCATAAATAACTTACTATTGCCTATTTTCAGGCGTTAGACTGCATAACATGCAAGCCAAATAGGTTTCCTTATAGCAATAAAAAAGCACAATTTTCACAATTACAAAGCGCTTCTAATCATAACTACAAATCATAAATTTTTTGCTTGCCATTTACATGCCAACTTAAAATGTTACAAAACTTGGAAAATTAACACGACAAAATACACGACACTACCTACATGCAACAAGAACAGCTAAAATAACAACAACAACAGCCATGTCAAGTGTACACCACCATTAAACGCAAAAGGTGATAAATCACACTTTGAAATATTAACGCCTATTTCCAGCGCAAGTTTGTTTTTGTTATGGATTGCATGTCGCACATGATGTTGGTGGCGGCGATGACGACGGTTACGGTGACGGCAGTAGCACTTCATACAACCATTTGCACTATATTTGCATGCATGGCGCCTAATTGTATGCTCTATATTTTTTTGTTGCTGCCTTTACTTACAATTATATACATTAGACATTGCATGTGCAACTTTGTATGATGAGTTTGCAAGTACCCTATGCCACCATTTGGCCGTTAGGTGCCAGTTGAGCTGTGCTTCGCTTGCAACAGGCAACACCTCCAACAATTTTAATTACGTCAAAGTAGTTGCAATGTATGATAGTGTGTGTGTGTGTGTGGTTGTTTGTGTATCCTCTTGCAGCTCATTTTTCGTTATACATGCTTATCAAGCAGAAGCGTCATATTTTTGTGTGCGACAAAGTGCGCTAGTCACGAATTTCATACCACATATTACACTTGAGCGCACTAACGCCAAACCCAGTACCCGCACTCATTGCTCTTGTTGCCCTCATTGCCCTTAAAAGGTAGCACAGCCGGCAAATAAGCCGGTCAACTGCCACTTTATTGTTGGCATTTGTTTGTTTGTGTTCTAAGGTTGTTCTTCATCTGACCCGTCAAGTGTGTGACGCGTGTGTGTGCTTGCGCCATTTTGTATGCTTTAAATTAGCCAAAGTGTGAAAGTGTCATGTTACGAAATATGATATTAACACCACCGCAAAAAATATGTGGCATACATTTGGGCGCCGCTTACCCACTGAGTTTGTTTTACATTAGCTTTGTTAGCTGCAATGTTGTTTTTAACTTGATATCCTTGATGTTGCTTAGGTACATAGTTTGCTGCTGTTGTTACTGCTGCTGATTTGTTTTGTTGTTGTTGTTGCTGGTTTGTTTTGTTGCAGTTGGTTTGTTTTGTTGTTGTTGGTTTGTTTTGTTGTTGTGTCGCCGCTACGTTTTATGTTGCTGGCTGGCTTATGCGTTGAAGAATGTGTCATGTGACGTACAGCAACAACAAAACAAACGAAATTGTTCATTCCTAAAAGGCTTTCTTTTAGGTCCAGGCATTTGTTGCGTGTCGACTTGTTGGTTTTAAGCTTTCTTTTTATACTCAGCTGTACTAGTACACAGAGTATTATAGTTTTAATCACATAACGGTGGATTGTAACAGAATGAAATAATCGAGATAGATATAGACTTATATATATCAAAATGATCAGGGTGAAAAGAGAAATCGATTTAGCCATGTCCGTCCGTCCGTCCGTCCGTCCGTCCGTCTGTCCGTCCGTCTGTAAACACTCTAACTCGCGCAAAAATTGAGATATTTTGATGAAATTTGAAATGCAAGTTGGTATCGAGACTGGGATGGTTGGTATTGAAAATGGGTGAAATCGGACCATGACCACGCCCACTTTTCCTATATAGAAAAAATCGGAAATTTGGTATCTCAGTCACTAATATAGCTGGAGCGATGAAATTTTACCCACGTGTTGAGCTCAGGCCCCTAGGAAGAAATTTGATGAAATTTTGGAAAATGGGCGGTGCCACGCCCACTTATTAAGGGTCAAACATGGACAGTTTTATATGTCATAACTCAGAAGCCATTGAAGATATATCGATGAAATTTGGTACCCGTGATTTACTTACTTAGGCAAACGTTTGGACTGAAAATAGTTAAAATCGGTTGACGGCCACGCCCACTTTTATATATGTATATTACAAAGTGACCTAATAAAAACATTTTAAGTCATATCTCTGTCAAATATAAAGATATATCACTGAAATTTTGTAGTAGGAGTCTAACTACGGACAGAAAACAAAAACCACAAAAATTTTGGAAAATGGGCGGTGCCACGCCCACTTATTAAGGGTAAACATTGAAAGTTTTATGAGCCATAACTCAGAAACCGTAGAAGATATATCGCTGAAATTCGGTACGTGTGATACACTTACTTAGGCAAATGTTTGGACGAAAAATTTCCAAAATCGGTTGACGGCCACGCCCACTTTTATATATGTGTATTATAAAGTGGCCTAATAAAAACATTTTAAGCGATATCTCTGTCAAATATAAAGATATGCCATTGAAATTTTACAGCAGAAGTCCAACTGCGGACATAAAACGAAAAACACGAAAATTTTGGAAAATGGGCGTGGCACCGCCTCTTTTTATAAACAGGAATATACGAGATTTCTGAGCCCATAACTCGACAAATAATTTATATATAATGACGAAACTTGGTGTGTACACTTTTATTACTTGTGGTAATACATGTTCAAAATTTTAGCGAAATCGGTTTGACGACTACGCCCACTTTTATACATGGGAACTATAAAGTGGCCTTATAAAAACATTTTAAGCGATATCTTTGCCAAATATAGAGATAATTCATAGAAATTTTGTGGCATGAGTTCCACAATAGACCGGAAACAAAAAATATAAGAATTTTGGAAGATGGGCGTGGCACCGCCTCTTTTTAGACAAAGGAATATACGAGATTTCTTAGCCTATAACTCGACAAATAATTGTGATATTATGACGAAACTTGGTTTATACACTTTATATAACTTGTGTTAATAGACATGCAAAAATTTATTCAAATCGGTTAATGACCACGCCTAATTTTTAACAAAGATATTTCTGGAACACCCTTTGGGAATTTGTAACTAGAAGTCAAAAAGGAATGAAATTTTGCACAAAGAATAATATTCACATGCTTAGTTGGATGACTGATAAAAATGTTGAAAATGGGCGTGGCTACGCCCACTTTATGCGGCACTCGCTTTATATAAAATACGCCTTGTTTCCATCAAACGCAAACAAACAATGAAAACATACAGCTGAGTATCTAATGTTCGATTCCACTCGAACTTAGGCTTCCTTGCTTGTTTTGTTTTATTTTTCCTGGGTTTTCATTTAGGTTTTTTTTTGGAAATAATGTTCTGTGCTATATTGTGAAAATTGCCGGAGATTTGTTACGCTTTTTAATTTAATTTTTTTTAAATGTGTTTTATGAAAATGAAGCATTCAAGCTATTGAAAAGCTTCCCGAAAGCTGGGACTTTAAGTTTAAAGAACAAAAAATTAGTAAAATTAAGACTAGTTTATACGAGAAATCAGCTGCTTTTTATATTATAACAATTTGAGTGTTGCTGTGAAAGAACGGATTTGTTTCTATTTAAAAAAAAGCTCTCAAAGTTAGCGGAATTAGACAAATCTAGACAAAAGGAGATAGTGATTTTGCATAGCCATACTGAAATTTCCGTAGAGCGCTTTAAAAGCCAATGTACGTACATATATTTATGCACGGACAAGTGCAGCTTTTTAAACACTTGAGCATCATGTTGAGCGGTATAGAAATTGACAATATGTTGAAAGGTTTGTTTTACACACTAGAAAAGTTTGAGAGCCAATGTTTTGTGGAGTATAGGTAATGGCGGCAAATAACTCATATTCTAAGATGGTGAATGTAGAAAAATTTGAAAAAAAACGTGTATTTTAAAATAATAGAATTCGAAATTAACTCCAATAGAACAGTTCAGAAACATATGTATGTACATATAACAGTTTGAGTAGCTTTGTAAAAACTTTAGAACGGGTTTGAAAAAGTAAATATATTGAAAGGAGTTTCAGGCTTGATTTTGTATACTAGAACAATTTGAGAGCCAGTGGTGTTGATTGGAACTTCTGTGCGATTTAAATACATATGTATTTGCTTTGAAACAATTCTTATTACACTTACCACCTTCGGTAAACATTAATAAATTTCGATATTCATGTCGTGCTTTGCGCAGAATAGTTTAGAGAACTCTGCATGTAACATATGCCGGCGGCAGCAGTTTGAATAGCTTTGAAAAAATTGAGAATGACCTTGAAGCAGGAAATTATTTGAGAAGGTGGACAGGTTTGTTTTGTGTGGCAGAAAAGATTGAGAGCCAGTGTTGCTTGCAAATTTTTTGTGAATTTAATTTACATAATTGCTTTTAATGGAGGCAACCAATTCACATTCAAAGTTAGTAAACGTAGAAAATATTATACAGAAGTAGTGTTTTTAAAAAGGCTGAATTTCATAGCCGCACTGATATGTATATTCTCGCAACAGTTTGGAAACCTATGCCATAAATATATATATGGTTAAAAACTATTTGAATAGTTTTGCGTGATGTGATGAAAATGGTCTGAAAGTAGAAAATAATATCTTAAGAAGAGGGTCAGACCTGATTTTGTGTACCAGAAAAGTTTGAGAGCAAATTTTGCTTGGAAATTCGCCGTAAAATATCTGATTAAATGATTGCTTTTAAGAGAAGCAACCAATTCGTATAAAAAGGAAATTAACGTGGAAAAATTAGCACATAAATAATATTTTAGAAATACTGAATTTGCAAATGGACACTTACATAACAGTTTGAAGTCCTATGTAACACACATATGCGAACAAGAGTAGTTTGCGTAACTTTTAAACAAAAATCAAAGGCAGCCAGGAAGAAGTGACGTTGATTAAAGGTTTAGGGGTTAAAATCAGGTTTAGCGATAGACGGAGGCAGCAAAAAAAGGAGTTATAATGCTTTGATTGTCTAATCAAAACAATTACTCTCACATATAAAATTAGTATATGAAAATTAAAAACAATTTCGGCACATTTAATTTGTGACAATTCATTTCTCAACTTTTACAAAATACAATGTCAAAAGGTCTCCATACACTTAAAAATGGCCTCATGTGTGTGCTTTAACGTGCATGTCTGTGCATGTTGTATGCGAGGATGCGAGGCGCAAAAGTGCATTTAAAATGTAATTTGTCTGCTGCCAACATAAAAGCGACACCTACAAGCAACAAAAACAACAACAACAAAAGAAATAGCATTAACTGCACTAACAAATATGCATAATGCCATTGCGGCTTGTAGTAAAATCCGTATGAATTTATTTTAAAAGAATTGTTTTTTTTTTAATTTATTTGCCAAAAGTAATAAAAGGGCAGGAGTGCTTTATACACAAAAGCATGATTTCGTGTGCGCGATAGCATCACTGATATGCAAACTACCGAAAAACAAGTGCACCCAGCGCCGAAAATCGCAGCGAAAACCTGTTGGTTGACGGCGTGTAAGTGAGTGAGAGTGAGAATGTGAGCAAACAGCCCAGGCTGGCTGAGCTCAGGGAATATGTACATATTTACTTGGTACTAGTAAACCGGCGCGCCAGTGACATTGCCACATTTTGGTTGACATTGCAAGCAAATGTACATAGATATTCGGCATATGTTTGTGCGTGTGTATTGCTTATAAGCGCTCCAAACAAAGCCACACCGTAAGCACTTTTGTTGACGCTGTGATTTTACATACAACATTTTTGGCGACAGGTTCCTATATTTTTGCAAGCACTCTTACTATTACACATACATACTTACATACAAACACAACATATACGTTTTTGTTCTTATTCAGCGTGCGAAAGTGCATGTGCCTTTAAATATGCATATTTGTTTGTTGTTGTTGTCGTTGTAGCCGAAGCATTATTATGCGTCTGATTTGTGTGCACTGCACCTCACTAATGGCTCTGTGGTACAAGCCACAGGCACATCCTGTGCTGCGTCCGCAATTCGTGTCTGCGTTTGGTGTGTGTATAAATGTCTTAACTGTGCTTTAGTGACTATTGTTATAGTACATAGTATTCGATAACGATTCGTGCGCAAACATACATAATTGCATTAATGTACATATGTAGGTATAACAGAATAAGATATATGAAAATGGATTTGTTATGGCATAGGTGCAGTGTGTGAACACCGAAAAATTAAGGAAGATTAAAGTTTTTGAATCAAATTTTAAATTTCTGACTACGCTGCTTGAAAGTTAAACACCCTCTCTTATTTTTGAAATTAAGGCAGACAAGTTTTGATAAAGTAAATTGGCGAGACTTCAGCGAGTCTGTGTCAAACAAGTAAAAATTCATTAACAAAAAATTTCCCAGTTGTGAAGTTTCATTTGCTTTGTATTCAATAAGAAATCTTTATTACATATTTAACTTACATTTTGTCGATTAATTCGATTAGTCGTTTGTACTAGATCGATTTTAAACCTAGAAAGATATTACTCTCAAATAGCACTGTGTAAATTTTCATTAAAATTGGGTTTAAAATGCATTCACAATCGCCGCGGTATTGAAAATATGGTTTGTTTTTGCATGCACTCAGCTGAATCGATGTGCATGCACGTGCACGTCTGGTGAAATCGCATAAAAACAAAAAGACGAGAGTTTCGACAGAAGGCGACACCCTAGATTTTTGATAATTGCAACCAATTGATATTAAAAGGTAATGAACGTAGAAGAATAGTGTTTTAGAGTTATTGTATGTTTTTAGTTACACGATAAAACAGTTTGAAGACCAATGTAAATACATAATAGACAACAAAGATTTGAGTAGCTTTGCAAAAACGTAACAACAGCCTTGAATGAGAGATTAGTTTGTTGGGTAGAAGTTCAAGTTTGTTTTGTATGCAAGAAAAGTTTGAGAGCCAATGTTGTTTGAAACTTCTAAATTAAATATTTGTGTTATCTAAATGGCTTTAATAGACACAAACGAATTTTGCACAGCAATAGTTTTAAGAGGTACTCTATTTTTGAGGAAAGTTTGAAGGCCTATGAAAATGCATAAAGGGGCAACAAAAATTTGATTAGATTTAGAAAAACTAGAAAACGGCCTTGAATAAGTGAATAGTACGTTGGGTAGAGGTTCAAGTTTGTTTCGTATGCAAGAAAAGTTTTAGAGCCAATGTAGTTTGAAACTTCTTATTTGTTTTATGTAGCATTTTCAGGTCAAATGAAACCTTTTTCAAGTCAAGTGAAACTTTTTTCAAGTCAAGTGAAACCTTTTTCAAATTAAGTGAAACCTTTTTCAAATAAAATGAAACCTTTTTCAATTTAAGTGAAACTTTTTTCATTTCAAATGAAACCTTTTTCATTTCAAATGAAACTTTTTTCAAATTAAATGAAACCTTGTTTAGTTAGCACAATAACATTCTTATATAAATTTTTTGTACACGGCTTTTACACATCGAAAGTTATTGAACTTTGAATGTTAGTAGTGGTAACTATGTACAACAATATATAACTATGTACCTATATATATATATATTTGCAAAATAATCACAACAACAATTTAATTGTTTAGTTTGTTATTGGTTCCATTATTTTTATATATGTACATGATATATTTATATATGTACTAAAATTAAGTAGATCAAGCTCTTTCAGCCCAGCAAACATTCTTGAAATTCTCATAATTTGGAGTCTGATATGAGTCCGAAATATATAGGTGTGACATATGTGGTATAAAATAATAATAATATAATACAATGGCGCTATTATAACTCTGACGAGTTTTATGGCCGAGCTTCTCTCCCAATTCGAGGTGTGCTCCTTTTGTTTTTCCTACCAATTGGGTGGACCTACAGTTTTATGCCGGCTCCGAACGGCGAATGCATTTTTTGTGAGAAGCTTTTTCATGGCAGGAATACATTTGGAGGGTATGCCGCCCACTGCCGAGAGACTGCTGCTCTTAAAAACCCAATAATTGTATTTTTACTAATTAGAAAATTTTTTTGGTGTTTGCTCGGACTGTGGTTTGAACCCGAGACTTCTGGCATAGCAGGCGAGCACTCTACCCACAGCACCACAGCGGCTTATGTGGTATATAAGCTTAAGAAATGTTTACTGACGCTTATATGAGTCCGAATGTTTGCTGGGATACAAACAATAAAACAACAAAAACATTGAAATTCAAAAAGTTCTGAGGTGATGTCGAACTTTTATACATATTGCTAGCTTAGAGTGCAAATTGTGTAAAATATTTTGAATTGTTAACTTTCGAAAAAAAGCCGTGTTCAAAAAATTCATATAAGAATAATATTGTATTAACTAAACAAGGTTTCATTTAATTTGAAAAAGGTTTCATTTGAAATGAAAAAAGTTTCATTTGAAATGAAAAAAGTTTCATTTTAAATGAAAAAAGTTTCACTTAAATTGAAAAAGGTTTCATTTTATTTGAAAAAGGTTTCACTTAATTTGAAAAAGGTTTCACTTGACTTGAAAAAAGTTTCACTTGACTTGAAAAAGGTTTCATTTGACCTGAAAATGCTATAGAAAATCATTTTAACAGAGGCAAACGAGTTTTGAAGAGCAATAGTTATTAGGGATACTCTATTGGTATATTCAACACAAGAATTTGCGCAAAACAGTTTGAAGACTAAGGAAATGCATATATACATAGGTAACAACCATGTGATCAGCTATGGAAAAATTAGAGAACGGCTTAGCAGAAATGAATGTTGTATTACAAAGAGTTTCAGGAATTTGTTTTTATACTAGAACAGTTTTAGAGCCAATATCGTTTGGAACTTACATATGAGATATTTGACTTATGTAAATGCTTTTAATGGAAGCAAATGTACTTTGCACAGCAATAGTTTTCTAGCGGTACTCTCTTTGTTTATTCGCCACTAGAATTTGCGTAAAACAGTTTGAAGACCTATGCACATACCTTCATATATGTATGGACAACAAATACATATTTGATAAGCAAACCAAAAACTAGAAAACGGCTTGGAAAAAATGAATAGCAAATTGGGAAGGGCTTATGTTTTATTACACTAAAATAGTTTGAGAGTCAATGCTGCTTTACAACTTCCGTGTTGATTTACAAGCTTGTTTTGCTTTCCAAATTGTATATTTTCTTCAAAAATTATATTCCCAATTTTGTACCTGCACCTTCTGGCCACACTGTGCTTGCGCCACAGAAAAAACCAGCTCGTTAAGCATTTGCGGCTGCAAAAGCGTTGCATACATTACGGCGCACTGTGCCGCTGCCCTGCCATTGGCACTAAAGTGAGACTTCAACAGGGCCGCCGAGAGAAAATCCGGGCCCGGGGTCAAAATAACTACGGGCCTCCATACTAAATGAACAAATTCTAAAACTCAAAATTCAATGAATATATATGTACATAGTTATGAACTTTAATTTATCTATACATTAATACAGATCAAGTAAATATGTTTACATAGAAATATACATATTAGGGTGGGTCAAATTTATTGTTCAAAAGGCACATCCAGTTTCCGAATTCATGGGTCATACTGAGTAATATTGTCCATGGGACCATAGGTCTGAATGAATTCTGTTTAAATACATATTGCTTTATTTGTATGAAATAAATTTCTTTAAATTGAAATACAAATATTTGTTGGTAGGAATTTAGTATATCAAAAGACTGATCCTGCTGAACGCTTTAGTGAAACAGCAATCGAATTCAACTGTACGAAGCACCAAAGCAAATTTTAGCTTCGCAAGCTTCGTTTGTTTTCGGCGTATCGCTGTTTACATACATACATACACGTACATACATATATGGGCATTTCCTGGGCGTTTCGGACGGTATGCGATTTTTTGAACCTTTGAGGCAGAAATATCGCGAAATATTGTATTGTTTTATGAAAGAGGGAAAGATTTAGGCCACGGCTAATGATTAAAGTTGTTAGAAATTTAGTTTAATGCCTCTGTTTTAGACACTTAAAAAAATGTGTTTTTGTAGCGTCCGGAACGCAGTTTAAGTGGCTAAAACAGAGGCATTAAACTAAATTTCTGTCGCTAACATACTTTAATCATTAGCTGTGGCCTAAATCTTTCCTTTTATCATAAAACGATACAATATTTCGCGATATTTCTGCCTCAAAAAGTTCAAAAAATCGTGCGAACATACCGTCCGAAACGCCCAGGAAATACCCATATCGCTGTATAAGAATTTGCATCATACCGAATTTTTCTGTTGCAACAGAAAACGAATTCAAATTTATGCTGCAAAGACGACGCCAAAAACCAACAATTCCTTAAGTGAGGTGCAGACACGTTAAGAGATTTATAAAATTTGTTGAAATTTAAAATGATTGCTATCTACGAAAGATGATTAAAGGTGTTGTTTGTTTATTATCTGTAAGCAAAAACTTGTATATCATTTTGAGATTCCCGGGCCCTCTAAAGCCCGGGCCCGGGGCAATTGACCCCCTCAGCCCCCTCCTCTCGTCGGGCCTGGACTTCAACGCTGCTGCACCAACAGCACGAATATGGTGAATGCTTTTTTGAATATAATAAACTGATTGCACACCAAAAACTGGCAGCTACAACATGGGTGCCATGCACAACAATAACAAAGAGCAAGCGTATGGCTGCAACAGGCGCCACTAGTTATAAGCCACCAGCCGGCAGAAAGACAGACAGGCGCGCCATGCGATTGCACATGCAATCAACAATAATAACCGAGGCTTGTTCACAAAACGTATATTTTAGCAATCTTGTTTTATTGTTGTTTTATGTGTGTGTGTCTGTATTTTTGCAAGCATGTGCCTGCCGCTGTGTGTGCGGTGACAAGCAAAGCAAAGCATTGGCGCTCGTTGTTGTCGGTAATGTTTTTAGACTTTTGTTATTTTTCATTCGTGTTGTTGTGATTGTTGTTTTTGGTGTTTTTGTTGTATTTTGCTGTATCTCTATTTTGTTGTTTTTGTTGTGTTTTGCTGTATCACTATTTTGTTGTTATTGTTGTTGCAGCGGCATCGTTATCGTCTTCATCGTTGCCAACTCATTTGCCACAGCATACAAGTTACCTATGTAGTACCCTTTAGGGCGTACAACGAGACCCAGCAGCAACAGAAGTTGTGGTTTTAGTAGATCAACCGCATTTGTTGCATACATACAGGCGTAAGTGCACTATAAAAGGTGTAGGATGCATACGTTTCACGCACACACATTCATCTACAAGGTGGTATGTGTACCAGCAGCACAGGGGACATGTTAACATGACTTCCGTGTGCCACGAATTATTTTATATATGAATTTATGCTACGTGGTGTGCATATGGGCTTATCGTATGACAAAATAAGCAGAGCAACAACAAAAACAGCAAACATCAATAGCAGCAACAACAAAACCAAAACAACAGTAACAGCAACGGCAATAACCAAATTTTGGGGTATGCAATGCACAATGACTGTTGCATACTTTTAGGTGCTGCTCTGCGAAAATTCCCTTATTCACTCAGGCGAGAGGAAAAAAGTAGTAAGAGGGAGTGTAGGAAGTGGGTTAAGCTGCGGCGGAAAGCAGTCAGTAACGACTGTGTGTGGTTTGAGTTGAGTGGTGCCGCAAGTTTTACATTTTTAAACTGATTTTTTTTGCATTTTTTTTTTCAATTCGTACACACATAAAAGGCGAGAGTACTTAAAATTTGCATGCGTTGCACACTTTATTGTGTGATTTGTCAGCGCCCGAAAGGCGACTATATTTTTTTTTTTTTAGTTTTTTCTATAAGAATTATTTTTTCCAATTTTATGCTCATTTTTCAACACGATTTTTGCTTCATTTGCTGTTCCATTTACTGTTCCATTTGTGTTACATTTTTTACTCTTTTTTTCATTTTTTTCCCAACAATTTGGCAACGCCAATATGCTTTGTAATCAACCGCCAGCAGTCGTGTTTTTGGGCGGTCCATAGTGCGCGCTTATCGTTATGGCTTTACAAATTTGTTACGACAAATTTGTCGGCATGAAAAATGCAAAAAGCTCATATAATAAATATGCATATATGCACACGTACATATATTAAAACCTTTTTGCGCCAAAAAGTAGACAACGAATATCTACAACTGCAAAGCAAAAAGAAAACGCGCCAAAAAATGCGAAATATTTTGTGCTGTGGCAGTGATTTTTATTTAATAGTTTTATATTTGTATAAAAAAAACGCGAAAAACTTTCAGAACATACACACAAATATTCACTTACGCTACATACATATGTACACTCCACTGCTGCCATGACATATTGTTATAATTGAGAGATAAATAATTTTTACTGCAAATAAATTGGCAGTTAAAAACATATGAAAAACTGTGTAAAAAGCGGCATAAAAGGTTGTAGCAAGCTTTTAGGCGCAAGCACGTTAGTTTTTTATGTTCTTGGCGAAAAAGCCATTTGGTGTGCGAAAAAATTTGGCTTTACATTTGAAACGTTGAAATTTAATTTTTAAAATGAATTTGGTTTTTTTTTTCTTACTTAACAAAGTGCTATTGCGCCTAATTGTAGCTTTTATGCGGGCTAATGGCTGGTTATTATGCGGCATTTAGCGTTTTTGTTGTTATTATTTTTTTTTTTTGTATTAAAGTTTAAGCTGTGCATATGAAAGCTGGTTAAAATTTAAACAGCGCGAAGCTTTCGGAGTTCTCTAGGAAACTGTAGTGATCGATTTCTCACGAAATTATAAATTTCGAGCAACTTTGCTAGTTATTCGGAGTAGATAGGAGTATTTCGGAGGTACTCGAAGTTTTTCGGAAATATCAGGAAATCTTCGCAAGGTATAAATTTGTTAAAGACAAACTAATTTTGAAATTTAAGCACAGCGCGGAACTTTCGGAGTTCTTTCGGAAACCTGAGTGACTGATTTCTTACCCAATTAGATATTGTATACATATTTACTAGTTGTTAGAAATTTTTTAGAATTATTGGGTGTGCTTTCAGGAAAGCCGTAATTGCAAAAGCTTGCTTATAGTTTTCCTGCACATTCGGAGTAATTAGTTACCTTAGGCATTACTTTCAAAGAGTTTAAGAGAAATTTTCAGAGTTATTCGATGTGCTTTAGAAAATGCTAAAGGTCGATCTAAGCTTGCTCATAGTTTTTCGGCTCATTCGGAGTAATTATGTACCTTCGGAATTACTTTCAGAGTGTTTAGGAGAAGTTTTTAGAGTCATTAGTAGTTATTTCAGAAATGCCAAAGATTGCCGAAAGCTTCCTAATAGCTTTTCTGCTCATTCGGAGTAGTTGGTCGCATTCGAATTTATTTTTAGGGCGTTTAGGAGAAGTTTTCGGAGTGTTTCGGAGTTATTTAGGAAATGCCAAAGATTGACCACAGCTTGCTCATATTTTTCCTGCACAATCGGAGTAATGTTTCAACTTCGGAATTACCTTTCGGAGTGTGCTTTAGAAAATGCAAAAAATAGACTGACCAAAGCTTGGTCATAGTTGTTATGTACATTCTGAGTAATTGGGCACATTCGGAACTATTTCGGAATGTCTAGCAGAAATGTTTGGAGTGCTTTGGAGTTACATATTATTTCGGAGATGCCATAGATTGACCACAGTTTTCTGATAGTTTTTCGGCTTATTCGGAGTAATTGGTCGCCTTCGCAATTGTTTTCGGAGAGTTTATTAGAAAACTTTGGAGTGTTTCGTAGTTTTAAGGTTGTCGAATTTTTGAAATATTTCTTTGGAGACATCAATTTTTATACCTTTCATGAGAATGAAATGGTATTATAACTTAGTGACAAAAATTTTTTGTCGAAAGTACCAGAAGGAAGCGTGGGGGACCCACCAAAATATATACCGATATGATCAGAATCACGAGCTGAGTCGATTAAGCCATGTCCGTCTGTGTGAACGCAAACTAGTCCCTCAGTTTTTGAGATATCTGAATGAAATTCGGAATACAGGTATGTTGTTATATGCAGCTGATCATTTGTCGGAACCGGCCGAATCGGACCACTATAACATATAGAAAACAACCGATTATTCAGATATACATGAAATTTTTGGTTGTAATTTGTGCATAACTTCCCCATTTAAACAGCTAAGGACATGCAACTTTGAAGTAGACGTGCCCATTTTTGCCCAAACAAAGTTACTGAAAATTGTCAAGATCGGACCACTATAACATATAGTTCCACAACATCCGATTATTCAGATATACACATTTTGGTGTATAACTCCTCCATTTTAACAGCTAACGGCCTGAAATTTTGAAGTATTTGTACCCATATGGACCCAAACGGGATTGCCGAAAATTGTTAAGATCGGACCACTATAACCTATAGCTCCCCTACAACCGATTGTTCAGATATACACATTTTGGTGTATAACTCCTACATTTTAACAGCTAACGGCGTGAAATTTTTAAGTATTTGTACCCATATGGGCCCAAACGGGGTTACCGAAAATTGTCAAGATCGCACCACAATAACCTATAGCTCCCCTACAACCGATTGTTCAGATACGGACATTTTGGTGTATAACTCCTCCATTTTAACAGCTAACGGCGTGGAATTTTGAAGTATTTGTACCCATATGGGCCCAAACGGGGTTACCGAAAATTGTAAAGATCGGACCATTATAACATATAGCTCCCATACAACCGATTGTTCAGATATGGACATTTTGGTGTATAACTCCTCCATTTAAATAGCCAAGACACCATTTTTTTCTAATAAATCTTTCCATAAATAACCCACAAAATTAAAATTATAAATTAAACTTAATCCGGCTATGTACATACATAGGTAACTTTTCATTTCCCCACTCATGAAAGGTATGAAGTCTTCGGTACGGCCGAAGACAGCCGCGCTTTTACTTGTTTAATTTAAAAAAATATATATACATACTACTTATAACTTAATAAAACTAAAACTTATAAAAAAAAAGTACACAAATTTCTCATCCAATTTTAATCAAATGTCGCCTAAATATGCGCAAATAAATTATGCAATTCGCTAATGACATTCGACATGCCAACGAAAATTAACCGCATGTGCATTGCACTAATTCGCGCTAAACACTTATTTAATGAATTAATAAAAGCTTTGCAAACCACAGAATTTAATTCAAATCAAAATTACGTTGCATAATCTAAGGCGCACGCGGCGCTGTAAGCCTACACACAAACACACACACACGGATCGTGCTTTTTGGACTTTATTATTAAATTATAGCACTTTAACCTCAATGTTAAAACGCGCTACAACATGCAATTTCAGATGCCACCGACATTGTTGTTGTTGTTGTTGCAATTACATAAATATTAATAATATTGTTATACAAACTACTACAACAACAGTAATATAAATGCATATGTGCTTAGGAAATT
This sequence comes from Urophora cardui, assembly GCA_960531455.1. Classification (NCBI taxonomy): domain Eukaryota; kingdom Metazoa; phylum Arthropoda; class Insecta; order Diptera; family Tephritidae; genus Urophora; species Urophora cardui. The sequence goes on from OY482673.1 coordinate 131,776,291, forward strand.
TAAACTTCCGCTTCCGCCCGTCCGTCCGTTCGTTTGGGGCGCATTAAATGACTACCAAAGGAAAAGTTACACTTTAGTGGCATATATTTAAACATATGAATGTATGTACATATGTACATCTAAGCTGTTGCAAAGTGGCAACAAGCAACAGTAGGCAACAGGCGGCAGCAGTCAGTAAAATGCTAACACAAATGCCAAATGCCAAATAGCAAGCAGCGCGAACATGCCTCAGAAACAACCAAACATGCACTTAGTTAAACGTACTTAGAGACTCGATGAGTGAATGCTGCTGCTGTTACTAACGACAAACAAACACACATACACACACAACGTTGAAATGGCACAACATAACACAAAGTGGCAAGTGTTGCCAAAACACGAAAATCCCATTGAAGTTGAAATATCCGCAAATGAAATGAAAAATTCAACACGTTGTTCATATTTAGCCAAGCAGGCAGGAAGGCAGGCAAGCCAAACGCCACCAGAGTCAATGAACAAGTAAGTATAAGCAAAGCACAAGAAGCACAAGCAAGCGAACAAACGATTGAAGTAGCATTGTTGCATGCAACAGGCAGCCACAATGTGCCACAAAAGCATAGAGGCAGACGAATGAGTGAGCGAGCCATACGTTCAAAAGCGCTGGTCGCACGTTTTTGGCAGCAATCGCATGTTGCATGCCACTTAACTTGGTCGTATGCTTCAACGTCATAGTCAAGCCGGCATTGCCTTTTTCGCCTCCAGCGCCAACAGCACCAGCACTGTGCAGGTCCATAGCAAAAAGCAAAAGCCGCTTGCTTGCACACATACACGGCTGACTGCCTGGCTGGCTGGCAAACGTGACGCTATTAGCTCGGCCTGCCGCCTTGCCTGGTAATTCTAACTAAATACGCCGCCTTTGCGCCTGACTTGGCTCGTCTTCAGCTTCACAATAGCCTGCTCAGAAGAGTTGCGCGAATATATTCGCCTTTGGTTTGCCAAAGTGCCAAATGCAACCTGTTTTCTTTTTCTTTTTTTCTTCAAGTTTTTTTGTTTTAATATTTTTTTTCCTTTCTCACACTTCAATTCATTTTAGCCCTTTGCTTTGGCTGTGCTTGTGGTGTCTGTGGCTGCTTTCATTTTTTATTATATTTGGCCTCAAGTACCTAATAATTTTATTGTTTTTTAATGTGCTGTGACTGACTTTTAGTCCTTCTTAACTCCTTCGTTTTGGTTTGGTTGGCATTAATTTTTGGCTTGGCAATTTTTTTGGGGCGTAATTTTTTCGCTTTAATGTTTTTCAATTGCCTTTCGTTGTTGGTAATTTGCGCTGCACTTTTCTGTTGATTTTCTTATTTTCTGTTTTTTTTTTTGTTATTTTTGGTTATTTTCGTAGTTTTCGGCTTGTGTTGGCAAAGTTTCAAGTGTGATTTTTGTGTTTTATTTTCATTTATGCTGCTGAAGTGTCGAAATGGGCGTGCTTTATTTAGCTATGAGGCGTTTACTTTACAAGCTATCAGGAAGTCAATAATGATGAGTCGCACATAGCCACAGATATACATACATACGTGTGTACATACACTTGTGTTAGCTTGTGTGTTTTTGTGTTATGGCACAAAAATTGTTGAGTTAATTTGTTTGTTGGTAAAATTTATGTATGTATGTGTTTATTTTCGTTTTTGCTAAATATTCAATTTACAAATTGAAAATTGTGGAAAACGTTAAAAAAAGAAAAAAAGACCAGGAATCGAACTCAGCACCTTTTGCATGTTAGGCGAGCACTTTCGCTAAAACAACCGAGTGCTTACGTCCAAGAATCAACTTGAGTGGTGAAAACGTTTAAAACACCTATAAATAAGCAGTGAATTTAATTCATATTAAAAATTTTAGGGCTTTGCGCCTAAAAATAGGCAAAATTTTCTGCAAAACTAGTTCTTTTGATTGCACATCTTATTTCGTTCATATTTTCAGTTGCTTTTTTTTATTTATTTCATATTTTCCAGCTTCAATTTTGAGAATTGTCTTGATACATTTTTTCTTATTATTAATGCGCCAATATATAGGCAACACAAGTTAAAAACAATAAATTCATAAAACCGTGGCATCACTTGCAAGGCATTTCGTTTCTTTTGTATTAATTTTATATTTCTCAAGTCAGAAATATGAATAAATAAAGCATTTTTTGAGTTTTTATATATACCGCGGAATCGAACAAGGCACCGTTTGCATGTAAGGTGAGCACATTTTCAGCAAAAAGCAAGTGCTAGATTAAAAATACGCTAGAATGGTAGACAAATGTAGTGCCTCTATAGCTAGGCAGTAAATTTAGTGTATGTTAGAGCTTTTAGGCTTTTGTGCCTCAAACTAGGCAAAACTTTTTGAAAAACTAGTTTTATTTATCTTTCTTTCTTATATATTTAAAATTTAAGAGTTTCTATTTGTTGACAATCGACCAGTATCTTTTTACCTTTGCGCCTAAAATAGACAACATTACGTAAATATAATAAATTCTAAAAAGTGTGGTATCACCCTCAAAACATTCTTGGCCGTTTTTAGTACGTAAAAGTGATAAATAATGAAAAAAAAATGCGGCATCAGAAGCAAGTTCGAAGAACTCAGCTCTAGAGAGTGGGTACAAGGAAAATCCAAATAAAACCTCGAAACCATTATTGGGTGGAAAAAGCTCTCCACTGGACACTACGCCCAAGTTACTGCAAAACATTTAAATAAACTTTTTCAGCAAATTAAATTTAAAATTAGTATGACATTACCAATGCGCTGCGATAATTTTCTCTTAATTTCGAGAAACTCCGAATCACTCCGAAAATTTTGGTAAATTCTCCGAATATGGAGAAAAACTGTGTACATGCTTTGTTCGGTCATTATTGTTTCCTAAAACACTTTGCATTACTCCGAATATGTGCAAGCTACTTCGAATAACTGGAAAAGTTGATCGTAAGCTTGTAGTAAGTCAATTACTAGAGTTCCGAAAGAACTCCGTATCACTGCTAAAAAACTCCGAATGTGTAGAAGAAATGTTTTGGAGTATTAGTTTTGTAAGAAATCTATATTTGCCCCTTTGGAAATAACTCCGAAATACTCCGAAAAATTTCAAAAAACTCCGAATTTGTTGAATGATTTTTTTATATTTCTTTTTGCTTCTACTTAAAAAACTTCATTGAACACGTCAAACTTTATATGCCCAATAAGTTTAAAATACCGCAGTTTTACGCTGCCATCGCTTGCCGTTCAAATTTTATCGTTTTATTTTTTTTTTACAAATTTGCGCTTAACGCTTATGCCACAAAGTATGCTACACATCACTGTTTGACTTGACAACAAGTAATTTAACTATCAATTTATTTACTCAATTTTCGTTAAACAACCACTTTTAAAAGTTTTAAACACGAAATATTCATCCAACATGTTTTTTTTTCGTCTTCTGCACCAACTAATTTCTGGAAAGCGTTAAAGGGGCGTTTGTGTACTAACCACATGCTATAATTATTTGCATACTTTTTGGCAAACTCAATGATGAAAGAAAGTAAAATAAAAAGGCAGTGAAAAAATTGAAATTTTTCGCAAGTTTTTTTTTTGCTTGATAAACTTTTATTAGGTGCACTCAAGCATGAAAATAAATAGAGAGAGAGAGAGAGAGTCGTCTAACAGGAGGAGGAGGGAGAATAACAGAGGATAAAAAGAGTAGACAAGAGAGGGTAAAAAGCAAAAAGTTATAAATATTTATTAATGTCAGACAGTATGCGAAGTGTGAGTGATATAATTTTAGCAAAAGCTAACTAAATTATGCATTGAAAGTTAACACAAAATGCTACCAAGAAAGTGAGCTAAAAATTAACTGAAGTGTAAACATTTTCAACAAATTCAACAAAGCGTCATTAATACATATATGCAGAAAATGATGATTCAGTTATAATTTTATAAATTATTGTATATTTAGAGGGACAAATTAAACAAATGTTGCATATTGAGAGGAGCAGATAAAACAAAAGTATTGCATATTTAGTGCTACAACGCCTGCTATTATTAATTTGTAATTAATAATTTGTGGTGTGTTTATTTAAATTATTTGCATAAGAATTGCCAAAGCTTTGTTGGAAGTTCAGTTTTTTCTGAAATTTTGGTGTGTTAGCGCCTAAAAGTAGATTATGTTACTATGTTTCCAATTTTGCATTTTAGTCTTTCTAGTTTTGCATTTTAATTAGCATAACTTTAATAAAAAAATTTTCATTCTATTTTCTTTTTTTCCTTCCTGCTGAGCAAACTCAATTTGCTATTTCGCTTGCCAACTTTGGACACTTTGCTTCTTTGACAGCGCTTTTTTCGCAATTAATATTCATTTACGCTTTAGACACATTAAATGGCACTTTTCTGCGTGATTTTTTCTCTTAGTAGCAACTTTTTTTCTTCTTTTACTACTTAAATTAACGCCATGTCACACTTGACAAAACTCCGCTGACAAATTTTTGCCAAATTTGCATTTGCGGCTGCCAGAAAAATTAATTACAAATTCATTGCTGCATTTTAAAATTTCCTCTTTTTATTCTGCTTTTCTTGGGGGCTGTCAGCAGCCATTGAGTTGCGAGTGTATTGGGCTGTGTTTTGTCTGGTGGGTCTGGTATGGCAGCATAAAAGGAAAAGCAATGCACTTTTTCAATGCATTAGTGGGCAAATGACTGCTTTTATAATATACATACCTACATACATTTAAATACATATATGTAAATAAATCTAAAATACTACTACGACTTCATGCGACTACTTTTTTCTCTGCAGTAAGTTTGTCGCGCTTTTAATCTTTTCCGCCAAATAAATCACTCAATTGAAGTGAAGAAAAAAAAGAAGCACCAGTCAAATTAGTGTAATTCCCGCAGCGATATGGTTACAAGATTGCACAAATACACCCAAACAAACATACGTACTTACAAGCTCATACATACATGCACAAACAGCCAAAAAGTTGCTGCTTGAAAATCAGTAAAAAAAAAAATAAAAGAGTATGTGCTAAGTAGTAGCACAGTAGCGTTTGCTGCCAGAAAGTAGTAGTAGACTGTAGAGTCTCTTAACTTTCTGCTTAGCGCAAGATTTTAGCGTATAGAAAATGGAGGAAAAAAGTTGGAAAAAATGCTTTACAGCACCAATGTAAGATACATATATAAATATGTATGTATTTAAGTGTCATGCAATATAATCCCTGCAGCAAATATAGGAGACACTAGTGAAAGTTCATAACTGGCTCAGAACTGGTTCTAAAGGATATAGAGCAGTACAGTTGTTATAAATATGTTTAATTTCACGCAAATTTACTAATGTACAAAATTTCCCAAAAAGGGGAATTTTTCTAAAATCAACTAAAATTGTTTGCCTGAACATTTAAACGAGTTATAGTACCGAAATTTAGAAAAAAATTACTTCAAATTAAAATTTCTCAAAAAAGGATTTTTTTAAAAAAGCCAAATTTTTCTAAAATCAACTAAACTTGTTTGCCTAAACATCCAAAAGAGTCAGTGGCGAAATTATAAAATGAAATTAACACAAACTAAAATTTCCCAAAAAGGTAATTTTTCCCCTAAGAAGGAAAATTTTTCTAATATCAACAAAAATTGTTTGCTTAAGCTTCTAAACTAGGCATGGTGGCGAAATTTAAAAAACAATGTAACCTCAAAATAAAATTTCCCTCACTGGCAATTTTTTCTAAAATGATGTGTACTTTTTATAGGGAATTCTTTCGCATTAGATAAAATCGCTTTTCTTTAAATTGTGTTAACGCAAAATGATATATTTTACACAATTTGTACTAGTCCAAAATTTCCCAAAAAGGGAAATTTTATATAATAAAATAGTTTGCCTTAAAATTTTGTGTCATTATGATTAATTCAATGTAATTTTACTAATTAACAAAATTTCCCAAAAAGGAAATTTTTTGAAAAATATAATAAAATGGTTTACTTTAAACTTTAGTGAGTTATTACGATTAATTGAATGCAATTTTACTAATTTTCAAAATTTCCCAAAGGGGGAATTTTTTTAGAAATGTAAAAAAATTGTTTGCTTTAAACTTTAGTGATTCATGATTAATTTAATGCAATTTTACTAATTGGCAAAATTTACCAAAAAGGGAAATTTTTATAAAATTTAATAAAAGTAAAAAACTATGTATATTCGAACTATTAATTTTTAAACTACCACAGAACTCTCCACTTTAAAGACAGTTCAGAATGGGTTCTTGTGGAGAGCAGCGATTTCCACTTAGTAAGACATCACTCTGTTCAAAAAGACAGCTGAAAGCATTGCGTTGGAATAGATGAAGGACCACCACTATCTCTAGCTTTGAACTAGCGAAATTTGCTGAAGGGATATAATGGCGCCTGTCGCTGCGCGGCAACTTTTGCCTCATTGCATTCACGGCATCGGCATCGGCATCGGCATCGTCATCGGTGTCGGCGACAACAATCGAAACCGGCGTATCAAGTTTGTATATAATTTTTGTGTCTTGCCACTTGTAAAACCGCATCAAAAGGCAAAATACTTTTGCAGGCACCAACCCGCCAAACCTCTTACTCCAAGCTATAACTTTTCTCTCTTCTATATCTTTTTTTATTACTTTGTCCTTTGTTACTAGGGTTATTTGAGTTAAATCTTAGCGTGCTACGCACAACTTCTGATTCTACTACCTATACTGCTCTCTTTACTTCTACTACTTATTTTTCTTTTCTTGCTCCATTTACTTCCCTTTCTTCTGCTTCTACTTCTTCTTCCGCCAACTTTCTTCTCTCCACATTTTCTTTACATTCGGTCTTTATGCAAAATCCGTGACGAAGAAAATTGCAGCTCACGCTCTTTTCTTTAGTATGTATTTCTAAGGCATTGTGCAACGTCCTAGTCGTTGTCGTTGTCGGCTGTCGTTGCTGCCTCCACTGCCTCTTCTGCATTCAGCGTATATTTAGCTTAAATACTGTCGTCGTCATTGTACGACTGCCAACAGTCAGCAAGCAAGCAAGCAGCCACCAAAACAGCTTTTACAAGTCCTATCGCACTAAGCACCAAGTCTAAGCCGGAGGAGGAGTTTGTTGCTTGGTGTGGCGTGCGGACAGCGGCGGTTTTGGCGTTCGCTTGTAAAACTTATTTAATTCACTACGTTTTTAGCAATTTAATTCAATTACATTAAAAAGTTTTTTTTTTTTTGATTTTGCCTTCATTCACTGTCAACTTCGTGTGTTGGTTGGTGTGTGTCTGTAAATATAGCGCATTTGCATTGCATACTTTTAGGCATTTAAATGCTTTCATATTAATTCGCTTTTAGTGATTTTAAAGTATGCGTTAGTTGTTTTTTTTTCGTACATTACTTTAATGCAGTTTTTTTTTTTGGAATAGAGACTTTTTTAAGTGAAAAGTTTTGACAGGCGTTGTGGTTTGTGTAAATGAATAATGGTTTGCAACTTTGCTTAATTATCTAACTTTGCTCATGAAGGCTGAAAGATGAAGATGATCAAGAACTGTGCGAAGATGAGCGAAAAATAGTGAGAGGTTTCAGTAAACCATCCTGTGAGTAGAGTAAAAACCTTAAAAATTCTTAAAGCCTGACAGGCGTTGTGGTTGCCCTGAAGTAATCACTGTTAGCAACTTTGTTTCCCTATTTAAATCTTTTATTTGATATATATAGCATATTTCAGGGGGCTTTTTATACATGGTAACGATTAAGGCTGCAAAATGCGTGGAATATGTGAAAAAATGAGAAGGCCTAAGATATACCTTTCTAAAGGTTAATGGCTCTCAATTGACGGCTTCACTCTGTGATATACTTAGAACCATTTGAGAGTAAAGTTTTGACAGGCGTTGTGGTTGGATTCTATGGAAGATGGTTTGAAACTTTACTTCTTTTTCTAACTCTATTATCTGTTATATGAGTTGAAATTTTTGAAGTGAGCCACTTTTTTCGAAGTTGTAGTATCTTTCTGAAAATTTTTTGTATAGTTCACAACAACAAAAAAAAATACGTTTGGCCCAGTTTTTCGAAATTCGAATTATTTCCAAAGTTATAGCTATCAACACTTTTCGAAGTTCCTTAGTTTTTACCGATTTTCTAACGATTGGTCAAACCGATTTTGCTAAATTTTGACATATATATAAAAGATGATAGGCGAGTTCCCGTGGCAGTGATCCAGATCCGGATAAGAAGTTTGCATGCAAATGCAACAAGAATTCTGTGATCCTGGCGTTTATCTATATCAATTTCGGATCCGTATAGATTGTAATAGGTTGTTTTGATCCAGATAAATACCAGGATCAAAAAATTGTCGCATTTGCTTGCAAAATTTGTATCCGGATCTGGATCACTGCCACGGGAACTCAGCTGATATCTTCTAGCAAACTGCATTTCTTATTTTTGCAAATAATTTTTTTTGCAAACATTATTCGCAATTTTTATGTTCTGGACCACGGTCGGATGGCGCTTTTGTATGATGTTGTTGGGCATTCCATTAGTAACTATTAGCAAAAAAAAAATTTTGGGGCACTTTAAGGGAGCGGGAGTTATGCATGCTTTAATTCGTTATTCGTAGTACTCAGTAGGTAACAAATACAAATTTCATACAAAAATAGCAAGTGTAAAAATGTAAGTAACTCCCGCGCCTCTAAAGTGCCCCAAATTTTTTTTTTTGCTAATAGTTACTAATGGAATGCCCAACAACATCATACAAAAGCGCCATCCGACCGTGGTCCAGAACATAAAAATTGCGAATAATGTTTGCAAAAAAAATTGTTTGCAAAAATAAGAAATGCAGTTTGCTAGAAGATATCAGCTGAGTTCCCGTGGCAGTGATCCAGATCCGGATACAAATTTTGCAAGCAAATGCGACAATTTTTTGATCCTGGTATTTATCTGGATCAAAACAACCTATTACAATCTATACGGATCCGAAATTGATATAGATAAACGCCAGGATCACAGAATTCTTGTTGTATTTGCATGCAAACTTCTTATCCGGATCTGGATCACTGCCACGGGAACTCGCCTATCATCTTTTATATATATGTCAAAATTTAGCAAAATCGGTTTGACCAATCGTCTCTCAGGAAGTTTTTAATAACAGCTTCTCAAACGTCTCAATACTTCACTTCATCTCTTAATTAACTTTAATGCCAATAATTCGAAAGCTAAATAAATAATTGCCAAATAACTTAAAGCTCATAATTTGACCTTCACAAATGCTAACCTTTCAACTTTCAAAATGAAATTTAACTAAAATTCAATTCAATGCAAAAAATAAGCAATAAATAACGATTTGCAAAATGCCAAGAAAAGGCAAAACCACATTTGGTCAACTTCATACCAAGTTAAGTTGTTGTGGTGAGCTCAACTCAAACTCAACTGAATGTATGTACATATGTAAAGGGCAGTTTAGTTCAAATATTTCCACTTCAATGATGATAAACTACTTCAGGGCATTTCTTGGGCAAAACTCCATATAGAACGAACACAAATAAAACAAAACCAAGGTAAAACAACGGCAAGGGCTGCTGCAAAGCAACAGGCAACAGGCAACAGACCACTGAATATACAAAAGAAACTAACAAATGTTTTACATGATAGTCAAGATGCCATTTGCCATTTGCGATGGCTAAGGCCATTACCAATACAAACAACAACAACCACGCTGATTATTATTACTCAACCAACCCACCTGTGTGTGCATGGCATGTGATTGCGCTCAGTTTCGTTTGCACAAAAATATTTGGCATATCATAAATGCAATGAATTGTAAAGGAGCAGCAAGGAAGTAATACAATATTATAGTAAAAACAAACATACAAACATAAAAATATACAAATATACAAACATACAATCATATAAGAAATTCATACAAATAGGCCGCATGCTTGCGTCACAAAAGTCAACGACAGACAGAGTTTGAAGTTTTTCAGTTAAATTTTGTTGGCAAACAACAACAAAGCAACAAACAACATGAAAAGAAATGCCAAGAAAGTCACTCAGTTACAACAACAACAACAACAACAACAACAACAACAACAATGCGAGAAAAAACAACAATCATCATAATAACAATAATAATAATAACAACAGTCATAATACAAAATAATAAAAGGCATTTCGAGTCGAGTGCAGGCATTGACTACACTCGCATTAGGGTGAATGGTAAGAATGCCTGCATTTTACAAGCAGAGCCTGAGTTAAGCCTAGGAAGGACAAGTTAAGGCAGGCAGTTAGTCAAGCAGTAATAGCAACAACTACTTGGCGCTACTTTTGACAAAACGACGCGAGAAGCACTTAACAGTTCAGCAGCTGCAGTAGAGCGTAGCAGTGGAGATGGAGAAGGCTGGTGGACTGGTAGGCCAGTAGGCTGGTAATTTGATAGGTTGCTAGTCTAGCAGGTATTTGGTTGTGCTGTTGCAAGGGCCACGAATTCAACAACGTATAAACGTGTGCAAATATAAAACCAAGCAGCAGTTTGAATCGAGTCAATTAGAGAAGTCTTCATATGGCTACGTTCGAACTTTAAACGCGGTGTGATCTGACACTCAAAGGGAGGTTCCGAAATGGAGCGTATATTACGAAGAAAACTGACTTCAAAATGTATGAAACATTTTTTGGTTTCGTTATTCACAAATCAGCATTTTTGTACTCTTTTACATGAGCAAAATAGTCTAAAAAATTTCCTCCAGATATACCAAAAAAGAAAAACTCCCTTTTCACTCCATATTTGATTCCCGTGGTCCATCGAGGAATTATTTTGAGAGTTTTTTTGGATACCGAGAGTTATTTTTTGCATGTAGTTATCTGCGGAGCCTTTAGAAGGGATGATTCGCCTGCCTGTCGAATAGTAATCATTGAATGGATGTGACAGGCTTTGAAAATATTATTTTAAGTTTGAAAACAGTTTATTCTTTGTGGGATATGTTTGTCAAAAAATGAGAGATAAGTACTCGTATCGGTGCTCGGTATCGTCTGCAAGCAATACAACCAATACAATATAACGCTGGGCATTTGCAACATAGCCCTTCCTATGCCTTTTTAAGCATTCCCCCTTACATTTACTAGATGGCTTAAGAATGTCATTGTTGTTGTTGTTATGTGCATTATATTCGATGAGTCCTTTTTCATGTTACGCATCGCTTGGCTTCAAACAATCAAGCGACCGACTGTTGCTTATACTTTCTGGGCCTGTTTTGTTGCGGTTGAGTTTTGTTGGTTTGTTTGCTGGTGTGGTTTTTGTGTACCTACTCAGAAAAAAATTGTTGTTGTTTTCAAAAGTGCCTTGTTGTAGTTGTAGTTGTTATTTTTGTTATTGTTGTTATTTTAATTATTGTTGTTATGCTTACCGTTGTTGTTATTTTCACTGTTGTTGTTCTCATCATGCTATAGACCTCAGCTAGATACTAACTATAGGATAAATGAGATTTTATGCCACATTGCAGCGCCAGCGCTAAGAAGTGAGGACAAAACAAAACAGGACATGACAATGCATGCTCACATAATATTCTAATGATACTAGAGCATAGCTGTCCAAATGCGACTCATGTGAGCAATGAGAGTAAGCACTTGTGTACGTATACTCACCGATTGTCACTACTACAGACAAATAAAGAGCGTAAAACGAGCGCTTACGATGGGACTGGGCGATCGCCGATTAGCAAAAATAATTAAGTTGCCTTCGACTGGCATGAAAGCAAGTGGTCGCTAGCTGGTCTTAGCTTCAAATTCTTTTGTTCTAATTACAGATGCCAAACAACAAACAAAAGTACGAAGATCTTGCATATAACGTGTGTACACAAATGTAAATATGTACGTGTATATTTGTGTAGTTTCATAATTTCGCAAAGCGTGCACACGTGACCCTGCTCGCTCAACATCTGCAAGCAGACTGATTTAGGCATGGGTAACACTGCGCTGCGCGGCGCAATTGCGCTAACACCAACCCTGGCGTTATTGCGCTAACTCCGATTTGGGAAATGCGCCAACTCAATATAGCGCCAACCCAATATAGCGCCAACTCAATTTTGTAATATAAAACCGACTCAATTTCGTGCGCTAACACCAGCAACAATATAGCGCTAGTGTAAAATGGCGCAACCACAACGCCAGTAACAGCACCATAGTATATGTATACGTATGACACCGTCACAATTATGTATGCTTGATAGTGATCTAAGTGACTTTAATTTCCAGCATATTTTCACAAATATACGGAATATGTTTCCAAATGATTATGAAAATTTAAATTAATTGTGCTCGTAAATGTAAGCAGAATTGCGCCAAAAGAAATAAAACGGGGATGGTGAACAGTAACAAGCGAAAAAACGTTATTTATCGATTATTCCATGATAATTGAATGAATCAGTAAATAATTGCGCTAAAGGTGTTATTGCGCCAGTACCGTGAGTTGGCGCCACGAGTGGCGCTGGAGTTATTGTATCAGCGCCAAAAAAATTGCGCCATTACCCATGGCTAGACTGATTACACTGTAGGGAGGTCAAAATATCACAGCGAAACGCCGAGACACCCCAACTTAATTTTTGGCTGTAGAATACGATGGCATTTACAGAAAGTCAAAGTTAGCTCGCGTTTTCGAGATATTTAGGAAAAAAGTTTCAGAGCTCTGAAGGTAATTTTTTTTCCGTCTAAAAACTTTACTCATGCTTGGAACCCTTTTCCCGCATAAAAATTCTGACAGTTGTTCTTACGTAATTGGGATATTCTAAATTCAATGCCACCTTTAGTTTTCCAAAATTGGCTCGAGTTTTCGAGATAACGGTATTTAAAAATTACCATCAATTTGTACTTTTTTGTTAATAACTCAGTCAGTTTACGAGATAAATTGCCAAAACTTTGCACGTGACAATATTTTAGTATTACCTTAACTATTTCTGAAAATAATTGAAATCGGATCACTAACATATAGCTGCCATACAACCGATTTTTCAGATATGGACATTTTGGGATATAGCTTCGCTATTTAAACAGCTAAGGACATGCAACTTTGGAAAATTTGTACTCATATTGGCCTTAATCTATTCCCTGAAAATTGTCAAGATCGGGTCACTATAACATATAGCTCCCATACAACTGATGGTTCAGATATATGTTTTTGCACTTTTATTTCTTTATAACTCCGAAAATAGTCATTCTGCGTGAAAATGCAACATAAACACTTTCATTCAAAATGAATAGGTGAACAATTTTCTCATATACGATTTCCACGTATCTGCATCAGTTATTGCAGTTTTGTGCAACCAAGGTTAAAATATCACCATAGGCATTTTTTTCTAGCCCAATAACACATATATCGTATTAAATTAATTGGATGATCTTTATATCGTCTTACAGAGAATTAAAAATACTTTTACGCAGTTTTTAAATGAAGAAAATTAATGCATGTTTGAGGATTTTATATGCATTTATAGTAAAATTTTCCTACAAAAATATGGTCGAAAACTATTGAAGCATACTTTTAGGCATTATTTGAAAAAAAATTTTATGAAAAATTAACAAAAAAAATTATTCAAAAGCGTATAAAATCCTCAAAAATGCATATATTTTCTTCATTTAAAAACTGCTTAAAAGTATTTTTAATTCTCTGTAAGACGATATAAAGATCATCTAATTAATTTAATACGATATATGTGTTATCGGGCTTGAAAAAAATGCCTATGGTGAAATTTCAAACTTAGTTGCATAAAACTGCAATAACTGATGCAGATACGTGGGAATCGTATATGAGAAAATTGTTCACCTATTAATTTTGAATGAAAGTGTTTATGTTGCCTTTTCACGCAGAATGACTATTTTCGTAGTTATAAGAAAATAAAAGTGCAAAACCACATATCTGAACAATCAGCTGTATGGCAGCTATATGTTATAGTGACCCGATCTCGACGATTTTCAGGGAATAGATTAAGGCCAATATGAGTACAAATTCTCCAAAGTTGCATGTCCTTAGCTGTTTAAATAGCGAAGCTATATCCCAAAATGTCCATATCTGAAAAATCGGTTGTATGGCAGCTATATGTTATAGTGATCCGATTTCAATTATTTTCAGAAATAGTTAAGCTAATACTAAAATATTGTCACGTGCAAAGCTTTGGCAATTTATCTCGTAAACTGACTGAGTTATTAACAAAAAAGTACAAATTGATGGTAATTTTTAAATACCGTTATCTCGAAAACTCGAGCCAATTTTGGAAAACTAAAGGTGGCATCGAATTTAGAATGTCCCAATTAAGTAAGAACAACTGTCAGAATTTTTATGCGGGAAAAGGGTTCCAAGCCTGAGTAAAGTTTTTAGACGGAAAAAAAATTACCTTCAGAGCTCTGAAATTTTTTCCCAAATATCTCGAAAACGCGAGCTAACTTTGACTTTCTGTAAATGCCATCGTATTCTAGAGCCAGAAATTAAATTGACGTGTTTCGGCGTTTCTCTGTGATATTTCAAAAGTTAAAAATTTACCTACAGTGTTATTTTTAGTAATTTTTCACTTTGGCATACGGTAGGCGCACCAACACACATTCATTTTTCGGTCGTTGCTTGATTGTGGTAGTGAATCGCATTTGGACAGCCCTGTACTAGAGCGAACCCGTAGAGACAGCAAAATCATATTGGTATCCTTTGGCAAGGACGAGTTGGCATTTTATATGTGTATGTATGTATGTAAATATGGACTAGTAGTAGCGCTAAAACTATGTAAGTATATTTGTTTTGAACAAAAATGCTTAGGTACATATATGCGCTGTCATGCGTTTACTCAAGCAAATGAGAATTTCAACAAAATTGCAAAACATTAACAACAACAGCAAACACAACAACAACAATTAAAAAGGGCAGAAAAGCACAAAGTGCAGGAAGGCATATGGCGTCAAGTTGTTAGATTAAGCGGTAAATATATTTCACATATGTATGTTGTTAGAAAATGAAATTGCATCATCATCACAAGGCGTTGTTAAGGTTCATCAACATTATCATCATCATTCACCGCAACACACACTATACTAAAAGACTATGTCTATGCTGTTATACCTCAATCGTTGATATTTTAGGGCCGAAAATATTTGCGCTTGATTATGTTTATATGTTTGTGTGTTTACGTGTTGGTTGTTGTTGTCTGCGTGAAGTTATAAACATTTATTGATTATCCATCGAACTTTGTATGTTTTCTTTTTTGAATATCCGAGCAGAAGTTTTGAAAAGTTGACGAGACTTTTGTTGTTGTGCCTGAGATGTTTTTGTTGTTGTTTTTATATCTTTTGGAAATATACAAACGAATGTGTTCACATGAGGCATTGAGCTTGAAAGCATAAGACCTACAAGTAATGATACCTACAGAGTTTTAGATGGTAGATGGACTTTTTATACCCACTTTCGGAAAGTAAAAAGCATTTGTATGCAAATTTAAAGTATTTTAAAATGAATTATATTCAGTGATTTTCATGACCTTTTATATCTTTTATGGTCGTCGCTCAAGTTTTTAACGTTTTTAATCTTCACTTTGGTACATGTAAACGTTATAATTTAGGTTAATAGTTGCCAGAAACTGTTTTTCCAATTGAACAACTATCTTTCGAAATTAAAAGAATTTTTTCTTAATTTTTTAATTTTTTTTTTACTTTTTTAATTTTTTTTACTTTTTTATTTTTTTTTTTATTTTTTTTAATTTTGTTTCTATTTTTTTAAATTTTTACAAGAAAATATTTGACGTTTTCGATTCGCCATCGAACAAGCGAGGTCGGATCGAACAAAAATGTTCGAATCCATAATGAGTAGTAGCCACACTCGCTAACTGATCGATAAAAATTCCCTCTGCTCGCTACCATTCTCATATAAATTTGGCAGCGAGAAATTTATAGCCAGCAGAGAAATTGTGAATCGAAAGCGGCTATTGATTGAGCGTTTATTAAATTCTGGAAAATCTTTTTTGGAAAGACAGTTGCCAGAATAGCCCAGTAAGTTCGAAATCTTTCTTTAGTTTTTTTGATTTAGACATTTTGTATTTATTTTTTTTCTTTTTTTTTTACAAAATATTGATTCACCATTTATTAAATTCTGAAAAATTTAAAATTTTGTTTCCAAATAATTTTTGTTCTCAACTTTATTTTCCAAAATTTGGTTTACCTATTCATATTTTCATAACATAAACCACTTTTTCGTGAACAGAGTACCAAGTATTATATCCTATTGTATGTGAAACTAAAAAAAAAAAATATTGAATGTAAATATATAAAGGTAATTAATTTTGAAAAGATAATACATTTTTTCTTAAAATTTTTTTTCGAACAGTTTTTTTTAAGATTTTTTTTTTTTAATTTTTTGAAATGTTTTTTCATATCACAAACAACTTTGTCGTGAACAAATTGAATACCAAATATTACACCCTGCTGTATGTGAAGTTCTTGAAAGAAAAGATTGAATTTTAATACACATATAGTTAATTAAATTTTGAAATATAGTATATTTAAAAAAAATTAAAAAAATAAAAAAATTTTTTTTTAAATTTCTTTTCTTTTAAATTTTTTTTTTCAACAATTTTTTAACTCATATCCTCGATCCCTACATGAATTTTGTATTTATTTACTGTTTGTGTCCGCAATTGAATGTATCTGAGACTGCCGGCAGGCAAATTCTTGCCGAAATACC
Source organism: Urophora cardui (assembly GCA_960531455.1). Classification (NCBI taxonomy): domain Eukaryota; kingdom Metazoa; phylum Arthropoda; class Insecta; order Diptera; family Tephritidae; genus Urophora; species Urophora cardui. The sequence continues at coordinate 131,792,931 of OY482673.1, forward strand.
TTGTCTACGCTTAAGCTTGCAAATAAATAACAAAACGCCCAAAAGCGAAATGGAGCAAAGTAAAAAGGTGAGTGCTATTTATAATATGTATACCAAACTGCAACTGATTCAGTGCTCCCACAAACAATGCTTCTTCAAATTTTGCTGCACGCTCACTTTGTCTTTCTCGGCTCTTCAGCAAGACTTGTCTAGCAAAAAACATTGAATGTTATTGATTGAATACGTTTAAAAAGGTGACGCAGCTGCAATTCAATTAAGGTAAGAGTTTGTTTGCCTGTCTTGCCTTGCTTGCATTGCATTGCAGCAAAAATTTTGTTGAACTAGGTACATTGTAGACAGACATAATAGCACACCTAGACACATATGTACATATGTATGCGATATATGGTTGTGTGCTTTAAACTTGTGTGTAAGCTTCATAACGTTGCTATTGTATACTTTGTAATGATTGCAAAATAAAACTAAATATGTAGTACATATGTATATATGTAAATATGTGCACACATGTGTATCTAACTACCTTCCGACGATTTAAGTGAGTTGATACTTGATTAAAACCAAAAAAAACTCTTGACACGCTCATTGAATTTGGTAAATGTGTTTTGAACCATGAAATCCCAAGAAATGTGATTAAACATTTGCTACTTTGATTGATCAAGAGAAGAAAAACAATGGAGTTCTTTGAAAATAAATAATGTCTATGCATTGAGTAAAATTGTTCTTTGGGAATTTGTAAATTTATTGCTTCAAAATTATTACCTTTTTGGCAGTAGAATTTTTGCTATTTAAAAAATGTTGTGGTAAATTCTAATTTGAGCAAGATGAGCGGTTTTCTCCAGAAATTTATGGAGGTAGATATTTTGCAGTCGTCTCCAATTGCCGCTTTGTGAGGAAAGGGCGATGGGTTGCTTTCATCAGACTGGGAAATTACTCAAGCTATGAACTTTCACTCTTGCTCAATAAACTGCCTCATCTCTTGGAAAAAGATAGCAATTCTGTAAGACTATAAACGACGGTGTAAAAAAAAAAATCGCAACAAGAAAGCATCATCATCATCACGATTATCCATATTGTCATTATCAATCATCATCATCAGCATCATCATCATCATCATTATTATTATCATCACCATAATTAATAACAATCATCATCATTATCATCATTATCATCATCATCATCATAATCATAATCATCATCATCATCATCATATTCATCATCATAATCATCATCATCATCATAATCATCATCATAATCATCATCATCAACATCATCATCATCATCTCATCATATTCAACAATGTCTTTTTAATGAATATCACAGACCGACAAGAAATTTGACCATAAACCAGACCATACTTTCCTAAAGGTTTTCGATGCGCTGAATTCAAATCTGGACGCAGAATTGCTCTATCATTTTGAGATATTCTAACCTAAATGTGCAGAAAACACCGTTTTTGCCTATTTTTGAGGTTATATATAAACGACAGATTATTTAAAAAAAAAGCACACATAGCATCTTAAAGAAGAAGTCTTTCTCTTACGAATGGCGTTGAGTTTGCTCAAATATATTTTTTTTTCGCTAAGATAGAGCAATTTAAAGTTTATATGAATTAACGTAGGTATGACGCAGTAGAACACATACCTCTTACGATAAGTCTGCAAATTTCAATTGCTCCATCTTAGCGAAAAAACAAGATATTTGAGCAAACTCAACGCCATTCGTAAGAGAAAGACTTCTTCTTTAAGATGCTATGTGTGCTTTTTTTTAAAAAATAATTTGTCGTTTATATATAACCTCAAAAATAGGCAAAAACGGTGTTTTTTGCACATTTAGGTTAGGATATCTCAAAATCCTGACGTGATAGAGCAATTCTGCGTCCAGATTTGAATTCAGAGCATCGAAAACCTTTAGGAAAGTATGGTCTGGTTTGTGGTCAAAAAATTTGGTCTCATTTTGTCGGCCTGTGTATTTAATGCATTTCATTCCTCTCACATATTTCAATCTTTAATCCCTTTCTTCATAGTCCATCATCATCATATTTCTCTTTTGTAAATTTTTAAGTGAAATCAAACCACAAAAATCGTTAAAATTAAATTTAATCCTTCTTCTATAATGTAAGATTAAGTCAAAGTTAGTGTTGTAAATCAAAAAACACAAAAACCAACAACAAAGATAAGGCTGTGTCTGAGACAAAACCGTAGAGCAGGAAATGAAAACGGAAACGCTTGCACAACTGTAACTGGATCTCGCAAACAGGACTTATGCAAGCAATTTGAAATTTACTGCACTACACTTACACTAAACTACACTTACACTAACACTAATACTAATGCAACATGCACCGCCAACCCGACAAACACTAATACTAATGCAAATACAACGCCATCCCGACTATCACTAATACTCCTATAGCAACAAAATTTAATTTTGTCATGATGAACTTTTCATCAACAAGAAACTCAACAACGTTTTTGAAGTGAAGTTGAGAAAACAAGTGAAAAAAAAAACAAGAGCAGCGAATGCAAGTGAATGTACAAAGAAAAGAACTTGCAAGGAGCAATAGGAAGCGGCGGCGGCGGCGGCTGAGAGGAGTGGGAATAATTTGTAGTAAAAGCAACAAGCAACCTGTAATGGTACTAGGCAGTCGGCATTCAAGCGGACCATTAGTTAGTTTATATGTATGCATGTTTGTACAAAACAAAAGAAAGACCACAGGAAATGATGATGAGTGCAACCGAAGAGACAAAGCAAAAAAGGAGAAGAAAAAGCAGTTGAAATATAACAATTTTAGGCTTTAGGTTACAAGCAGCCCAAAATAGACATGAAACGCACGCTTAGCGCACATGGACATTACATACATACATGCATAGACATGCATAGACATGTACATAGACGAAGTCAAGTGATATGGCTGCTTGCCAGACGCCAAACTAGAAAAAGAATGGACATGAACAAATCTGCTAAACGAGTTACAAATGCCACTAATATTGTTAAATCAATGTTGTATGTTAGAGCGAAGATGACGCTGTAGCGAGCTTGAGCGGTAGAGTAAAATCATGTTGTTGTTGAGGCTCAAGAGCTTTTTTGAGTAGGTAGTTAGAAGGGTTTAAGGTTTAGGTTAGGTTTTTTTTTTGGATTTTCTGATTTTGAGCAACCACTCGAATTAGTTGCTGTTTTTGTGATAGATGGAATCTAGTTACATAGGTTATTTTTTGAAGCTACCCAGCGGCGAAAATGTTGCTTACAGAATCGATTAAGTCATGAACACATGTAAGGCTGTAATGCACACCACCTCATATACAGATATGTTATACATTTTCATATACATGGCCGCAAATGTAGAGTGAACGCCTACACGTTACATACAAAGTATTCTGGGTACTGAAGTGTTCATCCAATGACCATATCACTAACTAGCATACATTGTAAGCTACAGATAGGCAGTTCGAATCCTACTTCGCCAACGTTGTAAGGTGGATGTAGGCGGACTGAATACAACTCCGTTTACAGGGTATGTTGTTGGTAGGCACCTCGAATCTACTTTCGCTTACCTTGTAAGGTGGATGTAGGCGGACTGAATACAATTCCGCTTACATTGTAAGTTGTAGGTAGGAAGACCGAATCTACCTTCGCTTACCTTGTAAGGTGGATGTAGGCGGACTGAAGCAATTCCGCTTACATTGTAAGTTGTAGGTAGGCACCTCGAATCTTCCTTAGCTTACCTTGTAAGGTGAATGTAGGCGGATTGTACACAATTCCGTTTACATTGTAAGCTGTAAGTAGACATTTCGAATTCAAAAACCACCACTACCCCCACTAACCATATGCATGTACATATGCAATGACTTTCAGATAATACAGCAAAGAAATATACACAAAGGGCGAATGACTGCTTCACACATAGGCTTGTCCAGCCAATTTATGCTGGGACTGCTACTGGTATGTATTTAAGGAAACCTGCATAATTAGCGAAACTGAGGAAAAAAACCACATAAAACACCAAAAAAAAAACAACGAAATCCGCCAATAATCTAATATATCTGCATAGGGAGAACGTCCAAGAAGAAGTAGAGCATTTTTTTTAGCACTCAGATCTGTTTTATACAATTTTATTCTATCAGCGCTTGATTCAGAACCGAATTTGTAACAAAAAAATTCTTCAATGTGATTGTTATTTTGTTTCTATGGAATTTCCGAATTTATTATACATAGCAACACAACAAGAATGAAATTTGAAGAAAAACAGAAAAATTAACAAAACTCATTTTTGTGAACCCAACTTACTTTTTCATATACATTGTATGTTAGTTGGCATTGTTCATAATGTGTAGTATATATCATTGGGGAGAAGTAGTGAGGTAGGCAATGTTCGCCGCTGGGTAAAAAGTAGAAAAAGAAGGAGGTAGAGAGAGTGAGTGATAGAGAGACACAGAGAGCGATAGATAAGGATATGAAAGTAGAAGGCACTAAAGTATGGAAGCTTGAAAGAGAGAGAGTGAGTGATAGAGAGACACAGAGAGCGATAGATAAGGATATGAAAGTAGAAGGCACTAAAGTATGGAAGCTTGAAAGGGGGAAAAAGGCAGCTGTTTTAAAAAAAAGTATTTTAAGCTGCACACATTAAAATGTGTTTTGTTTTTTTTTTGTTTTTGTTATAGTTAAACCTGCCTTTGCATCACTTAATATTTTTTTTTTGTTTTTTACCGTTTATTTTGCTTATACGCTTTTTTGCTGCTGCTTTTGCACTTTGCTTTGTTTTTTTTCTTATTGCTCTTCTTCTTGCTTTTGCTCTTGCTCTAGCTCTTTACTGTCAGCCAGCCACTGTTTTTACGCTCCATTGCAAGTACAAGCGATTGCATTGCTTGAACACATTTAATTCTATATCTGTGACTTTGGTTTGTTGTTGTTATTGTTATTTTTGTTGTTGTTTTCTTTTTTTTTCTCAAAAATAAACTGCCAAACTTTTGACCTTTTAGCTGCGGCTAAAATGAGTTTTCTTTTGCAACGCAACAACTGTCTACTGTGCTGTGTTTTATAACCAGTTGGCCAGAGCAAAAGGGTAGTGATTCAACAAAATGGTCATAATAAAGAAATAAATCGAAATGCCGAATTTGAAAGTTTATCCTTATAACTTCGAGACTTAAATGCTATATAGGTTCCCTCTACCCATCTCTTCTCTACCTATCTTTCTTTGTGTTGGCCTGTAATGCTTTTTAAGAGTATTCAAGTAGGCGGCTGCGTTCCGCTGGCTAGGTCATATCATGAGACATGAATGAATATGATCTGAACCGTAGGAAGTATTTCTATCGGAACCTAGCATTGTGGCAGCAGAGGAAGAGGGAGGTCTCCACCATCTTCAGGGTTGAACGGATCAGTTGGAGTATGAATTGGCATCCAATGCTATTTCTCAAATTGGCGTTAATTATCACACAGAAAAAACCACTTTGTTGGACTTGTTGGGAAAATATTCTAGACGGTTAAGCTTCAATCAAGAATAAGAGAAGTATGCATGGTATCTCTATATCAGACATCGACATTTTGACTCGTACTATTAAATGAAAGACCTCACACATTTCAACTAATGTAGTCCAAGTCGGTCTGCACTCACCAACACAAACTCTAACAATTTTGCCGATCTCTACTCTATATGAACTTCTGCTATCATCCTGGGTTTGAACATTTATATATCTTTAAACTGATAATTTGTTCCCAACAAACTCGAAGCTGGTTATAAGTATCTATGCACTTTATCCGGCTGCCCTTCCATTTGAATTCTTCGCCGTTTTTTTTACACACAACCAAGTTACTGCTGCTTTTACTTAAATTAAATTTTGGGCATAAAATTTAATTTGCCTGGGACATTTTCTCGTTTTTTGCTCTATGGCAGACCGCTTTTTGCTTGTAATCAAGCCACTGGAGTTAGTCAAGATTTATAGTTTTATTCTAATGAATATTTTAGAAGATTATGAAAGGCAAACGAATTTTTGTATGCATATAAAAATAGATTTATGTATGTTTATATGTGTGTAGATGCATTTATTTTTGTTGTTGCATATTCACATTAATAATTTACGTGACTTAAAGTGCTAAAATGGCACTCATCAGCAACCAAGTCGGACTACAGCCAGCAGGCAACAGCTCGCAATCAACAGCTCAATGCAAAAACAAGTGAACAAACTAATGCATCTTTTTTTTTTTGCTCTGCTCACTGTCACTTGTACAATTTATAGCAAATTTGAAATTGTTAATAAAATTATCAATATTTCATTATGGTTTTTTGTGCATGTGTGAAGCAGCAAGCGACGCGTTTGCAAATCTCCAAAGCTTTACTTGGCTGTGGCCACGAACCGAAAAGTGTTCAATTTTTGATTGCAATGTTTGTTTGAAAATGTGCGAGAACTGTTGTTTTTTGGTCTTGTTGTTGTTGTTTGCTTTTGCTTAAAAAGGATTAAATTGCATACATAAAATAAATTAAATTTACTTGCAGCAGCACTTGTGTCTACAAGCGCACCAAACCTTATTTATGTATAGGCTGGCTGCCGACTGCCGACATGGCGTATGAGTAATCACTTTGGCTGTAGGGATTTTGATTTCAAATAAAATTATGCAGTAGTTAGATATTTTCATAATTGCTGTTGAGTATTTCTGTTGTGTATTGTGGAAATGGCAATAGAAACGGTAATGGCAATGTTTTGCAAATGTTTTTCAAATTGCAATTGAATTGGCATATTTTGTATAATATTTTCGGGCAAAACTTAATGCATTTATTTGTTTGAGTTTGTTTGATTTGTTTATTTGTTTGTATGTACATATATTTGCAAACACTTTGGAATGCGAGCGAGAGCAGATATAAAGCTATAAATTCATCTACATATACATATGTACGTATATTCTGATGGTAAGCAAATATTAATAATAATGTAAACTTGTAAATGTGATTACATATGTGTGTAAATACATATGTATATTTGTTTGCAATTCGACTTTGGCAAACATGACACTTTACTATTTGCATACGGTTATGAATTTTTGATTTCAATATTGTTTACAAACATACATATCGTCGTTTAAAGTGCATTTTTGCGTAAGAGGTATTTTCATTTTCGCGTAGCGGACATTGGTTGAACTTTACAGGAGAGCAAAAAAACTGTTTCATTTCAAAACCGTTACTTCTTTCAGCGTACAAACTTAAATTTAAATAGTTACGTAGATCAGTTTGTTAGCTAAAACATCAACTTAGTGTAAAAAAAGAAACAAATTGAATTATTAGGACTCTTTTTTTTCATGTGCGGTTGTGCAATTTTTATTTGGCACAAAAATCACGCACAAGCGGTTATGAAATGGCAAAATGTTCAATATAATTCTTTTTTTTAGTATTTTATAAAGAAAAAAAATAACAAAACTTATACTTATATTAAATTTAAAGCTAAAATTAATATTACTAATTAAGAAAACGTAATTTTGTTTACACATTGCTGGAGAAGTCGTAAGGTAAATGTGGTAAATTGTCATAAAAGTTGTGACAATTGTAGGGCGTCATTCGTTTTAAGTGTTTTAAATCTTGATATTTACTTTTTGTAACTTTGAGGTGACTTTTGTGGATAGGATTAGGAACATCCGTGTTCTATCTGGTTTATAACCTGACTTGAATGTCTTATAAATTTTCGCATAAGAATCATGGCCTACAAAAAACATGTTTTTATCGCAATGTAATACATTAATTTTTATACACAGCTGTAATAGTACACAGATTTAAATATTTTTATGAAATTTAGTATACAGGTTCCTATCCAGACTGGGACGGTTGAAAATGGGCGAAATCGGACCATGACCACGCCCACTTTTATATATGCGTATTACAAAGGAGCCCAATAAAAACATTTTGAGCGATATCTTCGTCAATTATAAAGATAATTCAATGAAATTTTGTGGCACAAGTACCACGATAGATAGATAGAAAACCATAAACAGAAAAATTTTGGAAAATGGGCGTGGCATCGCCTCTTATTAGACAAAGGAATCTACGAGATTTCGGAGCCCATAACTCGACAAATAATTGAGGTATTATGACGAAAATTGGTGGACTTATTTCTACCACTTGCGGTAGTATATGTGCAAAATTTTAGCGAAATCAGTTTATAACCACGCCTACTTTTTAGCAAAAATATTTCTCGAATGCCCTTCAGAAATTTGTAACGTGACATCTCTGTAACTAAAAGTCATAAAGGGATGAAATTTTATAATAACAAGAATATTTATACGTTTAGTCAAATTATTGACACGAATTTTCAAAATGGGCGTGGCAGCGGCCACTTTGTGCGGCACGGGCTTTATATAAATTACACCGTGTTTCGAGAAAACGTAAAAAAACTATGAAAGCTTATAATATTTGGCTCCACTCGAACTGAGGCTTCCTTTCTTGTTTTGTTTTTTAATTTTTGATACCTTTAGTCATAATTTGGTTGGGAAAATTGTAAAGATTGTAGCAAAAAAACGTAGTATCAGATCTTACCAATTAGCAACTTCATTTAATTTGTTTAAAATAATACCTGCTTGATATTTAACTTTTGCTCCCTTTCATATAAATTCGTCCTTTAATTTATTTATCTAATAACATATAACTTCGCTTGTATGAATGAACTGAAATCATACGGTAATGCTGCCAAATTTTAACAATACTCTTCATAAGCGATTATGATATTTACTGTTATTATGCGTTTTTGTTGTTAGAATTGCAAAGTTTTGGTATGGATCGATAGAGCTGAGCGTCAGGAACTCAGGGTTGGAAAATCTCATTTTTGGCAAAAATGTCCCTTACTCGAAAATGAAAATACCTCTTACGCAAAAATGCACTTTAAACGACGATATGTATGTATGTATATGTAAATATCTACATAGAAAGTTGTATGCATAACTTCGCTGCAGCAGATATGTATAGGGAACAATCACGTAAAGCAATAGTCACGCACTGAAGAGTTCATAACTAGCTCAGAACTGGTTCTACAGCTATATAAAGGGCGACAGTTGGTGTAAATATGTTAAATTTCACATAAATGCACTATTTACCAAATTTCGCATAAAGGGAAGTTTTGCTAAAACCAACTAAAATTGTTTTCCTAAACATTTAAATGAGTCGTAGAGGCGAAGTTGGAAAAATTACCTTAAATTGAAATTTCCCAAAAAGGAATTTTTTTAAATTCGATAAAATATTTTTTTTTTAAACTTTATTGAGCCAAATTTCATATAATTATACTAACTACCAAAATTTCCCAAAAAAGGAAAATTTTAAAAATGTACTGGTTTAGTTTGCTTTAAACTTCAGTGCGCCATAATGATTAATATAACGCAATTTTACTACTTACAAAAATTTCCTAAAAAGGGAAATTAAAAAAAAAAAAAGTTAAAATGATTTGCCTTAAACTCCCATAAATGGAAATTTTTCTAAAACCCACTAAAATTATTTAACTAAATGTCCGAACGAGCCAAAGTGGCGAAATTGAAAATAAATGACCTAAAATTAAGATTTCCAAAAGGGGAAATTTTTTAAAATTAGATAAAATCGTTTCTCTAAACCTTTAATAAATCAAAACTGCTTTGCTTTAAACTTCAGTGAGTCCTAATGAATAATTTAACGCAATTTCACTAATTAACAAAATTTCCCAAAAAGGGAAATTAAAAAAAAAAAGTAAAAAGGTTTGCCTGAAACTTTAGCAAGTCATTATGATTAATTTAATGCAAATTTGATAATTACCAAAATTTCCCATGTAGGGAAATTTTTATAAAATTGAAAAAAAAACTAGGTCTTAAGGTTTAAACTATTGCCGAACTATTAATTTTTAAGCTACCATATTAGCGATGACCTATATTAGTGACGGTTCAGAATGGGTTCCAAAATTATGCAGAGATGTGCAGTTGCCACTTATTAACACATCACACCGTAGTGAAAAAGGACAGTTGAAAGCATTGCGCTAGATAGATGAAGAACCAACACTGTCTCTTGGTGAGCTGTTTCCGTGCTAGCTTTGAACTAGTGGGATTTGCCGAAGGGTTTCTACATGCTAGTATATATGAAGATACTTGTATAAGCCGCCTGTTGAAATATGCAAATTGTTTGTATTTAGTACATGCAAACGAAAATTGCTGCTGCTGCTTTTGTTGTTGCTGCTGTTTTTATTTGTGGCTTGAAAACTCAAGTAATTGAATTTGCTAAATTTTTTTTTTCAAAGTTTTAAATTTTAGAGCTTTTAATGAAGAAATTCATATGTTAGCTTATAAATTTTTGTTTGTACCTACTATGAAAAAGATTTTCGGCTTTAGCACATGCTTGTTATGACAATACATAATAATTGTATGCAAATAAATGCTGTAAGGACACACAAGTGTGTTATTAAGTGTTCATTAAAAAGTAATATAAGTTAATTGCTTTTGATTTTTGAATAGAAAGAAAGCATACTAAACAAATTGCTATGCAGTGTTGCTATAACAGATTGATTTAGTACAAGGAAGCTTGTACATTGAATTGAAAAATTAGCTTGTGTGGGCATACTTAGTAAGGCTTTAGATTTTGTCATAGTAAAAATATTTTGAAACAGTTTTAAGAGAAATTTGAGTTCGAAAGCAAATATTTCTTACAAAATTAATGAGATGTGGTTCATATGGGATGCATGTGTATTTTATGGAAATTTCTATGAAAAATTTAAAGCTTTAAATGTGCTCCTACAATCATCACCATCACCATCATCAATCTCAACCATCAAATAATGCAACAAATGCGCGCAATTTTTTTTTATTCACACACACACACATGCTAAAACCGCAATGGCAGTGGTAATGCCAAGCAATGCAAATAATGTAAAATTTCCGCCGACACCATAACCAATGAATTTGAGCGAATGAATGAATGAATTGAAAAGAAAAAGGCTGGCAACGCGGCAAACGCCTTTGCAATTTCCGTAAGCGACATTGCAATGAGACGGCATAGTTTAAATGTGCCCATGTGCAAATACAAATGCAAATAAGGTACATATGTATGTATGCAATGTATGAATGTGTTTTTAGCATGTGAGCATATAAATAAAAGCAGAAAAAAAATGAGCAAATAAATGGTGGCAGCACAAGGAAGTTGCACACAAATCGACGCAACCACTTCCGTCTATCATTTCCGTTTGCAATTTAATACACTTCAAAGCAAATAAGCGAGAACGTGCGCGGGCGCGGGCGCATACATATGAAAAGGCAATGACAAAAAGGAATCGCCGTTGCTTGAGTGAAAGGAGCTAGCAAAGTAATGGAAAAGGGAAAGGGCGAAGAAAAGAAGAGAAAAAGGGAAGAAAAAGGCAAGCTAAAGGTAATGCTGCAGCAAAGAAATGATTGAAAATGAATTGATTGTGTGGCGCAAGCAAAGCACGCAAACGAGGGGCGAAAGCGTGGGAGCGCGTATGTACATACATATGTGAGTAACGAGATGCGCTGAGCGAGAGGTAAGCAAATAACTAGTACTTGCATATTTGAGTAAATAAATTCACATGCAATATGGTTGTTTGTTTGTTTGTAGATAATAATCGAAAGGAAAGGAAAGCAAAGTAAAGGAAAGCAGGAATTTTAACACAAGAAAAGCAAAAGGTGGTTGAAGAAGAAGAAGACGTTGAAAATTGAGGACATTTTTGTATAAATGTGTGCAAGCCACACGAATTCATATGCATACAAAAGGCATATCAATAGAGAAACACATGTGAATGCCAGCGAAAACACACTAGGGGTATTCGCTATCCATAGCATAACCCTAGCACGTAGCACGGATTGCACGGATTGCAAAGTTTTACAACGCACAACAACAAAATACAGGCACACAAAAATATGCTAGACCTCAAAAATATGCTACACCAAAACCTATGTATATTTATTTGCTATGAAGTGTAGGAAATAAATAGCGACCCTGCGTCAGCTGACATTTGCCAATTGCTAATTTCAATTTCAATTTGATCCTTCGAATTTTGCTTAAAATGTTATTTTTTATGTGTATTTATTAAATTTACTAAAATAAAATGATTTATTTATTAAAAAGTGAGTGATGGACGCGTCCCTTTGGCTAAAAAGAAAAGCTGCTTCTTAAAATTTCCTACGACTGTGCAATGGGGTGCTCTCGATGTGTAGCATATTTTGGTCTAGGATATTTGCAATCCGTGCTATCTTGCTATCTTGCTAGGGATAGCGAATACCCCTACTAACTCAGCGAAAATACACAAAAACACGAACAAATGCAAAACTACACAAAAATACACAACTAGACAAACACACATTTGCCTTTGGTAGGCAAATATTTCTTGCTTTTGCATGCAAAGACCATGTTCTCGTACATTGTGCGCTTGCAAGCTTGTGCACGCATAAATCGGCAAGGCGTACCTATGTAGTGGAGGGAGAAGAGGAAGACAAATAAGCGAAAAAGACACATATGCATGTATGTGTATGTAGCAAATAAAATATGCAAACGAAAAAGGAGACTAATAAAAGCCCGTCTAAACATAACTTGATTCGCCAGCGAAACATCTAGCGAAACTTCTCGATAAATAACCCATCTCCACGTGGCTGATTGTTATTCAGTTTAACATTTCTCTTTCGTGTTCTTCTTAAATGTTTGTATGTTTGGTTATTTTTGCGTTTTTTGTTTTGGTCTGTGCGAGATTTCGATACATTTTCGATATAAAATTAGAGAAGACATCGATATCATCGCCTTTGGCAAGAGGATTGAGAACGAAGCATGTGTTTCATTCTTCACTCGCTCTCAGAAATTTGTATGGAAATCAGGTAGTTTCGGCACTGGTTTCCATGTCGAACCAAGATTGAGAGAGCGATTGCAGAAAAAAAGAGCGAAACACGTTATGTGGAGACATGGTATAAGTAGCATACAACAATAACAACAACAACAAGCACAAAAGGCATGTAGCCGCTTGTCAAGCAGCGAAGGAACGAATGAATGCATGCATTTTTGTTGGCGGTCTGGTCCTCATTCAATTGCACCTACTCAAGGCGAATATATTCATTGCAACATGTTTGTGCTTGCACGCAGAATATATGTATGCATATGTGACACACACACACTCCTTATATTTTTAGCCATCCATTTTGTATGGTGAACTTATGCGCTTACCCCTGAATTGCCAATACTTAGTTACGAAAGATTTGCCAACCAAACTAAAGTAGGTACTATTTGTAGTGGTTGGCAGTGGTGCTGTTTTAGTTGTGGCAAGGGAAGGCGGCGTGCTATAGTGCAGCATGTAAGGAAGCAATTTTTATTGATAGTGGCATTTTTGGTTTCAAATTTCTTTAATTTTTTTGCATTTTTTTGATGATGTCGATTTTTTTTTTGGTTTTTTTTTTTGCTGATTTTTGTGCAGCTTTGACTAAATTTGGTTGCAAGTCTTTTTTTTTGCTTCGTAGTTTTGGTGGTTGCGAAGGCTTGATGTCGGAAAGAAAAAGAAATTGTGCTGGCAGGCTGCATATATCTATCACTTGCTACCAGAGATTAGTGCTTTAGTGCATATATTTGTATGTGTAGTATGTAAAAAAGTAGTGGTTGAGTTATCTTTTAAATTGTGGCAGGCAAACTAACATCCGCTGCTTACTAATGTCACTAACTCGCTTTACATATCATTTGAAATTTTTGCAGGCACACACATTTAGTTATGCCTTCAAGATGGCTTAAATTCAATTGCATGACTACATTTTTTTTTTTAAATTGCTTGCTTTGGATTGCACATGCTGTCTTTGGAATATTGTCAGCAGCATTGCTGTTGCGGCTGTAGCGGCTGGAGTGATTGTAGCTTTTTTTTTGTAGCTGGCGCAGCACATATGCAGCTCTTTGAGTGCACTTATTGCTTCAAGCTCAGTTGGTTCTTTGAGAAGGTTTTGAATTTCAATGCATGAGGAGATATTAGGGTATACTCTGCTATAGATTTTTATGAATTTTCAATTTTTTATTAGTACTTGAGTATTAGTTAAAATTCAACTGGTGTACCTAAATGTTTTAACGGTAAAAGCTACGTGTATGTAAATAAGTATAGTGAATGAATTAAATGGTTCCCTTTTCGGCTTGTTCCGTATAATACCAGAATCACTTTTAGCAAAAAAAAAAAAATAAATATTGGGTTGGCACCTTATTAAAAATTTTGATTAGGTAAATTTCAGTGTTGCCACCAAAAAAAATTAAAAATTAGGTTTAGTTAAATTAATAAAATAAATAAATATTATAGCATATCGTGCAAACATGTTTTAGGTGTTGCCACCTGTTTGAAAATTTTTAGCTCGAGAAAATTCAGTTAAATATTGGATATCAAATTCAATAAGCTGATAGCTGAAAATATTTTTGTTAGAGTTGCCATCTTGTTAAAAATTTCTATTAGGTAAATTAGTAAAGAAAAAAATGAAATAAGAAAAAAAATGGTTTTATTTTTGCAATTATTCCTTTTTCAGATTGTGCCCGATAATACCAGAATCATTTTTAACAAAACGAAAAAAAAAAAACAAAAATAAAAAAATGGGTTGCCACCTTTTTAAAAAAATGTTAGTTAAATGAATAAACTAAAAATACTAAAGAATATCGTGTATTTTTTTGAAAATAATATAGAAATCTCATTACAAAACAAACATTTTTTTGAGTGTTGCCACCTGTTTGCAATTTGTTAGCTCGAGAAAATTTGTAAAAATCAATTAAATATTAAAAATGGTTATCAAATTAAAGAAGTTTAAGAGCTGATCGCCGGAAAATTTTTTAGGGTTGCCACCTTCTTAAAAAAATTAGGTTAGCTAAATCAATAAATAAAAAAATTAAATAGAAAAGATGTTTCTATTTCCAAGTACTGTTGGAAATAAGGCAGAACTCAATTTTTGTTTGGTTTTATTTCCCATACGAAAGTGAAATAAAACAAAACTTGCTTTATTATACAATTTCCACGTTTCTGAAAATGCAAGTAAAATCGCCGTGGTTACGCACGAGTCAATGAGTCGTAAGAACTCGGCGATTCAGATATATTAACGATTTTAATCTCCCTAAACCTAGTCTAGGCCGGATTGTCCTAAAAGAGAGTTGAATCCCCGGTCCATTTGGCCTTAATCTGTTCAATGAAGTGTTAATGCAACCAGCGCTAGCATGAGTTACCACCGATGATTTTTTCTACCAGTTGATGCCTTACCTTGCTACTTTATTTCCTTCTTTTCTGTTGCTTTATTTCCTTAATATGTGTGTATTTGCATTTGAAAACCTTTATATATTTTTCTCTATCCATATGCGCATTGAGGCAGTCTTTAAAATGATTAAATTGATTTCAATTTGGTTTGCCAGCTGCCGTCTTGCCACCACAAATATTCAAGCATACAAATCCCTATATTACATGCATACTTGCTGCCTGCTGCCACGTTTCCATCATTTTCTTAGTGCCGCCGCAAAAAAAAATGTGGTTGCCGAAGATTTGCTTAGCGGATTTGCTGCTAAAGCCACACACATACACACACCTACTCTAACACAAGGAAACAAACCAAAAAAGCGAGGCACATGTGTGCGCTTTGCTTGCTTGCTTGCATATGCATGAGGAAATAATTTTTTTGTAGCTTTTATTTTTGCCAAAATCGCTTACATTACTTAGATTTGAAATTCGACAAGAATTTTTGTGGTAAAAACGTTTATTTGGCTGACGCTTTGCATAAAGGCAAAGCTGAAAAAGAAAAAGGAAGAAAATCTAAAAAAAAAAAAACCAACAGCACTTGGATTGAGTGCTTCATGGCAAAGCATTCCTTCCAAACTACTTTATTTGCTAGCCGAATCAAAGGTAAATATAGATATACATATGCATGTATGTACATATATGCAAACGCTGATATGTAAATAACTACCGCAAGTGTCTATTTGCTTGCGTTATTCGTTTTCCTTTTTTCAACGCTTTCGTCGATTGAATTGAAATTGAAACATAGTTGCAGTTGTGGAAATTAAGTGTTGGCTGTCATGTGGTGGGCGGTTCATATGCCTGATTGTGTCTGCATATAGCTATCTACATATATGTATATGGCAATGCATTCATGTCTGCATTAGTGTGCGTATGTGTGCTATATGCTATTGCATTGCCTTCGCCTAACTAATGCGCTGACTACTACTGTCTGACAAATAAATTGCTTGCAAATCGACAGTCAATACTCGACAGCGATGTGTGGTTAAATATATGTATTATACATACATATATAAAGCTATATTATGCGCACATACTCTCTTCCTCTATTTATATAGTAAGTATATGTAGCTGCATGTGTACATTTATCTATCTGCTCCTCCTTTAAAATTGCATAGTATGAAGATTTGGATTTGTTTGCTTGGCCGCCATATGGGGCGTATGAGTGATATTCAATTGCCAGTTTTGCATTGCATGCAAGCAAATGAAGGCGTTATACGGCGGTGTTAATATTGATTTAAAATATACGCCACGAATTGTTGTTGACGGTCTTCATATTAAATGTAGATTTAATAATGTAGATTAAGTGTGGTTTTCCTGCACGCCTTATTGTTGGCGGCAGAGGTTAAATAAGATTTTTTGTTGTTTAAAGTCTATCAAAGAAATAACATTCTGTGTACCCTATATGGCATACAGGTAACTTAAAATGCAATAAACTGTCAATTACCTTGCATTAAGGCGTGTGCCATGGCGTATTCGTAACTTTAATTTATATAAAATGCTGTTCGATTTTTTACAGACTTTAAAACTCTAGAACTGTGTAACTAATTTAAACTACTCCCTTCTTCGGATTATTCCCTATAATACGAAGGATCTTTTTTCGAAAACAAAAAAAAATTAGGGTTGCCAGCTTCTTAAAAAATTTCGCTCAGGTAAATTAAGAAAATAAAAATATTAGAGCATTTTGTGTATTTTTGGAAAAACTGTACAACTGCAACAGCAAAAAAAATAGGGGTTTTTTGAGTGTTGCCACCTGTTTAAAAATTTTTACTAAAAAAAAAAAATATAAAAACCAAAAAAATATTACAATATGGGCATCAAATTAAAGGATTTTAAGAATGCTAAACGCTGGAAAGGTGTTTGTTAGGGTTGTTACCTTTTTAAAAAAATTAGTTTAGTTAAATTAACAAAATACAAATATTATAGTATCTCGTGTATTTTTTTGAGAGACGGTACAACTCCCATTGTAATCCAAAAAAATTTTTAAGCGTTGCCATCTATTTGAAATTTTCAATGAAATGTTTAATCAATAAAATATTACAATTATTCTTGGTTTCAAGTTTAAAGAGTTTAAAGAAGCTAATCACTGAAAATATTTTTGTTAAGGCTGCCACCTTTTTAAAAACTTTTGTTTAGGTAAATTAGTAAAATAAAAATATTATAGCTATAGGGTATTTTTTCGAAAAAATGTAGAAACACTTTGGAAAATAAATTTTTTTCGGGTGTTGCCACCTGTTAAAATTTTTTTTAGTTCAATAAAATTTTTAAAAATGAATTAAATTGCAATATGGGTGTCAAATCAAGTGTGTTTCATAAAGGTGACGCCGAAAATATTTTTGTTAGGGTTGCCACTTTTTGAAAATTTTAAACTAAATTTGATCATAAAATACCTGGAATACAGAAAGATGCTTTACAATGTAGTAAGGGGAGATACAAAGTATCGTTTTTTATTTATAATGCATATAAAAGAGAGTGGGCCACAGAAAAGCGCAGCGTTTTGCAAAATTGGGCGAAAGTTTTTGTTGTTGAGCGCAGGCCGATTTAAGCTACATTGCTTAATATGTGTGTAATATTTCGCATTGACTCGCACGTGTCAAAATGCCACTGTCTGAGCTAATATGTATTATGCTTATACTAGCACGAATGACACGGCGTATACGTAACGCCAAGGAATGTCGATGAATGAACTTATTATCCAGAGCATCGCTTGGCAATTTGTCATTAGCGCTTATTTCAAAACATATTTCTTTCAACATTACACAACTCAATTGCTCATTTACAACCTTTGTTATGCTTAGTTATTGTACATTTCACAATTTTTGCCGGAAATGTTTTGCGCTTAATGGGCGTTGGCAGCTTCTTTTCCTTGGAGTTCATGCGTGTTTTAGTACAAAAATCAATTCAAATATTACTATGTAAAGGCTATTGCTTTTTCATAAAAAAATGTATTTTTTATATCATTTCAGGCGTGTAATTGCTGTTTTTAGTACAATTGGTTTTTAATACTTAATACACATACATTTTATGTTTTTTTAGTAAAACAACTTTCCCAATTTCTGTGCTCTCATACTAAGTAATCACCCTAGCTATTCTACAAAACAAAACCTAACTTTCAAATTGATTTTTATATTTTTTTTTCAACGCAGCTTGCAACATTATTACACTATTGCTGTACATATAACAATTTGCTTTGTTTTTGTTGCTAGAAATGTCACATTTTGTTCGTTTTTGGAATTTTTATGGCTCATCAACCGCAGCACGCACAACCAACATGGTCAAAGCGAAACCTTTACCATCACCAGCGCATCGGAAGGCAGGCAGGCGTGGCTTGTTAAGCTGCGCTTGTTGTTGTTGCTGTTGGCATGCACACATTTGACAGTTGCGGCCAAAGCGCTCAAAATTTTCAAAGCTGCAATATAAAGGCAATATAAAATGCTTTTCCATATACACATTTATTAGATGCAATTGCCATTTGCTATTTGCTATTCGCTATTTTCTATTTTCTATTTGCTCTCATTGGCATTTGATATTTTCTATTTGGCTCAAGCAATCAGCAGTCGTTTTGTTGTGCGTATTTTGTTGAACGCTTGCGCTTGTACGCGTATGTATAATTGGACAATTTTGTGCACATCGGACAATATTGCGGTTGGACACGATTTCATTTTATGTTGCCAATTGTGGTGGCATTACATTTGATTGCTACAACGCGTGCACACAAGCCGCGCTATGAATATATTTTTGGTGTATTTGGTGCGTTACAGCGCCTTACTTATATACATACATACAACTTTATATATCTACGATACGAGAGAGACCAACGCTCTGCATTGTTGTGCTGTCAAATTAAAACTACATATATTGACAGCAAAAAGCTTTTGTAAAATTGTGTCGCCATATATAAAATTGGTTTTTAATGTTACGCACACACTAATTTGAGTCTAATTTCAATCGACGGCGATTCTTTGATTTTTGATCAATTTTGAAAGGCAATCAGAGTGAATATGCGCGGACATTCAATTGATTGAAAAGTGCATGCCGCTGCGTGTAAGTATTGCAAAGTAAACATGAGTCGGTTGTTTTTGATGATAGCATAAGCAAACTTTACCGGAGTGAGGAGAAGGTCAGGTGTCTGAAAGCATTTTTTGTGACAAGAGCTTCAAAAAGATTGTGGCTGTTTTCCAAATTAGTTCTTAACTGATTTAAATGATTTCTTTTTCGGATTTTTCCTATAATAACTGGATCGTGTTAAGTAAAAAAAAAATCGGGTTGCCACGTTCTTAAAAAAATTCCGTTAGTTAAATTTATAAAATAAAAATATTATAGCATAAAATATTCCAGCAAAAAAAAAAACGAAATTGGTTGAGTGTTGCCATCTTCTTAAAAAAAAATCCATTAGTTAAATTTATAAAATAAAAATATTGTAGCATAAAAATATTATAGCAAAAAAAAAAAGAAATTGGTTGAGTGTTGCCACATGTTAAAAATTTTTTTGTGCAATAAAATTTGTAAAAATCAATTAAGTATTACAATATTGATGTTAAAGGATTTTAAGAAAGTTGATCGCTGATAATATTTTTGTTAGGGTTGCCACCTTATTAAAAACTTTCGAATGGTATATTAATAAAATAAAATATTTACTGCATATCGTGTATTTTTTCGGAAAAATTTAGTAACGCTCATTGCAAAAAAAAATTGTTGAGTGTTGCCACCTGTTTGAAATTTTGCAGTTAAATAAAACTTTTAAAAATCAATTGAAAATTGGAATATGGAATTAACAGAGAAATAAGAAGGCTGATCGCTGGAAATAATTTTGTTAGGGTCGCCAGCTTCTTAAAAAGTTTAAAGTAGGTACATCAATAAAATAAATATATTACAGCAAATCGTGCGTTTTTCCGATGTGGGAATTCTCATTACAAAACAAATATAATTTTTGAAGTGTTGCCATCTAACTGAAAATTTGCAATTAATTTTTTCAAATTTTTTAATTCAGTAAAAAACGCATTAAATATTAAAATATGAGTATCAAATTGAATGAGCGTAAGAAATCTGATCGCTGAAAATATTGTTATTAAGGTTGCCACCTTCTTCAGAAATTGACAAAATAAATTGACAAAGCATAATTAAGAGTGTATTTTTTCGAATAAAATATGGAAACTTGCATTGCAAAAGAAAAATTTTATTTAGCGTTGCCACCTTTTACCAAGAAAATATTACAATATGGGTATTAAATTAAAGGAGTTTAAAAAAGCTGCTCGCTGGAAATATTCTTGGAACTTAAATTTGCCTTCGTTTAACTCGAAAATGAGAACATGAAGCGTACTATTGTAATTTACAATATTTTTCATAGACATATAATTTTTCGAACAACACACTTTTCCGCAACCACATCCAATTTAAATTCGAATTTAAAAATTTTAATTTTATTGCAATTAAAGTAATTGTTATTATAAGCAAATCTTAAAGTCATGCCGACACTTCAAAATGCGCATACATACACACATCTAACCACCAACACACACACACACTAAATATGCTTTGTTTGATGATTTTCAACTATGAAAATCCTACGAAAAATAGACACTTAACGCTTAAATGAGCTTTGAGTGCTTTTTATGCGGCATTAGCATATTTTAGTAGTCAATTCTTCAGATTTTTAGCAAATATACATACATTCAGAATTTTTTTTTTGTAATTTTTATAAAGTTCAAGCTATAGATGAATGAATGAAGTCAGTCAGACAGAGCAACAATTGTGCGCAAGAAATCAGAAAGGAAAAAAAGAAGAAAAAATAATAAAAGCGCAAAGGACTAAGGAACTTAGAGAAGTAAAAATTAGGTATAGAAATATGGAATATTATAAAATACGAAAATATGAATAAAAAAATGTGAAAAAAACCTTTCAAGCAAATACGTTGAACGTTGAAGAAGACTGGCTTTATCTCTCTCGAAAAGGAGTGAGTAAGAACTTTTTTTTGTTGTTGAAAAAATGCAAATCATAATAAAAATTCTTTGACGCAGAAACGTCTATTTGTCCAGCATTCAATATTTTGAGTATTTATATCTTTAGCGAGCAGAGATTTATACTTAAGAAATAGCAAACATATGCGCACATACAAACACATTCAGGCACATGTAAATACTTTTGACCAGCTTGAATGACACTTAGCCAATGTGAGTTGGAGTGGTTGAGAGCGAAGAAGAGCGCACAAATTAATTTTCCTTTATTCAGCTTGCGTTTTATTTGCAGTTTTTTTTTTATTGATGTTTTTGTTGTATTTGTTGTTATTGCCTTTGTGCTTTCTTTTTTTCTCGGATGCTGTACAATGAGCTTCATATTTTATGCTGTCTTCTCTATTCACCACCCACGTCAAAACACACCACACCAAACCTAACTCATTGTCCAGACGGCTATCTATGCTTTCTATGCATTTTCTATCAATTTCCGTTTGTGCGAGATCAATTTTTGAAAAATATTTTGCAAATTTCATTCACTTGGCGAATGTGCATTCAAATTTCCTGCCTCTTTACATTGAAGGGGATGGGGCTGGAGGCGTTTGGCGTGGGATAGAAAAGATGGAAGGGTTAAAGAGAGCGGATTAAGGTAGTTGGTTAAGGAAGCGGGTTGAGATATTTGAATAAGTGGTAAATTGTGTAAGAGGGTTATAAAATTATGCTGCTACCCTTTTCTTATTATTTTCGCTTTCGTTGCTTTAAATACAGTAGAATCGCACAAAAGTTAACCAAATGGTTCCAAGGGCATTTAACTTTTCCGAAATATTAACTTTTCCAGGTGGTTTTTAAATTTGATAGAATACGGTAATAAACATAATTTTTGGGATATAACATATCAAATTTATTTGAATATCTCAGTTTTAATCATTATAAAGCAGCAAATTAGATTTAATTTACACACATAAAATTTGATAGTCATCCATCACTTGCATAAAAATTTTTTCTAGGGTACATTTTGGCAAATTCAAGCTTAGCTCTTGATTTTAAAATTGGACCACTAATTGCACAATTGCGTTGCCTTTGGTTTAAAAACCATTTATACAACCTTGCCTCCAGAACGGGATATTCCGACTTGTGCAAAGTTTTCTTGGTTGCCAATTCCTGTGTGCTTACCACTGCCTCCAAAATTTCATATCGTTTTTTCTTTATTTTTGAGATGGCTACTTTAGATACACTATAATCTAATGCCAAGCGGTTTCCGTGAATACCTTCATCAAGTTTTCTTAAAATATCAGCTTTTTGATGTAAATTCAATCTAATTTGCGATGGTTTATTCCGCTTTGTTGCCATTTTTAACACACAAACTATGTTTACACCACTCAATAGTTCTAACGACTAACTACGTTTGTACCTCGCGACACCGACAATAATTTTTTACACAGAAATTCGGGGAATGCACGAAAATTCCGGGAATACATAGAAACAAGGGGAATAAGCTTGTATTTGACAAAAAAAATCGATAAACTCAGAAAAGTTAACCAAGAGTTAACTTTTTAGAGCCGTACGTGGACGCTCAAATTTGGTTAATTTAACCGAAGGTTTAACTTTCTCGCGAGTTAACTTTTGTGCGATTCTACTGTATTTCCCTTATTTCTTGCCTCAGTCTCACTTTGTTGTTGTTGTTTTTTTTTTGGATCTCATAAGTGCAGCATAAATATCAAGACTAATGCGGTGGGTGGGCGAGACTGGCTATTAAAATTGAATGACGTTGGTGATTTCGGGTAGCTGAAACAGCTGGGACCTCAAAAGAAAGATGATGAGGTGGGACATAACAAAAGCGTACAGCCAAATAAACCCAAAATTTCACAAGCGTGAATAATAAAAAACTAGCTGTGCACTTTACTGTTTCGTTTCTACACTTCAAAAGCATCTGTTTGGATTCCACGTATTTTATAAACAAGTAAGTTTAATGTAAAATTTAAAAAAAAGTGGCAACCCTAACAAAATATTTCCAATTTTATTGAACTAAAAAATTTCATACAGGTGGCAACACTCAACAAAATTTTTTTGTTTTGCAATGAGCGTTAGGTACTATATTTTTCCAAAAATGCAATATGTTCGAATATTTTTATTTTATTAGTTAACCTAATATGGTTTTTTTTAAAGGTGGCAACCCTAAAAATATATATTTCC
This sequence comes from Urophora cardui, assembly GCA_960531455.1. Classification (NCBI taxonomy): domain Eukaryota; kingdom Metazoa; phylum Arthropoda; class Insecta; order Diptera; family Tephritidae; genus Urophora; species Urophora cardui. Next base: position 131,816,290 of record OY482673.1, read on the forward strand.
AGCGTTTAGCATTCCTAAATTGCTTTAATTTGTTATTTTTGTAATATTTAAAAATTGTATTGAACTAAAAATTTTCAAATAGGTGGCAACACTCAACAACATTTTTCCCAAAAATAAACGATATAGCTGGCAACCCTAAATAATATTTTTACCTAATCTAAAATTTTTAAAAGGTGGCAACCCTATTTTTGTTTTAAATGTTTCTGATATTATAGGGAACAATCCGAACTTTTAATATGCAATTTACAATTTTTGTTGTATTGCAGTGCTGAAAGTGGTGCACTTAGAGACTTCTTGAGAAGCTTTACCGAGCTTTATTTACATTTGAACTAAGTCGTAATAACACCGGAGATGTTTCTTTTTATTAAGTTTAATTTTAGAGTAGTCAATGAAGCTTCAGTTTGGTTTTGATGTGCGCAAATTTCTCTACTAAAGTGAGCGAGAGTAAACGAACTTTCGTTGGTCCCCCCAAAACAAATGTATTCACTTGCAATATGCACTATAATAAATATTTTTTGCTGTTTATTTTTATGATTTTTACTTTGTCTATTTTTCGCCCCCTTCCCTATATGGGCGCAAACTCCTTAACCTATTTTTCAATATTTACACCACCCTTTCCTCCTTCTTTCTTGCCTTTCAAATCTTCGCGAAATTTTTCGTTATTAACCTATTCCTCATTTTCCTAGCGCTTCCTGTATTTTATTTCTCCTTTTATTTCTCCGTTTTTATTGCATATTTCATTCATTTTTATTATGAATACCAGAGCATTTAGGACATCGCCAAGGATCTTTTGTTATAGCGGCGCGCTGCTCAAGCAAACAAGGACCATTGCCACTGCTGCTGAATCACTACGCAACTGCACATATTTCAGTAGAAGAAATAGCCATCACATAGCTGCTTAGTTATTATTCTATCTTGTACCCGGTAACCTCTACTCCAACCGCCAGCGCCCTTCATTTTTTAATATCCTGCCGCCGAGCTGCTTAAACAGCTGTAAAACTCAAGTGCTTTAGCTTCTTCACTCATCACTCGTAAGTTTTATGTATTTTTTTGTTTTTTTTGTTTTTTTGTTTTTTTGTTTTTTTTTTGTTTTTGTACTACTCAAAAAACCATAAGACATCGGAAAAATAGCCGCAGTCAATGTATAAGAAGAAGTTAGAGGCGCAACGAAGGCGTACATCAAGAAATTGTGCTAAGATGCTTATCCTTGGTAAGGAGATGGAGAAGCATAAGAAGGTGAAGGAGCAGGAGCAGCAGAGAAAACAAAGCGCAATCTGCTATTATTATTTTTATTTAAACTTATTTGCTTTTAATATTTGCATATAGTAAGAGATGAGTGCAAGTGGACGAATAGTTGTAGAGTTTGAGTAGGAAATATGGCTTGAAAAGAAGAACAAGGACTGAAAAACTGGTAAAAAGATTGAAAACAAAAAAAAAAATATTAAAAGGGGAAAAAAAAAATACAAAATAATACAAAAATTGAAAAATTGTAAAAAAAAATATTGTAAAAAAAATTGTGAAAAATATTAAATAAATACTCCTGATGGCAGCGCTATTGGACACTTGAAGCCAATGCATACTGTACTCCTCTCCTCATTGTCCCATTGCCTATTACACATTCGAACTATTATAAAGATTGCCTGCCATGCCTCACGCTTTGTATGGAGACGAGCCACCGATGCGTTGGTCTATTTTGCATTTTTCTTCTTCGAAAGTAAAGAAAAGATGTCGTTTGCGAGTTATGCTGCAATATTTTGCTTGAGCTGCACATGGTATTGAGCAAATTGCAAAAAGGATCAAAAAAGGAAAAAAAAATTTAAATTAAAGGACAAACATAATAGGACAAACACTAAAGAATGAAAGGACGATGTGTATTGAGTAAGACCCATTAGCGAGTGTTGTTTGCGTTGTTAATATATCGAACTATCAATACTAATGATGAAGTAAATTTAGTTTAAAATTTAAAAAAAAAAATGGCAACGCCAATAAAAATATTTAAAATGCAGAGCTTTCTTGAACTAATTTAGTTTGTTATCCATATTGCAATATTTATATAATTTTTATAAATTTTATTGAACTACAAAATTTTAAACAGGTGGCAACACTAAACTTTTTTTTGTTTGTAATCATTGTTTCTAAATTTTTTTCGAAAAAATCACTATAAGCTATAATATTTTTAATTTGGTAATTTTCCTAATGCATAATTTTTAGAAGGGTGGCAACCTAAAAATATTTGTATTTTCAGCGTTCAGCTTTCTTAAACTCAATTAATTTTATATCCGCATAGTAATATTTAATTGGCTTATACAAGGTTTATTGAACTACAAAACTAAAAAATTTTAAACAGGTGGCAACACTAAAAATTTTTTTTGCTTGTAATAATTGTTTCTAAATTTTTTTCGAAAAGATCAATATAAGCTATAATATTTTTAATTTGGTAATTTTCCTAATGCACATTTTTAGAATATTTGTATTATCAGCGTTCAGCTTTCTTAAACTCCATTAATTTCATATCCGCATAGTAATATTTAATTGGCTTATACAAGGTTTATTGAACTAAAACAGGTGGCAACATTCTAAAAAATTTGTTGTATTTAAATGAGTGTTGCTACATTTTTTTCCGAAAAGATAGAATTACTTTCTTTCAGCGATTAGCCTTCTTAAACTCATTTAATTTGATAACTAGATTTTAATATTTAATTGATTTAAAAATTTTTTTTTCGAACTAAAAGTGACATCACTAAATTTTTTTTTTGTTTTTGCAATGAGAGTTACCAATTTTTTTTCGATAAAATATACTATAAACTATAATATTTTTATTTTATTAATTTACCTAATGTACATTTGTTTAGGAAGGTGGCAACCCTAACAAAAATATTTCCAGCTATCAGTTTTCTGAAAATCTTTTAATTTGATAGCCATATTTTGGAAATGATTTCGACAAGCTTTTTTGAACTAAATAAAATTTGAAACAGGTGGCAACACTCAAAAAGTTTTTGGTTTGCAATGAGGATTTTTATTTTTTTTCGATAAAAACACATTTTTATTTTATTAATTTACTTAACTAAATTTTTTGAAGAAGGTGGCAACGCTAATTTTTTTTCCTGAAAATAATTAGTGAGTATTGCAAAAATTTAATATATTAAATTTTTTTGCCCATCTCTGTTAGAAACAATTGTTTGGAAGATTGAAGTCTGCATTTCAGTAGATACGCTACTAAAAGAAATACATATACATATATGTACATATAGAGCCAGAGAGATGAAGTACGAGTATCGAACTACTCTCATTTAACAATTGAGAGAGTTTACAAGTTGTCTGGCGACCCACTTAAAGTCCATTTAAATATAAAAAAGTTACAACCCAGTCAGCTTAATCACAACTGGGTATATGAAACTCAAAAAAAAAAAAAAAAATCCGAATCAAAGCATAACCACGCTTTTCATATTCGTCGTCTATGTAGTCAATCAACTTTGCAATTTCATGCAAATCTGAGAAGAAACTAATGCCCTTCCCCAGTTTTGCTCCACCTTACTCTCTTCGGTCACGCTTTGCTGAGCTCTTGTTTTAAGTAAGTAAGCAGCCGCAACAGCAAAGTCTTCTCTATTGCCATTGGCAGCCAAAGAAAATATAATAAGCAACTTGAGTCACTCACTCACTACAGCAGTGATTTGTGCTATTGTCCTTCAGCTTTTCAGCTCAGTCTCTCGAACGACGAACTGGCTAATGGGGGGTTAAGTCTTAAGCAAGCACACTACAAAGAAGAAGGATAAATAATGCAATGCAAATCAAAAACAAAACAGTAAAAAAAACAGGAAAAGGGGAAAAAAGTACAAAAAATTGCTAAGTTGTTGGCTAAGAAAAATTTGTACTAAAAAGAAATATGACTTGTGTATTGAATGCTTATGGCAATCCATAAGAAAAAATAGCATGTAAAACGGGAAGAAAAAAAATAGAAAAAAAGCAAGGAAAAACATGAAAAAAACATGAAAAAAAAACCAAAAAAATTAAATAAAAAAATCGCCGCTGCTTTTGCTACACAAATCTAACGTTTCATCCTTCTTTCTATTTTATTGTTTCACTTGCTGAAGCGTTTTTTGCACAAAAATTTCCAAATTCACTTGTAATCATTTTGCCTTTACAATTGGCTGGCTTCGCCAAAAGTTATGCTTTGTTTAATGCCGTTGCCGTTGCGTCTTCTTGGAAGTGCATGCACTTTCTTGTCTCGTCTCTTTGTTCTTCTTCAATTTTGCCATTTTTTTAAGTATTTCCTTTTAACTGTCATTACTCATGACGTGTTTTTGTTATGGGTAATTGCCTGCTTAATAAATATACGCTATAAGTTAACTAATTTCCAGGGAATTTCTTTTTCGTTTACTGTGATTTAGTAGATTTTTTTCCGTTTGGCAGCGTTTTATTTTTTTTATGGCCTGCATTTGACTTTCTTGGCGCTCTAATTTCCTTTGACTTTTTTCACCCTGTCTAAGTAGCCAACTTGCTGTTTTTAGTTTATATTTTCAACTACTTACTGTAATTGCTGGTTAATTTTTCATTGTTGTTTTTTTTTTATCAAAGCTTTTTGTGGGTACATACCTGTAATGAAAAAAAGCAGAGAAAAAGAGAAATTGGTAAGTATTTCGGTGCATAATTTTGGGCTGTTTTGCAAAGTTTAAGTATTGTTAAGATATGCTGTTTAACTTTGAGTCGGAAGCTTTGTTTGAATAATGAATGCAATTGATTGACAATCAAAATATGCCTTAGAAGGGAAAAATGCAAATTTTTATAATTCTTAGATATTTTGAATGATGGTATTTAATTATTAAATCCCTAAAGTATGCTTCAGCAAGTTATTATTTAGTTTTTTGCATTTCAAAGAGATGAAAGATAACACTGGTCGACAAGTTTTCGTTACAGAAATAAAATTCCACTTTTCTAAAGGTTTTCGCTGCGCTGAATCTGAATCTGAAGTCAGATTTTATGTAATACGTACAGTTTTTAAGATATTCATGTCAAAAGAGGCGAAAAACGCCTTTTTTGGCTATATTCTTTCCTCAATATATTTTAAATTACTTACTTTTTTAAAAAATTGATTAAAGCTATTGAAAGCGCGGACATTTATCTTGAAGAAGCCGTTTTAATTTTTCAGATATCTTTCTTCTAACTTGTAATATTGCATATTAAGCCTCATTAGTTTTGCAATATTTTCTCCATACAAAAATAATTAAAAATTTTGAAGCACACTTTTAGGCAGTTTATTATATTATGGACGTATGTAAGTGGCTTCGTAAAAATATAGTTCTGCTGAGCAACTGCAACATTTGATTGCGCCTAAAACATGCTACAAATGCTGCCGTTGTTTTCGACAACAAATACCTTATTGTACAAAAACATATATTTCTACATACCTAAATTAGATATCCCAAAAATTAAAACGTTTTCTTTAATCAATTTTTTAAAAAAGTAAGTAATTTAAAATATATTGAGGAAATAATATAAACCCAAAAAGGCATTTTTCGCCTATTTGGACATGAATATCTTAAAAACTGTACGTACTACGGAAAATCTGACTTCAGATTCGGATTCAGCTTACCGCAAGCCTTTAGAAAAGTAGAATTTTATTTCTGTAACAAAAATTTGTTGAAATTTTGTCGACCAGTGTAATCAGATAAAAATAGAAATATAAAGAGATAAAAGAGTTAGAAAGGGATAAAAATGCTCTGGAATGAGGCAAAAGAAACTGTCAAAAACCACTTGGTTCATTAGATAGAAAATAAACGCTTTCATGCGTGCAAGCATGTAAATTGTATTAAAATTAAAACTGCTCACACTATTTCATCCCAAAATTTCACTCACTGCTGGACATTCAATTGAGCACTTTTAAATGTCTCCCGTAATATTTAAACAAATTTTGAAGAGTGCACGCAACGAAACTACACCTCTTCCTACTTGCTGCGCACGCAAACAACCATTAAAAACAACAAAAACAAAAATAAAGAGAGCAAATTCCATTGTCTTTTCGCTTTGTGTGTGCTGTGCTTTTCCGGCATTTCAATAAATTTCAACTATCATCGGACTTTTGCAAACGATTTTCAAATGCTTATTAAAAATTCTGTAAATGTTTTTGAAGTCAAAGCCAAATTTGGTATGCGAAGCAGCAGCAAACACACACACACACACACATGTTGTCGCGAGGGTTAGGAAGTGGAAAGGGGAATGTAAGAAAAATACCCCTGCAAAAAAATGTGCGATCAATTCCGAAAGAGATTTGTCCGCGATTGATCTCTTTCGAGAACAATCGGTCCAAAATTAGTCCCCGATTGTTCCCGTACGGGTATAAATGTAGACTAATTGTAGACCAATTGTTCCCGAACGGGTATAAATGTAGACTAATTGTAGACCAATTGCTCCTTAACGGGTATAAATGTAGATTAATCGCTTTCATCCCGAACGGGTATAAATGTAGATTAATCGCTTTTATTCCGAACGGGTACAAATCTAGATTCCTTAAATGTAGACAGTTTACAAAAATATGCAATGTATTTAAAAAATTGTAGAACAACCGGTAAAACGAATTGAACACCTTTTTTTAATAACAATTTTAACAAAATGTTGCCTAAAATATCCTTTGAAAAAATCCTTTACATTACGCTCATATAATAAATACTCAAAACTTACAATTTTTTAAATTTATTTATTGAGATTTTTTTACAAAAGTAAAACATTATATAATCTGTATTTAAATATGCATGAACATTTACAATTTTTTAAGGAAAAATCTACATTTGTACCCGTTCGTGCTGAAAGCGATTGATCCACATTGTACCCGGTGGGGATGAAAGCGATTAATCTACATTCGTACCCGTTCGGTATGTTAGTGATTAATCTACATTGGTACCCGTTTGGGTATACAAGTTGAACAATTAGTCACTTCAGATCAATTCACTCCATATAAAGGGATGTAAAATTGTATTAGTCGCATGCTCCCTTGCGATTGATCCCGGACACGTCCCGGATTAATCGCATTTTTTGCAGGGACGTTTAAGGAATGTAAGTTTGAGCATTTGCTCCATTTCTTCCACCCGCACAAGCAAACGCACTCACACAGCATAAGCAGACCAAAGCATGTTTCAGCATGTCTTAAGCTGGGCAATAAAATAACGCTTGTCTTAGGCATTGGTAGGTGGCGAAAGGTAGGGCAGAGGCAGAGGCAGCAGCAAAGCTTCAATTGCGCAATTTCGTAGCGCAAAGCACGTAAGTTTTTGGCGTAAAATTCGTGCGAAATGAAATGGAACGAAATGAAATGTGGCAAAAACGACGAAAATGAATGCAAAAAGAAGAATAAGAAAAGTGTTTGTAACACAAAGTAGCTAATGAAGCGTGAACAAACAACGTTGTGCACAAATGGCATTGCATACTTTTAGGTGCTGGTACTCTTTCTTGTCGCTTTTTTCTCTCGCTCCTTTTTTTCACTTTTACTTATGTAGATTCATTTGGTGTTTTGGAAATATTTGTAAGAAAAATGAAAGTAAATATGATTGCGGAATTTTTCTTAAAGTGAAGTAGTTCCTCACCAGAGCAAACGAGCTCATTAAAGTGCCACTGGGGTATACTTGTTATATGAGAATTTAAAGCGTATACTTGCTTTTACATAATTTATTTCCAAAACACCATTTACGTATACATATTTTTACATTTGTATTGTGTCACAATTTTGTCACTTCAACACCGTTGCGTTCATAAATCAACACTTGCCATTTATCACTTGGGTGTGTTTTTGTTATACACGTGCAAAGCTCCTAAAATTATGCTAACAATCAGCACGTAATTTTGCTTTTATTTATTTTTTTTTTATCTAGCATTTATATCAGCAGCTATGCCTTAATAGCTAATTTTCGGCAACGGAAATCACAGTTTTGCGCACAGACAGCTAAACGCATGGTTTATTTAGTATATTTAGTTGTTAATAGTAAAGTATATACGCCTAAATATATGCAATAAATATTTGTTTCAGTTATGGAAAAAAACGTATATTGCTTTATATCCTGTGGCACTAAATTAGTTGTTGCATAAATTTTATTTTAATTCATGCCAAAAAATTAACGCTTCACTGCTTTGTTATTTAATTTAGTTACACACATGTGCGCCTGTGCGTATGCAATGCGGTTTGATATTATTATTAGTTTGTATTTTTTTGGATCTAAATCGCGTAGTTTATTATTAATTTTTTGGTGGTTGTTGGTTGTTGTCATTGATAATAATAAATTTTATAAAATGTTTTTTTTTTTTGGTAAATAATTATACAGAAACGAAAGTATAAATATGTAAGTACACTGATGGTAAAACTAATACAACAAAATTTCAAATATAATAATTATATTTAGACAGCTGAGAATAAGATCGCCCTATTTCAAAAATTATTTCAAAAACGCCCTATTCAAAAAATTGTTTGTATAACGTCCTATTTCAGATTTTGCTTCAAGAACGCCCTATTTCAGAATTTGTTTCAATAACGTCCTATTTCAGACAACTATTCAAAAACGCCCTATTTCAGAGAAATATATATGGAATTTTCTCTGAAATAGGGCGTCTTTGAAGCAAAATCTGAAATAGGACGTTATTGAAACAATTTTTCAAATAGGGCGTTCTTGAAACAATTTTTGAAATAGGGCGATCTTATTCTCAGCCGTCGATTTCTTTTTCAAATTCTCCATTAAAATATTACCAGTAAAATTTTGAAAATTTGTTAAATAAAAAGAGTTAAATGAATGAATTTCGTTGAGATTAAATAAGGCTACAGTAGCCGTTGTGACTCGCACCAACAAATTTAGGTCCCAAAGGTCTCATTGTGAAAGCAAGAGTATATCAGCCACAACTGAAACCTCGATTCAGCCAATCTTAGAAAATTATCTATTTTGTCTGTCGCTGAGCTGCGAAATATTTTCAGTCGCACATTTTTTAATAAAAAATTTGTTAGTCATAAATTTTTAGTAAACTTTTTTCAGTCACAATTTTTTCATCTGAAAATTTTTTTTCTGTCCAAGTTTTTTGGTCAAAATAATATTTTGTGTCACAATTTTTTGTTACAAAATTTTTTTTGATCACTTTTTTGCTGAAAAATTTCCTTAGTCAAAATATTTTCAGTCATAATTTGTTCTGTCACAATTTTTTCAGTAGCAATTTTTAGTCACAATTCTTTAGTAAAATTTTTTAGTAACATTTTTTTGTAATACTTTTTTCTGTGCAAATTTTTTGGTCAACATTTTTTCAGTCACAGTATTTTGTGTTACAATTTTTGTCACAAAATTTTTTAATCACCTTTTATGGTGAACAATTTTCTTGGTAAAATATTTTCAGTTATAATTTATTCTGCTACAATTTTTGCACAAATTTTGAGTCCCAATTTTTAGTCACAATTTTGCGAGTATCAACTTTTTAGTCTCAATTTTATTTTGTTGTCACAATCTAGTTTATTCACAATTTATTTCAGTTCTAAATTTTTCAGCTACAATTTTTAGTCAAAAATTTGTTCGTCACAACTTTTTTAGTCACAAATTTTGCAGTCAATATTTTCTGTCACAATTTTTTCATTAAAAATTTTTTCAGTTACAAACTTTTTTAGTCATAATATATGTATTCCTGTCACAAATTTTTCAGTCAGTTTTTTCTGTCACAACTTTTTCAGTAAAAACTTTTTTAGTTTCAAGTTTTTCAGTCACAATTTTTTCATTAGTCACAATTTCTTAGGTCAAAAATTTTTAAGTCAGTTAATTAAATTTGCCCTCCAGTGTATGTGCATATGTTTGTGCAGCGTTGTATGCGACAATTACATGGCATACATGATTTATCTCTCTGCATAGCATATTTTTAAGCGTTATTTAATTAATTATTGTCATCGCCCAAGGGGGCTTTCAACTCACATACACACGCCGACTCACACAAACGACGCTGAATCATGCCAAAGGGATATACGTACACACATATGTATGAACATATATGCTAATGTTAGCGCAAGAGTTTTTACACTAATACAGCCTAATCCTGCTTTAACCAACACGCCTTGCCGCAGAGCTTTGTTAAGCTTTGAGGCGTTTGCAGCTATAACTAGTACATGAAAATCACACATTTTGTGCGGTTAACACATTCATATGTGCATACATTTGTCATTTACAGAGCCGAAAAACAATGCAAATGGGATGTTGAGACACAAACACGCACACATATACGCACTAGCATTCCATTCATTGCTACATTTCATTCCATCTACAATTTGTTACATTTTTAACATGTGTTTTGCTGCATGTTGCATGTTGTTGTTGTTGTTGTTTATTTTATACACTACAATGCAGAGATATGATATATTATCCTCTGCTACACATGTTTTGTTCTTGTTTTTCACATTCGCATGCGTACGTGTGTGTGTGTGTGTGTGTTTGTGTGTCGCTTTGCCGCTTTGCTTTGCTGTGCATTGTGTTTTGTGTTTGCTGCTTTATTAAAAATTAATAACATTACAAAATGCAATTGTGATTAAAATGTCCCTGAGGCGTTATTTGCGCGGATACAATTTAATGCATTAAATATGGCCGCAACGGATGTACAGCGCATTTATGTACTTTTGCAACAACAACTACAATAGCAACAACGCGAACAATTGCGATTATTATTTAAATAACTGCATTTACACTAATGATTTTTTTCTGTTCTAGTACTTTTTTCACTCTTGTTTTCCTCTTGTTTTTACACTTTTACAAAGCATGCACTTTTAAGCGATTTATGTTAGTAGTTGTTGCATATTTATAGGCGCAGAAGGTGGATGAAGATAGAATTGGCAATAAATCAAGCGGAATTTGCTTGTTATAGTGTTGTAAAAAGAATGTTTTTTTAAAGCAATATAAGTTCTTTTACTTATATTTTTATAAGTCGGGCGCTTAAATTCACTAAACTTTAGTTTTGGGATAAATAGAGCTTTCCAAGCTATCTGGAAGTTATCATCAGCCCCTGCTTAGCCCCAGGCAAAGTCGCTGAGCTCAACGAAATTTCAGTTACAATTTCTTCAGTCTGAAATTTTTTCAGTCACAATTTATTCTATGACAATTTTTTGTACCAATTTTTAGTCACAATTTTTTTAATTACAATTTTTCCAGTCACAATTTTTTTAGACACAAACTTTCAGTTACATTTTTTTCAGTCAAATTTTCTGCAGTCACATTTTTTCCCGGTCACAATTTATTCTGTCTCGATTTTTCCCAGTCGGAATATTTTCAGTCACAGTTTATTCTGTCACAATTTTCCAGTCACAGTTTTTTTAGACAGAATTTTTCAGTCAAATTTTTTTAACTAAAATTTTGCACAGTCAAGATTTTTTCAATCACAATTTTTTCAGACACAATTTATTCTGTCATAATTTTTCCAATTACAACTTTTTTATGCACAATTTTTCAGTAACATTTTCTTTAGTCACATTTTTTCCAGTCAAGATTTTTTCAGTCACAATTTTTTAGACACAACATTTAAATCATATTTCTTTCAGTCACATTTTTTTAGTCAAATTTTTTTCAGTCACAATTTATTCTGTCACAATTTTTCCAGTCACAATTTTCTTAGTTGCAATTTTTTTGAGTCACTTTTTGTTCAGTCACAATTTTTTAGCCACATTTTCAGTCAAAATATTTTCTGTAGCGATTTTTTTTCTCACATTTTTTCCCTGACACATTTTTCCCCAGTTAGAAAATTTTCAGTCACGGTTTATTCTGTCACAATTTTTCAGTCACATTTTTGTCTGTCAATATTTTTCAGGCAGTAATTTTTCCAGTCCCCCATGCGCTTGCATTGTTGATTGCATTCATTGTCTACCTGAACTCGTAAAAAGTGTAACCGGTACACCGTGTCGTATACGTAGCAAGCGAGTGGAGTGATGCGAGCTCTAAAACATCCCTGCAGGCAAAATTAAACTAGTATGAAAATAAACTAGTTGATCAACTGGTATGTAAAGGAAAAAATTCAACTAGTTGGTTTTCTACTACTTGATCAACTGGTATGAAACGGACAAAATTATACTAGTTAGCTATCTACTAGTTGATCAACCGCTTTTAAAAAGACAAACTCATACTAGTTGGTATTCTAGTAGTAATATACCAATTTATTTATTAACTAAAATAGCAGTTTGTGCAATTCTATCACAAACTAAGCTTTATTGGTGATTTTAAAGTAAATTTACTTGATTATTTAGAAAAAGGGTCAGAATAGTTATTACTTACTTTCATTTGCCAAAAAGAAACACGACAATTTCTCACAAAATAAATATTTTTAAGGCTTTTCATTTATTTTTGTGCAAGGGTTCACAAGAGCACTTGCGTACATACATATGTATATGTTTGCAGCAGGTGGCAAGAAGAGTTTAAGAGAGTTTAGTTGATTGATTTGGTTTCATCCAAATCGGAGATTCTATCAGCCAACTGCCGCAGTAACACGAAGCCATTATTCTACTTTACTGTACATCTTTGCGTGTACTGTATATAATATGTACTAAATGTAACTTTAAAAAGTACTGAGCTAATTAAAGTTAGCTTTATTAAATGAACTAAAATGCTATTTTTTCACCTAGATGAACTGGCATTTTTCTAGTATTATTCTGACTGGTATTCTTCTAGTATACCCTTAACTGTTATTTTTCTAGTATGAAGCTGATGGGTTGTCTACTGGTATGAAACCGAGTGGTATTTTTCTAGTATGAAGCTTATGCAAGGGAAGACAATTGTCATCTCGTAGGCCATCGCCACGTTAAAACTACCAGTTGCTTTCAAGTAAAATGGATAGTTGGGCAACTAGATGCCGACATTTTCAAACTGGTAGAATTGTAGTATGCAACTAGTTGTTTTGCCTGCAGGGATATCAGTATGTAGATATGTATGTGAATGCATTTATTTATATCCGTATAAGATTCGAAGTGCTCACACACATCTTTGGCACATCAAAGTAGAGCACTAAAAGCATAAGAAATCATCATTAAATTGAAAAGTGAAGTCAGAACAAGCACATGCACAGTCCCAACAAATGCATTGAGATACATGAGTGAGTAGAAAAGCAACCAAAAACGATACGCTTGACATGATTTTGAAAAGTACTAAAAATAAGCGCACTGCCCTCGCACCCATTGCATCAATACATTCCAATCCAGTCCATACCAATCCAGCGCATCCAGCCCATCACATCCCACTCCAGGAACCTCATCTCTTCTGTGTTGTTTTGTTGTAAATTTTTTTCTAGCTTTTTCTTAGAAGACCCTCAGCTCCCTCTCTCTCTTTCTCTCTCAAGCTAGCAGCCTAGCTGACATACTTGAATTGCTGTAATAGTGGAGGAAAATCGCATTTGAGCTGTTCGTCGAAGACATTGCCTTGCCATTTACTTTGACCTGCCTGCCTTGATCCTTACGAGCAGGTATGCATGTTGTTGTTTTTATTGTCGTTTGCGTTTCTATTCTTTGTTGTTGGCTGGCGCACTGTTGACTGTCGAGTGTCGATTCTGCTTGTGCCACTGTTGTTATCGACAATGCCGGTTAAGTCAAGTAGAGGTCGTCATGTCATCATACTCATGTGATGCAATGGCATTCTATTGTTCCCACTTGAGTGTAGACAGCGTAACAGGCGGTGTGCTGTGTTGCTTGCATTGCTTAAGATGGAAAGGGAGAGCGAGAGAGAGCGAGAGAGAGAGAGAGAAGAAGGCTTCAATTTTATGGCGCTGCTGCTTAAAAAGGTTAACTTCACTGTGGCATGCTGCTGCTTTGAATGGAAGACTTTTAGAGGACACGGCATTTATTGAGGATTCTTTTACTTACGCTTTTGTAGTTGGAAATGCGCTTAAACATTTGGGCGTTGCTTTAACAAATTGGTTTTCACATTATTTTTTTATTGACGCGCAAAGTGCTGAAGTTATAATGATTTAAAAAGGAAAAGTTACAAGTAAGCTCTCTTGCTGTGGATTTTGTGAAAAACATTTGGATTTTGAAACAAATTTAACTGCAAAAATTAGTTTTTAGTATGATAAGAATGAGGTCAGAGATTAAAATGACGGATCTCATAGGACTGCACCATGCACACCATAATGGAGAATACATATGTATGTAGAGTACATATATGGTTTCTTTTTTGTTGTTTGCTTTTCCGAAAGGGTGGGATTGCGAAACAAATTTCCGTCATCCCTTGTCAAGTTTGATTTGTTTATAAACCGGTTTCGGCTATGTGCCATTTTCAGTATCTTGTTTCCTTCGTATATGGTCCAATTATGTGATCTTTGCAGATTGGACAGTGCACTAAAACTGACAGGGAGAGAGAGAGAACCATATAAATGCGCAAAACACTTTACTAACCGTTAAGGAAATAAAATATGTATGCTTGCACACGAAAAAAAGGAAAGCGCCAAATCACGGTCAAAATTGAGAGTGTGAGTATGCTCTCCTGCTCTCGCTCACTCTTTCTCTCTCTCTCTCTCTCTCTCTCTCTCTCTCTCTCTCTCTCTCTCTCTCTCTCTTTCATTTCTCGCCTTAATCTAAAAGCAATAGCAGAAATTTAACAATGGTCATTTTGAGATTGACGTAAACTGTGCCAAAGAAGGCGCAGAATCCAATATCAAATACCAAGTTATTTATCATTCTTGCCTTTTGTTTTTTTTTTGTCTCTTTTGTTATGACTCTTCAGCTATTTATTATAAACTATTGGCTTACTTGCGATCAAGAGAGCACACATTCACACACAAATAAAAAATGATGCCAAGCAAACATTATCATAAATGTATTCTTGCATAATTTTATGCTGTGTAAAATTGTTAATATCTATAATTATGTATGCCACATTATACGAGTATTGCATATGTAAATAACTGCGATTCCTTCACAATTATTATTGGTGCTTTCATAAATTGTGTATGTGTATGCATGCAGATTTTATTACCGTATTATTACCGATTTTTTGCGCCCGCCCATTAATATGCTTAATTTTAATTGAAATTGTTGACTCATGCATAAATGAGGAGCTTTAATTGGGCGGATTTGTGAGCGAGCGCTGGAATTTTACATTACCTTTTTTGCTGCTCTTATTTCTTTGTTTTGTAGTTTTTATTGTTGTTGCTTTTATTGTTGTTGTTTTTATAGCAGTTGTTTTTATTGTTGTTGTTACCATTGTTAATTACCTGGGTATTACGGCTTTTGCGCTTAAAATATAAATTTTAATTTAATTGTTGCTAGTCTTTATAGTTTTAAATCTTTTTTTTTTTCACTTGTTTTTTGTTGTTTTTTTTTTTGTGGAGGAAATAGACCATGAAACTTAAAAATTAATAGCTTGTTAAAAAAAAATAAAAAAGACTATAAATTATATAATTGCTATGGTACAAAAAAAACAATAATAATAAATTTAATTTTAAATAAATTTTAAACTAACGTATATGGTTTTGAAAATTAATTGTTTTAAGACATTTTTTTATAATTTCAATTAAAATTTATTCCATTTCGCTCTAGCGTTTTCAGCACTCATAAAATTTTGCAAAGCTAAAAAGAAACTTATTACAAAGCGCTTGCTTTTAAAACACAATTTTCAGCCAAATTTTTGTAAAATTTTCCCAGTCACAATTTTTTCAGTTGAAAATTTTAGTCATGATTTTTTGTCACATTTTTTAGTGACACAGGTATTTCCCAGTCAAAATTTTTTCGGTAACGATATTTTTGTCATATTTTCGGTCATATATTTCCCAGTCACAATATTTTCAGCCAATTTTTTTCAGTCAACAATATTTTCAGTCACAATATTTTCAGTCACAAATTTTTCAGTCACATTTTTTCTGTCACAATTTTTTCAGTCACAATTTTTTTAGTCACCTTTTTCAGTTACAATTTTTTCAGTCAAATTTTTTCAGTTACGATTTTTAGTCACGTTTTCAGTCACAATTTTTTCTGTCACAATATTTCCAGTCACAATTTTTTAGTTACATTTCAGTCACACTTTTTCCAGTCATATTGTTTTCAGTCAAGATTTTTTGTCACATTTTTTGTCACACATTTCCCAGTCACAATTTTTTCAGTCACGACTTTTTCAGTAACAATTTTTTAGTTACATTTCAGTCTCATTTCCATTCACAATATTTTCAGTTGCATTTTTTTCAGTCACAATTTTTTCAGTCACAATTTTTTCAGTCACAGTTTTTAGTCACATTTTTTTCAGTCACAATCTTTTTCGTAACATTTTTTGCAGTCGAAATATTTTCAGTCATTTAGGGGATTCACAACCTGTCATATTGCGTCATATCGTCATAAGTCATAATATTTTGTTGTTGCATTCTAGGCTATATGTGTACTAAATAAATACAACTCTGCACGATATGTTTTTGGGTCGTCGTATTTGATCAGCTGTTACTTCTTCACAGGGCTTCGGAAAACTCTTTTATAACTATTTCCGTAAAATATTTTAATATGACATATGACTTTATGACACTTTGTGAATCACCTAAATATGTTTTCAGTCGCAATTTTTTTTGTCACAATTTTTCACGCCGCAATTTCCTTTAAGATCTAGGTACATATAATGTTGTTATATGCAGCTGATCATTTGTCGGAACCGGCCGAATCGGACCACTATAACATATAGAAAACAACCGATTATTCAGATATACATGAAATTTTTGGATGTAATTTGTGCATAACTTCCCCATTTAAACAGCTAAGGACATGAAACTTTGAAGTAGATGTGCCCATTTTGGCCCAAACAAGGTTATCGAAAATTGTCAAGATCGGACCACTATAACATATAGTTCCACAACATCCGATTATTCAGATATACACATTTTGGTGTATAACTCCTCCATTTTAACAGCTAACGGCCTGAAATTTTGAACTATTTGTACCCATATGGACCCAAACGGGATTGCCGAAAATTGTTAAGATCGGACCACTATAACCTATAGCTCCCCTACAACCGATTGTTCAGATATGGACATTTTGGTGTATAACTCCTCCATTTTAACAGCTAACGGCGTGAAATTTTGAAGTATTTGTACACATATCGGCCCAAACAGGGTCACCGAAAATTGTCAAGATCGGACCATTATAACATATAGCTCCCATACAACCGATTGTTCAGATATGGACATTTTGGTGTATAACTCCTCCATTTAAATAGCCAAGACACCATTTTTTTCTAATAAATCTTTCCATAAATAACCCACAAAATTAAAATTATAAATTAAACTTAATCCGGCTATGTACATACATAGGTAACTTTTCATTTCCCCACTCATGAAAGGCATGAAGTCTTCGGTACGGCCGAAGACAGCCGCGCTTTTACTTGTTTTTAAATTCGCTCCCTCCAGCTACTGTTTATTTATTTGTTATTTAAACAATTCATGATGCATCATCACATTATAGTACATACACTCGTACTCGCACTATTTTCAAAAAAAGGCATCGGCGGCTTCATTGCGGCCTTCCAAAAATCGCTGTTGCGATGATGGCAGCGCGTGACAGCGCATACATAATTTATATGTTGTTGTTTGCATTGCTAAAAGAAAGAAAAAAAAAAAACACACACACAAAAAAACAATTCACTTTAAACTCTTTAAATATTTGCACTCCAGTGCTCTTGACGCATATCATTTTACTGAACAAACTATGTACTGCTTCGTTGCTGCGCTGATGATGATATACTCGCACTTATACTCAACCCTTCCCTTCACACCAGTTCAGACGCCTCACTCCCTTTATGTGTAAAATGTAAAGTGTTTGCACGAGTTCAATTTCAATATTGCATGTCGCTTTCATATTTCTCTACCCCAACGTTTGTTCACTGGCTGCCGGGTTAATGTTTCGTTGTTGTCTGCTGTTCCAGCCTCGCTGCATTTTTAGCTTCTATCGAAATTATACTCATACTCTCATGCCGTCGCTAACGTATTTCTTCGTAATTTCTTGTCTGCTAGTCTAACAAATTCTTCAAAACACATTGCCTGCTGTTTTTCCACGCCTCTGTCGCTTTCTATATCCATCGCTGTTTCCCCTGTCTTGCCCATATTAACCTCTATCTCATGGCTTTCTTTCACTTGCAAGTCAAGTCAGCCAGCCAGCCAACCAACGTCCATCAGCAGCGGTATTGATGTCACTTACTTGTGCGACACTTCATCATCATCAGTTACACTCAGTCACTCATGCACTCATTCCTCTTTCAGTGCACACACAACACAAGTCCATTTCATCCATTTTCATCCAGCTGCTAACTGCCAACTGCACTCAAAAACGTAAAAGCCTGCACATTTCTAACATCTTCCATCTAGCATCTAAGAAGCATTGACTTTTCTTTCTACAATTTTGTGTTTTTGTTTTTTTTTTTTTTGTTGATTGCTGTTTCCATCATTTTACTTACATACATATATTTTATCTTCACTTGCAATGGCTAGTCATTTGCGAGATGGATTTTCTGCGTCTAATGTGTGCACAATTTCTTACGAGTATATTTTTATGCTTTTTTTCTTTCTTAAAGCGCTTGAGTTCAAATTAAATAAAGTGCTTGACTTTAACGGGAAGTGCTCTTATATATAAGTACATACGAGTATGTAGAATCGGGTTAATTTTTTTTTAAATGTAATAGAGCTGCGCAATTTGTGAAATTGAAATATAAGTAGAAAGTAGCAAGAAATGCAACTTAATAAATATAACAGTGAAATATTGAAATGCATTGAGAAAGTTACTGCAGCCCACACTCATGCATGTATATTTCCAAAACACACTTATAGTCGTACTATTGCCAGTACTCATTCTACTATCACATCCTTATGTGTACTAGTCCCATACTACTTATATATTTCTTTTTATTCCAAAAATCATTCGGATATCCGAATTTTAACTTATTCACATACTCTTACACGCTTTCCTATCCAAATAAGTAATTCACTTCTAACCTTTATCACCAGCATTCACTTTCACCCGGCTTCGTTCTTGCTATCACCTGCGCATACATACATATGTCTGTTGACGTTTTCCAAAAACAAACCAATAAAATAGTAGATAGTATAGCAGATAGATAAAAGAATAAAAATAAAGCCAAACAAAAGAAAAAGAAACACCAATCAATATACTACGCCATAAACAAACAACGGCCACCTTGAATGTAACATCTGTTTACTTTCACACCTCATTTAGCGTTTGAGTTGGTAAACAATTTAGTGCGAGTTGTCAGTGCCAGAGCCGTTGTTAGATAAGCAGCAACATATGTAAGGATAATGATATCAGTTCAATCGATAAGCACTACACTCGTATTTGTACGTGTCGGCTGGTGTTGAATGTGTGAGATTTGAAATGCAAGGATTTGGTGAAATAGAAATCAAGAAGAGATTCGAAGGAACAAAAATAAAAAGGTTATACCATGTAGCCGCTGTGGTGCAGTGGGTAGAGTGCTCGCCTGCTATGCCAGAGGTCTCGGGTTCAAACCCCAGTCCGAGCAAACACCAAAAAATGTTTCTAATTAGTAAAAATCCAATTATTGGGTTTTTTAATAGCAGCGCTCACCTCTCGGCATAAAACGGTAGGTCCACCCAATTAGTAGGAAAAACAAAAGGAGCACACCACGAATTGGGAGAGAAGCTCGGCGATAAAACTCGTCAGAGTTATAATAGCGCCATGGTATTATATTATTATTACCTATATAAATATTTTTTTTTCCTTTCAAATAAATTTAGTTAAAATTATTTTAAAAAAAATTAAAGCGTGAATAACGGGTATTCATGAACATTGATGTGTAAACAGTTTCTAAATCGGATATTTATACCCTTTTCTTTATTCCTTTTTTCCTGATTTTCTATGGATTAAAAGGCGACTATCGTTTTTGTAATTTTGTTGTTGTAATTGTGACTGCTACTATTTTGTTGTTTTTGTTTGTTTTGGCTTTTAGTTTTTGACTTTTTATGTTGTTTTGTTTTGTATTGCTCAGAAACATGCAAGATCATCCGAGTCCACGTTTGACCCACATCTGGAGACCCGGCCTAGGAATCATAAAAAGTAGAGCTCCGTGTAGAAGGCCTGCTCAGCACCTTTCATTTGATACCAATATTGCTCAGAAACATTCCGGGTTAATCCGGGGTCACATTTTGACCCATATTTGGGGTTTCGACCTAGGACTCATAATGAATAGAGCTCTATGTGAAAGCCCTGCTCAACACCTTTGATTTGATACCAATATTGCTCAGAAACATGCAAGATCATCCGGGTACTCGTATTGACCCATATCACCGGACCCGACCTAGGAACCATGAAGAATAGAGCTCCCTGAAGAAGGCCTGCTCAAGATCTTTCATTTGATACCAGTTTTGCTCAGAAACATTCAAGGATTATCCGGGTGCTCCTTTTGACCTATTATCTGGAGACCAGGCCTAGAGGTCACAATGAAAAGAGCTTCATATAGAAGTCCTGCTCAAAACCTTTCATTTGATACCAATATTGCTCAGAAACATTCAAGGATCATCCGGGTCCTCCTTTCGACCCATATCTTGAGACCCGGCCTAGGGCTCACAATGAAAAGAGCTTCATATCGAAGTCCTGCTCAAAACCTTTCATTTGATACCAATATTGCACAGAAAATTAGATAGGTAGATGTAGGTATGCATATCCATACATTTGCATACATGTTCAAACAGGTTGGTCCTTTTTATTTTGCCTATTTGTCGAATTGTTGCAGAAAACAACAACAACAACATCTTCACTTCGCTTCGTTTCTGTTGTTGTTGATATTTGCATTTGCATGGCTATGCATGCAAGCATTTGTAAGTACATGTCTATCTACCTACCTACCACTGACAATGCCAAGCGATTCACACGGACGCAGCAGTGCACTAACACAAAGGTCATTTACGGTTTACGCGTAAACTTTACCTGTTTTTCGAAATCACTCGTAGCTACAGCAAAGATGTTTACACATCAAAAACTGGCAACTCTTACAAGAAAACTTCCAGAGAACATATTTTTTAAACTCTTTTAATTTGATAGCCATATTGTAATATTTAATTGATTTTTACGTTGTATTGAGCTAAAAAATTTCAAACATTTTGGCAGACTCTTAATTTTTTTTTTAAGAAATACACTTTTATTTTTATATTATTTGTCTACCTAATCGAAATTTTTTTCAGAAGGTGGCAACCCACACAAAAAATATTTTCAGTGATCAGCTTTCTTAACATCCTGTAATTTAATTTATTTAAATTGATTTTTACAAATAATATTGACACAAAAAAATCAAAACAGGTGGCAACCCTCAAAAAAGCAAAGCGAGTTATCACATTTCTTCGAAAAAAATACACAGTTTGCTATATTTTTTTAATTTTATTAATTACCTAATCGAATTTTGTTTAAAAGTGGCAACCTTAACAAAATTATAAATAAATTATTCTATTGATCTGGCACCCATATTGTAATATTTAATTGAATTTTAAAAATTTTTCTTATTTTACAATGAAGGTTCCTACATTTTTTTTTCGAAAAAAAAAGATTTATTTTGAAAGAGTTTTTAGTGGTTAGCACGAAATTTTTATTTTTTTAATTCAAATTTTAATTGTTGGGGTAAGTGGAAAAAAATTCAGCACGTTTGAGGAGAATATATGCAAAAGCATATACACACTAACGTTAATGTTGAAAATGAAAAAGGCAAAAGTGGGGAAAATCCAACAGCTTGCACAGAGTCTCAATGGCCGAGTGTGTTTATCCGTTGGGTCATTGCGGCTGAAGTTGGAATGGACTCGGGTTCAATCCCCGGTGCATCCACTTCCGAAAAGAGTGCTGATGATCAAAACTGGGTTTTCGTGAAATAGCTATACACTCAACCTTCGCTGTAAATAGTTGTTGAATTTTTTTCCACTTACCCCAACAAGAAATATTTTTATTTTATTAATGTACCCAATTTCAATTTTTAAATTAGGTGGCAATTCTAGCAAAAATATTTCAAGCGATCATTTTTCAAAGATTCTCTAATTTCACACTCGTACTGTAATATTTAATTGGTTTTTAAAAAGTTTATGGAACAAAAAAATTCAAACAGGTGGCAACTTTGAAAAAAAAAATTATTTTGCAATGGGAGTTCCTTTACCTATTTCTTTTAACAAATACTAGATTTGCATAATATTTCTTGTTTTATCAATTTGAATAATCGAAATTTTTTAAGAAGGTGGCAACCCTATTTTTTTGTAAAAGTGATTATGGTACTATAGGGAACAATTTGAAAAAGAAATCATTGCAAGAAATCATTGCAATTGCATTGGTTTGAGCCGTCTCGTGTTTTGAAGCCTGTTATAAGTTACACAACATTTTAACATAAATATGTAGACGAAGAAGAAGATTAATTAATATTATGAAACAACAAAATCCCCTCTAAAAACTACATTTTAACACTTCTTATAACAAAATAATTCATCAACCATAACAATCTCAAATATCATCACATGCATAACTACTCGTAAGCAATCCTTCTTTTAAGCCTCGTGCTCGTACTTATGTATGCTTGTATTCTTCATATTATTCTATTAAGACACATTCTCTATTAACACCTTTTATTTTGTACGAACAAATAGCCAAAGAAAACTTGTTTATGTAATACCATTGCCAACATGATATTTGTTTCTTTTCCTTTGTGTGTACTTTTGTTTTTGCTGCGACAACACGTAAATTAACAGCTGACAATGACAGTGACAGTTTGCTCAGTGAGCATTTTAGGCGTACAAATAAGCAAACAAAATAAATTTCATTGCACACAAAAAGTAATTACAAACTCTATATGCTAAACTTATTTGCGTATAAACTTTCAACAACTTTCAATGCTTTGCTGCTGCCTTAAAGGTGTGATACAATGCATAAAGCAACTACACTCAGCAACTTTTGCGACACAGGGTGTTACATATACGCATTTGCCTTCAAAATGATTGATGACTTGCTGTCTTGACACTAATGGCTATTGTTGCCATTTTGTCATGTTGCACACTTGAGCATAGATACATACATACATACTTCAAAAGAGAGAAAAATGAGCTGTTCTATAGTTAATACAAAATTTTCCTACACACTTACTTATTTAGTTGTTAGAGGCGGTAAGCGGCGCCTAAGGGTATGCTATATAAGATTTACCTGCAAATACATTAATCAGCCGGAGCACTCAAAAACTGCCATCTGAATTGCTTTGCTGTAGAGAGCCTTTGTTATTTTTGTTCTTGTTGTTGTTATTGTGGTAACAACTTGCCCAACACGATTTCATGTAAACTGTCAATGTAATTTGTAGTTAACTTTTTTCTTGTTGTTTGTAAGCAAGATTACAGTAATAGAGGCGTTGTGAGCGAGTTAAAGGAGGCGGCTTGGGTTTTCTTAGCCATTTGGCTTTGCTTCTTGTGTATATGTATGTATATGTATACAATCAACGTGCAATAAAATGCTACTTTGTCTTATGGTTAAATTTTACATTTTAATAGGATTTTATGTAAACCCTAAAACTATGCTATACTTCACCAAACAAACAACCAACCAACAGCTGTCTTCGCCTTTTTGCGCTCAAAAAAAGTGCCCAGCAAAGACAAAAACAATGATTTATGATATGCGCCTGCTGTCGTCTGACACCTAAAACAATTACTCAATTTTGTACTTGCACAAAAGTAAGTTTTAAAGATACATATATATGTTTGTTGTTCGCCATCTAGCTATCTTGCCTACATTCAGGCGGGTGCTTTCTAAGTGAGATTTTTTTTTGTTTTTTGCATAAAATTTCGTCTGCAAATATTTTCATTTTCGTGACTAATCAAGTTCTGAGTATTTGGTATTTATTATTTGTAAATATTAACTATTTAACCGTTTATTATTGTTCGAAAGCGCACCGAAAAGTATGCAAAAATATGCGCATTTTGTAAATAGGCAGTTATAAAATAGTAATTATGGTGTCATAGCAACGCAATATGCATTTAGCATTAATTAAAGCTACCAAAATAAGCGATACAAATGCTATTTTGCACGGCTGCACTCATCACCCACCTCACCACCACTCAAACTCTAGCAGCGCACAGTTTGATTATTTGTATTGCATAAATTTAGGCGCCATTGCACAAATTACCAGCTAAGCGTGAATTGAGCAATTCATATATAAATATTATAATAATAATAATTGTATTTGTTTGTTCAAAAAAAGAAACACAAACCAAATTATTAATATTAGTTTTGTGTTTAAGTAAAAAAAATAAAAAAAAATAGCTATCAAGCTTACTTATCTGCATACACACAATAAGCAAACAATGAGATAACAAATTTTTTGCACAAAAAAAACAAACAAACTAACATAATTTTAATTAACTAAAAATGCATGAAAGCGCACATTAAACAAACATAAGCCTCTTTTCATTTCGTTTAATTTGTTGTTTCTTGTTTTGTTTTGTTTTTGTTGCAAATATGCCACTTGATAGCAGGAAACCATAATCGCCTTGGCAACACTATGCATTTAAATAGCCATCATTTTCGTTAGAAATGAAAAAAAAACACGCGTGAAATTAACACAAATGCAAAAGTGTGCGTGTGTGCTTAAAGCGCTGCTATTTGGCATTAGTGCGATCAAAAAAACGAGATTAGTATTTATTTTGCGCTTACTGAAGCATACTTTTGTGCGCGTTATCAAATAATTATGCAACTTTTTTGTTAAGTCCGAGTGTTGCTATAATTTTAGCGCAAATTGGCGAAGGTTATTGCACATTTAATGAGGAAATGATTATGAGCGCTTAATAGAGCGCGAATACGGGTGCGATAAATTAGCTTAAAAGCTAACAAATGCAAGCAAATAAAATGAAAAAAAAAAAAATAAAAAAAAATAGTTCGTAAAGTAATACAAAGCGGAATAGAAAAGCAAATGAAATAATAAAAATGATTATTTTTTCACAGATAATATTCCTAATAAAGCAAAAAAACTCAAAATAAAGTAATTAATAAAATAAAGGAAAAAAATTTGAATAATTAAGTGTGTTTTGTAAGCTCTTTTAAAATTTGCGCCTTTAGATATGCAATAAATTTTATTTTGTTTTAAAGTTTGTGCCTATAAATATGCATGATATAATTTTTGTTTGATATGCGCCTCTAGATATGCAAAGTTTAACACTTTTCTAAAGTTTGATTCACTAAGAATGCGTTATTTTGTTTTATTTTTTACAGCTTGCCCCTACAAGTATGCACTACTCTGGGTAAACATCTAACATTAGCCCCATAAGGTATGTATGTGTGAGTACTCCAGAAACTATCACACCCATTTATTAAATAAATTTGATTAAAAAGCATGTTTTGTACACTTTGCTAGAATTTGCCCCTCTAAGTATGCAACACGTAGGGTAAACTTTTAACAGTAGCCACTTTTAGTATGTGTGAGCGCGTTAGAAGCTACCACACCCCTCTTTATTAAATAAATTATATTAAAGAACTATGTGTTTTTATTCCTTTCTAAAATTTGCGCCTCTAAGTATGCAACACGCACTGTAATTTTTTAACGATAGGCCGCTAAAAACTACCACACTCGCTTTTATTAATTAAATTTTATTAAATAAGCATATTTTGCTAGCTTTTTAAAGTTGGCGCCTGTAAATATGCAAGCTTGTTTTATTCTCTAGCACTTTCCCCTCTAAGTATGCAGCACAACATAACTAAAACTGTTATGAGAGCTCTCGTAAGTCCTGTAAGCGCATTTTTGCTACACTTCACCTGCCTTCAGCATACTTCAGCACACTTCACCAAAGTTACAAAATACTTCATCCACTTGAAAATATTACAACAGCAATACATATTGTATTCTAACATGCTTGAGCGCGTTAATTACAAAAAAAATTTACATAAATTTGAGTATATCTATATAATTACTAATTGTAAATATTAGCCTAATGCATTGTTTATTGTTTTAGTTAAATATTAAAATAATTATTAATTTTGAAGTGGTCATTAAATAGTTATTTAAAAGCACTCAAAGCACTTTTGCATGCATACATGAATAATTTAGACTGCTACTTAGTTTGTAATTAAATAATAATAACACTGGATCACAAAATGAAATTTTTTGTCTGTACTTTGGACGTGACCATCCTATCTATATGTAAAATCGGTCGCTGATTCCGAAAATCGGGCTCATTTTTAATTCTATGGGAAGGTTTTTGAGATATCGGCAATTTACCGTTATTTGGCCACTGGCTCCACTTAATCCTGTATACCTTTTTAACGCAGTGAGCTATCTTCCTTGGAGTGACACTCAACGAAAGAAAATTAAATTTCCTTTTCATCGCTGCTATAACATTTTTCTGTAACTCTTATAGTTTCTGAAATATTGAGGATTCAATTTGAATTTTTTCGATTTTTTACGATTTTTTGAAGAAAAAATTGAATTTGTCAGGCAATATCTTTTAAACCAATGTCTTCACCTTCGGTTTTACTCCTTTACGTGAAGCTCCATTCTATTGGGAAAAAGATAAGCTATCAACGAAGAAAATCCATGGTAAAATAGAAAAGTTATAGGCGATCAAGTAAATACATCCAAGTCGCGCAATGCCTCTGCACGGGTATATTCTATGCATGTTATACCAATACCTACACATCTGCAGTAGCAGCACATTGGCAGCGCAGTAGATAAAAGCCCATTTACGGGTATAACATGCATAGAATATACCCGTGCAGAGGCATTGCGCGACTTGGATGTATTTACTTGATCGCCTATAACTTTTCTATTTTACCATGGATTTTCTTCGTTGATAGCTTATCTTTTTCCCAATAGAATGGAGCTTCACGTAAAGGAGTAAAACCGAAGGTGAAGACATTGGTTTAAAAGATATTGCCTGACAAAATCAATTTTTTCTTCAAAAAATCGTAAAAAATCGAAAAAATTCAAATTGAATCGTCAATATTTCAGAAACTATAAGAGTTACAGAAAAATGTTGTAGCAGGGATGAAAAGGAAATTTAATTTTCTTTCGTTGAGTGTCACTCCAAGGAAGATAGCTCACTGCGTTAAAGAGGTATAGAGGATTAAGTGGAGCCATTGGCCAAATAACGGTAAATTGCCGATATCTCAAAAACCTTCCAATAGAATTAAAAATGAGCCCGATTTTCGGAATCAGCGACCGATTTTACATATAAATAGGATGGTCGCGTTCAGAGTATTTTTTGGCTGTAGAGCAGTGTAATTAGAAAATCTAAAATGCACCAATAAATATGTACACACGAAAGCTTATTTTATAACAGCAGAAAACACGAAATGTTGCGGAAGTAGAAATGTAGAAAGTAGAAATGTTTCCATATCTTTTTTAGGACTAAACAGCGACAGGGTATAGCTTTTTTTTTTACAAAATTCGTTGGTTTTATTGCTAATACTATTGTTTCCTCCTTCTATCTCTATCTTTATTTCTTCTTCACAATTTTTCTCAACTTTCTCATTATGCGATTGTGAAAACATTTTTCAACTAATTTTAATGAAAACTGAAAGAGTTCTATTTGAGCGGAATATATTTCTTAGTTTTTAAATTGGTCCAGTAGAATATTTATGTAGGTATATATGTATTAGAAAAATTAGAATTAATGCTAATGCACTTTCGTGTGATCAAAGTTAATAACAACTCATGTTTATGAAAGGTATACAAAAAAAAAATCAGAGGCATTAATTTAAAAAACTGTATAAAACAAATTGCATTTGTTTACTTGCAGCGTGAAAATATGCATACATTTATACTGAAATAACACCATACATTTTTTTGCACTTCTATTTAACTTTTCTTTTATCGCCTTTGTTTTTTTTTTCTTCACTCTTTTTTGTGCCTTTTTGCCACTTTTTGTTTTTATAAATCAGCAATACCTTTCGTTTGCCAATTGTATTGTCATTTGTATTTGCATTTGCATTTGAATTTTATGAAAATGACAATAATATGCATAGATTTTCAACAAAATGCATAGTGTTGCATGATTTATGCGCATATCAATCGAATGCAACAATAGCATAGCAATACATAAGTAAATATGTGAGAAAAACTAATAAATTTGCAAATTAAATCACACCTCAACTGGCAGGCAGCATTAATGCAAATATAATTTTAATTTTTTTTTTGTCCATTGTTTTTGTCATTTTTTTGTCAATTTATTTTTTTCTTATTTAATTTGATTTAATTTTTCTAAAAAAAAACATATATGTAGGCAGTTTTAATTAAAATTCGCAAAAATCATAGAAATTTTGTATGCATATTTGCTTTCGGCAAATATTGGAAATTTTTAATTTTAATTGAAAAATATTTATGCAGAAAAGCATGTTTGTCTGTATACATTGTATGTACATATAAATGCATTTGTTATGCGCTTTCTAATGCAGTTAAATGTTATTTGCATTAAATAATTGAATTTTGTTATATGAAGCCTAGAGGCGTGTCTTTTTCATATGAAAATATGTGACACTTTTTTTGTTTTAAAAATGTTAAAGAAATCAGAGCTGGAAATTTAACACTTGCTTGAATTAGCGAAAAAAAACAAATGACGTGCCTACAAGCAACTTCTACGACGTGATTTAAGGCTTTAAGGCATGGAAAGATGGCTTTTCGAAGACGTCTAAGATCTACAAAAGCAAGTCTTTTTGGCGAACCTCAATCATAAAAGTTTTCTTTAGCTTCTTTTTGCTACTCTCTTTGATATTATATGCATGATTTCTTTGAACTGTATGATTTGATTTGATATTAAAGGGCTGCACGAATGGATTCGAAACGACCAACAAAATATTCGCGGCCGTCCAATTACAGTACCTACTTGTTTCCGTCGTTTTAGAATAAGCGCAAGTAGAGCACAACCATAAACAGAACCAATACAATACTTATTCGTAGCGACAATTACATGACCTTAAAAAGGTTCTACAAATACACTACACTAACTACTTGCGCATACTTCGAATATAATCGAAATATAAGTATGTACATATTTTCATAAACACACATTCAGACGTTCAGCAAAATTACGCTACTAGTGTGACTGTGTGTATGTGCATATGCATACACACTAGGGCGGGTCGATTGGTAGCGGCCAAAAAAAAAAAATTAACAGGGACACATGGCGATTATGAAAATTTGGGTAATTTCAAGCTTTTTTTGCCCAAGAAATCATATGTCTAAAATAAATTTCGAGCCAGAGATTTTTACGATCTACATACATACATATATTACATATTTCCAACTGTTCTATATGTTTTAAAATAACTTGGTAACCAATGCTTCGATTCTTTTGATTTTTTCGGCATTAGTTAGGAAACTTATTTGGCAACAAGACGTGGTGGTCAGTTTTTGAAATTTAAGAAAAAGCATTACTCAAAAGTTAAACTTTTGGAAATAATCGCTGTTTTCCACGTTCTCATATGTTTATTTTTTGGTCCACCTTAATGCCATATGCACATTAAATAAACAAACAAACCAAAGAAGCAACAAGGTTTTGCGAATACTTCATAACATGGTTATTATTATGTTCTACTCGATCGTGGCGAATTTGTACACTAATCGCTCCAACAGAGCAAATAGAAATATTATTTGTATTCCAAATGAAAAGTATGGGTTTTATTTGTAGCTGCATTGAAATTGTGCTGTGACTAATTGTACAATGCATAGAGTATTCGCAAATATAGAAGAGGCAAATGGTATTGTGCAGAGGTCTATTTGATATGATGGTATGATATATTGATGTGATATTACGCACAATGTTGATTGTTCTGATATGACCTGTTGTGATATCGTATAAAACTATAAGATAAATAACAGCAATAACGACACAAACCATCGGACAATTTATTATATTTTAATATCCTTAACTTGTAATGCTTCTAAGTGATCTGCTAAGATGATATCATGCCGATTTGTGCCACTATTACCTGCTGGCGATAGTAATTAATGCATCAAGTAAATGGGTTTTTGTGATATCACACTGTAATACTGTATACTTGTATGCGTTTATACTTTCCTTTCATGTTTATTTCCCGCAATGTAAATGATCAATGCAAAAGGTATTGTTTGCAATGTGTGACTTTTTCCTCCTACCATGTGATATTTTTTTGCTACGTTGCACAATGGGTGATTGCGGCCAAAAATAAATTCAAAATTAAAGTATGAGTAAAACCATTTTTTTAAACAGAGATCGACAGATACATCAAATTGTAATAAAAAAGCTTATATAAAAATTTTTGAGTATCTTTTCGTTTAGCCGTACAGGGTGCCCAAAGTTGAGCAAAAAATAGGTCCTTTTATTTCTCAATGAATACACCTCATACAAAACGCTCTTTCTCATTTAACTGTTAACCTACATACACGAATGATACATCGTTACATAGATAATGATTTTCTCTTTCAGAAAAAATAACTTAGTTGTAAATAGCGCTCACTGTTGAATTTATATGAATTTTCAAATATTCACAAAAAATGACGATGATAAAAAAATTTTCCTCGACTTTGAATAAAAAAATAAAAAAAACAAAAAATATTACCTCCTCAATTTTTTTTTATGCTTTGAAATAATATATTCTTAATCAAACTGCATTTTCATTTTAAAAATCCACTTGCTCCATTTGCTTTTATAATTTTTTTCCCATCTGCCTAAAACTGTGTTTTTGTAAATGCATTAATTATGTTACCTTTGACATTATGAAAAACGTGTATATTTAGGCGACTAATCGAATATTTCTCTATCGTCTTTCAGCAAATGATCCATACTTTAAAATTATGAGGTAATTTTTTTTATCAGCGTTAATTATTATCTTTGGCAGCTTTTTTATTTTAGAATATAAAAAAAAAAATTGTTAAAATTGTAAAATTTTAAAATGAAATTAAAAAAAACAAAAAATATTACCTCCTCAATTTTTTAATATTTGATGCTCCTGAATGTCTTTTAAAAACTGGCGAAAAAATTGTAAAAATTCGTTTGCTCCATTTTGTTTTATGAACATTTTTATGGAAGGTGTTTTTTGAGTTTTGGTACATTTTTCCCATACAAAATGCCCAGAAGTATGCTTCAAAAAGTTTAAATTTTTTTGTATGGGGAATATTTGTCAAAATGGTGAAACTTAAATATCGATATTTCCAATTCTAATTAAGATATTCGAAGAAACTAAACGCTGTTTTCAAGGGTAATGATTGTGCTTTCAACTGGTTAAATCGAATTTGAGTGGAAAGTAATTATATAAAAGATATTAAGCAGGGAATAGAGCCAAAAAACGTGTTTTTTTCCTATTTGGGCATGAATATCTCAGAAACTAGAAACAATTTGGAAAATCTGACTCCAGACTCAGGTTTATCACACTGAAATCCTTTAGAAAAGTGTAATTTCATTTCCGGTATAAAATTTTTTTGAAATGCGATTTTTTTGTATGAAAGTTTTATGATAAATGCTTATAACATACTTAAAAGTGCATATATTTTTAATTTAAAAACGGTGAAGTGCTTTACCCTTTTTCCAAAATGATTACCGCATTTGATTTATATTTCAAAAATGTATACACTAATCAAAATGGAGCATTTTAGCTATAATAGTTAGGAAAATGCTGAAATTTCAAAAATACCGTTATATGGGAGGTGGGCGTATTTGTGGGTGGATTTTGTTCAAATTTTCACAGTTTACTAACTTCAACCAAAAAAGCTTAAGTTCCGAGTTTCAAGATTCTAGCTTAATTATTACTATTTTTGGCCGCGTATGGAGGTGCCCCCACTGTGCGTTGTCGCGAATATTGCATATACCTACCATAAAAAAAAACATGAAAGAAAAGCAGCAAAATAACTTTTTGGTTGCTTGCTTTTCCGACAGGAATATGATGTATTGTGGAACGATTTTCCGCCATCCCGCCAGATTTTTGAAGACAAAGCTTTTCTAAACCGCACGTTTCATAATCGCCTTACAATTTACATGGATATATGTATGTACATATTTGCTAAAGCGAAATGCTTTAATTTATACTTTAAGCAAATTCTATGTCTTTAAATATACATACGTAAATACAGTTATGTATGTACATATGTAGATCCGAAGATGCCGCCAATTTCGCTTACACTCTCGTACACTTTCCCTTTTCCATCGCTTAATACTTGTACTTGTATAATAATTATTATAATAAGTTCAACTTTGACATGCACTTCACACGTTTAAACATGTCTATTTATTTATGCCGTTGCTAATGACAGCTAAACCGCAAATACATACAATTGAACTAAGCCGTGAAATAATGTACGTATTATATGCATGTAAATACACACATTTATTCACTTAAATATATCCTTACGTATGTAAATATGTGTAGTGATTGCGATCTTCTCACTAACACTTTTCGCACACTAACTCATTTGCTTACCTACCGTCTTGCATCTCACTAGCCCGCTAACCAAATTTGTTATAATCGCGAAGCTCATTAGCTTTGCAGTAGCTTTTTGAAGTGTGTGCATTTAGGAGGCTGCGCCCACAAGTGGCGCGCACATTAACACTACACATGCGGGCCTACTTCGTACTAAACATTTACAAACATGAAAGGGTGAAAAGACGTACATGCATACATAAATAAGTGCACACTCATAGGTGCGCACATACATATATTACATGCTTGTTCTTTCTCTTTACTTCACAGTCACATTTTGTAGCTCTAATGCCGTCATGCCTCTACAGGCCTACCAACAAAGCCAACACTTTTAACCGCTAAGCTAACGCTTACTATTTATTTTTATTATATTTGTACGTGTTGACTGCTTTTTGTTTACTTTCTCTAATACTATTGCTCTTTTTATTTTTTGTTCTTGTTTTTGTTAGCATTTGTTTTAAAAGCCTACAATTTGCAACAAAATGTGTCGCTTTGGTGGCATTCATTTGCGTGTTGCCAATGTGACACAATGAATTTATCAGGGCATACAAGTGGTAGTGAGACGGTTTGTAGATATATATG